>BSBM01000825.1:16075357-16681071 GCA_027924585.1 Larix kaempferi | reverse complement strand
CGAAGGAAGACGAGATTCTGTTAGACCATTCCAATCGAAGGAAATAACCTTAGTACTTGGAGGGGGTCCTGCGGAAACTAACCGGGTTTCCCCTTGCCTAGGACATACCGAAATGATTAGGAAAACATCAGCGGTTTCCAATTCACTTTCGCTTGGAAGATAAGAATGAGATGAAGATTGTGTCAAGGTGACTGCTTCAGTCTGGACTTTCTCCGATGAAAGAGCGGGATCGAGTGGAGATGACAGCGACTCTATCACTTCACTCTCAGAAGGGAGAGTGGGATCAATTGCAAATGAAACTGAATTGATCACTTGGTCAACCAGTGGGGGGTCGAGGGACAACTAACTATCGTTTGTTGGAAGCACCAGTTGAGAACTAGTAATATCTTCCAACCACCGCGAAGCTTCATCCATGCTTGGACAAAGGAAAGTATGGGGCATACCCTTGCATATCAGACAGGGATATAGGACTTTACCCTTCCGACCCTTCACCAAGGGGTCACTCCTTGAGGGATTGTCATCAACATGATGGTTAGAGGTTGACGATACAAGTGGTTTGTGGTTTTTAGACCACACTTCTGACACACGGGAAAGACCAGGGAAATCCTTGAGAAGGTGATCACCCTTGAAAATTTTGCAAGGGAACTTGGGCTTATGAGGTGTTTCCGTAGAATGAGTGCCATTAGAGGCAACTGGTTTACGCTTGGTCTCTTTCTTATCCTTCTTCTTCTTTATCTTCCTTTTCTTCTTCTTCTTATCCACCTGATTACTAACACTATTGCTTTTATCAGGCGAGGAAGAAGGAACGGAAGAAGATTCATCCGACGAAGAAGGGGAAGGATTAGTTTGGGATTGACTCTCTCGTGGTGGAGATTTAACATTCGAAACATTGGGTGCAACCGAAATCACCGGATTGAATAACCATACCGGTAATCCTATGGTTAATCCAGGAAGATTTAATGTGGCAATAAAGGGAGGACCAATATCTCCAACTGGAGGAAAGACAAAAGGTACCCCTTGAGAAGGGGTGTCTTGATTGGTAGTCCCAGAAGGAGCTTGGGCGCATGGAGATGGATTCGCCATGGAACAAGACTAAGTGATGTGGACGGAGTCTTGCTAAAAAGAACTCAAAAACCCTTAGGCAACCGAGCGTGCAAAAGGGGAGATAGGAAAAGACAAGGGTCACGGGCCAAAAGAGCGAGCTCAAAAAACTATACTGAGGCCGCTGCCACAGTAAGCGAGCTATGCAACAAAACGGCCAGAATGCCAACAAGCAGCCCTACAAAGAAAAAGAACCTCTACAAGATGACATAGCAAACAAAACCTTCTAACTAAGAGCTGGAGACCTCAACAAGTTGTATCCTTCGCAAGGTGATGAAATCCAAGTCGAACAATACAAAATGAGAGACCAACAATGGAAGGATATCCCTCTACTGAAAGGGATCCGGGGTAAGAGAGCCCTAGAAGAAAGGTTACTAAGCTACCTCGTATATGGCACGTCGTAGAAGGATACTAGCACTTTTGTCTTATCACCAGCATGGTGGTTGGAGAATACGAGGAAGACAATGGATCGATATGCCTTAGGAGCTAAGTGGTGTGCGGTATTCCACAAAGTCCGTCCGAAACCGATCCTCGCCACTTACCCCTGAAATGAGGCCTTCTCCGCAAACTGGTCGATGACCGTGTCAATAAATACTAGAGGATTTTAGTACCCTATAGGACAATAACTATGTTTCAGATGATAATGACAAGGGGAATTATTTGGATGTCTATCCCCAGTGTCCTACCTAACTAACAAATTCTTTTTTCTCCTCAAGTGAGGTTATAGCGTGTTGAGTTAGGGAGTGTAAATTTTAGTGGTTTTATTACTCAATCGGGTAAATGGAAGTGAAACTTGTGATGTTGTGACGACTCAAACCATGCAAATGAGAATGAATTGAAATGAGCCTTTCTATTCGATGAAATCTAGCTAGAGAAAAGGGAGAATTCTTTTCGTTCCCAATATGTACAACCCAATGCAAATGCAATTTTATCCTTTTAATGAATGATAACCAATCATGTATTAAACCATACCAAAACTATCCTAAAGTGAAAAAAAGAGATATTTTTACAAACACCAAATGCAATAATTATAATTTGTTTCCTATCTCTTTACACTTGAAAAAGACACATCTAATCTATGGAAAGAAGGATTCCACAAACACTTCCAATCAAATGCAAGACAAAGAGAAGCACCTAATAATATTTTCTAACTCAAATGCACATAAATATGAAACAAGCATTTCTTCTTCTCATAAATGTAAGACCAAGAATGTCAACTGATTGAATTAAAGCAAGAAAAATGCTAATGTTTTCCAATTTCATGAATATACCAAAAGAGTGACAAAATAAAATAAATCTTTCTTTTGAACAGAAAAAATGGAAACAAGGGATCGATCTATTCCAACGACCAATAAATAGCTAAAGATGCAAAGGAAACAAAGCGCAAAACTCAAGAAAATGACTTCAAAAGACAAGGATGTCCCAAGTTTTTCGAAGCCAATCTAAGCAATCCAAATGACGCCAAACCAAACAAACCTTTGGAATATCCACTAAAGAGATCTCTGAAAAAAAATTAATCCAATTACAATCTGATGGCGAGAAGAAGTTTAAAAACAAATGCAAGCTATTGGGGCTTGAAAAGAATGACAATTCTACCCAATAAGCAAACAAAGCACTAGTTTGACTCAAGAAACCAAACAAAGGCTTTGAAATTCCAAAAGATGCCAAGAGTTTCTAAAACAATCCAAAAACGAATTGTATCAGTCCAAATCAGTCATGTAACGGTCACAAAATAACGGTCACAAAATCAATGATCAAGAGACTCTAAATCAGAAAAATCGAAAATGTACACAAGGGATCAAGTTAACCCAAGGGGATTTCAACTTTCCAAGGTAGAACCTAGTCTTCCAAACAAAGAAAAAGGGTCACAAATTCTCCAAAATGAGGTTTGGAAGGGTTCAAAGTTATTTTATAGAGATCCTAAAGTGACTGGGAAGGTACACTTGACTCCCAGAACTGAAAAGTGGCTCAGAGGACCCAAAATTGACCAAATGGCCTCAAAGATGCCAATGAAGGACTAGGGACAAAATGTGGATGAAAAGGACTCAAATTTCTTAAAACATGTGTCAAAAAGAAGCCAATGGACCATATGGAGGCACCCCAAATGTTTGGGAGCAAAAAACCCAAGGGAACCCCTCCAAATAAGCTCAAAAATGACCAAAACAGGACAGTGCCGCCCCTGCATAGACCAATACAGAGCGATAGTTGGGCAGTACCGCACCCTAGAACACTGTGGGGGAGCGGTAGTACCGCGCTCTAGCCCACTATAAGGGAGTGGTAGTTCTCCTATAGGGTTTAAAAAATGAAAGTTTGGCCAAGATTTGAGCAACGATAAGGTCGTAAGTTTAAAATGGTCCTCAATGATGATCAAAGAGGATCTAAGCTGATGAGAAACAACACTTAGAAGAGGATTTGATGATCCAAACAAGCAAGCAAAGGTGAAACTAGGGAAGAAAATGTCCCCAGTGGAGTCACCAGTTTCTATTGTGAGAAAATATCCTTACGGATAGGTAGATATCCCCTTGGGATTAGAAAAGTCCCCTAGTTTCCTACCCAAGACAGAGATGAAACAAATAGACACTATAGTCCTCCTAGATCTAGCTCACACATCAGCTAACAAGCTATGGAAATACAAAGCAAGCAGATGGCATACCTTACTTTGATGGTTGTCCTTGTTGCTCCTAAATTTCTCTAGCTCCAGCCTTTGATTATGGACTTATGAACCTATTCACAAAGGAAAGACAACACCTTCTCCAAAGCAATATATGTATAAACGAATATCTAACTATCAAAACATAGACAATTCCATGCATTCATCATTAAAGACATGAAAATTAGAGGAATAGGCTAAGTTATATTAATGATAAGAAAGCCAAAATAAGCTAATTATAATGTTATACCTTGATGTCCAAAGTAGCAACACCTCCTTCCAAGCTCTCCAACATCACCTTGCAAGACTCATAGGATCAAAAGTTTTGTGTTTCCAAGATTACCTCCCCCTCTAGCTCACGGATGGCTCTCTTTAAGTAGGATTTTGGAGGCCAACCACTAAGAGGAGATTATGGATCTAAGTGAATAATATGTGGATCAAAGATCTAAATCATGCCAAGGAGGGAAAGTGAGATGGGATTCAAAGGGGTACCTCATCCCAAGAAAATATCCATGAGATCCAAGATCCAAAATCAAGGGGATAATCCTAAGCCAAAAATATCACTCACCTATAACTAAGAAAAGCACGGTAGTACTGCTCCCCCATAGGCATTCAGGACGTGGTAGTTTTACACTACTGCTCCCCCATAGGCATGCAAGGCGCGGTAATTCCAGAAGGCTAATTTTTGGAGGTGGTTAATGTGGGTTCCAACCCCTTCCTTGTTGGATTTTCTTCCAAGTGTGACTAGGGAAGGTACCAACATTAGAATGAAGGGTCCTAACACCCTTAGGAGGCATAAACATCATGTTTTCCATGGTGGTGAAACACGTATATTCTCACTTACAGATGGTGTGGCAATTTGAGGTATAACATCCCTGCAAATGAGAGACTCCTGAAGCGTCTGTTTCATTGTTAAAATTTAGTCCTTCTTTATCAAAGGATCTTTTGTACCATATATGTAACATGTGTTTTTTTTTTCCTTTTTATACTACAAGGGTTATGCTCATCTCATCACTTTTTCTCTCATTATTCTTTGTTGCTTGAGCTTAAAGGGGACAAGTAAGACTCCACAACCCAATTGACTTAAAAGCACTAATCTACTATTCCCAGCCTCTTCCGAAGAAAAAGGTTGTCCCCACTGAAGCCAATGTTAGTACTGATATCATCAGCTGGAGCGGACAGAGGTAGCTCGACTGTTCTATAAGAAGATCATTGCCTCTCAGAAAGAATTTCGACACGACAGGCAAGCCTAGCCCATAAAGTTTCACGAGCTGGCATGCATCTTCAGAAAGAAAATGTAAATGATCAATGGACGTACAAATTTTAGGATGATGAAAGTGCTCGGAGTTTAACACTCTCAAGACACCCCGTTGTCGCTACAACCTGATCCCCAAAATTTTGTGAAAATTATTTGGGACTCTCCTTTTCTCTTAAGAGAGTGTTTAGAAGCCAAGTCTTTTTGTAAAGCCTTTTCATACTTATTTTTTTCAAAAACATCAAGTACTTGAAGATTGTTTTCACTAAGTAAGAACTCATTGTTTTCAGCCAAAATGGCGGCTCAACTCATCGAGTCGAGCCATAGCAGTCGGTTGTTTTTTTTGAGTTTGGAATTATTTTTGTCTTTTTCGGTGTGACTCATCCAGTGGAGCCAAAACAGTCGGATGAACTCGATCAAGCCCGCCAAAATGCCGTGCCCCGACTTTTCTAACTTTTGTTTCGGCAAGACTCGCCGAGTCAAGCCGACACGCTCGTCTGTTTGTTTTTAAACCCCTCGTTTCGGCAGAACTCACTGAGTTCACCCGAAACAACCTCTCTCTCTCTCAGAACCACCAAAGTGCCAAAGCATTATTTTTGTTCCTTTTAGCACTTAGTTTTTCCAGCAAGGTCGTCCTTTCATTTAAAGAGCTGTGATACATTTCGACAGAACTTGGAAAGGGACGCCGAAACCATCGCCTGTAGTTAGTAAGAAGCACCGATGAGCAGTAGAAGCCCTTTTCCAACATAACACATCGGTGAAACTTGAGATTTGTCACAGAAACGGACGCAAAGAAAAATTTTGTCAGACGAAGACCCGCCAAAGAAGCTTAGATCAACGAGGTAATTCGTCTTGCGCCGATACTCATTGAGTGATGCCGACGCGTTGCGCATGAACTTGGTGGATTCTGTCGCAGGCTGACTCTACGTCAAGGATTCTATCTGACAGCATGGGAGAGGCATTTTCCTCGTTCCACCTTGCCCATATATCAACATCCTACAAGCTACCACACATTCAGGTCTTAATGAACGATGCCTAGATCGAAAGCCTCAACATGGATACCTTCAATTTTTCCAAGAAGTTATTGATAACAGGAAAGCAGCTGAGGCAAAAGAAAAGCAGAGAGTATGAAGCCCAAGCGCTAAGGCCTCCTTTCAGAATCATAGCCCTAATGTTGAGCAGAATTTTCAGCAAGGAAGATGGAACTATCTATAAGCTGAGTTGGATACCTTTAATCCATCATGTGGCTTTCAATGGTACAATTTTCAATTAGGCTAATATCATCTCAGATAGTCTGTCATTAGCAATAGTTGTTTCCCAAAGGGGACTGGCTAAAAAAAAAGCAGAATTCTACATGTCATCTTACCTTGTAGATTGCATTTTGTCAAGATATCCTTTCCCAAATTTAGGCTGCATCTAGAACAAGGCTGACTCCCCAATTTATACTACTTATAAGATCCCGTGGGCTCAAAAGTACACGAGTCAGTACAAGACCATACGTGAAGAATTTATCATGCCTCTGTACGAGGTGATTTTCAATAGAGAGCCAAACTTCCTTTTTGAGAAATCCATGGTAGTCATAGAAGAATATGACGATTACTATCTTTCAGAGGAAGGCACCTACCTTAGAATGTATGGTGGTTCCAAACCACCATTTCGCTTGCCCAGATATGCGATCAACTATGTGGTTCACAAGGAAGTAGTAAGGCAAGTTTTTATAGATGGGATCAACGACATCCTGAATAGACTGAAAAGCCTCTTTTCCGCCATTGCCCTTCTACATTGGGGCATATATGTTCTCTAAAGTTAAATCAATTGAAGCCTTTATTCAAGAATTGGGATATTTCCACTTTGGTGAAAAGATTTTCACAAAGAATGACAGTCTCAACAATGTTGCAGACCATTGTGTGGAAGTCAAAGTGAATTTTTAATATGAAAGCTACTCTGATAAAGACGAAGAAATTTTCAGAAGAGTCAGCAATATGACTGAACTCAGCAAGTGCTTTCTCCCCAACAGAGGAACTTGTTCTAGTTCCACTGCCACCCAAGCTGCTAAACAGGCAGAATTACAAAGGGAGAAAGATGAAGCCGAAGCTCTAGCAAAGGAAGAGCAAAGGCTAAAAGAAGAAGCAGAGAAGTTCCAGAGGGAAGCAATGGAAAGAAATTAGAAGGAACATGTCAACAAGATCCAAGAAGAACAAGTTGAAAGTATCAGAAAAGAAGAAGATGAAAAGCTGCAAGAAATGAGAGAGAGGGCATATAAGGAAGTAAAGGAGAAACAGAGGAAAGCAAAAGAAGAAGAGTTGCAGAAGAAAGAAGAAGAAGATGAGAGGTCCAAGAAGGCTGTGGAGGTAGGAAGTCCAATCACGTAAGCCATGGACATAGAATCATCCCAAGTGTCTCAAGAAATAACTACGGGAAGCCACTTCCCTATAGGAGAGCTCCCCCTCATTCCTTTCACCCCATTAAAGGACCACACTGTGGCTCAACTGGACAAGATTGTCTTCAACAAGAAAAGAAAAGATATTGTGAGGAAGACAGAGAAACCAATGAATATGGCCTCCCAACCAGACATTGTCATTATATAGGAGAGCACCATCATACAAGAAACGCAGAACAACCCCGGGTTCATAACATCCATCAACATAGCTTCTACCCAAGAAAATGAAGACAACATCCCCAAAATGATGAATGATGTTGAAGTGGGTAAGCAGAAGGTGCACACGTTGAAGCTTAATCTAATAAAGGAGCGAGCAAATGGAGAAATCTAGAAAAGCAAATATGATGACCTCTTATCAGAACAAAAAATATTGACAAGTGAGTATCAAAACATAGATGAATTAAAGGAAGCATTGACAGTGCAACTAATGGTACTAGAGGGAGAGAAGAATGACATTGAAGCTCGGGCGATTCAGCCGGAATCTGATCAGGTGGCTTCAAACCAATAGGTTGAGGAACTAAAGGCTGAACTAGAATAGGTGAACAAAGAAAATGAACTGGTCTCAGGGGAACTAGAATTTGCAAGAGGTAGGAGTCAGGACCTAACCCCTTTCCCTGAGAAAGCCTGTGACATTCTGAAGAAAATCTATCTGTCACAAGATCTCATTACAATAGAGGTTAGCAAGATGAAAGCAATGAGTTTGAGAATGAAAGAAATCGATACCGACGCCCTGAGGCTCAGGAAGAAGTGCGTGTGCATCATGGAAGACAACAAGAATCAAATTGAATGGAGGGAAGGGAAATCAGAATTCCCTGGGAAACTACCTCTCAAATCCTTAGCTGATCATCAGTTGGATTCAACACTCATTGAATTCTGCAGAACCTGGGGTATTAAGGTAAATGTGGGGATTCAGAAAACCATCAGGCGATGCAATGACCTCTACCAAAATATTCATGAATCCCACGAAAAATGCTATATAGTTATTCCTCAAACCATAGAAGATTTATCTAACAAAGACTAGAACCTCTTAGAGTTGCAGAGCGAGCTAACCAAAGAATTAGACTACATAGGAAAAATAGATGTCCTGATATCAGAGGACCTCCAGCAGTTCATAGGGAAAGCTACCATCCACACATATTTTCTAGAGGACATTCCCTAGGTCGCAGCGACAGGAGTAAGATCTATTGAAGCAGAAATTCCCAAGCATGAAATATCTTTGAAGATGATGACTCCGATGTGTGACAACATAATTGTAAGGGAAATAGGTATGTGGGCCAGCTATATAGCTAAGCAGGAAATATTAGTGGGAGTGGAAAGGCCAACTGAAGGACCAACACCACCTGAAGCAGAAATGCCAGCTGAAAGCTAATTTTGGCATTGTATAAAAAAAAAATATTAAAGACAGCTGGAGGCTAATTTTTTTTGTATAAACATAAAATAGCTGGAAACTAATTTTGTTTTATATGGGCACTAAAGGACAAAATTTTGGGGATCCCTAGGTTTAGGGTATAAGAAGAGACAAATCTTGTAAAGTTATAAATAGAAGAATATAATAGAATGAAAGGACTTTTGGCAGGTAAAATGACTGATTTGTCTTGTACGTGAACTACTTTTCTACATTTATAAAGAAAGATCCATTTTTCCTAGGAAAAGCTAGCACTGTGTTTTGCTTGGGAATGTGTTGAATGTTTGCTAAATTATTTCTACACCTTTCATGCATATACTGTGAGATCGCTCCTAACTATTCTGAATTAATTCTCTGTTATGAATGCTTTCATTTCCTGTGCAAATATTCCGTGTTAAATGAGTAAGGTAATGTTTTAATTCTGTTAAAGCTATCTTTGATATCTTTTAATTTCAACTGTAAATGCATCTATATTATTGAGCAGCTACTTGTGAGATTCTTGGGTGTATTTCCAATGTATTACTCATATTTCAGTTTTGCTCCCTGCAAGGATAGATTATTTATATTAGATAGTTTTAGATCATATTTTTTTTAATTGCATGCATCTAGATAGAGCACTTGCATATCATCTTTAAACATAAAATACATAAACGGTGGATCGGGCCTCAACTGGTGAAAGAAAACAAATCTTTTAATCACATACGGTAGCTGGGACGTTAACTAGATGGATTCCCCACACCAAATGGTGAGCGATCTAATTGGGATTTCTTACCAGGGAGAATCCCTTTCTTATTGGTGCTGCAAATTTCGAAGCATCAACAATTTTTGGCACTAGAAGGAGGGACACCAATGCATGGCTGGCAGAGGATATCATTTCGTTAGAAGAAATCCCACTGAAGACCCGCTAGAAACAGCTATCCCAGACAATTTCGTTCTGGAATCATGGGATCAAGAAGATCCCAGTCCTGAAGTTGAACATCAAGAACCATTGTATGTTGTCCCTTTTGCAGAAGTAGAAAACTTCAGAATACATACCCGTTATTATGTTAGGGAATTGGGTGGGTTGAACATAATTCCCTTATTACCTAGAAGGAGATCTCCTAGGAGAGAAACGCAGTACACAAGAGATTCAGTTCTTGTTGAAAATATAGAAGAATTATTAGATCTGTATTTACAGGAAATCATAGAACCTTTTAGTGAAATCAGACCCGAAATCCCTCTGAATCAAGAAGAACCGCATACTCCGCTGCATTCTCCACCATGATCACCACCACACTCTCCACCGAGACTTATGGATGTTCCCGCGTGGATAGCCAGAGGGGCGCTGAATTTAGAAACACCTTTCCACGATCTACCCAAAAATCCAGAAAAGGTATTACCTAAGTACGATCTTGGAAAAGGTATTTCTGCTGAAGATCACCTTAAGAGATTTTATTTTGCCTTGAATCTCCTCAATGTAGAACATGAAGACATATTTTGTAGACTCTTTCCCTATACTTTTGAACCTAAAGTATCTTCTTGGTACTTCAGTTTGCAAGCTAATTCGATATAAAATTGGGAAGAATTTGAAAAGAATTTCTTAAGTAATATGGAAATCAGAAAACAATCGCCACACTAATGAAAGAATTGTTGTCTATGAGGATGGAAAAGAACGAAAAGGTTCAAGGATTTAATCAAAGATTTACTACAATGTTAAACAATTTTAGTGATGCAACAAGACCCGCTAAGGAATCTTTAGTTGAATATTATACCACAACACTTGATTCTCCCATAGCAATGTTTGTTAAAAGGACAAAGCAATCTACGTTGATAGAAAACTTCGAAGAAGCCAAGAAGGTAGAAGCCGAAGTGGACAGTATTGCTAAACATTCCCTTGAGTTGGAAACAAAACCAACAACCAGCAAGAAAACCCTTTTGTTAACCATAAATAAGGAAGAACCATCAGTTGATTTAGAAAATGTGGTCAAGATGATGCAAAAGCTATCCAATAAAATTGTAGATCTGGAAAAGGATAAGGAAGACAACACATCTAGGAAACCATTCAAACCTTTCTACAAGAAAAGGGATGAAAGTGAGCAGCCTATTCTGCCTACAAACAATTTTGTTGTTTTAAATCTAAATGAAGTAGGCATGGAGCATTTTTGTACCTTTTACCAAGAACATCACTCTGAAAAGAGTTGTCCATAGTGGATAAACTCGATGAGTTTGGTTATGAACCAATTGCTGGATGCGAGGTAACAGACCAAGAAGATCCTCAGGAAGAGAAAATTTTTGAACAAGAAGAACCAGCTCCTGAAACGATGATGGTCTTATGGGATTGGGAACCCACTCAAGAATTTTCCAAATAAGCTCACGCTAATGAACCTCAAATCTCATCAATCAACATCACTACTAGGAGCAAGGGACCGGTTCTTGATCAAACCCTCGATGTCCCTAAAACCAAGGTTGCAAGAGAAATGCCAAAGTGGCACATAAATTTCATTCCATCACAACCTAAGGAAAACCCAATGGTGACAAAAGAATCAAACCCATAAATAAATAAACAGCCAAAGGTTACAACAATCAAAATAGAAAATCATGGAAAAGGTTCAAAAGAATATGACATGGGATACAACATCATTGAAGATATCAAGAAAGCGAAAGCAAATATCTCTATATTTGAAATGTGTAGTCTTCCCCAGCAAAGGAAGAAGTTGTGAGAAGCTTTCGACCCACAATCTAGCACTCAGTAGAAAACACTGAGGAAAATCCTGAGATAAATGAGGCTAGCATTGGCGGGAAATCTAGATCTCAAACTTTGCCTTTTCTGTTGACCTTTGAGATTTTTAATCATAATGTACACAACTATTTGGTAGATTCTGCGGCTTCTTCGAATGTCATGCCATTATCAATCTACAAGAAGATTAATGGACAGCCAATACCATATCCATCTCAGGTCATACAGTTAGACAGGACTGCTTTTAAAGTCATTGGAGAAATGAAAGATGTACTTATTAGATTGTGAGCAGATCCTAGAGTGTGCCAATTTATTGATATCATGGTGGTGGATATACTTGAGGTTTACAGTTTAATATTGAGTAGGGACTAGTCTACGAAACTAAATTGTTGCTTTGCAATAGACTGGTCTCACTTGTGGTTGCCACACCAAAACCGGCAAAATCAGATCAAAATACTGAGAGAGCCCCACATAAAAAAAAATGTAACTTAGTTGGAAGAAAAGAATGAGGTTGTAGATTTTTCATCTTCGGTCTTGGGAAATTAATTTTTAGAGATTGAACCTGGGAATTATCAATCAATGGATGTTAGCCATGAAACAGAAAAGCAGTTCGATCTCGTTCATTTTTCTTGGACTGATGATATTGATTGTAACATAGTAAGATTAGTCACTGACTTAGATGGTAGTGAGATGAACTTAATTAAAACAGAAAACATATTTTGGGTTCTGTACTTCGACGATTCTAAAACCCAAGAAGGATCCGGATCTGGTTGTGTTTTGATCGATCTTGAAACCAACAAACATTTTTTATCTTGTAGATTAGAGTTCGAATGCACAAATAGCACAATGGAATATGAAGCTCTAGTTCAAGGGTTAAAGAAGGCTATTAGTTTGAATGTAAAAAACTTAGAAGTCTTTGGTGACTCAGAGATAGTTGTCATCCAAATAAGAAATATGATTCATTGTCTTTCGCCGCACTTAAAGGGCTATCAGTCTGAAGTTTGGGATTTTATTTCTCATTTTGATGCTTTCAATATAAATTCTATTCCTAGATTACAGAATGCTGCAGCTGATGTGTTAACTACTTCTGCTTCAAGATTAGTGCCTACTAATAAAAAATGCTCTATTGAATTAATTTTCAGGCCATCTGTACCTGATAACATTACAAATCTTAGAGTATTTGATGATGATGATCAGATCATCAACTTCCTAACAAATGAAGATGCCTTCCATGAAGCTATAATCGATGAAGAGAAGCACTATCTAGATTTACAAAACAAGGATGTTGTTAAAGGAAACTTCATGCCGAAAGGAGTCAGGACTCGTGAAGGATTGTTTGATCTTCATAGTAAATTCAAGAGGCCAGCAAATGTCAAAACTAACATCTCCTCTATGCAGCATGAATTGGTAATCCTGGGCACAGAAGCTGAGCCAAAATTTGTCAATCTTGGTAAATGTTGCTCACCAGGAGAGAGAGATAAGTTCATTAAACTATTTCAGCAATATAAAGATGTTTTTGCGTGTAATTATGAAGATCTGAAAACATATGATACTCACATTATAGAACACATAATACCAATGAAGCCTGGGGTGAAGCTATTTCAGCAGCAATTAAGAAGAATGCATCCGACACTTGAACCTCTAATTCCGAAATAATTGAAGAAGTTGTTAGATGCTAAGATCATTTTTAAAGTATGACATTATGAATGGGTCGCTAATTTAGTCCCAGTGCAGAAGAATTCGGGGGAGATAAGACTCTGTGTGGATTTTCAGAACTTAAACAGTGCTTCCGATAAGGAAAAATACCCTGTGCCACCAATGGAGAAAATTTTGCAGATGGTGTCAGGATCATAACTCTTCTCCTTACTAGACGGTTTTTCTGGATATAATCAAGTACTAGTAGCGGAAGAGGATCGACTCAAAACCACTTTTCGTACAAAGTGGGGAACCTTCGCATACCACAGAATGCCATTCATCTTGATAAAAGAAGGAGCTACATTTCAGATAACCATGGACATTGCATTTCAAGGATTGGGTGGTCATTGTGCAGTAGTTTATCTAGATGATGTGACAGTCTTTTCAAAGAAAATGGAAGACCACATTTTCCACTTAAAGCAAATCTTTGATCGTTGCAGAAAATATGGTATTTCTCTAAAATCCTAAGAAGAGTGTCTTCGCTATCCTTGAAGGTAAGCTTCTAGGTCATATCATCTCAAAAAAGGGAATTTCGATATACCAAGAAAGAGTGCAAGCCATAAACAATATTCCCATGCCCCATAACAAAAAAACTATGCAATCATGATAAACTTTGTTCGAAGGTTTGTGCCATATTTCGCTCAAATTGTGAAACCTTTGCAGCCAATGGTTAAGCAGAGTGTGCAGTTTGAATGGATGGACATGGAGAATATAGCGTTTAAAGACATCAAAACTTCCATAGCTAACGCACCTTCTTTAAAAAGTCCAGATTTTGAAAAGGATTTCATCATGTACACTTTCGCTTTAGATGACTCTCTCGCATTTGTGCTTACCCAAAAGGGAGAATCAGGATATGAGCATCTAATATCCTTTATGAGCACCGGTTTACAGGGTGCTGAACTGAATTACCTCACTATAGAAAAGAAAGCGTATGCAGTATTTAAAGCGGTAAAATAGTTCAAGCCATATATCCTAAAGAACAGAACTAAAGTCATAGTACCTCACCCCGCTGTTAGATCTCTATTTGTTCATAAGGAATTGGGTGAAAGGAGAGGAAACTGGGTCACTGCTCTTCAGGAGTATGATTTTGAATTCAAATGAGACACTATTATAAAAGGCAAAGGGTTGTGTAAATTACTCGCTGAAAATCCAGCTGATGAAGAGCTCGACTGGGAGAATGAAGCCGAACTGAATCTGATTGAGGTATGGCCTATTTTCACCACTCCTGAACCTTTCTATAGAGATCGAGTGCATTATTTGCAGCAAGGATAATTTTTGGAGCACTGGAGTTCTAAGCAAAGAAAAGCACTCAGTCTAAAATCATCCTCCTATCAAATAATTGATGGAATACTGTTTAGAAATAATTATGATAAGATATTTCCCAGATGTCTTAAGAAAGAGGACGTTGATAAAGTAGTCAAAGAATTACATGATGGTCATGCTGGAGGACACTATTATGGGGATACCACAGCTCATAAAATACTCAGAGTTGTATATTATTGGCCCACTTTATTCAAGGATGCCCATGCCTATGCCCGGAATTGCGATATATGTCGAAGAAGTGCTGGAAGATTGCCAAAAGAAGCAGGACCCTTGCATCCAGTTATTATCTCTGAACCATTCGAGCAATGGGACATAGATGTTATTGGAGAGATAAATCCAAATTCTTCACTACAACATCAGTATATTCTGATAGCTACGGATTATTTCACCCGTTGGATAGAAGTTGTTCCGCTACGCAAAGTAAATGAAGAGGCAGTTATCAAGTTCCTGGAAGAAAACACCATAACCAGGTTTGGGGTTCCAATTTCCCTAGTCTTTGATAATGCCACTTATTTTTCATCTGTGAAATTAAATGAATTTTTTTATGAGAAAGGAATTAAAATACATTATTCGGAAAATTTCTATCCCCAGGGAAATGGATTAGCCGAATCCACAAACAAAAACCTCATCCGAATTCTTAAGAAAACCATCATTGAAAATCACAGAAGTTGGCATACAGCCCTCCGAAATGCCTTATGGGTAGACAGAGTTACCCCGAAGAATGCCTTAGGAATTTCCCCGTACACTCTAGTTTATGGAATACATACTCCCTCCAAACATATTACTCCCATCCTTAAAATTAGCCCAAGCCTCTCGAGGTTCCAACAGCCAACTTCTACAATCAAGAATTAATACCCTGCTGAAGCTTGAGGAGTCACGGTAGAAAGCCAAGGATAGGTTCCACCAACACCAAGACATTGTCAAGAGGTGGTTTGATAAGCGGAAATATGGAAAGAGGAGTTTTGAAGTAGGGGATTTAGTTCTGAAGTGGGATCACCCACATGGTGATAAGGGAAAGCACACAAAGTTTCAACAATTATGGCTTGGCCCGTACCAAATTTCTGAAAATCTTGGCCCGTCAACATACAAACTGAAAGACTTACAAGGGGAGGAGGAAAACCTCCCCGTCAACGGCCTTGCTTTAAAGCAGTACTACACGTAGTCCTAGGGACATTTTTTTACATAAATAAATGTTATTTTGTTTTGATAGATTTACCTTTTTCTTTTTGTTTTGTTTCAAGTTGTTTGTTTTCTTTCTCTTAGACTCTTTAGTCGATTTTGTTTGAGTTTTTCATTTGACCTTTACCCTATTCTTTTGTTTGCGTTCTTTATTCTTTAATAAATCCCAGCCAAACTTCTTGGTGTAGTTGAGAGTCAGGGCTTTGAGCGAATCTCAAATTCTTAAAAGGCAAGAATCTACTTATAAAGGATTTTTCTCTTTGTGACTTTGCTTTCACTAACTAGTTTCTAGAGTGAAGAGGTCCTTTCTGTTCATACTTGTGTCACAATAACCCCAGTTAAATGACTGAGATTTATGATTTCCTTGTTACTATCTTGGGGCTCCATTCACCCTTACATTAATGACTATATTAGGAAGTTCGCTACAATGGACCCACGGAGAGGAAGCATGTCTCACAGATGTATGGTATTTAAAATGATCCCATGCTGCAAATCAAAATCCAAAAGAGCTTATATCAATGAGTCTGTTTCCCAGAAATTCTCACCTCCATTAAAGCATGGTTGAGAAAAGCAAAGACATTTAATCAAGGAAGTTGTTCTAATGGTCAACCCAACAAGTTTCTTCTCTGTCGTTGAGCATGACAATCAAATAAATCTCTTGCTCACACAAAAGGACATTATGGATTGAAGAACCTAAATCAAATGTTTAAGATTGAAGAAAGTCATTATGGAAGGCTCAAACGACAAAAGTCGTCAATAAAGAAAACATCCAAAAGGATGCTAACAACATGGGAATGAGGAACAAACGAATATGTCTATGAGATATTGTTACGATCTTGTGGAGTCCTATTTTAGTTGGCATCTGAAAGACAGATTTTAAAATGAACCCACACTTTGGCCCTAATAGAGTCATAGAGAAGTCTAATTCAAAGTTACCTTTTCCCCAATGAACATTATGAAAAAAGTGATCACTCCCTTTGCATAAATTGGACTATGAAGGAAATTTGTTACATGTGGAGCCAACAACTCGTAATTTTTTTGACCTTGGAAGGAGATTAATTCAGAGATCTTTGTTCACCAGCGAATCGCTAATTGTTGTTGCTACAACCTGATCCCCAAAATTTTGTGAAAATTATTTGGGCCCCTCCTTTTCTCTTAAGAGAGTGTTTGGAAGCCAAGTATTTTTGTAAAGCCTTTTCATACTTAGTTGTTTCAAAAGGATCACGTAATTGAAGATTGTTTTCACTAAGTAAGAAATCATTGTTTTCAGCCGAAATGGTGCCTCAAATCGTCGAGTCGAGCCACAACGGTTGGTTTTCCTTTTTG
The DNA here is from genome assembly GCA_027924585.1 of Larix kaempferi. Lineage (NCBI taxonomy): Eukaryota > Viridiplantae > Streptophyta > Pinopsida > Pinales > Pinaceae > Larix > Larix kaempferi. The sequence goes on along the minus strand of BSBM01000825.1, from coordinate 16,663,981 downwards.
AGTTTGGAAGTTTTTTTGTCTGTTTCGACGTGACTCATCCAATAGAGCCAAAACAGTTGGATGAACTCGGTCAATCCTGCCGAAACACTGCGCCCTGACTTTTCTAACTTTCTTTTCGGCAAGACTCGCCGAGTCAAGTCAACACACTCGGCAGTTTTTTTTTAAACTCCTCGTTTTGGCAGAACTCGTTGAGTTCGCCCGAAACAGTTGACCTCTCTCTCTTAGAACCACCGAAGTGCCAAAGCGTTGTTTTTGTTCCTTTTAGCGCTTAGTTTTTCTAGCAAGGTCATCCTTTCGCTTAAATAGCCATGATGCATTTCGGTAGAACTCGGAGAGGGATGCCGAAACCATTACCTGCAGTTAGTAAGAGAAACCAATGAGCAGTAGAATCCCTTTGCCAACACAACACATTAGCGAAACTCGAGATTTTTTGCCGAAATGGTCGTAAAGCAAATTTTTGTCACACAAAGACCCGCTAAAGAAGCTTAGATCGACGAGGTAATTCGTCTTGCACCGATACACGTTGAGTGACGCCGACGCGTTGCGCATGAACTCGGAGAATGATGTCGACACACATCGTTCAATCCTGTTGAGTTACGTCGAAACTGGTGGTGAAGAGTTATTATTTGACGGTGCTGGTACGATTATAGGCTCCACCGCCTTAAACGACGTTTTATTGTCACATCTAACCCTGTCTAGTCGTATTCATGGCTCAAGCGTGCGGGGGGTTTATATATAGAAGTTGGGGTTTTTTTATTTTGCTTACTGTTTTGTTTTGAACGTCGTTTGAGTCACTTTGCATCCATTGCTCACGAAGCACCAGGTGCCCAAACGTCGTTGGAGCTCCAGAGCCTCTCAGCAGTCAGCAAGTAGGAAAATTTCTCCTACTGGTCAATTTTGGTTGTGTTGGTTTGTTTATTTTACGTGTTTGAGCACTGGTTTCCCATCAGAACCTTCCTGTTAGCGTCGCCCTCGCCGCAGCCATCGTCAAACCCTTTGTGAAACCACAATCTGCGCCAACTTTTTCAATGTCCATTTACGGTCCCACTCTGTAAAACCCACTGTGTGCAGAATCCCTCGGTCACCCACGAAGCTTTGGTAAACCCGACAGCCCCGTTGTCTTGTCCACAAAGTTCGAGCCCTGTTCCCATCCCTAGCAAACTAAACAGTTGCGTCCTAGAACTGTCCAACATAAATTAAGATGAGCCAAATCAACGCACTAGGCTATACCCTATTTATGAGCCAGCAGGTTTTACCTACAAGTGTGTACGTTTACCATATGCCTTTGAACAAACACAAAAATCTGAATAGCATCATAGCTTTATTCTATCAAGCATGCTTATCGAGTAGCTAGTTGTCTCACTGCTAATTTGATAGCCAAAATGATTTTTTGATTATTTTGTATGCATCCTATGTCTGGCCTTTATAGTGTTAAAACATAGCATGATTTTTTTTATTGTTCAAACTATGCATACCTCTTAATATGAAGTTTCTTGCAAATTGGTTATTTGATGTCTACTTACACACAGTTTTGTCTTATCACTTTTTCGACAATGAATAAGAAAGGAGTGAAGAAGGGGAAGTCCAAGATGACAGAGCATGAGTTGGATGTCGAGGTCATTATGGAAACCGGGGTGGAAAACTTATATGAATACACCAAGACAATTATGGGCGTTCTCCCTGAATTCAAGTGGGGGGAACTTTATCAGATGATAGGAGACCAAAATATTCCCGGGGCAGTCCTGGAAGAGATGTTCTTATACCAAAACATCAGCAATTCTAGCATCGCGAGAGCGGCCATGCGCCTAGAACTTTTTCCCTATTCAGAATTCATTGGGTGGATTCTGTTGCAGGCTGAATCTGCGTCAAGGATTCTATTTGACAGCATGGGAGAGGAATTTTCCTCATTCCACTCGGCCCATATATCAACAGCCTACAAGCTACCACACGCTCAGGTCTTAATGAACGATGCATGTATCGAAAGCCTCAAGATGGATACCTTCATGTTTTCCAAGAATTTATTGATAACAGGAAAGCAACTGATGAAAAAGGAAAGGGGAGAGAATGAAACCCAAGCGCTAAGGCCTCCTTTCAGAATCATAATCCTAATGCTGAGCAGAATTGTAATGTCCCCTTCTCATTCTTAAATGCAGGGAAGGAAACATTAACAACATACCGGGCTTTTGTCAACTTAGTCCCAATAATTTTTGCACATAAATAACTAACATTTTAAAACTTCTATATGCAGATTCGTTTCAATAAAACACAGCGGAAATTAAACGTAATAACACACATGAGAACAAACCGAATATGATTCCATATATAGGGTTCAATCCCATTCATATGCTATGCACAGACTTCATTTCAATTTCATTAACATGAAGAATAATCATTCAAATAACACATTACAGAACTCAGATATATATATACAAATTAAAGTCACGGAGAGCACTTATCTTGCAATGCAATATCCAACGACTGGCTACGTGAGAGCAACGTTCCACCCAACCATAGATCTCTGTCCATCCTGTATTCTTTCAGCTGAGAGATCACCCCCGAGCTGGGCTGTGTATCCACTAAGGAGGAACTAGATGGCTCACTCACAGTCAGGGTTTCACTCAAACAGCCATGCTAAGCCAACACACGGTTGGGTTTCTCAAGCATGCAATAGGAGATGGAGGAGGATGCTAGTCCACTGAGCTCAAACCCAGAGCCACATACCCTTCAAACTAGACTCAGCAATCCCATCCTCTATTCATACATCCACAATCGGATTTCTCACAAATCTGTCACAAACAACCCAAATCCGTCACTGATTTTCTGGGCCATTAAAACTGGGTTTTCCCATGGCTTTTGGGGTAGCTATTGCTCCCAAATTCGCCCCAAGGCTCCTACCAATGGATTCCCCATTGGATTTCACTGTCCAATACCAAATCGGGACGTTTTTGGCTTCCCAAAACGTGGGTTCTCTCACAGTCGCGATTTCTGGTTTTCTCCCTGTTGGGAGCTCGTTTTTGGGTGGAGAAAGATGTCCCATACTTCCACAATGGAATGGGGATAAGGATGGAGCAACCCCCAAGATGTAGAGTGACTTGTGGGACAAGTCAAAAGAGCCCATACCTACCCATACGAATTTCAGGGCTGCCCATACTCCATCAAAGTCATTGACTTAATTCTTCAACCATTTTCTTACAACATGAATAAATGCCCTCTAGGGGAGTCAAAGGGTTCTCATAATGACATATGGAAACCTATGGTTTACTCCCATAGCCCCCTCACCACTCCCTAGTGGATACACGTGGCCCCTTCTCATTCGTTGCGTCCATAGCCAGTCTTGTATTTTTATATTGCATGATGTTTATTTACATCCTATTACAATTTCCATGGCTTAAGAGCACATGGTATCAAAATATCAAATACTTGCCCTTAAATAACATTCGGGCTTTCACTAGCGGGGCCTTGGCCTTGAGCTCCACGCTAGGAAAACATACCTCACATGTACACATTATTCACATTAAAGGCTAATATATCCTAAGGGTCGAATTGGGGTATTACATTCCCCTCCCCCTTAGAACAACACCGTCCTCGGTGTTCCAAAACTTAGGCATACATATACAATTTACACATATCCAAAACTTCAAAATTTTGCAGATCTGCCCTGCATTCTATTCTTTACTTTGAAATTTCAGGACCAAGTCCTTTGATCTTCACGAGATGCTCCCGCTGATTCGGATCTTCCAGCTCATCCATAAGTCTGAAAACTTTATGGCTGCTACCTTCTTGGGGTTCTCTTGTTGGGAAATTGCGGAGGCAATGATCCCCTCCACATTTCCAACACTTCACTGGTTGCTTCATCTTTACCTGCTCGATTTCCTTTGAGTCTTCCCACCTGGAGCGTCTCTTAATCGAACGATTGGATGAATGCTTCTTCATTGATCCACTTTTCTTTCCCTTGCTGATTGCTTTCATAATGCTTTTTACCTCTTTCTGCAGACGAAGAGTGTCCTGCAAGACCTTGTGGTTCATCTCGTTCTGCTTCTTTTGCATCTTGAGCATCTCTCCAAGATTTTCTTGGGTCTTGGCAATTGTTTGAAGAAGACCTCCAGCCAATTCTAATAGCCCTTGGTCTGCTGCCATGGTCAATGGAAACAACTGACCACGCTTTTCTCACTAGCAACACTTGCCTGCACCGGCTGCAACCAATTGATTCAATTTCCACCTGTGAAATTCATCATTACAATTCTCGTTAGGCCAAGCATAACCCCAAACATTTAAAAATTAGTCAATGGTTTTTCCCCAGTTGACATGGATAGTCCATGTTTTACTCATGAGACTTCCACACTTTTTATGCTTTCCCAACATGCACATGAATTCCTTCATGTTCATCCATTCACAATTCACTTTAATCAAATAAACACACTTTTAATTTCAGTCATGCATGCATTCAGCAATTTTATAAATGCATCAATAAAAGGAAAGAGAGGGAGCAGTAAGAGTTTCTCCTCTTAGTCTTGTTCCATTCTGGAACCCACACCACCACTGTGGTTTTCATGCTCCTATCCTCTTTCACTTCAACGTGAATGCTTGACCTGCCCTTCTCGGCTATGACACGTAGTGTCTATGGTCTATTCCAGATCTTTCAACCATGGAGTTCCTCCACTTGGTTGGTCTAACTCCTAGCTGCTAGGATTCACACAGTTCCACTAGCCCCATCTTTCATTACTGCTCATGCTGAGCTCTTTAGGGTGGTTACATGTCCACTCACATCCTTAAGATGCTTCCATAGTCATTACTTCCAACAATACCTACACTCAAACATTGAATTAATTCACATGTTTAGTTTATTTTCATAGGAAACCATAACCAAATCATATACACATGTATATTCATAAGCAAGAAATTACACAATAACCAAATACTTATCTGCACTAGATGTCTTCACTTTATTCCATAGGGTCCTTCTTTGCTTTACAAGCCTTGGAATCGCCTATGGATTTGGGTGTTTGGCCAGCGCGCAGGCTGCCCCTCAACATCTAACAGGCTTGTATGTTTGTCCAGCACGTAGGCTGCTCCACAACATCAAATAACCTTGTATGTTTGGCCAGCACGCAGGCTGCTCCAAATCATTAATAATCTCGCATGTTTGGCCAGCACGCAGGCTACTCCAAATCATCAACAATCTCGCATGTTTGGCCAGCACGCAGGCTGCTCCAAATCATCAACAATCTCGCATGTTTGGCCAGCACGCAGGCTGCTCCAAATCATCAATAATCTCGCTCAACCAGCCACTTTCTGGATTTACCAAGCAACTTTTAGTTCTTTCAGGGTCCTTGCTTCCTGTATTGACCAAGGTTTCCAACAAAGAAACAATAATGCATCAGCTCACTGTTACAAGCTTTATGCTTGAAACCTTCATTATTTCAAATAAGAAATGAATGAAAATGAATACTTATCTGTACTGTGCATTTCCTCTCTGGTCCACAGGGTCCTGCTTTTACTTTATAAGCCTTGGGATCCTCCTGCGGACTAAGATGTTTGGCCAGCACGCAGGCTGTTCCAAATCATGAAATAATTAATGCCCTACCAGTACACCTTCACGCCGACTGGGTTTACCAAGCATTTGGTGGTGCCCAACCAGTCCCATACCTGGTTGGCCCTCTCCATTGCCGAGCCAGCACATACGTCTGGGTCATCGACCAATGGAAGGTAACTGCGCCACCGACCATTACAGGTCAAGGCTCCACTACTCTGCCTTAGGCTTGCATCAGCCTTTCACGGTATCACAATCCCTCAATGCGCATAACAATTCTTCACCCACACCAGGGTGGCACTTCTTCTCTTATGTAAGCCGGCGGTTCCATTGAGGAATTCTTTAGGTGACTTTCTTAACTGCAGGCTATCATGGCCTCATGATACCCACTCACCCTGCTCAAGGGTTACCACTGCTCATACAGTCTTCTTGAGTACTATTTTCTTCACTTTTCCCTTTAATGTGCAGCATTGAGTTTCATATGTATAATCTGTCAACACAAAATGGATAGCGAGCTCATTAGTATCGCTGCCCTAGAACTGTAAACATATTTCATAACATCCACTATCCAACCTTGAAACACCAGGAATGCGTCCATTCCCTTAAGGCGTAGTCAATATTGGCATCCCTAACATAACTCAGCACTAGAAAGGCGTGCACTCCTTACTGATGTGAACTATGAGGGTCCTAATCATACTTCAAGCAGTCTACCATAATGGAAAATAAAATCAAAACATGTTCTGCATATTAACTCTAATAATTAGACATGCATGTATGTATGTATATATATCATTCAGGGTTTATGGAACACTTATCCATTTTGCAGATGTTATTTCTCTTCTTTAATGAGGAATGGAGGCTCCTTCTCTGATTTGACAGTCCCTCGGTTTGCCATCCCAATTCCTTTTGATGTTACATATCCTTCATATGTCTTACTGACATATTCTTCATCATCCCACTCATATTGTTTACCAATCATGTAGTGCAGATGAAACATTAATAATGTCTTATGGCATTCCACCTGGAACCCATTTTCAAATCATGGAATCCCTTCCCATGAAGTTTGGCTTCTGCAGGACCTCTCCCGTGGTATTCCTGCAATGTGTCTTCCTGGCACACTTATTGAACAACCAAACAGTTAGGAACATTTAACACTACAATTCAAATCCAATTGTTCCATAACCAATCCATGGCTCTAATAATTAAATTCAGTATGCATTTGCAACTTTGTCTGCTACAGAAATTGGTTTTCTTATCCATGAGGCTATCCTCATATTGTTTGGCTCCTGTAAGTGACACCACTTTTCCCGTTATGGTCTTATGCCCGCTGCCATACATGAGCATCCACTTACAGCATGTCCTCCTGACACTTTTTCATATAATCCAAACAGTCATTAGTAAAATTTCAAATCCGAAACATTTACAAATCTGATATCTACAACTGTTCTTACTAACAGAACTTAGAGCTCTCAACCATGAGAACCTTCTCATAACCTTTGGCTTCTACATGTGGTAGATCCCGGTCTCTACTATGGACTTATCCTCACAGCCATATGTAAGACCTTCCTACCGGAAACTAAAACTTCAATCAGCCAAACATGTCATGAGTATCTATGCATATTATCATTTCATTGCCACAATAGTTACTGAGGTGATCTCATAATTATAATGCTCAATAATTCAAACACCTTCAGCTGTTACATTTGAAATGCAATGAAATATTTACACTTCTATATATGCATCCTTATCACAATATAATTTCAAGACATAGTCACCATATCCATGCAACTTAAATAAATCGTAAATACTCATTATTCCACAGTCATATCATTCATACAACTCTGTCCTTCCACAGAACATTCTAGCAGCCCATCGGTCATGATTGGGCTCTTCATGCACTTACTATTCTGCATTCATAACAGCCCATGAAATGATCCTAGAATTATCATCAATTCGTCATTTCATTCATTATTTATTTTGCAATAACATATGCATCATCCCTATGCATTCATACAATGCATCACAAGATTTATAAAATATCTTAATGCACATCTACTTAATGCTATCTTGCATTGTTTCATGAGTACTATGCATTCAAGCATATTATGATCGAAGCATGACTATCTCATATAACTTGTATTACCATAATCAGGACCACCAGTCCTCACTTGCTTTGGTTATTAAGCACATAACCAATATACACATGGCATGATATAAATTCATATGAATGCATTGATATTTCTAAACAGTCATAGGGTGTAAGGATCATTTCCTTCCCTTACCCACACTTCACTAAGCTTGGTAGGTTAACAGTCCCAATCGGTATTCAATATTACATGCAAACTAACTCAACATAACTCAAACATAGTTGAAGAGATCTTACCAAATCCTCTTTCAACATTCATGCAATTTGGCACCAATAATCATTACCTGCATGGCTACCATTAACATCGCCTGATGTTACCTAATCAGTTGGCCTCTTACCAAGGCTGCTCAGTCCTTTTTCCAACTTTATGATCATAGATTTGTTGGCTTCATGCAACAACATCCTCAGAACATTTAGCCATGCTCTTTGTTATCGTTGGTCCTACAACCAATACCAACATCAATAATGATTATCAGCCACAATATTCTCCATCAGTGGTTCATTGCATTTGCAGACTTCATTATTTTACCAATATGCAACATCTCATTTATGCACAAGCATTCCCACATGTACTATGCAATGTTTGTTAAGATGCCATCTAGTGCATATACATCTATGTAATCCCTTACATTTTTAACATTTTTATGCTATATGACAATTTCATAATTATAAGTATGATAACAAACAGGGGTTTAAGGAATTCTTCCCTTTTCGATCCCTCCTCGTATAATGGAATTTATCTTCCATATCATGCGATTGTAGAAATTGCCCATATTGACAACAAATTTTGTTTGTCAAAACAGCCGCTGGCACTCTTCTGCACTAAATAACTATGATATCTGTAGACCTCATTCAAACTCTGGCCATGCATAATTGTTCCCTGCTGGACAAGCTTTCCAATGCCTGTCTTCATGCTCCATTCCGACATCAGGTGCGGAAACTGCATCCCTTCAAAAATGACAACTTTCACTTCAGTTTTGCACATTTTACGCAATTGCATTTTGGTCCCGAATGCCAACTTCAGCCACCTGTGGAAGAAAATCTATGAGGAATCACAAAAACTTATCTATCGGGCGAATTTATTCCATATAACAAGGAACACTCAGCAATTCACGGATTTCAATTCCGATGCACCATCCATCTTCCATGAATTTCTGGATTTCACTACTTCTCAATTTTCACATTTTCCCTAAATTCCAAATTTTGGGCCAAAAACGGCTATCTCCCAAACGGTGCATTTCTGGAAAATCTTCGTCTAACGGCAACTGTCCGTCTTAATGAGAATATGAAATGTCTAGTTCAGTAAAATTTTTGATTCCCACATCTAGGGTCACTTTTACTGTCCATCAGCTTTTCAAAATCCCGAAAAAGTGGCCCGGAACAGTGCTTTTTGGCCTTCTTGATCACCCCGACTCCATATCCTTTGGAGTTTGGCTCCCAGATTCTGAACTTAACATCGTGCCTGCTTCATGGCCGCGCCTGGTCAATTTCAACTCAAACCGACCTTCCGTCAAGCCTCGGGGCTCCGTCCTTCAAAAGTCACTATTATCCAATTTCTGTCAAATCGGAGTGTAATGGGCTAGGGGTCTTCACTGGTCCTTTCATGGCCTTCGTCAATGGCCTTCGAGCCCCACAGGAATCATTCCATTCTGAGTTCGGATGCTTCTGCTATCCAAAAATCAAGTTTTAGCCACTTTTTTTTTTTTTTTTTTTTGGGCGCGCGGGCCGGTTCCCCGAACGCTTCCGCAATGCAGAGCAGTTCAGCGAACGCTTCCGCAATTGCGGAGCAGTTCGTCGAACGCTTCCGCAATTGCGGAGCAGTTCAGCGAACGCTTCCGCAATGGCGGAGCGATTCGCTGAATTCTCCCGCAACTGCGGAGCCATTCGGCGAATGCTCCCGCAACTGCGGAGCCATTCGGCGAAGGCTTCCGTTGCGGAGCCATTCGGTGAATGCTCCCGCAATTGCGGAGCCATTCGGCGAAGGCTTCCGCCGTTTCGGAAGAATTTCCCGAATCCTCTCGCGATTTCGAAGCCGTTCGCGGAATCCTTCCGCAATTGCGGAACCATTCGCCAAAGTCTTCCGCAGTTGCGGAACCATTCGCCAAAGTCTTCCGCAGTTGCGGAACGACTCGGCGAAGTCTCCCGCAGTTGCGGAACGACTTGCGGAATCCTTCCGAAATTTCGGAAGAGAATTCCTTCCGCAATTTCGGAAGAAAATTCCTTCCGAAAATTCCTTTCGACGCCGACACTTAGAAAATTTTTCAGCTTTTCGGAGCATTTTGCCGAATTTTTTTCCGCGTTGCGAGACAACTCGCGGAATCCTTCCGCAAATTTCGGAAGAGAATTCCTTCCGCAATTTCGGAAGGGAATTCCTTCCGCAAATTTCGGGGCGACTTCCCGAATTCCTCCGCGTTGAGGAAAACTTCGCGGAATGCTTCCGCAGTTTCGGGGCAATTCGTCGAATGCTTCCGCAGTTGTGGAAGACATTCAGGAATTCTTCCCGAAACAGTCTTAAACGAATTTTCGAAAACACTTAGGAAATTTTAACAAACAGAAATCATTTTGCAACAACACAGTATTCCAAGAAAAGAACATTGCACTTCTTTAAGCATGAAACAGCATAAGATGTCATAGGTTGCCCATGTTCCATCTCTATTTCATAGAATGCCATCAATGCAAACAATGCAATCAAATTGCAAAAATCCCCAAACAGTCATGCAATCTTGAGGTTTTTTTAATGCATTTTAGTTCCAAATACAAAATGCATGACACACAATGATTTGTATTTCTGTGAAGGGCCCAACAGCCGTAGTGTTGAACCTAGAGCTCTGATACCACTCTGTAATGTCCCCTTCTCATTCTTAAATGCAGGGAAGGAAACATTAACAACATACCGGGCTTTTGTAAACTTATTCCCAATAATTTTTGCACATAAATAACTAACATTTTAAAACTTCTATATGCAGATTCGTTTCAATAAAACACAGCGGAAATTAAACGTAATAACACACATGAGAACAAACCGAATATGATTCCATATACAGGGTTCAATCCCATTCATATGTTATGCACAGACTTCATTTCAATTTCATTAACATGAAGAATAATCATTCAAATAACACATTACAGAACTCAGATATATATATACAAATTAAAGTCACGGAGAGAACTTATCTTGCAACGCAATATCCAACGACTGGCTACGTGAGAGCAACGTTCCACCCAACCATAGATCTCTGTCCATCCTGTATTCTTTCAGCTGAGAGATCACCCCCAAGCTGGGCTTTGTATCCACTAAGGAGGAACTAGATGGCTCACTCACAGTCAGGGTTTCACTCAAACAGCCATGCTAAGCCAACACACGGTTGGGTTTCTCAAGCATGCAATAGGAGATGGAGGAGGATGCTAGTCCACTGAGCTCAAACCCAGAGCCACATACCCTTCAAACTAGACTTAGCAATCCCATCCTCTATTCATACATCCACAATCGGATTTCTCACAAATCTGTCACAAACAACCCAAATCCGTCACTGATTTTCTGGGCCATTAAAACTGGGTTTTCCCATGGCTTTTGGGGTATCTATTGCTCCCAAATTTGCCCCAAGGTTCCTACCAATGGATTCCCCATTGGATTTCACTGTCCAATACCAAATCGGGACGTTTTTGGCTTCCCAAAACGTGCGTTCTCTCACAGTCGCGATTTCTGGTTTTCTCCCTGTTGGGAGCTCGTTTTTGGGTGGAGAAAGATGTCCCATACTTCCACAATGGAATGGGGATAAGGATGGAGCAACCCCCAAGATGTAGAGTGACTTGTGGGACAAGTCAAAAGAGCCCATACCTACCCATACGAATTTCAGGGCTGCCCATACTCCATCAAAGTCATTGACTTAATTCTTCAACCATTTTCTTACAACATGAATAAATGCCCTCTAGGGGAGTCAAAGGGTTCTCATAATGACATATGGCAACCTATGGTTTACTCCCATAGCCCCCTCACCACTCCCTAGTGGATACACGTGGCCCCTTCTCATTCGTTGCCTCCATAGCCAGTCTTGTATTTTTATATTGCATGATGTTTATTTACATCCTATTACAATTTCCATGGCTTAAGAGCACATGGTATCAAAATATCAAATACTTGCCCTTAAATAACATTCGGGCTTTCACTAGCGGGGCCTTGGCCTTGAGCTCCACGCTAGGAAAACATACCTCACATGTACACATTATTCACATTAAAGGCTAATATATCCTAAGGGTCGAATTGGGGTATTACAAGAATTTTCGGCAAGGCAGATGGAACTATCTATAAGATGATTTGGATACCTTTAATCCACCATGTGGATTTCAATGGTACAATTTTCAATTGGGAGGATATCATCTTAGATAGTCTGTCATCAACAATAGTTGCTGCCCAAAGGGGGACTGGCTTAGAAAAAAGCAGAATTCTACATGTCATCTTACCTTTTAGATTGAATTTTTTCAAGACATCCTTTCCCAAATTTAGGGTGCATCTGGAACAAGGCCGACTCCCCAATTTATACTGCTTATAAGATCTTGTGGGCTCATAATTACAGGAGTCAGTACAATACCATATGTGAAAAATTTATCATGCCTCTGTATGAGATGATTTTCAATAGAGAGCCAAACTGCCTTTCTGAGAATGTCGTGGCAGTTATAGAAGAATATGTTGATTACTATCTTTCAGAGGAAGGCACCTACCTTAGAATGTATGATGGTTACAAACCACCATCTCTCTTGCCCAGATATGCAATCGACTATGTGGTCCACACGGAAGTAGTAAGGCAATTTTTATAGACGGGATCGGCAACGTCTTGAATAGATTGAAAAAAAACCTCTTTTCCGCCATTTCCCTTCTACATTGGGGCATATAAGTTCTCTAAAGTTAAAACAACTGAAGCCTTTATTCAAGAATTGGGAGATTTCCACTTTGGTCAAAGATTTTAACAAAGAATGATAGTCTCAACAAGGTTGTAGACCATTGTGCGGAAATCAAAGTGCTTTTTGAATACGCAATCTACTATGATAAAGACGAAGTAATTTTCAGAAGATTTAGCAATATGATTGAACTCAGCAAGTGCTTTTGCCCCAAGAGCGGAACCAATTCTAGTTCCACTGCCACCCAAGCTGCTAAACAGGAAGAATTACAAAGGGAGAAAGATGAAGTTGAAGCTCTAGCAAAGGAAGATCAAAGGCTAAAATAAGAAGCAGAGAAGTTCCAGAGGGAAGCAGTGGAAAGAAAGCAGAAGGAACAAGCCAACAAGATCCGAGAAGAAGAGGCTTAGAGGATCCGAGAAGAAGAAGCTAACAAGATGCAAGAAATGAGAGAGAGGGCAGAGAAGGAAGCAGAGGAGCAGCAGAGGAAAGCAGAAGAAGATGAGAGGTCTAACAAGGATGTGGAGGTAGGAAGTCCAAGCACGCAAGCCACGGACATAGACTCATCCCAAGTGTCTCAAGAAATAACTACGGGAAGCCACTTCCCTATAGGAGAGCTCCCCCTCATTCCTTTCACCCCATCAAAGGACCACACTATGGCTCAACTGTAAAAGATTGTCTTCGATAAGAAAAGAAAATCTATTGTGAGAAAGACGAAGAAAATAATGAAGATGGCCTCCCAACCAGACATTTTCATTACACATGAGAGCAGCGTCATACAAGGAACGCGGAACAACCCCGGGTTCATAGCATCCATCAACATAGCTTCCACCCAAGAAAATGAAGACAACATCCACAAAATGATGAATGATGTTGAAGTGGGTAAGCAGAAGGTGCACAAGTTGAAGCTTAATCTGATAAAGGAGTGAGCAGACGGAGAAATCTGGAAAAGAAAATATGATGACCTCTTATCGAAACAAAAAATATTTACAAGTGAGTATCAAAACATAGATGAATTAAAGGAAGCATTGGCGGTGTATCTAATGGTACTAGAGGGAGAGAAGAATGACATTGAAGCTTGGGCGGTTCAATTGGAAGTTGATCAAGAGGCTTCCAACCAACAAGTTGAGGAACTAAAAGTTGAACTGGAAGAGGTGAACAAATAAAATGAACTGGTGTCAGGGGAACTAGAACTTGCAAGAGGCAGGAGGCAGGACCTAACCCCTTTCCATGAGAAAGCCTGTGAAATTCTGAGGAAAATCTATATGTCACAAGAGCTCATTACAATCGAGGTTATCAAGATGAAAGCAATGATTTTGAGAATGAAATAAATCGATGTCGGCGCCCTGAGGCTCAGGAAGAAGTGTGTGCGCATAATGGAATACATCAAGAAGCAAATTGAATGGAGCGAAGGGAAATCAGGCTTCCCTGGGAATATACCTCTCAAATCCTTAGCTGATCATCAGTTGGATTCAAAACTCATTGAATTCTACAGAACCTTGGGTATTAAAGTAAATGTGGAGATTACAAAAACCATCGAGTGATGCAATGACCTCTACCAAAATATTTGTGAAGCCCACGAAAAATGCCAGATAGTTATTCCTCAAACCATAGAATATTTCTCTGACAAAGACCAACGTCTCAGAGCTGCAGAGAGAGCTAAACACATAATTAGACTACATACAAAAAATAGATGTCCTGACATCAAAGGACCTCCAATGGTTCATAGGGAAAGCTACCATCCACGCATATTTTCTGGAGGACATTCCACAGGTTGCAGCGGCAGGAGTAAGATATATTGAAGCAGAAATGCCCAAGCATGAAATATCTTTGAAGATGATGACTTCGGTGCATAACGATGTAATTGTAAGGGAAATAGGCATGTGGGACAGTTATATAGCTGATCAGGAAAGATTAGCGGCAGTGGAAAGGCCAATTGAAGGACCAACAACACCTGAAGTAGAAATGCTAGCTGAAAGCTGATTTTGGCATTGTATAAAAAATTAAATATTAAAGATAGTTGGAGGCTGATTTTTTTTGTATAAACATAAAATAGATGGAAACTAATTTTGCTTTATATGGGCACTAAAGGAGAAATTTTTTGGGATCCCTAGGGTTAGGTTATGATAAGAGACAAATCTTGTAAATTTATAAATAGAAGAATATAATAGAATGAAAGGACTTTTGGCAGGTAAAAGGATTGATTTGTCTTGTACGTGAACTACTTTTCTACATTTATAAACAAAGCTCCATTTTTCCTGGGAAAAGATAGCACTGTGTTTTGCTTGGGAATGTGTTGAATGTCTGCTGAATTATTTATGCACCTTTCATGCATATACTGTGAGATCGTTCCTAACTATTCTGAATTAATTCTCTGTTATGAATGCTTTCATTTCCTGTGCAAATATTCTATGTTAAATGAGTAATATAATTTTTTAATTATGTCAAAGCTATCTTTGATATATTTTACTTTCTGCTGTAAATGAATCTATATTATTGAACAACTACCTATGAGATTCTTGGGTGTATTTCCAGTGTATTACTCATATTTCAGTTTTGCTCCCTGCAAGGATAAATTAATTAGCTTAGATAGTTTTAGATTAGATTTGTTTTAATTGCATGCATCTAGATAGAGCACTTGAATATCATATTTAAACATAAAATACATAAACGGTGGATCAGGCCACAACCGATGAAAGAAAACAAATCTTTTAATAACATACGGTAGGTGGGTCGTTAACCAGGCTGATTCCCCACACCAAATGGTGAGCGATATAATTGGGCTTGCTTACTAGAGAGAATCCCTTGCCGTTTGGTGCCGCAAATTTGAGGCATCAACACACCCCTGAAAGAAAACCGCCATCTACACGTGTCAGCCTCAAAATCATTCAGGGGCCAAAAAGTGGTTTCCCTAAACCATCTTTTAAAATATTTGAAACTTATAAAAGCTTCCACTGTGGTTTCCATGACCACAGGATGCTGGACAGCTGACCGATAGAGGAAGTGGGATCCACACATAAAGATTCACTGGCAGTGCTGTATCTCAAGGGCGTCAGGGTGTAAGATCGACGGTGGGTCTGACTTCAGGATACCTAAGGTGCTTGGAACTTAACATCCCAAGACTGCTCCTGAAAGAAAACTGCTATCTACATGTGGCAACTTCTAGTTGATTCAAGACTCGAAAAGTGACTTCCTTAAACTATTTTATCTGGATCCTAAAACCACCAACTGTCTACAGTTCACCACTTCCCATTGTGGCGCATTCCCCCTCGCTTTCCCTTAAATCGTCCTTAAACGATCATTACCGCCGCCATTTATGAGAAAATGTCCCCCAACATTTAAGAATCCAGCTACCCCTTAACCAACAGGCTAATCCCAGCGCGCCACGTAAACCCTACATTAAAACCTGCCAAGTTCAAATCTCTCCCTATAAATACTTTCCCAAGGAAGCCATTGCACATTTTTACTCCAGCTCCAAGCTCCTCAATATTCACTCTTTGCACCTGTTTTCTCCAAGCTCCATAAGAAATTCAGAGTCAACGTTCCCCTCTATACCCCTGTGTTAGCATGGCCTCTGTACCCACTCCCGAAGTCACCTCCGCATCCACAACCAACAGTACAGAGGACCACCTCGGTGACGAATTCCTTAACGTTCATGACTCTTTCTCTTCCTTCCCAAACCCGCAACAATTGGCTCAGGCCGAGGAGCAAGCAAAGAATGTCAATTATTTATTAAACCTATGGAATTTTGGGCTAGCTAAGATGATTCTCCCTCCTTATAGACTGTTTCCCGAGTTGATACAGTGGTGCGCAGAATGTTATGTACTAGAGAGAAAGGCCATCATATCCCAGCTAAGGAATGTGGTCTACCCAATCAATAAATCAATCGTCATGGAAGTGACAGAATCCAATTAAGATCCCTTAGGGCTCGGCTTTGACGAAGAGGTGTTGATAAGTAAGATTCAGTAGCTTTCCCTAGAAAATAGGGATGGCTTCATCCAGATTCTCTTGCCTCCTGAGAGTAGTTTGTCTAGCACTTAATCAATGTTCAGCTTGGAGACATTCGCAGGTCCTATTCAACTGGTATTATCAATGATTTGTCAGTTCCTCGGGTATGGTAACGACATAGTGATAGACGATGCCATTATAGGTCTTCTTTTTATCATGAACCTCTCTCAGCATGAAACACCTATTAGGTTGGATCTAGCAGCTTTCCTCGCTCAGTCCATACACCTCCAGTTAAATAATTTTTCATCCAAGAAGATGTTTCGGTTCTGCTCTGTACTCATATACATGACCTTCTATAATAACAAAAGTTACTTCAACAAAGAACATCTTGATGGGTCAATGATCCCCGTTCCCCCATAGAAGAAGTTCTCTGTGTTCATGGATACCATCGTAGCAAAGGTCTATACGCTTTTTTTTTATGCCCCTTCGCCGAGAATTTTTCCAGAGTGCAAACAATTGCTCCAGCTAAATGAAAATGAGGTTGTGGGCAATTGGTTCTGCTTTGACACCCATACAAAAATTAGAGTGTATGGGGCGGAGTTAGCTCCGTATAAACTCCCCATATTCTTGACTCCTCGATTGTTTGCACTGGAATTCATCCTCCAAAGATTCAACTGTGATGGTGTGCATTTAATAAAAGGAAACAATGCTAGGACTTTCAAGGTCCCAGTGAGGCTGGTCCTTTTAAGGTGCAGGAATAAGCTGCTCAGTAAAAGGTTGAGGGAATACTAGCTTCATACGGTTTCCCTTTAAGCAGAGCACATAATTATGATACTAGAGGGATCATTTCTCAAAAAAGACAGGCGGCCCGTTTGGCAGCATACCTCCATGAGCCACATTCCTTGTTGGAAAAGATGGATAATTTGGATAGTTGGGAACAATGTCATGTTGTTTTGAACCCCAACAATGCTTCAGGATCACTAGTTGTTCCAACAACCCTTAAGCTCGATACGTTGGGGAAAAGAGACACATCAGAGCCCACGTCTGCTACCGGAAAGGAAGGATCAGGGAGTATGAGGTCAAAGACCAAGAAGTTGAAAGTAGAGGGGATGTCCAGTGCAACCTCAAGACACCCACCCTCCTAACACTTGTCATCCTTGATAGTTTCCCTTCTGCAACGTGCCCATAGAGTCAGGAGGCTCGTGCCACGTATGGATATTTAGTTACCATGCCGTCCGTCAAGACAGGTTTGTTTGGGATTTATTCTCATATTAACGATGACAACATCGATATAGAGAAGTCATTGTTTACGAAAAAGGAGCTAGATACATGAAGGAAGTCCAGGATGTTATATGCACTGGATTTGAAGCAGGGAGTCGTCAAAATGGATATCCTAGAGAAAATAGTGACAGGGAAAAAGAAGACAATGTCCAATTTTAAAGCCACTCAGGTAACCATAAACTTGGACACGATCCCGTCCAAAGACATCATGGAGTTGCATCGATAGATGGGAGAAGGAGTGTACAGAGACATGCGTAAGTACAATATGAGCACGAATAGGTTACAGGCTGTGGTTCATAATCTAGAGAAACAACTAAAGAATGAAAAATCCTCCAATAAAGCTAAGCAGTTGAAAATAACTGACTTAGAGCATCAAGTAGTAAAGATGGTTCAAAATATTGGAGACATGGCTCCAGTACAAGCCATGTTAAAAGAGAAGGAAAAGGAAGTTGCATCCCTGAAGAAGAAGCTCAACATTCCCACGACTGAGCATTCACAGACTATAGAGGTAGTCGTAATATAGACAGAATTGGAGAAGTCGATAACCGACGGTCAAGCGCACAAGGAAAGGGTTGTCTCATTGGAAGGTGAGTTGGAAGAGGCTAGTAAGTTGAATCGGAATACCCTCCAACAAAAGGCCGTCTTACTTCAAGCCTCATCAAATTCATATCCAACTGACCAATTGGCCTAGGCAGTGGTCGAAATGAGCATCAAGGACGCTCAGTTGAATCAAGTGCAGACTCAACTGAAGACGAAGTGCGATGAGATTTTCAATGCAAATGAGAAGTTGATTAGAAGAGATCAGGCTATTTTAGAGATACAACAGACTGTTGATGAGCTCTAAGGTAAGATCCAAGAGCTATCCAAGAACCTCACCGGTAAACCTTTGATCGTAGGCACCAAAATTGTATTATGGGAGCAAATGGAAGCTCTGATAACCTCTCAGTGGAGTCATTTCAATGTAACTGATACGAACCATTACACCAAAACCTCGAGATGTTAGTGAAGGCCACCCACTAGGATCTTAACATCCAACCACGCTCCGCAGTCCAGACTCTGGGCTGGATGTGCGCCTGTACAGTGGTGTCCCCTTTGAGCCGTACGAGCCTCAGACAAACACTACAATGCCGACGTTGCCACCCGCTCTGTGACTTGAACCTGGGTGGAGGCTCTAATACCAAATGATACGAACCGTTACACCAAAACCTCAAGATGTTAGTGAAGGCCGCCCACTAGGATCTTAACAAAGAGATCCATCACACATATCATGCTTCCAAAATCCGAAATTTAGTTGGAACAAGCTTGGTGACAACATCTGGCTCCATCTGGGGGTAGAATCCTCCTTGTGAGGCTCTAAGAATAAGCAGACATGTGCCTGTCCTTTAACCTGAAAACCCTGCAACCTTTATCTCTACAAACATTCACATTCTTCTGTGTTGTGCCTAGTCCATTGGGATATGGAGTCAATCAATATATTTCAAATCTGGCCCAAACTTCTACAACTTATTCAAATTATAACAAAAGGGTGAAAACAAATTTCTGCTGCAAACTAACAATTTGAAAAGAATCTTCATGCTCGATGGTGAGCTTATTCTTCTATCTATTCCTACTTCTAACCAGTAAATCTGGCTCATCATGTGACATCATGTTTCCAATAGAGCCATGATAACATTGAACCAATTACAAAAGCTCTTTGAATTCACATAAAAATTAGGGAGGCATTCAATATGTGTAACATAAATTTAATTTGTAACACATACATATAACCCTCATCTGATTTACTTCCAAAAGTAACAAGGCTGAAATCTTATGAGAAACATGATTCCATATAAAAGGCTACTGGATCATAGAAAAAAGAAGTAGGTGGTCAACCAAACATGATTACCTCTTCTAGCTGCTCAACATTTTCTTCAACCTCTGATGTATGGCTGTTATAAACTAGTTATGATTGTGCATGACAAATGGGCAGAATGTTTTCATAACTCTGTTGATCAAATCTAAATTTTCCATATGCTGCCTCATACATCTGTTCTTGATGAGCAGCCTCTTGATTTTCCTCTTGAATCATAGTGAACAACATATCATAGGAATCCTCTTGAAGGAATTGAGGAAAGACATCTTTTTCAACTATTTCTTCATTTAGATATAATGCATCAGAGACAAAATCAAATGCATCGACAACTATGTAGTCATCTATACTATCATCAATCATATCGTGAAAACCTTCCTCTCGATAATTTGAAAGAGAAAAAATTTCATCCATATTTTTATTAAAACACTCACTCCCAATATTAATTTCTTTTTCATCAAGATCTTCACAAAGCTCATCATTCGAGGAACCAACTACTGTCTGCTGCATTTCAGATTTGAACTTTTCACAACATTGCTCAAGCAGAAGTTCCTGAGAAAAACAGCTTTTGTAATGT
This sequence comes from Larix kaempferi, assembly GCA_027924585.1. NCBI lineage: Eukaryota > Viridiplantae > Streptophyta > Pinopsida > Pinales > Pinaceae > Larix > Larix kaempferi. The sequence continues at coordinate 16,643,757 of BSBM01000825.1, read as the reverse complement.
TGAAGGAATACTATGTGGAAATCCTTCAATGATGAAATGCTGGAAGGAGGCAATGAGAAATACCATTCACGTGCATCACCATCCAATGAATACATGAACATCTTCGTGCTGTAGATCTAGCAGATCCATACACTCATGAGACTTAATGAGGTGATGTGCAGGAATGTCTTCGTTCTTTTCTCGGAAGATAGGCAAAAAATCTCCCCACTCTGACATAGTCGGTACTGGATGCGGGAAACCAGTAACCTCAGAAAAGTGAAGAGGTGCAAACCTCCGAGCCACTATGGCAGCCATTAGATCATTTGATGGCATTCTAGATCCTGAATAAATGGAGTCGCCTCTGGATTGTTCGGAGTCGCCCGGTGAAGAAATCTGCAGTCATAAAAATGTCCACTCCTTGTTCACCATCAAGCAGAGGATCATATCAATATCAAACCCCGGGGAAGATGTACTTTCCTTTCTCCGTCCCCGGCAATGGTGCCAAAATATGTTATCCCTAAATTTGAACCCTAACTGCTAGGGTCAATCTTAGAGAAATATTTTTCAGTAAACACAGTTTAATTGGGAAACAACTTTGTAAATTTAGGTGGTAGGAAGACCAACACTACAGAAATCAAGCTAAATTTGAAAGCGAATACTGAACAATAGTATATGTATCACAATCAAGACTAATAAGACAAAGCTACGAGTATGACTTTATGAAAGACATGAACCAAGTTCTGCATTAAACACTCTAAATATAACTTCACATTTAACAATGAGAATCTAGCAATGGATTTAAGACCATACACCAGACAAAATCACAAAAACATGAAATTCAATTATTTAAGCAGAAAGCAGACTCATATGAACATAATCATTTCAAAGCAGCTTATTATTTCAGCACAAGAATAAATGTATACATGCCCTTTCCACTCCAGTATCAGAATTTTCAAACCCCTGCCTCAGCCCCCTCGGTTGGAACTCTCTCTCTGCAATCTGCTTGTCGCTCTTTATATAGACGAGAAGATAAAATAGAAATTGAATCCAATTTCTTCGTTGGCACCAAACTTTCAATTGGATGTCAAACTTTTCTATGAGCCTGCCATCATTGATTCCAGCTTCCACTTTCTTCTCAACGACTTGTGAAATTTGCATTGATTTTCTTTTGAAGTATCGATCTTGGAGAATGATATTTTATAGCACTAATATTGAAATGACTTTATAGTAGCTTGATTACTTTCTTTTCATTCAAGATCTGATGCAGATGTTCCCTTTGGAGCTGGCTACAATTTTGTGTCATCCTTCTAGAATGATGGCGATTCTGATGCTAACGGATTCAGCATAATAGGTTAATAATTGGAGCAATATCAGTAATTAGGTGGAATTTAACACCTTGCTAGCATATAGCAATTTCAGTTAACATGTTTTCGTTGTATGATAATGATCCTCTGCGAGTTCTATTGGAGATCTCCATTTGATTTCTCTGGCAGCATATTTGAAGATAACCCTTGAACTTTTGGATCCTGAAGTTTAAAAGTTCAACACATGGAAGCTTTGTTGGAATCTGCACCATCCGGCTTCATCCCATCAGTTATGTATGGCAAATCATAAACATATTTGATGATAAATTTGTATTGGAAGACTTATGATGGAAATACCATCATCATAGTATAACATTTTAATCTTGAAACCAACAAACTTTAAAGATGGAGTTGGGAATTTTTGACATATTATGTGAATATTCTTGAGATTCCTTCAAACACACTTATCTTTTGACAGATATCATTGTATGAATTCGATCACTTGACAAGCTGAGCAATGACTTCGATGAGTAGGCGCTCTTATTAAAAACCTTTCACCTGTATCTCACACAAGATAAATTCTGCAATTGCATATATTCTCCACAATTACATCCATTTTAAGAGATGTCATTACAAGATCACTTACAGATCAACGCCAGTGATTATCATAGAGGTGTAATGTCAGTTTTATCTCACAACTATAAGATAGCCTTCCACTTGTCAACATTTCTTTATGAAATTTGAACAGAGTATTTTTATTGGAAACATCAATAAATTCATCATCACATTGGTATTTGAAGACTCTGCCATGGATCTCCATGTGCATATGGATGCTACTTTAATTCCTATGATAGATATTTAACATAAGTTTGATATTGGCAATAAAGTCTCGCTAGATTTAAGAGATCCATCACACATATCATGCTGCCAGAATCCGAAATTCAATTGGAACAAGCCTGGTGACAACACATACCATGCCTTCTTTCAGGCTAGCTCTAATACCATGTTAGTTTTTCAGAAATTTCAATCTAATCTAGGATCTTAACTGAGATAATAACATATACAGCATATCTAGAGCATATCAATCATGGACACAATAATGCAAGCACACAAGAGACGTAGAGTTTCACCGGGGAAAACCAAGAAGGTGAAAAACCTCGCAACTTCCTAGGAGATAGATAGAGCAATGATACAACCCAAGTACAAGAGATAGTCCTCCTAGCAGCAGCTTCTCCTCCTCCACTAGTGCGCCACTCTCCAATGAGTGTGAGAGTGAGAAGTGAATGATCAAATAGAGTGCCTCCCGCACTCTATTTATACATTAATTGACTTGCCTAATAACCTTTACTAGGTCAGCCTTAACTTAACCACATAACATAATCCTGACAGAGCCGACCCCCAATAGGGTGGTCTAATAACCCTTTTACCCACATGAATCATACAGGGCTGACCCCATCAAGTGTTAAGATTCAATATGCTAAGACAGAAAATAGCAGCATTACATTCCATTTCACAATAATAGCATATACAGGATCACTGAAGAAACAACAAGCACAGCATAAACACAAGAGATAGAGATTTATCCTGGGAAACCCTCATGGGGTAGAAAACCCAGCAAAGCTTCCTCAATATAGATGACCAACAATATACAAAGATGAAACCCTGAGACATGATCTCCTCCTCCACAATAGCAGACCTCTCCTCCACAAGTGCGCTATCCTCAAGTGTGTGAGTGTGTCAAATGAGGAACACACCTCCTCTATTTATACACTACTCTGATATGTATTTTACACAAGTACATGTAGGCTCGTATTTAACCATTAGGTTAAATACCCCATTATAACTGACTGGGCCGACCCCCACATGGTGGGTCTAATAACCCTAGTTACCACAACCAACTTGGAGGAATAAACATCTCCGGATTTATAGTATAATCACATCGGAGGTATGGAACATCTCCGGAATAAATAATATACAAATATAATATTCTTTGAAGTTACAATATTTCAACATCAAGGTGGTCTAATAACCCATCAAGTGTAAGTTACGACACTTTCAATATAAATGATGGCACTTCCGTATAGAGGAATAATAACATCTCTATAGGAATACAAACACTTCTGTATAGAGGAATAATAACATCTCTATAGGAGTACAATATACATAGGTGAAATACATTCCGAAGTTACAATTACATCAACAGGTATGCTTGCCTCGGGGTTGTTAGACATATTGTTGATATTTTCTTGCAGCTCTTCTCCAGTTCTCCTTCAGATATCCTTGCAGACTTCTTATTGGTAAAGTGTTTCGGCCATCAGATTCCTTCTAACCTCACACTTTAGGGGGCATCTATTATACCTGAAATTCCCACACCATGTGTAAGTGAGGATCTACATGTTTCACCACCATGGAAGACATGATGTTTATGCCTCCTAAGGGTGTTAGGACCCTTCATTATAATTTTGGTCCCTTCCCTGGTCACATTTGCAAGCAAATCCAACAAGAAAGGGGTCGAAACCCACCTTAAAAACCTCCAAAAATTACCTTACTGGAATTTTCGCGCCCTGCATGCCTATGGGGGTGCGACAATTTCAATATTTACGCACCCTGCATACCTATGGGGGAGCAAAAATTTCAAAATTTTCGCCCCTTGCTCAATTATAGGGGAGCGAAAAAATTGTTTTAGGCTTATCCCTTTCATTTTGGATCATGGATCTCATGGAGATTTTCCTGGGATGAGGTACCCCTTAAAATCCCATCTCACATTCCCTCCTTGTTGGGCATGGCCCAAGTTGGCACAATTTTGATGAAGCACAGTTTTGGAAGTTGCACAGTTCGGACTGCGAAGTTCATTTGGAACAATTTTGGAGATGGCGCAGTTTGAGTTGCGAAGTCCAAGTAGCACAGTTGTGAATGCGAAATCGAGGCACAGAGTAGGTTTGTTGATGCGCAGTTCCAGCGCATCAAGTAATTTTGGGTAAAAGAGTATAATTAAAGGTCCAGAAGATGAAAGCGACCTATTTTGGGTAAGTGACACCACAATTCTCAGGAGTGGGTATGGAGCAACGTGGAAGCAGTTCAAAGAGACCTAGCAGTTAGAGCAGCGAAAACCGTTAGAAGAAAATCCATGGGTCGACAGTGATAGGAAGGCTAAAGGGGCAGAAAGCGACACGCCATTATTCAGTTAGAACTGTTTCATGATGATTGCGGTCGTTAGAAGGGCGTTAGAGCCACAAGTGGTCTAGCAAAGTGGCTAGAAGTGAGTGGAACAACTGTCGACTACGACAGGACGAGTCGGCAGAGTAACCGCACCACTTTGGGTACCTTAGGGTTTGCTTGGCCCATATGCATTGTAAAGACGTTACCTAAGGGCACAATCTATAAAAGGGGCACTTTTGTAAGGGAAAGGGTTGATTTTTGTTGAGTTTTGATCTCTCATAGTATTGTTGTAAAAGACTAAGTATTGTAAAGAGGCTCTGCAGCTGTGTGCACAGTGACCCACTGAAGAGAGAAAGAGGCTCTGTAGCTGTCTGCACAGTGACCCACTGAAGAGAGAAAGAGGCTCTACAGCTGTGTGCGCAGAGACCTATTGTAGAGAGAAGAGCCTGCAGCTAAGTGTGTAGGATGGAACTGTTTCACACTTCCCAATAATATAGTCAATAGTTCCTGTGGACATAGCTCCCATCCTAGGGGTGAACCGCGTTAAATCTTGTGTTGTGTGATTGAATCTGTGTGTCTGCTTTGTTTACGGTTAAGCTCATGCTTATAGTTGTGTGTATCTTTGCTTTTATATGTATTTTCCACATGAATGAGTGATGAGAATAATATGTTAAGTGTTGAACATATATGCTTGAATGTTAAATGTGCAAGTAATTCTGAATGTGATGAATGTTTGAGTTATTCGGGTAACACTAAGTCAGCGAAGTCTGTATAAGTGCGTTTCCCTGAAAGTGCGGCACTAGAAGTGCGCAGTTGTATCATATTCCACCATATTGCATGAGGTCCCGAAGTGCACCATCTAATATGTTGAATGCATAAAACTCACTAAGTCATTAAAGCCTTGACGTGTGTGATGGTTAAGAGGTAGCGCATTCTGAAGTTGTGTTGTCCTTTTGTTTAGTGGTCGGTTGAAAAGTGCGTAGTCCCAGTGTGCGTTGTGGTATAAGCAATAACCGCAAAGTGACTGAAGCTTCGTGCAGCTCCTCCCAGTCTATTAACCATACATCACCGGGTTGTGGAAACTTGATTCTACAACCTCCCCATTACTTCACCTCGGGTGAGACCTCAGTCTGCTCACAGACTATTGCCAAAAGGGCTGGTGAAAGGGGTTTTGTTGGTTCCCTTAACCGCACAGAACCTAGGTCAATATTGAAAAGATAAAGAATGAGGTCATGAGCCAGCAAATGGATTCATTGTCGTGCTTGAACTGTTGATGTGTTCAGAATATTGGCATCCCGAGAGGATAGAAATAGAGAACTGGGTGGACAATATAGAAAAGGAGTTTGAAAGAAAGGAGAACAAACATCCGCGTTTCGCTGACGAAGAATGGTTGCAGAGATATCTATATTCTGATATTTATGAAATTTATGAAATTTTCCTCTCATCCTTCAACAACGACCTATATGAGTGGTTGTTAAGATTAGCAGAACAGAAAACGTGCTATCAGGGAAGAGAACTTACGGCGTGGACTCCAAAACTGATTCAGAGACTTAAAGCGGTTGAAAGACCAATATCAAGAGTAGTAGACTTCTGGCTAGACATCATACTAGAAGGCTACATTACAGAATTTGATGAGTACACGTTGAAGTGTTACAGCGCAATAGAGGAAAATTTATTCAAAGGATTTAGAGGTAAGTAATTGAACAATCTCAATCTATAGATTAAAATGTTGTTAGTAGATAAAGGTGTCTTAAGAATGCAATAAGATCCCTAGAATCTTTGAGTCTGTAATGTTCGGTACTTTAGACAGTGACACAGACAAAAACATTCACATATTAAGAAGTGGTAAAAGATTCAAGTCTAGTACTGAGAAGAGGCCTAAAGAACCTGAACTTCGCATCTCTATAGAAACTGAGATACAAGGTGAGATTGATAGTGGAACAGAACCTCGCATAGCTACCTATCAGCCCATCACTCTGCAGAATCCTCCAGCTGACAATATTTCTAACCTACAGCACAACAGTAGTAGTAACACTGCAGCAGCAAGCACTCAGAACATTCCGACAAGTACTATACCTACCACATCACAAAACACCGCACCTCCTATAAGGAGAATGACAGACGATATCAAGCTGCCGATATTCAAAGGAACGGGTCTAGAAGACCTTGAGCAACATTGATTTCTTTGTGAAGCCGTGTGGAACGTTAAACAAGTCCAGCATGATGTTGTTAAGCAAGCGCAGTTAATCACTACATTTAGGGACAGAGCCTTGAATTGGTTTATGAAGTATTTTGTTGGACAGAATAGGACCTGTTGTTGCTACAACCCCCCCCCCAATTCTTGAAAAAATAGGGGCCCCTCCTTTACTTGTAAGAGAAAGTTCGCCTAGAAGTCTAAGGCCATCTAGAGTCTTTTCTTTCCTAGTCTTTCTAGAGATAGGTCTTTTCCTTGGTCCCTTTGAGTTTATTTTCACTGATTTTGCATAAGTAAAACTCAAATTTCTGGGCTGCAACGACAGAGGTTCAGGGCCAACCTTGCCGAAGAGGAGGGAAAAGAACCAAGCCAAATATCAGCGAAATGAACTCACGATATTTTTCCGCAATGGCGGAGAAACCCACCTAAATATACTGCAGCGGCAAAAAGAGAAGCATATGTCAAACTTTGGCAAAAGAGCTTGCCCAGTTTTCTCAAAACAGCGGAAGAACTCAAGTAACTTTTCTGCAACGGTGGATAAATTGACACTTTTTCGGTGGACACTTTGCTCAAGATTTTAAAACTTGCTCGCAAATGCAGAAATGCTCACATAAATTTTCCGCAACGACAGACAAACTCGATTAAGTTTTCCGATTCGCAACTTCGCACCGTTCTTCTGCAGATCAACTCTGATAATTCTCCCGCAACGACGGGTAAACTCATTTTTTCTTCCCGTCCGTACGCCTCATTAACCCAATTTTATTTTCACATCTTCCCTATTAATGGTTTGCACGCATCAAAATACTTTATATAGGACATAAACCCCGTTTAAAATTTTCATCATTTCCATTGGTTGGAGAGCTCGTTCCCATTTTCGTTTGAAATTACAAGCACCTACTCCTGGCTCGCTGGTTCCGCAGTAATGTCAACATCCACATAACGATCATCTTCTAGAAGGTTAGTATCCTTTCAGACCTCATAGCCTCAATTGAAGTGGTTCTTTCTCGTTGAGGTAAATGATATATTCATGGTTCTTTTCGTTTTATCCTATCCATGGCAGGATTTTCAAACTGACCACGGCCATAGCTGACCCATGCTCATACCCAACTAAACGCCCTGAAGCCCATTTTCATATGAAAATGGAAGCCTCTAGAACCTCAAGCACCCACTACGTAAACGATAAGAGAATCTGTGGCATGCCTCTACCCGTCTTGGAAGCCATCGGCGTGGTAAAATTGATACCGACCCTGTATTCCCTTACGCGAAAGATATCGATAGTTCTACGCGGCTATGGAGTTTTACGCCATTTTTGTACTATGGAATGTGTTATTATCATGTCAAATTATCATGCCATAAAACATAGTATACTCATAATTACTTTGTTTCTACAGTTTGTTACTATGGGAATGCATTACTTTTACATATCATAGTTGCAGTATAGCTCAAAACACCACTTGATCGTTTCCCGGAGGTTTTGTCTAAGAATTTGCGAAATAATTATCTTTTAAAGTAGAAAAGCTGTAGGTAGGTTTGGTTAGCTTCGTTCGGTTCTGAGAAGAATCAAATGAGTACCCATCAAAAGTCCTGTCGAAGTATTCTTAAGACTTATTGTTGTGTGCAGAATGTTATTCTAAGTTGCTAATATTACGTTGTAATGCCTACTCATGTATGACTTCTATTGTATAGGTTTTTTAGCCAAAATTCCTAAAGGTGGCAGACGAATGTTCAAAGCAACCGAGCTAGGATCAGCCCCCACGAGAGTAGAAACTCTATATGAAGACACCAAGTGCACTACAGGCATTTCCTCAGAAGTCAAATGGGGAGACATATATCATATGATAAGAGACCAGGACATCCCTGAGGCACAACTCTAGGAAGAGTACCTATACCAGAACATCAGAACCTCCTACATAACAAAAGTAGCCACACGCCTGGAACTTTTTCCATGCTCAGAAGTAATTGGATGGATTCTGCAGCATGCGAATGCACAGACAAGGGTTCTTTCGGACAGTAAGGGGGAAGCTTTTGCATCCTTCCATCAATCTTATATCACAGCATCTTACAAATTTCCCAGGGCTCATCAACGGCTTGATGATGAATGGCTAGGACAAATCCAAATGGATAATCTAGAGATGACCAGAAAGTTGTTGATCTCAGGCAAACAGATCAGAAAAAAGGATAGTGAGGAGTACGAGGTTCAAAATATGAGGCCTCCTTTCAGAATGATCTCCCTCATCCTTAGTAGAATTTTTGGAAGGCATGATGGTACTGTTTTTATGCTCCAATGGGTTCCCATCATCCACTATGTAATGTTCAAGGGGACAATTTTTAATTGGGCAGACATCCTCTCAGACAATCTATCATCAGCCATAATTGTCGCTGAAGAAGGATTAGGGGCAAAGAAATCATAATTCTACATGTCATCCTACTTGATAGACTGTATTGTGGAAAAATGCCCTTTTCCAAAGCTTGGATGTAACTGGAGAGAGGCCGACACCCCGGTATTCACTGCTTACAAAATCTTTATCATACCTTTATATGAGTTAATGTTCAATGAAGAACCTAACTGCTTATCCAAAAACGCCATGAAAGTCCTGGAGAATTATAGTGATTTCTATTTTTCACCGCAAGGTACTTTCATAAGAATGTATGGAGGCTCTAAACCCCCATATATCCTACCCAGATATGCCACGGTCTACATAGTCCACAAGGAGGCAATGAGACAAGTTTTCATTGATGGGATTGGTAGCACCTTGTACAAGGCAAAGAAGGCAACTTTCCCACCTTTACCTTTCTATATTGGGGCCTACAAATTCTCAGGGATTGCAACTGTAGAGGAGTTTATTGCAGAACTGAAAGACTTTCACTTCGAGGAAAGGATTTTTTGGAGGAACGATCAACGAGGCAAATATGCACAACATTGCAGAGAGCTCCATGCTAACTTTGAATACACCCACTATTATGATGAGGACGAAGAAGTGTATCGAGGGGTCAGTAACATGACCGAACTACAGATTTTCTAACTAAGTAAAGTCGGATCCAGTTCTAGCTCTGGTGTTGTCAAGGAAGAAAAACAACATCAAGTAAAGGAAACAACAGAAGTTGCTCAAACTCTCTCTAAAGAAGAGCAAGGGCTCAAGGAAGAAGCCGAGAGAATCCAAATAGAAGTTGTTAAGAGAGCAAACAAGGCGAAAGAGGATGAACTTCGGAAAAAAGAAACTCAAAGGATCCAAACAGATGAAGATGAAGCTCGAAGAGTTCAGGAGGAGGAAAGAATTAGATTGGAAGAAATTTCCAAACAAGAAGAAGATGAGAGACTTAGAAGGGAACAAGAAGAAGAAGCGCAAAGAAAAGCGGAGGAAGAAAGGAAAGCCGGAGAAGATGTCGATCCAAAGAGTCCAAACATAAAAGACTTAGATACAGACCTCTCTAAAAGAGACCTCCCACTCGTCCCTTTTACTCCATCAAAGAATAGTACAGTGTCCCAGTGGGAAAGGTTCGCTTATAAAAAAAGAGAAAGTCCATTGTAAAGGAGACAATGACTCGAATGAAGAGACCTTTCAAACCAAATATCATCACTAAGCATGAAACCACAATCATGCAAAGTACCGAGAATGCTCCCAATCTCATGCCATCCATCTCTGTAGCCTCTGTTAAAGCAACCGCAAACAATGTACACGTATTAGGGGCCAAGTTAGAACTGGAAAAGAAGAGATCATGTCAGTTGCAAGAGACTCTGGTCAAAGAACAAAATTATACTAATTTGATGGTTGAAAAATGTGACACCCTTATGTTAGAAAAGGAGGAACTAAGCAGAAAATTTCAGCATCTCGAAGCTGAAAAGAGAGCTCCAGCGATCCAAATAAGAGCCCTAAAAGAAGAGAAGAAAGACCTTGAAAGTAGGAACCTGAGGCTTGAATCTGAAAATTTTGATGATGCTCAACAAATTGAGGATTTGAAAGAAAAGATAGAGAAATTGGAAGAAGGCAGGGAATTGATGGAATGACAATTGGAACTCGTGACCAACAAGGTAGGTGATCTTGGTCCCTTTCATGAGCATGCTTGTGAAATAATCAAGAAGAACCACCAACTCCAGGAAATTATATTAGAAGAGGTGTACAAGCTAAAAGCAATAATGGACAGGGTCAAAGAGACCAACATCGAAGCACTCGGGTTAAAAGGAAACATGCACGTGTTAGTAAAGATATAAAGGAGCACATTGAGTGGAGGGAAGGGAAATCGGGATTCCCAGCAACTCTTCCCCTTAAGTATGTCGTTGAATATAGAGCAGATGTGCACACCTTGGTATATTCTAAAGACTGTGGAATAAAGTTGAACACTGTAACACAGGCCACCTATGAACAATGCAAGAATTTATACAACAAGATACCAACTACTCAGGAGGCCTGTCGCATTGTGACACCCCAATGTAATGAAGAGTTTCCAGATAGAACCCAGTGTTTATCTAAGCTGAATGATAGACTGAGCACAGAAATTGGCTATGTAAGGAAAATAGATGTATTAACCACAAAAGATCTGGACCAATTTATCAGCCAGGTTACCGTTCATGCACACCTATTAGAAGAAAGCATCCAAGCGACAGCAGTAGAAGTGATCATCCTCAAGGAAGAACTCGCCAAGCAAGAAGTTTCTCTTAGATTTCTGCTCCCCTTAATTGGAAACAGTATTATAAGAGAAGCACAACATTGGGTGAATTATATAGCTGAGGTGGACAGAACGCAAGCGAAAAACCAAGTATCAACTTCAGCAATCCCAGCAGCACCAATAGTTCCAGTAGTAACGCCAGCTATAGCAGAAATCCTAGAACCAATAGAGATGCACATTCGAGAACAGTCCATTTTATTATATCTGCTAGAGCAGCCAGCACGTCCTCTTGGACTCTGTATATCTTTAGAATATTAAAATGACATCTGGAATTTAGTCCCCGTTCTTTTTGTAATATTGTTGGGGTTTTTTATTGAATTTTGTAAATTAGGCACTACATGACAAATTAGAGGAATGTGAGGGGTTAGGGTATAGGTGGCAGCTCTTGGAGCATTTTGTAAAGCTATATATAGCTAGTTAAAGAAGGATTAAAGGACTTTTGGCAGGTGAAATAATTTCTTCTTGTGTATGAGAACTACTTCAGCTACATGAATAGGGAAACGATTTGGACCTGTGAAAGCTGGTGCATTGTTTTGCTTTGAGTTGTGATGAATGATTGCCGAACTATTTCGACAGTTTCTATATACATTAAGTGATATCTTTCCTGGCTTATGTGAATTAATTCTATGTTGTGAATGATTTTACTTCTTAGCAAAATTTATGTACCTTATGAGTGATGGAATGTTTTAATATAACCAGAGCTATCTTTGATGTCATTTATATTCTATTGAAAATGCATTTATGGGATTAAATGGCTATCTGTTTCAATCTTAAAAGGTTACTTTCAGTTTATTGCTCATAATTTAAAGTTCTGCTCCTTGAAAGGATAGGTTAATTTAGATTTAATAGCTTAGAATAGATTTGTGTAACGCATGCATTTAATTTAGGGCATATGCATATCATCTTAAATATAAAATATATAAATGGTGGATCGGGCCGCAACCGATAAAATAAAAAAATATTTGAGACTTACACGGTAGCCGGACCATTAACCGGATAGATTCCCTACACCAAATGGTGAGCGATCTAATTGGGCTCACTTACCGGGGAGAATCCCTAACTATTGATGCTATGATTTTCGAGGCATAAACAATTTTTGGCACTAGAAGGAGGGCCACCAGTGCATGGATGGAAAAAGAGATCCTTTTGTTAATAAAGATTCCACTGAAGACCTACCAGAAACAGCAATTTCAAACATTTCTGATCTAGAATCGAGAAATCAAGAAAATCTCGATCCTGAGATAGAACAGCAAGAAACATTGTATGCTGTCCATTTTGAAGAGGTAAACCACTTTATAATACATACTCGTTCTTATGTTATAAGTATTGGGGGATTAACCACCATTCCTTTGTTTCCCAGAATAAGAGCTCCTAGAAAAAATCCCCAATGCACGAGAGACTCTGTTCTAGTTCATAGTCTAGAAGAATTATTGGATCTATCTCTAGAAGAAATCAGTGAACCCTTTAACGAGGTCAGACCCGAAACTCCCACAAATCAGGAACAGCCACACACTCCAAAGTGTACTCCTCATAATTCACCACCATGTTCTCCACCAAGAGTCATGGCCATGCCTGCATGGAGAGCAAGAGGAGCATTAAACGTAGTTGGACCATTCCATGATTTGCCTAAAAACCAGAAAAGGTTCTGCCTAAGTATGACCCTGGAAAAGGGATTTCCACTGAAGACCACCTTAAAAGTTTCTATTTATCCTTGAATCTTCTTAATGTAGAATACAAAGATGTGGTCTGTCCAATTTTTCCCTACACTTTCGAACCCAAAGTATCTTGTTGGTACTTTAGTCTGCAAGCTAATTCGATAACAAGTTGGGAATATTTTGAGAAGTGTTTTCTAAAAAAGTATGGGAATCAGAATACTGTAGCTACTCTTATGAAAGAATTGCTCTCTATGAGAATGGAAAAGAATTAGAAAGTTCAAGAGTTTAATCAAAGATTCACGACATTGTTAAATAATTTCAGTGACGCAACAAAGCCCGCTAAGGAATGTTTGGTAGAATATTATACATCAGCTCTTAAATCCCCATTAGCAATGTTTGTCAAGAGAACTAAGAATCTTACCCTCATAGAAAATTTTGAAGAAGCCAAGAAAGTGGAGGAAGAAGCTGATAGCTTCGCTAAACATTCTCTCGATCTGGAAACCAAACCAACAGCTGGAAAAAAACCTTTTTTGTTAACCAGAGATAAAGAAGAACCCACAGCTGATTTAGAAAGTATCATAAAAATGATGCAAAAACTCTCCAACAAAGTGGTTGATCTAGAGAAAGATAAGGCAGCCAGCTCTTCAAGGCCACCTTTCAAGCCCATTTATAAGAAGAGAGAAGAAAATGGACAGTCGACCCCACCGGTAAATAGTTCTGTTGTACTAAACTTAAATGAAACAGGCATGGACCACTTCTACACTTTCCATCAAGAACAACACTCAAAAAAAAGTTGTCCACAATGGATCAATTCGATGAGTTTAGTGATGAACCAAATGTTAGATGCACAAATGCTTGAGCAAACAAATCCTCAACAAGAACAAATTCCTGAGAGGGAAGAGTTTTCTCCCGACACTACGATGATCCTTTGGGATTGGACTCCTACCCAAGAACCATCTTGTGAATATTTCGTTGATGAAGTGCAAACAGCATCTATTAATATCACTACCAAAAGTAAAGGCCCAGTGATTGATTTGACAGTAGGATCGCCTGAAGCTAGATCTAATCAAATACCGAAACAGCACATAACTGTCATTCCACCCCAGCCCAAGACAAATCCAGCAATTACTCCCACGGTGACTAAAGAACCAAACTCAGAAATAACCCAAAAGTCACAAGATTCTTCAAATAAAACAGAAAATCTGTTAAAAGTTTCAAAGGAATGTGACATGGGCTATGATATAATCGAAGATATTAAGAAAACAAAAGCAAATGTTTCCATTTTTTTATATGTGTAGCCTTCCACAACAAAGAAAGAAATTGATGGAGGATTTTGATCCACAAACAAGTACTTCACTAGAAAACACCGATGAAAACCTAAAAATTAATGAAGCAGGTATTGGTGGAAAATCAAAATATCAAACTCTACCTTTCCTCTTAACTTTTGATATTTTTAATCACAATGTGCACAATTGTTTGGTGAACTCTGGTGCTAGTTCAAATGTCATGCCTCTATCTATTTGTAGAAGGATTAATGGGAAGCCTATCCCATCCCCATCTCAAATCATTCAATTAGATAGAACTGTTGTCAAGGTCATTGTTGAATTGAAAGATGTACTTATTAGGTTGTCGTCTGATTCTAGAGTATGTCAATTCATTGATATAATGGTGGTCGACATCCCTGAGGCGTATGGTTTAATTTTGAGTAGGGACTGGTCTTCAAAACTGAATGGTTATTTTGCAACAGATTGGTGTCATTTGTGGCTCCCCTATCAGAATAGGAAAAATCAAATCAAAGTACTAAGGGAGCCACATATGAAACAAAATGTCACTCAGCTAGAGGAAAAGAATGAAGCTGTAGATTTTTCATCTTTGGTTTTAGGGAATTACTTCTTAGAAATTGAACCCGGAAATTATCAATTAGAAGATGTTAGCCATGATTCAGACGAACAGTCCGATCTCCTTCATTTTTCATGGACTGATGATATTGATTGTAACATAGCAAATTTAGTTACTAACCTAGATAGCAATAGCACTAACTTAGTTAAAAAAGAATCTACTTTTTGGACTCTCTACTTTGACGGCTCCAAAACTCAAGAAGGGTCTGGAGCCGGTTGTGTTTTTATTGACCCCAATAAAAGAAAACATTTTTTATCTGGTAGATTAGAATTCGAATGTACAAATAATACTGTTGAATATGAAGCTATGATCCATGGATTAAAGAAAGTTATAGGTTTGAATGTAAAAAATTTGAAAGTCTTTGGCGATTCAAAAGTAGTGGTCGGGAAAATAAGGAATACAATTCATTACCTCTCGCCACACTTAAAAGGTTATCAGGATGAATTTTGGGATCTAATTTCATGTTTTGATGCTTTCAATATTAATTCTATTCCTAGATTGAAGAATGTTGCAGCTGATTTGTTAGCAACCTCGGCTTCCAGATCAGTGCCTACTAATAACAAATGTTCCATTGAATTAATTTTCAGGCCCTCTGTGCTAGGAAATATTACGAATCTCAGGGTATTTGATGATGATGATCAAATCATTAGTTTTTTAACCAATGAAGAGGCTTTCCAGGAAGCCATAATTGATGAAGAACAACATGATTCAGATTTATAAAATAAGGATGTTGTTAAGGGAAATTTCATGCCTAAGGGGGTGAGGACTCTTGAGGCATTATTTGATTTACAAAGCAAGTTCAGAAGACCTGTAAATGCAAAGACGCACAGCTCATCCACTCAACATGAGTTAATAAATCTGGGCACAAAGGAAAAAACAAAATATATTAATCTTGGTAAGTGTTGTACACTGGGCGAGAGGAGTAAGTTCATCAAACTTTTCCAGCAGTATAAAGATGTGTTTGCTTGGACTTATGACAATCTGAAAACATACGACATTCGTATCATTCAACATATAATACCAATGAAAGTGGGCATTAATCCATTTCAGTGGCAATTAAGAAGGATGCACCCAACACTCAAGCCTATGATTTAAAAAGAACTGAAGAAATTGTTGGACGCAAAGATTATTTTTAAAGTCCGACATTCTGAATGGGTGGCTAATTTAGTTCCCGTGAGGAAGAAATCGGGATAAATCAAACTATGTGTAGATTTCCGAAATTTAAATAAAGCTTCCGATAAAGATAACTATCATGTGCCCCCAGTGGAGCAAATATTGCAGATGGTGTCAGGATCAGAACTTTTTTCCCTACTAGATGGTTTTTCTGGTTACAACCAAGTGCTAGTAGCCGGAGAAGACCGAATCAAGACCACTTTTCCTACAAAGTGGGGAACCTTTGCATATCGAAGAATTCCTTTTGGATTAATTAACGCAGGAGCTACATTTCAGTGAGCCATGGACATTGCTTTCCGAGGATTGGGCGGTAAATGTGTAGTAGTATACTTAGATGATGTGACATTTTTTTCTAAGAAAAGAGTAGACCATGTTGTTCACCTGAAGCAAATCTTTGATCGATGTAGGAAGTATGGTATCTATTTAAACCCTAAAGTATTTTTGTTGTTCTTGAGAGAAAACTTCTAGGTCATATCATTTCAAAGGAGGGAATCTCAATAGACCAAGAGAGAGTGCAAACTATCAGCAAGATTCCCATGCCCCATAACAAGAAGTCTATGCAATCATTCATGGGAACCATCAATTTTGTTCTAAGGTTTGTACCAGATTTCGCTCAGATCGTTAAACCTTTGCAACAAATGGTCAAGCAGAGTGTACAATTTAAGTGGACAAACGTGGAAAAGTTCGCATTTAAAGAAATTAAAGCTGCCATAGCCAAGGCACCTTCTTTAAGAAGTCCAGACTTCGATAAAGATTTTATTGTGAACACTTTTGCTTCTGATAACTCTTTCGCAACTGTGCTCACTCAAAAGGCGGAATCAGGAGATGAATACCCAATTTCTTTTATGAGCACTGGTCTGCAGGGCGCTGAACTGAATTATCCGGTTGTGGACAAGCAAGCATACGCAGTATTCAAAGCAGTAAAACAGTTCAGGCCATATATTCTGAAAAATAGAACTAAAGTCATAGTTTCTCATCCCGCGGTTAGATATCTTTTTGTTCAGAAAGAATTGGGAGAAAGGAGAGGAAACTGGGTCACCGCTCTTCAAGAGTATGACTTAGAATTCAAACCAGCCACTATTATCAAAGGTCAAGGTTTATGCAAATTGCTTGCTGAAAATCCAGCTGATGAAGAGTTAGATTGGGGGAACGAATCCAAGTTGAACATGGTTGATGTGTGTCCAATTTTTAAAGCTCCGGAGTCTTGGTATAGGGACCTAGTGCATTATTTACAGTCGGGTTACTTGCCAGAGCACTGGAGTCCAAAGCAAAGAAGATCTCTCCGACTCAAATCAGCAGCACACCAAATTAGTGAAGGAGTGCTATTTAGGAAGAATTACGATGGCATTTTCCTCAAATGTTAGGAGAAAGAAGATGCGGGCAACGTGGTCAAAGAATTACATGATGGACCCGCTGGGGGACATTACTCTGGAAACACTATAGCTCATAAAATCCTCAGGGATGGGTATTATTGGCCCACTCTTTTCAGGGATGCCCATGTATATGCTATAAATTGTGACGTATGCCAAAGAAGCATCAGAAAGTTACCAAAGGGAGCTGGACCCTTGCAGCCAGTTATTATCTCTGAACCATTCGAGCAATGGGGCATAGATTTTATCTGTGAAATAAACCCAAATTCATCACTGCAACACTGTTATATTCTAATGGCTACATATTATTTTACAAGATGGGCTGAGGCTATTTCGCTACGTAAAGTAAATGAGGATGGAGTCATCAACTTCCTGGAGGAACACATCATAACCAGGTTTGGAGTTCCAATTTCCCTAGTCTTTGATAATGCACCTTATTTTTCATCAATGAAAATAAATGAATTCATGTATGAGAAAGGAATTAAACTCCATTATTTAGCCAATTACTATCCTCAAGGAAATGGATTAGCTAAGTCTACCAATAAAAATCTCATCTAAATCCTTAAGAAAACCGTGATTGAAAATCAGAGAAGCTGGCACATATCCCTCCCAGATGCTTTATGGGCAGACAGAGTCACTCCCAAGAATGCCTTAGGTGTTTCTCCATTCACCCTAGTCTATGGCAAAGACGTTATCCTTCCCCCGAATGTTTTACTCCCATATTTGCAATTGGCCCAAGCCTCCCGAGGTTCCAGCAGTCAAGCCCTCCAATCTACAATTGATACGCTGCTAAAGATTGAAAAATCACTGCAAAAAGCCAAATACCGATTCCATCATCACCAAGACATAGTCAAGCGGTGGTTTGATAAAAGGAAGTCTGGTAGGAGAAATTTCGAAGTCGGCGACTTAGTTCTGAAATGGGATCACCATCATGAAGGTAATGGAATGCACACAAAATTTCAACACTTATGGGTTGGCCCTTACCAAATTTCTGAAAAGCTTGGCCCGTCAACCTATAAACTGAAAGACCTACAAGGAGAGGAAGTAAATCTCCCTCTCAATGGACTCGCCTTAAAGTAATATTTCGCATAAGTCCTAGGTGGAATTTTGTACATAAATAAAACATTGTCTTTTCTTTTCTGGTTTGTTTTCTTTTGTTTCATTTTTCATTGCTTTTGATTACCTTTTGTTCTACTAGTAAGCTCGATTTGATTTCTTTTTGAGTCCTTTGTTTAAATAAAGCTAAGATCAATGTTGGTGTAGCTGAAAGATGAGACTCCAGGCAAACTCAAAAGGATGGTCATGAAGAATCTCACTGGTAAAGGGAATATATATTTGTGACTTTGCTTTCACTGATTGGTTTCCTGGAATGCAGAGATCCTCTTTTTTGTTTGGTCAGAGTAACCCCTATCAAATAACTGGAATTCAGCATTTCCTTCTGAACTATCTTAGGGCCCCATTCACTCTAACATAAACAACTGTCTCGCAAAGTTTACTATGGTAGACCCATGGTGAGGAAGCATGTCTCACAGATGTATGGTATTTTAAATGGTCCCATGCTACAAGTAAAAGCCAAAAGGCTTATATCGAAGAGTCTGGTTTCCAGAAATTCTTGCCTCAATTAAAGCATGGCTGAGATTATCAAAGAAACTTTCAAATCAAGGAAGTTGTTCAAATAAATCAGCCAGCAAAGTTCTTCTCCGTCCTTGAAGCATGAAAAACAATGAATCTTTTGCTCACACAAAAGGACATTTTGGATTGAAGAATTTTTATCAATTATTGAAGGATAAAAACTCCATTTTTGGAAGGCTCACATGGCAAAAGTCGTGAATAAAAGAAACATCCAAAAAGGATGCAAAACGGAATGGGAATGAGGAACAAACGAATATGTCTATGAGATATTGTTACGATCCTGTGAAGTCTTGTAACGGTAAATTTTTTAAAGAGAAAATTCTAAAAATAAACCTCACATTTTAGCCCATGGAGAGTTGGAAGGAAGGCTGAGTCAAAGTTGCCTTTTCCCTCATCACCATCGTGAAGAGTGATCACTGTAGTCTCAGAAGCTGAACTATGAAGACATTGTTGTTGCACATGTAACCAGCACTTTGTAAGTTTCCTGACCATGTGATATTTTGTTTCAGAGATCTATGTCACCAGCGAATCGTCATTTGTTGTTGCTACAACCCCCCCCCCAATTTTTGAAAAAATAGGGGCCCCTCCTTTACTTTTAAGAGAAAGTTCGCCTAGAATTCTAAGGCCATCAAGAGTCTTTTCTTTCTTAGTCTTTCTAGAGATAGCTCTTTTCCTTGCTCCCTTTGAGTTTATTTTCACTGATTTTGCTTAAGTAAAACTTTAGTTTCTGGGCCGCAACTGCGGAAATTTTAAGATAACTTTTCCGCAACAGCGGAAGTTCTAGGCCAACCTTGCCAAAGAGGCGAGAAAATAACCAAGCCAAATATCAGCGGAACAAACTCACGAGATTTTTCCGCAATGGCGGTGAAACCCACCTAAATCTACCGCATCGACAAAAAGAGAAGAATATGTCAAACTTTGGCGGAAGAGCTTGCCCAGTTTTCTCGAAACAACGGAAGAACTCAAGTAACGTTTCCGCAACGGTGGATAAATTGACACTTTTTCAGTGGACACTTCGCTCAAGATTTTAAAAATTGCCCACAAATGTGGAAACGCTCACATAACTTTTCCGCAACGACGGAGAAACTCGATTAAGTTTTTCGATTCGCAACTTCGCACTGTTCTTCTGCGGATCAACTCTAATAATTCTCCCGCAATGGCAGGAAAACTCATTTTTCTTTCCGCAATGGTCGGAAAGGTTAAGCAAGTCCTTCCGATTTTTGCGGCCACACTCAATGCCGAATGAACCGATTTGACCCGTCCGTACGCCTCATTAACCCCGTTTTATTTTCACATCTACCCTATTAATGGTTTGCACACATCAAAATCCTTTATATAGGACATAAACCTCGTTTAAAATTTTCATTGTTTCCATTGGTTGGAGAGCTTGTTCCCGTTTTCGTTTGAAATTACAAGCACCTACTCCAGGCTCGTCGGTTCCATAGTAATGTCAACATCCACATAACGATCTTCTAGCAGGTTAGTATCCTTTCAGACCTCATAGCCTCAATTGCAATGCTTCTTTCTCGTTGAGGTAAATTATATATTCATGGTTCTATTTCTTTTATCCTAGCCATGGCAAGATTTTCAGACTGGCCACGACCATAGCTTACCCATGCTCATACCCAACTAAATGCCCTAAAGCCCATTTTCATATGAACATGGAAGCCTCTAGAACCTCAAGCACCCACTATGTAAACAATAAGAGAATCCGTGGCATGCCTCTGCCCGTCTTGGAAGCCATCGGTGTGGTAAAATTGAGACCGACCCTATCTACCCTTACGCGAAAGATATCGGTATTTGTACGCAGCTATGGAGTTTTACGCCATTTTTGTACTATGGAATTTGTTATTATCATGTCAAATTCTCATGCCATAAAACGTAGTATACTCAGAATTACTTTGTTTTTGTGGTTTGTTACTATGGGAATGCATTACTTTTACATATCATTGTTGCAGTATAGCTCAAAACACCACTTGGCCGTTTCTCAGAGGTTTTGTCTAAGAATTTGCGAAATAATTATTTTTTAAAGTAGAAAATCCGTAGGTAGGTTTGGTTAGCTTCGTTCGGTTATGAGAAGAATCAAATGAGTACCCATCAAAAGGCATGTTGAAGTATTATTAAGACTTATTGTTGTGTGCAGAATGCTATTCTAAGTTGCTAATATTAAGTTGTAATTCCTACTCATGTATGACTTCTATTGTACAATTTTTTTAGCCAAAATTCCTAAAGGTGGCAGACGAAAGTTCAAAGCAACCGAGCTAGGATCAGCCCCCACGAGAGTAGAAACTCTATATGAAGACACCAAGTGCACTACAAGCGTTTCCCTAGAAGTCAAATAGGGAGACATATATCATATGATAAGGGACCAGGACATCCCTGAGGCACTCCTCGAGGAAGAGTACCTATACCAGAACATCAGAACCTCCTACATATCCAAAGCAGCCACACGCCTATAACTTTTTCCATGCTCAGAATTAATTGGATGGATTCTGCAGCATGTGAATGCACAGACAAGGGTTCTTTCAGATAGTAAAGGGGAATATTTTGCATCCTTCCATCCATCTTATATCGCGGCATCTTTTAAATTGCCCCGGGCTCATCAGCGGCTTGATGATGAATGGCTAGGACAAATCCAAATGGATAATCTAGAGATGGCCAGAAACTTGTTGATCTCGGGAAAACATATCAGAAAATAGGATAGTGAGGAGTACGAGGTTCAGAATCTAAGGCCTCCTTTCAGAATGATCTCCCTCATGCTTAGTAGAATTTTTGGAAGGCCCGATGGTACTGTTTTTATGCTCCAATGGGTTCCCATCATCCACTATGTAGCGTTCAAGGGGAAAATTTTTAATTGGGAAGACATCCTCTCAGACATCCTATCATCAGCCATAATTGCTGCTCAAGAAGGATTAGGGGCAAAGAAGGCAGAATTCTACATGTCATCCTACTTGATAGACTGTATTGTGGCAAAACGCCCTTTTCCAAAGCTTGGATGTAACTGGAGAGAGGTCGAAACCCCGATATTCATGACTTACAAACTCTTTCGGGCCCAGAACTACAAATGACACTACCAACTGATTTGTGAGGAGTTTATCATACCTTTATATGAGTTAATGTTCAATGAAGAACCTAACTTCTTGTCCGAAAACGCCATGGAATTCCTGGAGAATTATAGTGATTTCTATTTTTCACCACAAGGTACTTTCATAAGAATGTATGGAGGCTATAAACCCCCATATATCCTACCCAGATATGCCACGGACTACATAGTCCATAAGGAGGCAGTGAGACAATTTTTCATTGATGGGATTAGTAGCACCTTGTACAAGGCAAAGAAAGCAACTTTCCCGCCTTTACCTTTTTATATTGGGGCCTACAAATTCTCAGGGATTGCAACTGTAGAGGAGTTTATTACAGAATTGAAATACTTTCACTTCAGGGAAAGGATTTTTTGGAGGAATGATCAACAAGGCAAGGCTGCAAAACATTGCAGAGAGCTCCATGCTAACTTTGAATACGCCCACTGTTATGATGAGGATGAAGAAGTGTATCGAGGGGTCAGTAACATGACCGAACTACAGATTTTTCGACTAAGTAAAGTCGGAGCCAGTTCTAGCTCTGGTGTTGTCAAGGAAGCAAAACAACAGCAGGTAAAGGAAATAGCAGAAGTTGCTCAAACTCTCTCTAAAGAAGAGCAAGGGATCAAGGAAGAAGCCGAGAGAATCCAAAGAGAAGCTATTAAGAGAGAAAACAAGGTAAAAGAGGATGAACTTCAGAAAAATAAACTCAAAGGATTCCGAAGGAGGAAAGAATTAGATTGGAATAAATTACCAAACAAGAAGAAGATGAGAGACTTAGAAGGGAACAAGAAGAAGAAGCGCAAAGAAAAGTGGAGGAAGAATGGAAAGCCAGAGAATGTGCTAATCCAAAGAGTCCAAACATACAAGACTTGGATACAGACCTCTCTATAAGATACCTCCCACTCGTCCCTTTTACTCCATCAAAGAATAGTACAGTTTCCCAGTGGGAAAGGTTTGCTTATAACAAAAAGAGAAAGTCCATTGTAAAGGAGACAGTGACTCAAATGAAGAGACCTTTCCGACCAGATATCAACCTAAGCATGAAACCACAATCATGCAAAGTACCGAGGATGCTCCCGATCTCATGGCATCCATCTCTGTACCCTCGGTTAAAGCAACCACAAACAATGTACACGTATTAGGGGCCAAGTTAGAACTGGAAAAGAAGAGAGCATGTCAATTGCAAGAGACTCTGGTCAAAGAACAAAATTATACGAATTTGATGGTTGAAAAATGTGACACCCTTATGTTAGAAAAGGAGGAACTAAGCAGAAAATTTTAGCATCTAGAAGTTGAAAAGATAGCTCTGGTGATCCAAATAAGAGCCCTAGAAGAAGAGAAGAAAGCCCTTGAAAGTAGGAACCTGAGGCTTGAATCTGAAAATTTTGATGATGCTCAGCAAATCGAGGATTTGAAAGAAAATATAGAGAAATTGGAAGAAGGCGGGGAATTGATGGAACGACAATTGGAACTCGTGACCAGCAAGGTAGGTGATCTTGGTCCCTTTCATGAGCAGGCTTGTGAAATACTCAAGAAGAACCACCAACTCCAGGAACTTATATTAGAAGAGGTGTATAAGATAAAAGCAATAATGGCTAGGGTCAGAGAGATCAACATCGAAGCCACGCGGGTTACAAGGAAACATGCACGCGTTAGTAAAGATATAAAGGAGCACATTGAGTGGAGGGAAGGGAAATCAAGATTCCTGGCAACTCTTCCCCTGAAGTCTGTTGCTGAATATAGAGAAGATGTGCATACCTTGGTATATTCTAAAGACTGTGGAGTAAAGTTGAACATTGTAACATAGGCCACCTATGAATAGTGCAAGAATTTATACATCAAGATACGAACTACTCATGAGGCCTGTTGAATAGTGACACCCCAAAGTATAGAAGAGTTTCCGGATAGAACCCAATGTTTATCTAAGCTGAATGATAGACTGAGCGCAGAAATTGGCTATGTAATGAAAATAGATGTATTAACCACAGAAGATCTGGACCAGTTTATCATCCAGGCTGTCGTTCATGCACACCTATTAGAAGAAAGCCTCCAAGCGATAGCAGCAGAAGTGATCACCCTCGAGGAAGAACTCGCCAAGCAAGAATTTTCTCTTAGATTTCTAGTCCCCTTAATTGGAAACAGTATTATAAGAGAAGCACGGCATTGGGTGAATTATATAGCCAAGGTGGACAGAACGTAAGTGGCAAACCAAGTATCAACTTCAGCAATCCCAGCAGCACCAGCAGTTCCAGTAGTGACGCCCGATGTAGCAGAAATCCCAGAACCAACAGAGATGCCCATTCGAGAATAGTCAATTTTATTATATCTGCTAGAGCAGCCAGCACGTCCTCTTGGACTCTGTATATCTTTAGAATATTAAAATGACATCTAGAATTTAGTCCCCGTTCTTTTTGCAATATTGTTGGGGGTTTTTTATTGATTTTTGTAAATTAGGCACTACATGACTAATTAGAGTAATGTGAGAGGTTAGGGTATAGGTGGTAGCTCTTTGAGCATTTTGTAAATCTATATATAGCTAGTTAAAGAAGGATTAAAGGACTTTTGGTAGGTGAAAGAATTTCTTCTTGTGTATGAGAACTACTTCAGCTACATGAATAGGGAAACGATTTG
The DNA here is from genome assembly GCA_027924585.1 of Larix kaempferi. NCBI lineage: Eukaryota > Viridiplantae > Streptophyta > Pinopsida > Pinales > Pinaceae > Larix > Larix kaempferi. The sequence goes on along the minus strand of BSBM01000825.1, from coordinate 16,619,013 downwards.
GACCTGTGAAAGCTGGTGCATTGTTTTGCTTTGAGTTGTGATGAATGATTGCCGAACTATTTCGACAGTTTCTATATACATTCAATGAGATCTTTCCTGCCTTATGTGAATTAATTCTATGCTGTGAATGATTTTACTTCTTAGCAAAATTTATGTACCTTATGAGTGATGGAATGTTTTAATATAACCAGAGCTATCTTTGATATCATTTATATTTTGCTAAAAATGCATTTATGGGATTAAATGGCTATCTGTTTCAATCTTTAAAGGTTACTTTTAGTTTATTGCTCATAATTTAAAGTTCTGCTCCTTGCAAGGATAGGTTAATTTAGATTTAATAGCTTAGAACAGATTTGTTTAACGCATGCATTTAATTTAGGGCATATGCATATCAGCTTAAATATAAAATATATAAATGGTGGATCAGGCCGCAACCGATAAAATAAACAAATCTTTGAAACTTACATGGTAGCTGGACCGTTAACTGGACGGATTCCCTACACCAAACAGTGATCGATCTAATTGGGCTCACTTACCGGGGAGAATCCCTAACTATTGATGCTACGATTTTCGAGGCATCAACAAGACCCTACTGGATATTAAGGCTGCCTCCTAAGAGAATTCAAGAAACCTAAATCAGAATCACAGTGTATCATAGAGCTTAAAGAAATTAAGCAGAAAAAAACTGAGTCGGTATGGGAATTCGACCAGAAGTTCAAAGCATTTTTAGATCAAGTGAACTTTGACATAGCACCACAACAGCACCAAGAGTGGTTCATCGCTGCGTTGTTGCCACACATTAGACTACCATTGATGCAACAAAAATTTGCTTCGCAGATAGAGGCCCTAGATATTGCGATGAAACTAGAGGATTCGGCAATAGGAGAGACTAGAACAGGTATGGTTTAGATATAGACACAGCTAGCAAACCTAACACTACAACTGCAAGATATGAAGAAATGAAAAGAAACTAGAGAAGAAGTCTGGTGTACAAATTGTAAAGTAGAAGGACACCCAAAGGAACATTGTCCTGTGTTTAAAGAGTACCTTGATAGTGGAGCACCAAATCCATTGAATCAGCAGCGAGGACCATGGTGTGAAATTTTCCGATGTAGAGGACATCGCCCAGAAGATTGTTATTTGATTCAGAAGTATGTGCAAACACCCAAGAACTTATACTGCACATTCTGTAAATCAGTTGGCCATGATGAGTCCAACTATAGAGCCTATGAACTAATGATGGAAAGAAAACATGACATCTACTGAGCACAAGAAGAAACACCGCATAACAATGATAATGCGCAGTATGATCAAGGCGCATACAGAGGACGTGGTGGATTCAGAGGAAGAGGAAGAAATGTCGAACAAGGACAGGGAAGAGGCAGAGGTGAGATAGTATGCTATAACTGCGCTCAACCTGGACATTTATCCATGGATTACACAAATGCTTGTACAACTTGTAAATAGTGTAAGTCATTTGATCATGTTATTGAGGAATGCCCTGTTTTGCAAGCAAAAATGCAAGAAAGAAGGCAAGATGGACAAATCCGAATGTACAAATGATCGCAGTAGAAAAGAGGAATACATATTATAACATTCATGTTGTGATGCGAAGTGGAGCCATGACCAGTGGAGATCAAAGAGCAGAAGCTTCAACTTCTGAGAATCATCAGCCTAAAAAAAATCCTATTGAAGCGACTTGGATAAGGAAAGCAACGACAAAAACACCTACTTTCGAGTTGAACAAACAAAAAGAAGTATTTGTGGAAGCAGGGGAGACTTTCAAGGAACCGGCACCTATACCTCCAAGGATCAAGTTGCGAAGTGAAACCGCGGCTGTGAAGGATATGCCAACCTTATATGATTGATCATGCACTGCAACAGACTCGATGAGTCATGTTGCGCAGTTGTTACAGAGCTGCATAAAGATGTTAAAGCATGAAAATGCCTTAGCAGAGTTACAGATCCTGCTCAGTAATTACGAGCAGTGCAGTATAGTAAATGAAGCACACAGAGTGGTTCATCAGATCAAGAGCCATAAAAGAACTAGAAGAGAGTTGAGACTAAATGTGCAGATCGAAGATTTCAAAATGGATGAGATCAACCTTGACTTAGGCTCGGAAGTGAATGTCTTAACCAAGCAGACATGGGAACAAATGGGGAAGCCGAATTTATCATGGTCACCAATACAGTTGAGGTTAGCCAATCAGTAGAAGGTTATACCCTTTGGAAGGTTATCAAATGTCCTTGTTGACATTGATGGAGTACGAAGTAGAGCAGACTTCGAAGTGATAGAGATCGTAGATGATAGCCAACCTTATCCTACATTATTGGGGATAGATTGGGCCATGGATAACCTCGCAATCATCAACTTGAAAAAGAAACAAATGATATTTGAAGGAAAAGACATCAGGGTCATTGCACCATTAGACCCTGCACAAGGACCCATATACACTGAACCTATCAGAGAAGAATGTCGGGCTCGGGATCTGGATAATATCTCCAAGATGACAGCAAATAAAACAGACTATGTAAACCCAACGGATGATGGAACATTGAGTTGGCGATGTGCCAGCTCTTGCAAATCAGACTCAGATGCATGACTGGAGAATTGGCAAAGCAGAATGCATGAAGTGTCAGCAAGAAGATGTGCGTAGCTAACCAGATCACTGCGATGGATTGGAACAGAGGTAATCCCAATCCCTACTTTTGATGGCTTGACTAACATCCATACATTTTTTCAAGAATATCTTATAGTAGTTTCATATTAGCATAAGATAGTAGCATTGGATATAGAAATGCACGCTACACCTGCCAGATGGTGGGTTGCGCATAAGCATAGTCTGGCCACATGGGAACAGTGCAAGCATATGATGGAAATCAGATTTCTGGAACAAACTAAGTTGGTGCAAGTGAAATTCAATTGACAAAGTGATCCAAGGGATCATATAGATAGTTGCAAGAAAGCATGGACACATAGACCACAGACAGAATGGGTTCATCTGTTTGTACATACACTAGAGTAGATTCTGAATAATTGGTATACAGACACCGAGCTTCATAGAGGAACAACAGACTGGTCTCTCATGACTGCGAACTTCCAAAGAACTTTCAGCTTCGAAGATGAATGTCCAAGCATAAATGAGGCATTACAGGTCATTAAAAAGAAGGTATTCAGTGACATCTCAGAACCTGTATATTAGCAAACAGAATAGGAAAGACAGATAGAACATGCCCTGGAATGTTATAACCTCGGTTTAGATGAAGAAGAATAGGAAAGCGATGATGACGCCCACGCAATGTAAACATCCCTGATTCAGAAGGAAAGCGCGAGGTAGAAGGACCGCCATTGGAGATCCCAGACTAAGTGATCTTGTAAAAACTCAAAAAGTGAACATTCGAACCACTGAAGAACCAAATTTCACCTCTATAGGAGATTACTGGGATGAATAAACGGCTGCACATATAGTAGATTTACTGCACGAAGACAAATACTTATTCCCGACAAAGTTTTCTGAAATGAAAGGCATGTTGGGAGACTTAGGGGTCATGAAAATACCTCTAAAGCCGGATGTGAAGCCCATAAAGCAGAGACCCTATCGACTCAATCCCGGGTATAAATAAAGAGTAAAAGCAGAGATCGATAAGATGTTGGATGCGGGAATCATTGAAACAGTAGAAGAATAAGAATGGATAAGTCCCATGGTTATCCAGGACAAAAAGACTAAAGGAGAAATCAGGATCTGTGTAGATCTCAAAAGGCTAAATGATGCATCACTGCATGACCCATTTCCTACTCCATTCATAGATGAAGTACTAGACAATTTTGGAGGAAATGAGGCCTACTCGTTCACTGATGGATTCTATGGATACCATCAGATCAGAATTTACCCAGCAGACAGACATAAGACCACTTTTGCCACAAAATGGGGCTCGTTTCAATACACAGTTATGCCATTTGGTTTGAAGAATGCACCTGCTATATTTTAAAGAGGTTTTGTTGTTGCATTCAAGGATTTTATCCATAAGTTTATAGAAGTATACTTTGATGATTGGGCTGTATTTGGTTTACTAAAGAACCATTATGAAAACCTCATAATGATGTTAGCAAAGTGTAGACAACATCAGATTTCCCTGAACTTGAAGAAATGCATCTTTTGTGTTCCCTATGGAATTCTATTGGGACACATTGTTTGCAAACAAGGATTTATGGTTGATCCTGCGAAGATCACAGTTACTGTGAATCTACCAGCACCAAATTCAGTAAAGCAACTTCACACTACACCAGGACATACAGGATACTACAGAAAGTTCATCAAGGGTTATGCACAGATAACTGCATGGATGGAGAAAATTCTGAAGAAAGAAGCAAAGTTCATATGGACTGAAGATTTCCAGAAAGGACTGACACACTGAAGGAAAGGATGGTATAAACTGCACCTATTCTAGTCTTTCCAGATTGGAGAAAAAAATTCCATGTACATGTAGATACTTCATCCATTGCACTTGGTGTGGTGCTAGTGCAGCCAGGTGAGGGAGGTATTGACCATCCTATAGCATTCTCAAGCAGGAAGTTGTCTTCAGCCGAAAACAACTATACCACAACAGAGAGAGAAGGATTAGCGATGGTATATGCACTCCAAAAGTTCAGACACTATTTGTTTGGTGCGCACTTCTCAATGTTTACTGACCATTCAGCTCTGAATTACTTGGTCAATAAACCAGTGTTAGGGGGAGAATTTGCAGATGTTTTTTACTCTTTCAGAAGTATGACTTTGAAATTGTTGTTAAGCCAGGAAGGTTGAACTCAGGACCTGACCGTCTTTCAAGAATTGAGTCAAGCGAAGAAGCTACAAACCTGGAAGATAATCTACCAGATGCACAGTTATTTTCTATTCAAATAGTAGATGATTATTATAAAGACATTCTAGAATTTCTAACTACAGGTTTGGCACCTACAGAATTTACTATGCAGCAGAAGAAGGAGTTGGTAGTTAAAGAAGCAGACTTCACCATAATTGCAAGGAAATTATACAAGCTAGGACCAGATGAAGTATTGCGCAGATGTGTGCTAGAACACGAGAACACATTGATATTATTTGAAGCACATTTTGAAGTGTCAAGAGGCCATTACGCAGGGAGAGCTACTGCGCAGAAGATCTTAATAGCAGGACTATGGTGGCCTACACTCCACAAAGACTCAGAAGAACATTGCAGAAGTTGCGATGTGTGCCAAAGAACCGGAAAGCCATCGTGCAGAGATGAAATGCCATTAAGACAAAAAATGATTTTAAAAGCCTTTAATAAATGGGCTATTGATTTTGTAGGACCAATTAATCCACCAGGGAAATGAACTAGTGCGATATATATTATCACAGCTACAGATTATCTAACCAGATGGGTAGAAGCAAAACCTTTGAAGGACTGTAGCGCAGTTACTGCTGCGCAGTTCATTTTTTAGAACATCCTAACAAGGTTTGGATGCCTGAAGATCTTAATGAGTGATCACGAAACACACTTCTTAAACAGAACTATTGAAGCCCTAACTGAAGAATTCCATATTTATCATCAGAAAAGTACACCATATCATCCACAAGCTAATGGAACTATTGAAGCCTTCAACAAGGTATTGGAAAATGCGTTGACGAAGGTATGCAATGTAAACAGGGATGATTGGGACCTGAGAATACCAATTGTGTTATGGGAATACAGAACAACTTGCAAGAAACTGACAGGCCATACACCTTTCAGGTTGGCCTATGGACAGGAAGTTGTGATGCCAATGGAATACATAGTACCAAGCTTAAGAATTGCAGCATTCACATGCATGAAAAATGACGATACAATGGAAGAAAGGATTCTACACTTGGTTGGATTGGAGGAAGATCCCTTCATCGCAGGCTTTCACCAGCAAGTGCAGAAAGACAGAGAAAAAGCATGGCATGATTGCCATATCAAGAACAAGTCTTTTCAATAGGAGACCTTGTCCTTCTCTATGATAGTAAATTCATGAAGTTTCCTGGAAAATTTAAAATGCATTGGCTAGGGCCATATATAGTTATGCATGTTACTAATCGTGGCGCAGTTCAGTTAGCCACATTGATGGGAGAAAACCTACCAGGTATGATTAATGGAAGTAGACTAAAACCCTACAGGGATAGTCCTACTTCGCAAAACCCTCAGTGATCAGAAGAGAAAAGCATTCTAAGTGTCAAGTGCAGTTGAAATTGGACACTAAGAGTGACAGAATAAAGAGTCTACACACAATTTTGGACAAATATGAATTTCCATGAAATATGAACTGTGCAGTGCAAGAAGGAAGTTAAATGCGCAGTGCAAAAAGGAAGTTGGATGCACAATGCACAGGGGAACCGCATATGCAAAATATACACCGGAAGCTGCGATGCGAAGTACTAAGAAGAAGCTCAGCTGCGAAGTAAAAAATGAAGGAGCACAAGTGCGTAGTGGGACCATGCAAAATCCTTTTGGTCTGAACCAAGAATGCAATTCCAAGAAACTAGTCGTTAAAATGTTAGTCGGAAAAGTAGTCGTTATACAGTGATTTTGTCGACGACCGCTTGAGCATTTAATGCAGATTTAGTCGTTCTGAAGCAGTTAATGAACGAAAGGACCAAAATACTCGGTGGATTTGGCCAACGGTTATAACATTTAATGATTATCTAGCCATTTATGGGCGCGGCTAATCCCAACTGCTCCTATAAATACCGCTAATACCAAACTCTCAAGCTTTACTGTAAGTTTCAAATTTTCCTGCAAACCATAGCTTCATTTTTTAACAGTGAGTGTTAAGCAATTCCGAGAGCCTACGAAGGTATTTCCAGCTGAATGTCTGAGGATTCCACAATCGAGCAGGCTGTAAGGGATTTTAAACAATCCAGGTTGGAGGGTTGATGAAAACACCCGTTAAAAAGTCAGTTTTAGAGAAAGGTTTCACGTTAAGAAGATCACCCTGGACCATAGCCAACATGCAGCAAAAGAATAAGGGACCCCCACAGGGACCAAAGAAGCCAAAGGCACCAGGAAAGCCAAATCCTGGACCTCCATTACCACCAAGGGACAGCCCTATTTACATAACCCATGCTTATATCCCACCAAGGAAGGTCGACGCATTACCCTGTTTAAGAATGCACAATATGACATCCCAGTGCCACCGATTTTTGGAGATGTGGAAATCCAGGGGAACCTACTCGGTAAAGTGGAAACATGCAAGTTCACAGATCATAATCTACTAGAAGCAAAAGACATAAGCGAACCAAATTTTCCTTAGTTTCAAGTGGACCAATACATGTCCCGGAGGGAGGATCCAAAATCAAGGAAACCTTTGATCGTGCTGCAGGACTGGGCTAAGCAGTTAGTGCCCACCGGCTTGTTGCATCTCTTCCGTATACCACATTTCAAGCGTAGTCCAAAATGTACCGCAGTGGTGCGCACTCTAATATCATGCACGCACCAGGGATTCCTATGGCTTGATTATAAGATCGACATCAATTTCGACCTCATTTACACAATCACTCACCTCAGGAAGCGAGGCGATGACCCCAAATATGAGTTTGGAGGAAAAACAAAGGATAAAGAAATTGCAAAGCAAATGAAATATGAATACAAAATAACAAAGGGAAAATGAGGCTTCGTCACAGATGACATTGAAGACAAAGCCACCAAATTCACTATCCAGCTTCTCGCAGGCAGGATTCTGCGAAAATGTAGATCGGTGGAAGTGTTGGCCACAGCAGTTCTTCTCGCTGCGAAGGAAAAAGACGGACACCCATACAATTGGGCCAGTTATTTGTTGAATGAATTTTTGGAGGATGTCTGTGAAACCCAGGAGACAGGAAAAGTGTTCCACTACTCATGGATGATGATCTTAATTGCTTTCATAGGATGGAAGGAGCCCAAATATCAACATAATCTTCCAATGATAACAGGGGATTGCATGGTCGCGAAGTACGCAAACATGTGGGAAAACGCGCAGCTAGAGCGACATCGCATAAATAATGAGCAATTCCACAATTACTTTGGCCATCTATGCAAAGTAATATTGCACACTCCGTGCATCGCAAAAGATACAACAACAATGTTTCTGTCGAAGATGATTTTTAAGGCTAATTTGCACCGTGTTTACATTCAGCCAAAGGCCGACAAGAAGAACCCAGTATGGTTCCCTATGGACTACCAGTTGGATGCACCAAGGATTGAGCTAGACATAGAAGACTGACCACCAGAGTGGAAGTTGGATGCACCCATGGAAATACACAGTACATCGAAATAAATCCCACAGAAATCTACACCAGTTGATGAAGAAAAAGAAATAGACACCTTTGAAGTCAAGAAAGGCAAAAAGAGGAAGGACCCTGAAGGTCTGGAGCCAGAAAAAGGACCCAGGAAGAATATGAAGGAAACCAAGGAAAACCCAGAAGCACGGTTGCACAAAGATGACTATGATTGCATCGCTCTGAAGGTGAACGAGTACCTAGAAGACACGCTCACTACAAAAGACAGTAAGCACAAAGAAGCCCAAGCGCAATTGTCCCAAATCTTATCAGAGCTAAAACTTATAGTTGCGAAGATTGAACAAGTATAGCAGGACTTCGTTCGAGACACTGATTTAGAAGGTAAGGCAAGGGAATCCAGCCGACGAAGGAGAAGACCACCAACCGAAACAATGAATCCCCGCCTAGTAATAATGCAGCCACTCAGCATCGTTTTCCCAAATGAGGAGATAGTTGAAGGTGCGAAGCGAGCAAAGCACCTTGACCTGAACATCAGCATGCTACCTCTTGAGGGGTTGCACGATCTGCATCTACAGGTCATCGAGGAAATAAGGAATAGAGACATCGTCTCTTATAACCAGAATGTACACTTAGAGGAAAGCTACAAACTACTCATAGAGGAATTTGCGCAGAAGACTACAGAGTTAGCCAGGGTACAAGAAAAGTGGAGAAGGCTCGAAGAGACAGTTGCGACTATCTGCGCACAGATACCTGAGTGCGAAGCACAGCCAGAAATAGAGGACAAAATCATTCAGATTGGAAAGGTGGTGAGAAACTTGAAGGCAGAGATGGCCGATATGGAGATTGTGCACAAAGAAGAGTTTGCTAAACTCGCGACCCAGGAGCTACCAAGTACACCACAAGACATCGAAGAAGAAAGAGTCGCAGCACTCAGAGCTTCAACAGAAATTATCTCTGTTGAAATATCGAAGTGTCAACATTTGCTTGATGAAGCGACTCAGGTATGGACCACGCTACAAGACGACCCCACCCTGCAGCAAATTCAGGATGACATGAACCAACAACAGGAAGAGTTGGACGCTATGAATGCGGCCATGAAGACCTTGCTGCTTAGAGAGAAACTCCAAAAGTTCGCGCAGGTCAAGAACTTCACAAAAGAACTCAAAGTGTTGAGGGATAAGGAATATGAGACGTCAGCAAAACTACAACCAGTGAAAGAAGAGGAACTCGGCCTCACTGATGTGATCGAAGAGAAATTGCAAGAACTCCACACCTCGAAGAAGACAGTCCAGGAATTTGCTCAGGAAGAAGTCTCTAAGGACATGTTGCAAATTGTAAAGGACTTAGAGAAAGAAACAAAGGAAGTAGTTGCGAAGCTAACTGCAACTCTTCAGGATTTTAATGAAAAGGTAAGTCTTCCAGAGGACACACAGCTGAATTCACCAAGTAAAAGTGGATCGGGGGCGATCCACAAGTAAGTGTTAGGGGCATGTTGGGAATGGCCCAAGTTGGCACAATTTTGATGAAGCACAGCTTTGGAAGTTTTGCAGTTCGGACTATGAAGTTCATCTGGCATAGTTTTGGAGATGGTGCAATTCGGGTTGCGAAGTCCAAGTAGCGCATTTGGGAATGCGAAACCGAGGCACAGCGCAGTTTTTTGGATGCGCGGTTCCAGTGCAGTAGGTAATTTTGGATAAAAGAGTATAAGTAAAGGTCGAGCAGATGAAAGCGACCTATTTTGGGTAAGTGACTCCACGATTCCCAGGAGTGGGTATGGAGAAGCTTGGAAGTGGTTGAAACTGACCTGGTAGTTAGAGCGGGGAAAACCGTCAGAAGCAAAGCCACGGGTCGACAGCGACAGGAAGGTTAAAGGGGCAGAAATTGACACGCCATTATGTAGTTAGAACCGTTTCATGATGACTGCGGCCATTAGAAGGGCATTAGAGTGGTCCATCAAAGTGGCCAGAAGCAAGTGGAACAACTGTCGACGACGACAGGTCGAGTCGGCGGAGTAACCGCACCACTTTGGGTACCTTAGGGTTTTCTTGGCCCATATGCATTGTAAAGCTGTAACGTCCCTAGTTTGACCCCATGGAATTAAAATTGTAAATGATGTAATATTGTTATGAAATCATGGTGAGGAGCTCAAGGCCAAGGCCCCGCCATCGATTTATTGATGCATATGGTTTGCGTGTTAGCTAGGCATGGTGGAATTGTGAATATCATGTAAATATGCATTTTAATAAAATACCCACAACTAGCTATGCAATGCAACAAGAGATGGGGGAATGATTTTACAAGGAATTGGGAGGGAAAACATTCAAACCCTTGGATCCATTCAAGTCAAGCCAAGTGTCAATGAGAGAACCCGTCAAACCCTCAACTACCCATGTTGACTTTTGTACCCAATCATTGATTTCTCCCAAGAGTTGGTTGAGGTAGTTAATGCCTTGGGGAATGAGAGGTATGGCTGTCCAAATTCGGGTATGGGAAAGCCACCTTGCATGGGAAATCATGTTTTTCCTCTTGGGCAAGAAAAGAGCCATGAATTGCCCCACAATCCATTATCCATCAACCAGTTTGGCTCTCTCACAATTTGGGAGCTGGCTGGGCGTTTTTCACCATCGAAACCCTGTGTTTTCCTTCATTCACAGCTGGGAGAAGGGCGTTTTTGTGTTGTATACTAGTGGGGAAAAAGAGGAATCGAACTAAGGGTTCCATAGAGATCGTTTGGCTGTTGAATTCTCAGTTAGTTGGGGGAGAAATTGTTCTCCTCCATGTGAGTGTTTCTCCCCATTCCATAATCCTTTTTTGGCTGGAAACGAATTGGGGAAAACCCATGACCATCCTGTTGTAAATCCCATTGTTAAATGTGTATCTCTTCCTAATGATTGTGCTTGCTATGTGAGAAAAGAGTATGTTGGGGTATGGGTTATGGGTCTCCATTGTTTTGGCTTGAGCTTGAGTGTAGGCATCCAGGGTTCTAATGTAGCATGATAAACCCAGCTATGGACTGGCTTGGCTCAAATGAAATTCTTAATTGGCTGTGTATGAGATGAATGTCCCCTTTTCCTTGTAGGAATCATGCCTATCTCGAGGGTGGCCTTCGGACGGACTGAGTATATGCTGTCGAAGAGCCTACGGTTGGGTGGAACATTGCAGCAACATAGCTAGTTGCTTGGGACAATTGCGAAAGGAAAATAAGTATATGATGTGTATTTAGTTCTGCAATGTTTAATTTGATGATTATTTTTATATGCTGGATGAGCATGAATTGTGTGTGGATGAGTTTTAATTCCGTTGTGCATACTTGCTTGATTTGCATCTGCACACTCTTGTTCTATTCACATGATTCTAATGAAATTGGTTGAGATTATGTGAAAGCCCCAGAGATTGGCTTCACATTCCCTTCCTTTCCTTGGATAGATGGGTGGGTACGTTACAAAACGGTATTAGAGCGATGGTTGCAGCGTTGGGCCTAATGGGCGAAATCAAGCAACATGCAGAGGTAAGTATGCTTCCAATGCTGTATAGACCACTAAGAAAATTTTCAAAATTTCAAAAATTTTCTAGGTGTTTTTCCTAACTATTTCAACGAGTCTCGTGGAGTTGAGATGATGTGTTTCGGCGAATCTCGCTAAGTTGTGCCGAAGTTTCCGGAAAAACTTGGCGAGTTGCTCCGCAAATGAATCGGCAGAAAATCAATAAGTTCGCCAAAAAAGAAGGAAAATTTCGGCGAAAAAGTTATGAGTTTTGGGCCGAAACAGTCGGCGAGAACTGGTGAGTTTTGCATCGAAGTTGTCGGAAGGAAAAGCTGAGTTTCGACCGGAAGAACTCAGCTAGTTGGTCTGCAACGTGTTGGAAGGAAATGCTGAGTTTCGACTGGAAGAACTCGGAGATTTGGTCCACAACAGTGGAAGAACTCAACAAGTTGGTCCGAAATGGAGGGAGAACTCAACGAGTTGGTCCGAAAAATTTCAAAAAAAAATTAAGTGTTTTCAGCGGAAGAACTCAGCAAGTTGGCCCAAAACTGCGGCAGAACTCGGCAAGTTGGTCCGAAACTGCAGTAGAACTCAGTTAGTTGGCCCGAAATAGGTCGGAAGAGATAGACGAGTTCACCCTTTGGCAGAACTCGGTGAGTTGCTCCAAAACAAGGAATTCCAACTGTTTTCCAAGGATATTTTTCAGGTGCCGAAAGTTGAAAAATGCCATGGAACTTATGCGCCTGATTGCATGAAATCGAAGGATTTACAACAACAACAAAAAACGAGGGCACTTCCCTCGACCCGCCCTGCAGTGGCAACCACAAGGGGGCAAGCCCCCTTGACCCCCGTTGTCCCTCGGAGACAGTCGTTGAAAATGTGAAATGCCTTCTCTATGCTTGGGATGAGAAGCAGGAAATGCATAAGAAGAGTATGGAGGCCTTATTGAGAGTAATTGGTTCTAATATGCATTGCGGAAGAGCAATGGGAGCAGCAAGGAAATGTCAATAAGAGGGAGATTCCTTACCTTAAACTATTTATGTTTATAGCATAAGAATTGCATGTTTGGGAAATAGCAAAAATGAATGTTATACACATATGTATATATTGAATTGCTAATTCGTGGGAAGATCATAGCTAATGATTGCTTGTATGCTTGGTAGGAAAGCCAAGAAAAGGATCAGCTATGATCTAGAGGAGGGACTCCATGTCATAATGAGGAATTGGAAAGGCAGAATTCCTTAACTCCTCTCTTGCTATTGTGTTTTTATTTCCTGAGTTTTATATACTAGAAATTATGGCATAGGGATGCTGGAAATGCAAGAGAATAATGCATATGAATTAGTGGGCATGATTAGAGAGACATTGCATAATGCATGTGAATTGCTTATGCATGAGCATGATATTGCATATGGATAAAATAGTGAGGTTTTACATATGCAATGAGTCACTTAAGATAATTATTGTGGTTGCTAATAATTAGTTGTGTTCGCATTGGTTGTAGGACCAAATACAACCGAAGCATTGCTAAGGATGTGGATGATGATTGTTGCATATGACCAACAACCTTATGAGGAAATGATTGAGCAACAAATTTGTGATCATGATGTTGGAAAAAGGACTATGTGGCCTTGGTAAGAGGCCAACTGATCAGGTAACATCAAGTGTTGTTAATGACAGCCATGCAGGTGATGGTTATTTGTGCTTAAATTGCATGAATGTTGAAAGAGGATTTGGTAAGATCCCTTCAACTATGTTTAAACTATGTTGATTGGTTTGCATGTGATACTAAGTGCCTGAATGTGAATGCAAACCTACCAAGTATGGTGAGGTATGGGTAAGTGAAGGCAAGGAGCCTTACACCCTTTAGTTTCTTAGAAACCTCAATGCATTCATATGAAATTATATCATACCATTTGTGTATGTTGGTTGTGAGTTTAACAACCTAGCAAGTAAAGACTTATAGTCATGTTGTGGTAGTACATGCTATATAAGATAGCCCTAGTTAGGCCATAATGTCTTTGGAATGCATGGCATGATAGTATAGTATGCACGAAACAATGACACTGAGCGGATATGCCTTGAAAGATTTGGTAAATATTGTGGATATGCATTGAGTGGATGCACTGGAAAATATTATATAAATTTTGTGAATGTGCATGCATATGTGTGGTTGCATATGTTGAGATGCATTGTGTGAATGCATGATTGTGATATATATATGTTTCAATGCAATTAGATAATAGATGAAATGGTGAACTATTGTTAATACTGAGACCATTTCATGAGTTGCTATGAATGTTGGAGAAAGACTGCATGAAGAAGGTAGTCATGTGATGGGATACCAGAGCACTCTGTTGGAAGGACAGAGCTGCATGAAATGTGTATGAGTATTTACAATTTATTTAAATTGCATGGATAGTGTGACTGTGTCTTGAAATTTTATTGTGATGATGATGCATATATAGATAGATAGATAGATATTTCATTGCATTTCAAATGTTAACAGCTAAAGGTGTTTGAATTATTCAGTGTTATAATTCTGAGATCACTCTAGTGACTATTGTGGCAATGAAAGGATTATATGCATAGATACTCACAACATGTTTGGCTGATTGAAGTTTCAATTTTCAGGTAGAAAAGTCTTGCGTATGGCAACGAGGATAAGTCCATAGTAAAGACCAGGATCTATCATGTGCAGAAGCCAAAGGTTATGAGAATGTTCTCATGGTTGTAACTTATGCATAAAACAAATCTGAAAATTGACTGATTTAATTTTATGAGAATAATTTCATGGTTGTGAATCTAATAGGAAAACAGATGTGTAGATTTCAGATTTGAGAATTTGCTTATAATTGCTAATCATTGTTTGGCTTATATAAAATTGTGTCAGGAGGGCATGTTGTAGGTGGATGTTCATGTATGGTAGCAAGGGTGAAACCATAATGGACAAAGTGATACCACTTACGAGAGCCAAACAATATGAAGATAGCCTCATTGCTAAGCAAATCAATTTCTGTAGTAGACAGAATTGCAAATTCATATTGAATTTAATTATTAATGCTATTGATTGGTTATGAAACAATCAGATTTGAAGTTATTGTTAAATATTGTTGACTATTTGGCTATTTGATAAGTGTGCCAGGATGACACATTGCAGGAAGACCATGTGTGATGGCCTGCAGAATCCAAACTAGATGGGAAGGACCCCATCCTTTGGAAATGGGTTTCAGGTGAAACGCCATAGTAAGTGTTGTTAATATCCCAGCTGCATTACATGTTGGAAGCCATGTGAGTGAGATGGTGGAATTATGCCAAGAAGGCATGTGTGGGTTATGGAACGTGAAAATATTGGGGTGGCAAACCGAAGTACTGTTGACTCAGAGAAGGGAGCCCCCATTCTTCGCAAATGAAGGAAGGATACATCTGAAAAGGGATAAGTATTATGTAACCCTAACTTAGAATATACATGTCTGGTTATTAGATTTAATATGCAAATCATGTTTTATTATTTCATTATTATTCCAGACTGCTTGAAGTATGATTAGGGCCTACATGACTCACATCTGAAAGGGAGTGCACACCTTTCTGGTGTTGGGTTATGGTGGGGTTGTCAATATTGACTACACCCTAAGGGAATGGACGCATTCCTGGTGTTTCAACACTTGATAGTGAATGTGATGAATTATGCTTCAATTTTAGAGCAGCAATACTGATGAGTTTGCTTATCCATCTTGTGTTATCAGCTTACACAGATGCAATTTGATGATGCACGTTTGGAGGAAAACTAAAGAAAGGATGCTCAAGAGGACTGTATGAGCAGTGGTAACCTTTGTGTAGTGTGAGTGGGTATCATGGGGCCATGATAGCCTGCAGTCAAGAAAGCCACCTATAGAGTTCCTAAAGGGAACCGTTGGCTTGCCCGGGAGAAGGAGTGCCATCCTTGTGTGGATGGAGAATTGTTATGCACATGAAGGGTTGTGGCATGCCTAATGAACCCAGTCGGTGTACTGGTTTGGAATTATTTGCTTGGGTGTTGTGAAGGTATTGATGAAGGGTTGTTGCATCTCTAATGAACCCAGTCGGTGTACTAGTTTGGCATTATTTGCTTGGGTGTTGTGGAGGTATTAGTGAAAGGCTGATGCAAGCCTAACGCAGAGTGGTAGAGCCTTGACCTATAATGGTCGATGGCACAGTTTCCTTCCATTGGTCGATGACCCAAATGAATGTGCTGGCTCGGCAATGGAGAGGGACAACTAGGTATGGGATTGGTTGGGCACCATGAATGCTTGGTAAACCCAGTCGGCATGAAGGTGTACTGGTTGGGCATTAACTATTTGATGTTGTGGAGCAACATGCATGTTGGAAAAACATCCAAGTCCATAGGCGATCCCAAGGCTTGCAAAGCGAAGTAGGATCCTGTGGACCAGAAAGGAAATGCACAATATAGATAAGTATTCATTTTCATTTAGTTCTTGTTTGGAATAATGAAGATTTTAGGTATAAGTATTCTAACAGCTAAGCTAATACACTATTGTTTCTTTGTTGGAAACCTTGGGCATTGCAGGAAATCAAGGACCCTGAAAGAACTATAAAATTCTTGGTAAACCAGGGAGTAACTGGTTGGGTGCTATAAATTTCTTGGTATAACCAGAGAGTAACTGGTCGGGCGCTACAAAATTATTGGTAAATCCAAAGAGTAACTGAAGCTCGATAAATAAAGAGAATAGTTGGTGGGGGCATTAACCACTTGATGTTGTGGAGCATCCGTCGTGTTGGACAAACATTCCTTAATTTATTGATAGAACCCAGTCGGCGTACTGGCCTGGCATTGCCTATTCGAATGGTTGTGGAGTAACCTGCGTGTTGTCCCAACATTCATTATTGTATCCACGGGAAATCCAAGGCTTGTAAAGCAAAGAAGGCTCTTGTGGGATAAATTGAAGACATCCAATGCAGATAAGTATTTGGTTATCTTACAGCTTCTTGCTTATTTAATATGAATATACGTGTGTATATGATTCGGTTATGATTTCTTAAATTCTCGTTTGAAGATAAACCTTATGAAAATCAACTAAGCATTAGAATTGATTCAATGTTTGAGTGTAGGTATTGCTGGAAGCAAGGACTATGAAGGAATCATAGGGATGCATGTGGACATATGATTGTCCTAAAGAGCTCAGTATGAGCAGTAATGAAAGATGGTGCTAGTGGAACTGTGTGGGTCCTAGCATCCAAAGGTTCTGTAAGCAACAATGGGGAAGGGTTCCCTAGTTGAAAGGCATTAGACAGACCTTAGACACTAAAGTGTCATAGCCAAGAAAGGGAAAATCAAACATTCACATTGAAGTGAAAGAGGCTAAGGAGCATAGAAACACAAGTGATGGTGTGGCTCCGGATTGGAACAAGACTAAGAGGGGGAAACTCTTACTCTTCTCTTTCCTTTTGACTGATGCATCTTATAAATAAAATATTTTTGAGTGCATGTCCTAAATGAAAACAAATTGTATTTAATTGCTTGAAATGAATTGTGAATGCTGAAATAGTTATTTTCCTGTGAAAGGATGAACATGAATGAGTTCATGTGTATGTGGGAAAGCATGAAATGTGTGGAAGTCTCATGAGTAAAGCATGGACGTTCCAAGTCAATTGGAAAAATAATTGACTAATTTTAATATTGTGTTATGCTTGTCCTAACAGGAATTTTTATGATGAGTCTCACAGGAGAGACATTGAAAGCCATTGTTGCAGTTGTTACTAGCCAAGTGATTGCTAGTGAGAAAAGTGAGAGCCAATTGTGCACCTTGATCATGGAATCACACCAAAAGCTATTTGTTTTGGCTGGAAATATTCCTCAATTAGTTACCAGGACAGCAAGAAAGATGGTATCCATGGAATTCTAGACTTGTATATCAGTTGGAAGGTGAATAAAGAAAGGGATCGCTATAGAGCAATTCCCACCGGCAGAGATGGAAGATCAAAGCCAGCAGGAGCAGTTGTGGATGCCAAAGGACTTGGTCCTGAAAGCTCAAAGTGAAGAGATGAAATGCAGGACAAACCTACCACCATTTGTGAATTTTGAGGCATGTGTAAAGTGGTATACATTCTGAAGTATTGGAACACCGAGGACGGTGTTATTCTAAGGGGAGGGGTATTTAACGTCCCCAGTTTGACCCCATGGCATTAAAATTGTAAATGATGTAATATTGCTATAAAATTATGGTGAGGAGCTCAAGGCCAAGGCCCCGCCATCAATTTAGTGGTGCATATGGTTCGCGTGCTAGCCAGGCACGGTGGAATTGTGAATATCATGTAAATATGCATTTTAATAAAATACCCACAACTAGCTATGCAATGTAACAAGAGATGGGGGCATGAGTTTACAAGGAATTGGGAGGGAAAACATTCAAACCTTTGGAGCCAGTCAATGTTGTAGATATTTCTCCCTACGGATAGGTAGAAACTCTCTTAGGTTAAAGTAGACTTGACTGACTTCAAACTAAGACAAAAAGATAACAAATGCTACCTTGAATTCCTAGATTCAAACAGATGCTTCAAGATCATATTGCTGAAAGAAATGGAAGAGATCTAACTGACCTTCGATTTAATCGCTTGTCCTAGTTATTGCTCCAATCCTCAAGTCCTCGCGAATGAACCTGTTAGAATGAATCAAAGTACAAGCATAAACAATCTTTCTAGAAACTTGAAATATATGTCAGAGTCCAAATCTATAATAGAAACAAATCATGTAATTGAAACAACATCAACACATATTTGTATTGCAAACTTGAAGTTACTTACAATGGTTGCTTGATGTCTAAGCCAACTCCTAGCTCCAAGTGCTTTCTCCTCTATCTATCTCCACAAAGATCTAAGACCATAGGTTTGATATCTCAAAGAATCCTCCTCTTTGCTCAAGGAAGGCTTCTCTCTTATAGTGTGTAGAAGGATTAACCAACAAGAGAGAAGAATGGATCTTGGGAGTGTTTAGTGGATCAGACCCACTAATCTGAGAAGGTGAGTTAAGATCGAATCAAAGATGTCAATCCTCAAAAATCTCTCGAAGATCAAAATCCCACAAGCCATGGCAAAAGGGCTAAAAAGGGACTATCGCGCCCCTGAAGCCGAGCATAACGTGGTAGTACCGCGCAGCAAGGAAAGAGCATAGCGCGGTAGTGGGTAATACCGCGTGGAAGTAGGAATGCAGCACGCGGTAGTGTTGGTAGATGAGGTCTCAGTTGGGTTGCTTCCTGACATGATAGGTTTTTCTTTATGGGTCATTCATTACTTTTCTCTTCTGGGTGTTTTAGGTAGTTGGGGAAGTGTCGTCAAAGGTTTTGACTGTGAAATATAGAGGTATAATAGATGCACCCTAAAGTGTGAGGTCAAAAGAGACTGATGGCCAAAATACTTTACAAATACTGTGCGGAGATAGCATCGAGGAGAGCAACGAGGAGTTGAAACAGAAACAAAATGTCAGATATACCACCGAGGCGGGCATCCCCATGCTCGAAAACAATTGACTCAAAGCATGGATGCCGACCAATATATTGCAGATCCATGAGTACTAAGATGATATAGACTGTAAACAAATCATGGCTACTATGAACAAGCGTAGATCCATGAAATAGTAATTACACAGCCACAACCAATACAAAAGTGGATCTATGTGACAATACAAGAGAGATTTCCATCACAACCTAGACATAGTCAAAATACAAAAGAATGTCGAGGGTCTTCTACCCGATCGCAAGTGATACGAATCTAGCCATGTGATTACAAGGTGTTGAAGTCAAACATGGTAGAAACCATTTGATTACCGTTCAATGATGTGAACCGTTAAAAAATGCGAGGGAAATCACCAATAATGACAATGATCTCCGAGGTATCTATAGTACATCTCAACGAAATCCGAATAAATGATTTGATGTTGAGCATTCGAGAGATCGTTCGATCAGAGGCCAATGATGTAAACCTACTGTCGAACACGAGGAAACCTGCCATTGAGGCATGCAGGTACCAAGGTACTAGTGGTTGGTTCCTAATTCTAATTCCCAGATAGTTATTTGACGTCGACGGGAATAGACTCGTCGAAGGTGGGCCATAATGATTCCCACATCATCGAAACGAAACCGGAACGAAAGATAGTATGGAACGATGAAACAATAGAACATGTACTGACACAGCGGAGGTCTGACACGATGGATGACTCTGAACAACGCAAAACCTTTGAACATATAATGGCATGGAGCAGACCTTGGCAGCAAGGATTAGCGATGGCAGAGGACAGACATACAATGAGTGGGCTCGTGGTAAAAGAGACAACTCGATATGATGACCATAACTCATCAAGAGAAGATAAATACCCAAAATTAGACAAGAGACAAACGCATGCCATGTTCAAAGGTGACGACTGATGAGCTGCCAATAGAACAAACTTGACTCATTTCCCATTTTCCCCTGACATGATGGACGAGTACCTCTTTGTTGTTTTACGAGCTTGAGGAGGATAACAAATGCTCGGTATAGCTCATCTCATAGATGATACCGATCTCATATTGTTTTACGAACCTGAGAAAGGAGGGGTTCATTCCAAGATGGGTCCTTCAATGTCAAATTTTAACGAGTCCAAGGAAGGAAAACTCGGTCGTCATTTAATGTTTAGAGAGTCCGAAAAGAACTAAAGAAGAATCCAACGGTCCTTTTTCGTAAAGTTAGCCTCATCGCCCGAAAATGGGTAAAACAACGCGGGAGAGGACTCTTCCAGTCATGATTGGATAGAGTATTCCTTTTTCGTAAGTAGTTCCCCCTGGTTCGAAAAAGGGGTAAACTATCACCAGGGAGACGATCATTCAAATCCTTTTACAAACGTGAATGAATCAATTTCGCTTGGCCATCTTTTCCTATTTAGGGAGTCTGAAAAGAGCTTAAAGAGGACTCCATGTACAACTTTGTCATGGTTGATGACCGAGTACGACAAAGGAAAAATAAACTCGGCACAGTTCCTTTTCCATAAATAGTCTATCAAGGCCGGATAAAGTGATAAACCTATACTTGTTAGACACACATTTTTACTCAATTTTTAACGAGAAAGACAATGGTATCAAAAGCACTCGGAATCTTTTTCATGTTTGGATCCAGAGCACGAAAAAGGAAAAAGTAAGCTCAAACCACTTTTCATGTTTTTAACCAGAGCACGAAAAAGTGAAAAGTAAGCTCAAACAACATCTTACTGCTTTTAACGAGCTCAAAGATAGGTTGGAAGAATGCTCATGGTATCTGCTTCATTTTTTAATGAGCTTGTAACAGAAAATGAACTATGCTCGGGATTATTTTCATGGTTTAGCGAGCTCGAAACCTAAAAAGGAAAGTATGCTCGAAAATGTTCCCAATGGTGAACTTCTTCCCATCATGAAATCCAAAGGTTGGTACATGCCCCCCAACATGATTGCAAGAAGTAAGTGACTTAGCTCCAACGTGGTGTGGAAAGGCGATCGAGTTGACTTCAACGTAACTTCCATAGGTTGAAGACATGCCCCCAAGCTTCATTTCATTCGCCTAAGGTATAGGCGGTTGAAAAGAAGGTTTAGGTACTAAGTCTATGAGAAGATTTAACTCAAATAGAAAGGGTTTGTTTCATTTTTTAATGAGCTTGACACAGGAGTAGAAATTTGCTCAGACTACTGGTTTCATTTTTTAATGAGCTTGAAGCCAAAGGTAAACTCTGCTCACGGTTAAGGCCCATTGACGGGTTCCTTCCCAACATGATAACCAGAGGTTGGTAAATGCCCCCAGCATGATTGCTAATGGCTAAACATGCCCCCCAAGCTTTGTTTCGTCTGACTACTCTTCTTCCTTACCCAAAAATCCTGGCTACTAATCTGAATGTGTTCACCACGGGGGTAGGGAGAACCAGGACCAAGTGACCTAGGCAGATGAAATGAAGGTTCAAATCCTAACTCTAGCGAGAGACTCGAACAAATGGAAGGGAGGTCTATTTCATTTTTACACAAGCTTGAAATAGACAATAACAATGCTTGAAAGGGTCCTTTTTATTTTTTTAATGAGCTTAAAACAGAAAAAAATTATGCTCGAAGGTAGTTTCATTTTTACGCAAGCTTGAAACCGAAAGTAAATTATGCTTGGGATTGATTTCATTTTTACACAAGCTCGAAACCAACGGTAAACTATGCTTGAGGGTCGGTTTCATTTTTTAACGAGCTTGAAACAAAGAATAAACTATGCTCGTAGGAACCTATTTCATTTTTTAACGAGCTTGACATAGAAAGAGAACTATGCTCATGATGGATTTCATTTTTACACAAGCTTGAAACTGAAAGTAAACTATGCTTGTAGGGGCCTGTTTTATTTTTTAACGAGCTTGAAACAGAATGAACAATGCTCAAAATGATGGTTGGTTTCATTTTTACACAAGCTTAAAACCAAAAGTAAACTATGCTTGAGAAAATGGTTTCATTTTTTTAAAGAGCTTGACACCGGAAAAGAACTATGCTCCAAAGCTCTCAACATGACATCTGCATGTAGGAGGAAATAATCCCCCCCAGCATGATTGCTAGCGGGGTGACTCTAGCACGAATTCCAAATACTGGAGTCCTGCTCCCATCTCTAAGGGGAAGACACCACCAAAACATGTGGGACATTTAGGGAAGTCTGATGACTAGGATTCATATGTTGAGTGGGTTTCACAAAGGAAAGCTGATCAATGGTCACCATATTCCCATGATGGGGAAAATACATTACTCGAAAGAGTGTGGACACTACATCTTTCATAGAATAGACATAATCACGTCCAAGGAGAAGATTAAAATCTAAGGGACCTTGGACTACCATAACATCAATGACAGTTTTCCCTCCCAAAGTGATAGGTAACTAAGGAAGGACCCCTAAAGGTCGAGTAGGCCTTCGGTTAAAAGCCAATATCTAGTCAGTTACTGGCACAAGTTGAGGGGAACCTAAAGCTTTCCAAGCAGTTGAGGATAAAATACTAACAGAAGCTCCCTCATCAACTATCGTACGAAAAATTTCTTTATCGGAAACTCCTACAGATATTTGAAAAGGAACACTCGAAGGAAGATGAGATTCTGTTAACCCATTCCAATCAAATGAAATGACTTCAGTACTCGGAGAGGGTCCCGTGGAAACGGTCTCTTGCCCACCATGATCGAAACTAACTAGAAAAACATCAGTGGTTATCAATCCACTCTCGCTTGGAAGATAAGAATGAGACGAAGATTGTCGAGGTGACTACTTCAGTCTGGACTTTCTCCAATGAAAGAGCGGGATCGAGTGGAGATGACAACGATTTGATCATTTCACTCTCGGAAAGGAGAGTGGGATCAATTGCAGATGAAACTGAATTGATCACTTGGTCAACTAGCGGGGGGTCAAGGGACAACTTAATATCGTTTGTTGGAAGCACCGGTTGAGAACTAGTGATATCTTCCAACCACCGTGAAGCTTCATCCATGCTTGGACAAAGGAAAGTACGGTGAATACCCTTGCATATCAAACAGGGATATAGGACTTTACCCTTCCGACCCTTCACCAAGGGGTCATTGGTTGAGGGAGTGTCATCAACATGATGGTTAGAGGTTGACGATACAAGTGGTTTAGGGTTTTTAGACCACACTTCTGACACACAGAAAAGATTGGGGCAATCCTTGAGAAGGTGATCACCCCTGCAGAGTTTGCAAGGGAACTTGGGTTTACGAGTTGTTTTCGTAGAATGAGTGCCATTAGAGGCAACTGGTTTACACTTGGTCTCTTTCTTATCCTTCTTCTTCTTAACTTTCCTTTTCTTCTTCTTCTTAACTTTCCTTTTCTTCTTCTTCTTATCCTCCTGATTACTAACACTATTGCTTTGATCAGGCGAGGAATAAGGAATGGAAGAAGATTCATCCGACGAAGAAGGGGAAGGATTAGTTTGGGATTGACTCTCTCGTGGTGGAGAGTTAACATTCGAAACATTGGGTACAACCGGAATCACCGGATTGAATAACCATACTGGTAATCCTATGGTTAATCCAAGAAGATTTAACGTGGCAATAAAGGGAGGACCAATATCTCCAACTGGAGGAAAAGTAAAAGGTACCCCTTGAGAAGGGGTCTCTTGATTGGTAGTCCCAGAAGGATTTTGGGCGCATGGAGATGGATTCACCATGGAACAAGACTAAGTGATGTGGACGAAGTCTTGTTAAAAAGAACTCAAAACCCTCAGGAAACCAAGCATGCGAAAGGGGAGCTAGGAAAATACAAGGCTCATAGGACAAAAGAGCAAGCTCAAAAAACTATACCGAGGCCGCTGCCACAGTAAGCGAGCTGTACAACAAAATGGCCAGATTGCCAACAAGCAACCCTACAAAGAAAAAGACCCTATACAAGATAGCAAGCAAAACCTCCTAACTAAGAGCTGGAGACCTCAACAAATTGTATCATTCGCAAGGTGATGAAATCCAAGTCGAACAATACAAAATGAGAGACCAATAATGGAAGGATATCCCTCTACCGAAAGGGATCCTGGGTAAATAGCCTTAGAAGAAAAGTCACTAAGCTACCTCGTTCATGACACGTTATAGAAGGACGTAGCACTTATGTCTTATCACCCTCGTACTTCCAGTATGGTGGCCAGATAATACAAGGAAGACAATGGATAGATGTCCTTAGGTGCTAAGTGGAGTGTGGCATTCCACAAAGTCCGTCCGGAACCTATCCTCGCGACTTGCTCCCGAAACGATGGGGGGCCTTCTTCCACAAACTAGTCGATGACCATGTCAACAAATACAAGAGGATTTTAGTACCCTAGAGGACAACGACTATGTATCAGATGATAATGACAAGGGGGAATTATTTTGATGCCTATCCCCGGTGTCCTACCTAACTACCAAGTTCTTTTGATTTCCTCAAGTGAGGTTAATGTTGGTTTAGTTAAGGAGATTAATTTTAGAGGTTGTCTTACACAATCGAGTTATGGAAGTGCAACTTGATGGTGTTGTGACGACTCAAACCATGCAAACGAAGATGAATCAAAATGAGCCTTTCTCTTCGATGAACACTAGCTAAAGTAAGGAAGAATTATTTCCGTTCCCAATATGTACAACCCAATGCAAATGCAATTTTATTTCGTTTCCAAATGATAGAAAGAAGTAAAAGATGTACCCAAAACTAACCCAAAGCAATAAAAAGGAGATATTTTTACGAACAACAAATGCAATAATTATAATTCTTTACACTTGAAAAAGACACATCTAATATATGGAAAAAAGGATTCCACAAACGCTTCCAATCAAATGCAAGACAAAGAGAAGCACCTAATAATATTGTCTAACTCAAATGCACATAAATATGAAACAAGCATTTCTTCTTCTCATGAGTGTAAGACCAAGAATGTCAAATGATTGAATTAAAGCAAGAAGAATGCTTATGTTTTCCAATTTCATGAATATAGAAAAAGAGTGACAAAATAAAGCTTTCCTTTGAACAAAAAAAATGGAAACAAGGGATCGACCTATTCCAACGACTAATAAATAGCAATGTAAAGGAAACAAAGCGCAAAACTCAAGAAAATGACTTCAAAAGACAAGGATGACCCAAGTTTTTCAAATCCAATCTAAACAATCCAAATGATGCCAAAAATGAATTGTATCACTCCAAATCAGTTATGTAATGGTCACAAGATCACTGATCAAGAGACTCTAATTCAGACAAATCAAAAATGTACACAAGGGATCAAGTTAACCCAAGGGGATTTCAACTTTCCAAGGTAGGACCTAGTCTTCCAAACAAAGAAAAAGGGTCACAAATTCTCCAAAATGAGATTTGGAAGGGTTCAAAGTTATGTTATAGAGATCCTAAAGTGACTGGGAAGGTACACTTGACTCCCAGAACTGAAAAGTGGCTCAAAGGACTCAAAATTGACCAAATGGCCTCAAACATGCCAATGAAGGAATAGAGACAAAATGTGGATGAAAAGGACTCAAAAGAGACCCAAATCTCTTCAGCAATGTGTCAAAAAGAATCCAATGGAGCATATGGAGGCACCCCAAATGTTTGGGAGCAAAAAACCCAAGGGAACCCCTCCAAATAAGCTCAAAAATGACCAAAACAGGACAGTGTCGCCCCTGCACAGACCAATGCAGAGCGGTAGTTGGACAGTACCGCGCCCTAGAACACTATGGGGGAGCGATAGTTGGACAGAACCGCGCCGTAGAACACTGTGGGGGAGCGGTAGTACCGCGTTGTAGCCCACTATAAGGGAGCGGTAGTTCTCCTATAGGGTTTAAAAAATGAAATTTTGGCCAAGATCCGAGCAAGGAGAAGGTCCTGAGTTTAAAATGGTCCTCAATGATGATCAAAGACGATCTAAGGTGATGAGAAACAACACTTAGAAGAGGATTTGATGATCTAAACAAGCAAGCAAAGGTGAAACTAGGAAAGAAAATGTCCCCAGTATGGTCACCAGTTTTTGTTGTAGATATTTCTCCCTAAGGATAGGTAGAAACTCTCTTAGGTTAAAATAGACTTGACTGACTTCAAACTAAGACAAAAAGATAACAAATGCTACCTTGAATTCCTAGCTTCAAACAGATTCTTCAATATCATATTGCTGAAAGAAATGGAAGAGATCTAACTGACCTTTGATTTAATCGCTCGTCCTAGTTATTGCTCCAATCCTCAAGTCCTCGCGAATGAACCTGTTAGAATGAATCAAAGTACAAGCATACACAACCTTTCTAGCAACTTGAAATATCTGTCAGAGTCCAAATCTATAATAGAAACAAATCATGTAATTGAAACAACATCAACACACACAATTTGGGAAACAAGACAAGTTATATTTGTATTGCAAACTTGAAGTTACTTACAACGGTTGCTTGATGTCCAAGCCAACTCCCAGCTCCAAGTGCTTTCTCCTCTAGCTATCTCCACAAAGATATAAGACCATAGGTTTGATATGTCAAAGAGTCCTCCTCTTTGCTCATGGAAGGCTTCTCTCTTATAGTGTGTAGAAGGATTAACCAACAAGAGAGAAGAATGGATCTTGGGAGTGTTTAGTGGATCATACCCACTAATCTGAGAAGGTGAGTTAATATCGAATCAGAGATGTCAATCCTCAAAAATCTCTCGAAGATCAATATCCCGCAAGCCATGGAAAAAGGGCTAAAAATGGACTACCGCGCCCCTGAAGTTGAGCATAACGTGGTAGTACCGCGCAGCAGGGAAAGATCATAGCGCGGTAGTTGGGACTACCACACGAAAGTAGGAATGTAGCACGTGGTAGTGTTGGTAGATGAGGTCTCATTTGGGTTGCTTCCTGACATGACAGGTTTGTCTTTATGGGTCATTCATTACTTTTCTATTCTGGGTGTTTTAGGTAGTTGGGGAAGTGTCGTCAAAGGTTTTGACTGTGAAGTATAGAGGTATAACAGTCAAGTCAAGCCAAGTGTCAATGAGAGAACCCATCAAACCCTCAACTACCCATGTTGACTTTTGTACCCAATCATTGATTTCTCCCAAGAGTTGGTTGAGGTAGTTAATGCCTTGGGAATGAGAGGTATGGCTGTCCAAATTCGGGTATGGGAAAGCCACCCTGCATGGGAAATCGCGTTTTGCATCTTGGGAAAGAAAAGAGCCATGAATTGCCCCCCCAAGCCATTATACATCAACCAGTTTGGCTCTCTCACGAGTTGGGAGCTGGTTGGGCATTTTTCCCCATCGAAACCCTGTGTTTTCCTTCATACTCAGCTGGGAGAAGGGCATTTTTGTGTTGCATACCAGTGGGGAAAAAGGGGAATCGAACTAGGGGTTCCATAGAGATTGTTTGGCTGTTGAATGCTCAGTTAGTCGGGGGAGAAATCGTTCTCCTCCATGTAAGTGTTTATCCCCATTCCATAATCCGTTTTTTGCTGGAAACGAATTGGGGACAACCCATGACCATCCTGTTGTAAATCCCATTGTTAAATGTGTATCCCTGCCCAATGATTGTGCTTGCTATGTGAGAAAAGAGTATGTTGGGGTATGCGTTATGGGTCTCCATTGTTTTGGATTGAGCTTGAGTGCAAGGATCCAGGGTTCTGATGTAGCCTGATAAACCCAGCTATGGACTGGCTTGGCTCAAATGAAATGCTTAATTGGCTGTGTATGAGCTGAATGTCCCCTTTTCCTTGTAGGAATCATGCCCAACTCGGGGGTGGCCTTTGGATGGACTGAGTATATACCGTCGAAGAACCTACGGTTGGGTGGAATGTTGCAACGACATAGCTAGTTGCTTGGGACAATTGCGAAAGGAATATAAGTATCTGATGTGTATTTACTTCTGCAATGTTTAATTTTATGATTATTTTGATATGCTGGATGAGCATGAATTGTGTGTGGATGAGTTTTAATTCCACTGTGCATACTTGCTTGATTTGCATATGCGCACTCTTGTTCTATTCATATGATTCTAATGAAATTGGCTGAGCTTATGTGAAAGCCCCAGAGATTGGCTTCACATTCCCTTCCTTGCCTTGGATAGATGGGTGGGTACGTTACAAAAGACGTGACCTAAGGAAACGATCTATAAAAGGGGCACTTTTGTAAGGGAAAGGGTTGATTTTTTATGATTTTTGATCTCTCATAGTATTGTTGTAAAAGACTAAGTATTGTAAAGAGGCTCTGCAACTGTGTGCGCAGTGACCCACTGAAGAGAGAAAGAGGCTCTACAGCTGTGTGCGCAAAGACCTATTGTAGAAAGAAGAGTCTGCAACTGAGTGCACAGGATGGAACTGTTGGACCCTTCCCAATAATGTAATCAATAGTTCCTGTGGACGTAGCTCCCATCCTAGGAGTGAACCACGTTAAATCTTGTGTTGTGTGATTGAATCTCTGTGTATGCTTTGTTTACGGTTAAGTTCGTGCTTATAGATGTGTGTATCTTCACTTTTATATGTATTTTCCACATGAATGAGTGATGAGAATAATATGTTAAGTGTTGAACATATATGCTTGAATGTTAAATGTGCAATTAATTTTGAATGTGATGAATGTTTCATTTATTCGGGTAACACTAAGTCAATGGAGTCTGTATAAGTGTGATTCCTTGAAAGCACAGCACTGGAAGTGCGCGGTTGCATCATATTCCACCATATTGCATGAGGTCGCGAAGTGTACCATCTAATATGTTGAATGCATAAAACTCACTAATTTAGTAAATCCTTAACGTGTGTGATGGTTAAAAGGTAGCGCAGTCTGAAGTTGCGTTGTCCTTATGTTTAATGGTCGGTTGCGAAGTGCGCAGTCCTAGTGTGCATTGTAGTATAAATGATCACCGCGAAGTGGCTGAAGCTTCATGTAGTTCCTCCCAGTCTGTTAACCGCGCATCACCTGTTTGTGGAAACTTGATTCCACAATCTCCCCATAACTTCACCTCGGGTGAGACCTCAGTCTGCTCGCAAACTATTTTCGAAAGGGACGATGAAAAGGGGTTTTTTTGGTTCCCTGAACCGTGCAGAACCTGGGTCAATCTTGGAAAGATAAAGAACAATATCATGATCCAACACTCATTGGCATGGTTTAGATCCTTGATCCACATCTTACTCACTTGGATCCATCATTTTCTCCTAGTGGTTGGCCTTCCCAAATCCTACTTAAGGAGGACTATCCATGAGCTAAGAGAAGGAGATCTTGGAAACATCAAACCTATGGTCCTGTAATTCTTGGAGAACACTCATGAGGAGGTCATCTTGATCTTAAAATTCTTGAAAGGCGATGGAGGAGAGTTTGGAAGGATATGTTATCATCTTGGAAATCAAGGTATAACATTGTAATCAACTTCTTTGGCTTTCTTAATGATAACTTGGCCTATTCTCCCATGTCTTGTATCGTGTTATATTGATGCATGATATGTTGTAGATTAGATCTAGATTAATACATCTAATTCCTTGGAAGTTTTGGTCCTTTGTTTTGTTTAACAGGTTCCATCCGTGAAGATCAAGCTTGGAGTTGGAGCTAGGAAAACCTACAGGTTGGAGGTAAGTTTTACTCCTTCATTTCTTCTTCCATGTTCAATAGCTTATGTATTGTGCTAGATCTAGGAGAATAGATCACCATTTGTTTTGTTTCTGTCATGGATTAAGTATCTAGGGGCTTAGTTATGTCCATGAGAGAGTCTACCTATCTGTAGGGATATTTTCTTAGAACAATAGGCAGAAAAGCTATTCAGATAAGAATAGAATGCATAGAGAATTTAGTGTTAAGGATTATGCTTACCTTAAAGTGAGGCCAAGGAAGAGTTCCTTGAAGCTTGGAAGCAGTGCCAAGCTATCTCCAAGATATTCTGGGCCATTTGAAGTGCTTGAAATAATAGGTCTAGCTGCATATAGAATTGCATTTCTGGCTAACACTAGAGCTCATAATTTTTTTCATGTTTCTTTGCTTAAGAAATATGTACATGATCCTAACCATGTGATTGATTGGGATGTGATTCAGGTGGAACCCGAGGGAGAGTTCCAAACCGAGCCACTATGCATCCTAGACAGGAAGGTAAAATTGATTTGGAACTAAGCCATCGAACAGGTAAAGGTGCAATGGAAGCACTTTGGTCCCGATGAGGTTACATGGGAGTTGGAGGATGCCACGAAAGAGGCATACCAATTTTTGTTATGATTTTGAGCAAACACTGAGGATGGTGTTATTCTAAGGGGAAGGGGATTTTAATACCCCCAGTTTTGACTTGGAATGTATTTAATCAAAATGATGTAAATGATGTAAATATGCTAGTATGTATTCCTAGTTTGGAGCTCAAGGCCAAAGCCCAACTAGTGAATTGCTAGGCATGTATGATGCATATATTTTTATTTGGACCATATGGTTGGCTTACTATGCCAATTCAAAATGTATGTAAATATTATTTTGAAAATTAATAAAATGGTCCAATATGGTTGTGTAAAGAGCACTAGAGGGGCTATGATTCCACTAGAGGGGAAGAGAAAGGGGGCCTATGGGGAAACCAAATCATGTGTTGCCATGTGTCAACCTTAGAACTCATCCAAAATCTACCATGTGCCTTAAATGAGCCAATTACCTTCTCTTGACTATTAAATCCAATCATTGAATGCATATGTGAGGTTGGTGTGGAAAGTCATTTCATGTAGTTATTGAAGCATGGGGGTTGTGACAGTTATGTCAACTGTAAACAGTCATATTTCTTCTATGGTCAGAAGCTATGTCAGTTGTATTTGCACCCTTACTTCATATCCCTGGAGTCAACACTCTTTTGATCATTCTCGATCTCTCATGCATGCTCTACACTACGTAGAGTTTTCCATTGCTATTCATAACCATTACCAGACTGTGTTTAACCCAGAAATTCGAATTTGAAGACAGAACTGCATTTTGGAAGGGAAAATAGATGGTTGTAAGTGAGCATGGAGGTTGGGAAAGCTAGGAACCTTTACCCACCGAGTTCTTCTACTCTTGGATGCTTGAGAATCCATGAAGTAATGTTGCAAGTGGTTTTGCATTAGCATAAAGCAGGGGGGACTCTTATTGGACACACTGGTAATCCCTGTAAGGGTTGGATTTCCTGAGGGAACTATGGATCAGTGAAGGGAAATGTCTTCCTTGTGTTGTGTGGGGAAGTTGGAAGGAGTGTCATGGCTGTGATGGCTTAGTGAGACCCTTGTAGATCTCTGGTTGAGATTTTTGGCTAAGCACAGTGAGTAGAATGGGTTGTGGGATGAGAGATAGAATCTTGTAGCCGTTTCCTTTGCCCTAGTGGCCTCATAGCCCAACTTGGGGGTGGAATCTCAACAGAAAGAGTATATGTTGTACATAGTGCCTATGGATGGGTAGAAAATCACTCTTACACAGTCAATTGCTTGGATCTTTGTTTAAAGATAAGTATTCGGATGTATTTGATGTTCAATGATTTGTATTTGTATTCATGTGATAATTATGCCTATAAATTGCATGTTGTGTGTGTGGACATAGTTCATTTCGTTGTGTGTTTTATTTTCATGTATGCACGTGCATGTTAACTGTATAAGTTCATAATTATGGATATGGGGCGAGATTAAGAGGCCTTGATTTAGTTAATGTCCCCTCCTGCTGGCCGGATTGAGGGATGGGGACGTTACAAGAACCTTTCTTGGATATGCTACAAGAAGAAAAGAATACAAGTGCTACAATCTGCGACTCATAAATATGGTAGAAATTCCAGATGTAAAATTAGATAAAGTGTTCATGCACAGGCAAGTTGAAGACGATGATGATCAACCAATGATCGAGGAATCATATGAGGAACTTCCAGAAAATAAAGAATTAAGAGAATCACAGGAGATGATATATCAACATGAATTAGAATACAGAAGACATGATACAAAATCTCCTTCTAGATATGTTCAAAAGAATCATTCAGAAGATTTGATTATTGGAGATAAAAATGTTGGCATAAGAACCAGAAGAAGATGTTTAAGTGATTCATCCAAAGAAGTTCATTTTTCCTTACCATCTCAAATAGAACTAGAAGGTTTTGAAGAAGCTAGAACAGACAAGCACTGGGTTAAAGCCATGGAAGAAGAATTAGATCAAATTGAAAAGAATGAGACTGATTGAAACTTGTTCCAAGACCCAAAAATAAGAATGTTATTGGCACAAAATGGGTATTCAGAAACAAACTAAACAAAGAAGGACAAGTTGTCATAAATAAGGCAAGACTAGTATGCAAAGGTTATGTGCAGAATGAGGGAATAGACTTTGAAGAAACCTTCGCTCTTGTGGCGCAAATGGAAGCAATTAGTTGTTCCTATCCTATGCTTGTGCTAAAATGTCAAGGTATATTAAATGGATGTAAAATCAACATTCTTAAATGGAGATCTTGAAGAAGAAGTATACATTGAACAACTGGATGGATTCTCTCTTTCAGCTAACAGAGATTATTTCTGCAAATTAAACAAAGCTTTGTATGGACTCAAGCAGTCTCCCAGGGCCTGGTATTCAAGATTAGACAAATATTTGCACCAACAAGGCTTCAAGAGGGGCAGTGTAGATAGTAATCTTTACATAAAAATTGAGCATGAAAAGATGATAGTTATTGAAGTAAATGTTGATGAGATCATTTTTGGAAGCAATGATGACAAAATGAGCCATCAATTTGCTAAGGACATGAAGAAATAATTTGAAATGTCTATTCTTGGATAATTGTCTCGTTTCTTTAGACTCCATATATCTCAACTAGATAATGTCATCTTCATCTCTCAAACCAAATATGTGAAAGAAATGCTAAAAAAATTTAACATGGAAGACTGCAAATCAGTATGTACACCCATGATCACTGGGTGCAAGTTAAGTAAGGAGGATGAAGCAGAGGAAGTAGATAAAAGACTATATAGATCAATGATTGGAATCATGTTATATGTAACTACCTCAAGATTAGACATAATGCAAGCAGTAGGACTTGTTGTTAGGTTTCAGGCAGCACCCAAAGAAACACATGTCCAAGCAATGAAGAGAATTTTCAGATATTTGAAAGGGACCATGAACTTTGGTTTGTTGTGTCCATGAAGTAAAGATCTAAACTTATTAGCATATACTAATGCAGACTGGGAAGGTAGTGTTGATGACAGAAGAAGTACTAGCGGAGCTTCATTTTTTCTATAAAATCGTCTTGTATCCTGGATCAACAAAAAAAACCATCAGTCACAATATCTACAGCATAATCATAATATATCACAATGGTTTCCTATTGCACGCAAGTATTATGGATGAAACAAACCCTGAAGAATTTGCAAGTGAAACTTGAACAGCCCATACAAATTCTATGTGACAATACAAGTGTGGTTAGCATATCAAAGAATCTTGTTATGCATTGCAAAACCAAGCATATTCCCATCAAGTATCACTTTGTAAGAGAGAAAGCCACTGAAAACATTGTCAAACAAGAATATGTTGACACCAAAGAACAGATTGCGGATATATTTACAAAACTTCTCCCACAAAGCACATTTGAATATCTCAGGGACAAACTGGGTGTGGTCTAGAATCCTCAACGTGATGAGAGCCTCGACAAGAGGACATAAAAGAAAATGGAATTCTGCACTGCACAATAAACATAGCAGGAATATGGTATGAAATATTGCGCAAGAAATGAAGCAGTGTGATAAAGATAGAAGGAAGATAGCAACTGTACAGGGGGAGCATATCCAAGCCAGCTACAGAAACAGTGTACAGATTGCAAGGTAACTAAAATCTACGTAGAGACCCTAGCAAAATAATGGAGCATGAAGATAGGGGGAGTAATTCAAAGGAAGCAGATGCTCGAAGGCTAGTGAAAAACTAAAGAAAGAATAACCTATAATTGTGTGGCGATGGCACCTTTTTCCATTGATGTCAAAGGGGGAGAAAGATCATGAAGCATGGGGTTAGCACAGAAATGAAAATTAGCTGAGAAAGATGATGAAGCATGCATTCATGCCAGAAGTAAAAGACACGGGGAAGAGCATTGACAACAATATGCACAAATGAGCAAAGGCTCAAACTAGAAAGAACACAGGGGGAGTCACACAAGGGAGTACTGTGACCAACAAAAATGAAGAACACAACTTCATGAGATGATTAAGCACAACTTCATGAGATTTTGACATCAATGCCAAAGGAGGAGATTGTTGAACTTTGGTTTTTATTGATGTCAACTAATGTCAAAGAGGATTCAGTATTCCTGTGCTAGTTTGAAAAAATATATGAAAGTCTCTTTGAAGAAGTATATCCACTTGTGCTAGTTTAAACAACTATATGAAATCGAATTGAAGAAGTACATAAAAAGTATATCCAAAAGTAAATCAAGTATATCCAGTTTGAATAAGTACATAAGGAATACATTTAGTACAATGGTACAAGTGCAGGTCTCAAGTCCACCCAATCATACTACTTCAAAGCTATATGCCAAAGACATGGTTGGACAAGGTTCAGGAGTGCGCAAGAGACTTGAGAATGAGAAGTGTTTGAACATGTAAGAAAGTCTTGAAAGTGCGCAAGACTTACCAATCAGAAGAATCATTCAAGTTTTTGAAGCACGCAAGAGTAACAGAAGAAATAAGTAGTTGGAGAAGTCAAGTGCACAAGCCCCACAAGCGATGGTACATCAAGGGTGCAAGACCACACCATAAGGGCGCAAGTCCCACTAAGACAAAAAACCAAGTATGTGCAAGACCCACAAGATATGACACCTCAACGACGCAGAACATAACATGTGGCGGAAAGATAAACTGTGAAGCAAGGAAGAAGGGAAGCCACAACCGACTTGTGGACATACCATATGTGTAGGACAAGTATAAATAAGAATCCGAGTTGGAGAATTGAGGCAATATTGTGAGCTCAAGACTAGAATATACATATTTAGAAAGCTTCTTATTTTGGGGAATAAAGGACTTGTGGAACCATAAAAACATGATCTAGCAGAGAGTCGATTGCACACATATAGAAGAAAAAAAATTAATGATGGTGCGCAGAATGATGTAGTTTATCTGTGACAATTGTGCAAAGATAGAAATGCAGAACTACAGAATATGCGCAAGTGTGTAAGAACAAAATAACAATATCCCAGACAATTTGCAGAAAGTCACAGATGATCTAGGACAAGTGCACAAAGACATACTTGAAGTATAACTAGTGATGTGCAAAGTAAAGTAGTCTATTTGATGTGCTAAGATAGACTTGTTGCATAGTAAAGGATGTGCATTATGATGAGGATGATCTGAGACAAGTGCGAAGAAAAGAAAGGCCATATCACAGATGATGCACATAAGGTCATAGATTATCTAAATATTGTTGCACCAAGATAGAATGGAAATATCATAGAAAGTGCGCAGACTCATATGATACTGATGTGTGAAGTTAGAACAACAACTCAGCAGAAGATACGCAGTATCAGTTAAAGTTGCAGATGCGTAGAAACATAACGACATACTGAACCAGAGTGCAAACTGCAGAATGTCATGAAGACATAGTAAAGTGAAGTATGAAGTCAAGTATATAATGTTGATGTATTCAAGTGAAGTATGCAATAATGTGACAGTAATATTACAACATACAGAAGTTGCGCACAGTAGAACGAACAACATTTAATATGAAAGAGTGCATGAATCAGAAGTACAACAAAGTAATATTTTATTCTTTCATATCAGGGTGGTAGGATAGGGAAAGGAGCACGGGGTTGGTGCCTCCTTCCAGTTGAAGCTGGTAAATCAGGGAGTCGGTGCCTGTAAAACCAGGGGATCAGTGCCTCCTTTGAGTTGGTGATGGAGAACTTCGGAAGCTGGTGCTTCTTTGAATGTAATATTTTA
The DNA here is from genome assembly GCA_027924585.1 of Larix kaempferi. Classification (NCBI taxonomy): domain Eukaryota; kingdom Viridiplantae; phylum Streptophyta; class Pinopsida; order Pinales; family Pinaceae; genus Larix; species Larix kaempferi. The sequence goes on along the minus strand of BSBM01000825.1, from coordinate 16,582,941 downwards.
TTATAAGAGATCATTTTTTGGATTTCTCTCATTTGGGTTTCCACGTAAAAATATGTGTGTTATGTGTTTTGCGCATATGTGGATGAATGCCTTTGTTTATGTGAATGCATAATTTAAGATCAAGTCAAAATCTAATATGAAGTAAAAATTGTTCATATCTGCGCTAATACAGATTTACCCCCCCCCTCTCAATATTAATAAGATTCCAACAGAGACAACTCTGGTAAGCTCACCTTCCATTGATATTACCAAAGAACATTCTGGTGAATTTGAGAAACACACCAAAGGCATTGGTTCTAAGTGTAATACCCCTAAGACTTTTTCATTATTCTTATTAAGTATTTTTGAAATACTCTCAAAACATTTATTATATGTAAAAGAGTTATAAAACTCAAATACTCATATGTGATGTGGGTGAATATTATGCACAACAAATATTATTTCAATTACTAATATAAAGAAAGACACTTGGAGCAACCAATTGAAAGCGGGGACACCATCATGAGACAATGAACAAGTGAATAGCAAGCAAGACATATGGTATCAATCAAATCCAAGTCAAAAGCACAGCAAACCAACCAGATCCACAATTATAGGGATCAAGATATTGCTTGAGATTTGATTGAGATGGCACAAGACCTGGGAAAAAACTATATAATGGTGCATTGAGAAGACACAGGACGTTGTGTAGTGCATGGAGAGATTGTTGCTATGAGGGCAATTTGTTAAGTATTTCTCCCTTTTCTTTTGAAAGTCCATCATTAGATCTATTACAGACTCTTGGAGAGAGTGTTGCGTTCAAATTGTGCTTAGCTAGTTCATTGGTCCATGGTGGTGATCCAGCTCAGGGGTGAAGTTGGGTTAGCACAATGGTTGTCCTCTTCTATGGTTGGAAAGAACTAAACTACTCCAAGTGTTTTTCCCCATTTGTTTCAAATAAGTAAATTTTATTTTGTATGTGCTTAATAAATTTATTAATGATAGAAAGAATTTCGATTAGATTTTTATTATGGGTTAACCAACACTGGCAGAGTTACATGGTTTTAGTTATGTTAGATATACATATCATATGTGCGTGAGATTTTCTCCACTTACTTCAAGGTAGCAGAGTTTTTATTTACCCTGATTATAAGTCATAATCATTCGGAATAGAATCATTTTATATCGAATGGGTAAACGGTGTATATGTTTATAATATGAATCTTTCAGATTGGAATATTTACATAAACTGTGTATATGTTTATAATATGAATCTGTCGGATTGGAATATTTACATAAACTGTGTATATGTTTATAATATGAATCTGTCGGATTGGGATATTTACATAAACTGTGTATATGTTTATAATATGAATCTGTGGGATTGAAATATTTACATAAATTATGTATATGCTTATAATATGAATCTGTGGATTGGGATATTTACATAAACTATGTATATGTTTATAATATGAATCCGTCGGATATATGTGTATATAATATGAATCTGTTGGATCGAAATATTTACATAAAGTTTACATATACTTCTCGTTGACGCATTCTGAACTTTAATGACCTCTTGGGAGCTCTTCCGGTGGCCGCTTACCATAACATTTAAATACTTCCACTCGACACTTGAGTAATGTGGTGTGAGCTCCGCTTATGGCTCGACGTGAAATGTTGATTTTGACCGTCACTTATAGATTGGGCTTAAAAGCAAATACTGATTTGGACCGTAACTTATAGAATGGGCAGCAAATACTCCTACTTGACGTGAAATGTTGATTTGGACCTTAACTTAGAGAATGGGCTTAAAAGCAAATATATTTAAAAAAAATATTTTTTGGCTTAAAATTAAATATTGTTTCATAGCAAATATTTTTTCGCCAAACAATCAAATCCTTTTTCATTTTTTTAAGTCATACTTTTTTGAGCTTAAAATCAAATACTTTTACATTTTTTTTACTTAAAATCAAATATCTTTTTAATAACCTAAATATGGAATAAATTAAAACTAATTATAATAATAAAATGATTTTAATAATAAAATGATTTTAATAAGATTTAAAACCAAATGTTTTTTCAATGACCCAAATATGGAATAAAATTAAAACCACTTATAATAAAATGATTTAAATAATAATAAATTTCAATTTTATAAAGTTTGGAGTAGAACATGACTTGAGTGGATTTGGACTTTAACTTGAAGAATGGGCTTAAAACCAAAAAAAAATTAATGACCAAAATATGAAATAAAATTAAAACTACTTATAATAAATGATTTTAATAATAATAAATTTTATAATTGGATTTTAGGTAATATAAAGCAAGAACCACTTTACATAAGATAATAAATTTACTTAAATATGGGATAAAATTAAAACCATTATAAAGTTTAGACTAGAATCTAAGGTGAAATGTGGATTTGGACTTTAACTTAGAGAATGGGTTTAAAACTAAAAAAAATTTAATGACCTAAATATAGAATAAAATTAAAACTACTTATAAAAAATGATTTTAATTTTATAATTAGACTTTGGGTAATATAAAGTAAGAACCACTTGACATAGGATATGTTAATAAAGACATATCATGGAATGTGGAATTGAATTTATAATCCAAATTTTTATCAAATTATAATAAAAAATTATTATTTAAATATAAATAATAGTTTGGGCTAGAAAAACTATAATTTAAATTTAGGATATTTTAATAAAGACATATCATGGAATGTGGAATTGAATTCATAATTCAAATTTTTACCAAATTATAATAAAAAACTATTATTTAAATATAAATAATAGTTTGGACTAGAAAAACTATTATTTAAAAGTAAATATGTGTTAATGTAGGCATCTCTTGGATTCCATTACATGTGCAGAATGTAATTTTGTTCATATTATTGAAATAAAATTACGACTTTTTTCAAGGAAAAAAAAAACTATTATTTAAATATAAATAATAGTTTGGACTAGAACATGAAGTGAAATATGAATTTGTATTTAACTTAAAAAATGAGCTTAAAACCTTTTTTTTAATATCTAAATATGAAATAAAATTAAAACCACTTATAATAAAATAATTTTAATAATAATAAATTTTATAATTAGACTTTTGGAAATATAAATTTTATGATTAGACTTTTGGTAATATAAAGCAATAACCACTTAGACATAAGATATGGTAATAAAGACATATCATGGAATTTGGATTTGAATTCATGACCCAATATTTTACCAAATTATAATAAAAATTATTAATTAAATATAAATCAAGAAGATTTATAATAATTTTTATTTAAACTTTTGGGTACCATGTGGGTAAAAGGTTACGTTTTTTTCTTTTGGAAAAAAAAAAAATGTGGGTAAAAGGTATTTGGAATATGATTGAAACAAAGGAAGTTGGAACGACACCAAGAGTAGATATATTTTGTTTTTTCCCAAATTACTATGATAAGTGTAAGAGTATAAATTGTATTTTCTACAAACTGATAATTTGATAATTTAATGATTGTGATTAAGAGCAAAAAGGTGTTACATAATAATATGGTAATATGTTGTGAGATTCTAATATCCAATTATGGATTGTAGCAGTTCCAGCGGGAGAGGAAACATAATTACTTGTTGGAATAAATAATGATGGTAAACTTCTCTCACATATGATGATGACCTCTGGTTTCAAATTTGAGTTTCTTAAATGACTAAGAATTTCTTTACCTTGTGCTTTCTTTCGGTTTTGATTTCGCCTCTATATGGTATTACTAGCAAGTTGGAAAAAACTATTATCATTCCTTTTTAAGTTATATATGTTGTTATTTAAGGAAGTCGCTTTGTTATTGTGTTTGGCATGCTGGACATACTGACACTTGCATAGCTAGTTTTTTAGGTTCCTAATTGATTGACATTTTTCATTTATTTGGAAAGAGTTAATTAATGCATTTGGAAGTGCTTTCCATAAAATCTAGCATCCACTTTCCATTTGAACACAAGTTATTTGTGTAGAATCTCATGATACAAATAAACATTTTCATTTCTAGGCTATTTATTTTGGTGTGCCATCTTATTTTAATTTCTGGCTATGCTGCCATGTTTTTATTATCGCTTCATAACTAAATATTTGACATAAAAGACTCTTGCTATGTAGAAAGTAACATGTTTATCCCCCAAATGGTCATCATTTATATTTTCTCTTATAGTGTATTTTGTCTTTTAGTGGCTTATACATGAGTTCTACGTAATAATTATCATGTGGCAATGATGTAATGGGAACATCATGACGAAGATGTTGTTAGGAAGTCCTTAGCAGTAGGGTGAACAATTTTGTTCCAGAGTCATTGGGTATATTAGTTATGTTATTAAGAGCCCCACCATTTTGAATTTTAGCAATCACCACAAATGGATGCAACATCGTGATATAGTGTGCTTAATACATCCATCTCCGATGATCATTTGAATATACGTACAAGCAACTGTGAGTAGAAAAAGAGGTTCATGACATTTTCTATGTTCTTGTGAATTTTGTTGTGATTGTTCTTTCTTTCCTTTTTATTTATGTTATATGCACACATTCTTCTTTATCTTGGTTTTGTTGTCATAACTCTAAACTTGTGATCTCTTGAAAAGACATGTTTCATGACTCTCCCCTTGCAATTTTTTTATTTGAGTGTATTAATGGTGCAAAATAAGTACAAGCTCTGCACTGGCAAATCATGGATTTTAATGTATTTGTCACCTTTTATTGATTGTAGATACATAATTTGTGAGATGAAATGAATTATGATCACTTAGATGATTGTAACACGTCCAACTTATGGCATGAGCTTAAGTGAGTTAATATGTGAAAATGAGTTCGTGAATTTTGCAGCCTTTTTGCATCATGCAATATGGAAAAAGGATTGAAATTGATGACATTATTCAAGGATGCAAAAGCGTGAGTTATTGTTTTTTCATCACTCATTAAAGAAAAAGCAGTCAAATCACTAACATTAGTTAAGGATGTAGAAGTGTGAATTATTGTTTTTTCACCACTCATTAAAGTCTTCTTGCACATAAACCTGTCTAAAATATTATTATATTGAGAGACATATTGCACTTGCTTGTCTGGATCATAATGCCATTTAGATTACATAGCATAATGATATAGTACTAAATCATTTTCATAAAATGCTAGTTTTCAACACTTTAGAATTATGCACAAAAGTGTTGTAGAAGAATGAAAGAGAAAAAAAATTAACTTCCTGCTTTTTATTACTACAAAAATAATTTTGCATAGCGTGACATTTTAGACCATAGAAAGTTATTTAGAAACCAAATAAGCGCATTATAACAATCAAATTATTGAAGAGCCTTTTGGTTTGTAACTTGGGCGATGGTTTGAATTGGAATAGGTTTTGGGGATAGTATGTATGTTACATACTATAAATATGTAGCCTTATAGACTGCATATTATGTTTCCTTGAAAAATTTCACATTTATTATACCAGCATAGATCCATCTTAAACCCGTATCTATCAAGCACCAAGAGGGATCCAATTTCATGAGGTGTATTTCTTTTTTTAAATTTAAACTCGAGAAATTTAATCTCTCTTGATTGATAGATCCGGGTTTAAGTTTTAAGTTTTTATTTTATAAATGGACATCTATTTTTTAATTACTTTTTGTAATATTTTATTTTATGAGCCGACATGGATTTTTTTTAAATACTTTCCATAATTTTTTATTTTATGAGCCGACATGAATTTTTTTAATTAATGGCCGACAAAATATTTATTACATTTTACTTTTTGTTACATTTTAATTAATGGCCGACAATAATAAAGACAAACGTTACATGTAACGTTACAAGATCTCCCTCATAGTATTACTTTTTACTTTTTAGCCAATAATAAAGACAAACGTTACATCTAACGTTACAACATCTCCCCCATATTGGGTTGTAGAGCACCTCGTTTCACTCGGTGCAATAATTATTTATGTCCTTTGGAGTATATTCTCTTGTGTCATTCCTTGTGATTTAATTATTTTCGTCCTTTGGACTATAAGGGCTTGTGTTTTTATTATTATTATTATTTAATTATATCTATTCTTTGGACTATATGGGCTTGTGCCTTTCCTTATACCTATGGCATAACATGATTACTGCAAGGTATATCACAGGTATGTCACACAGGACCAATATTTCCATCATTGGCTATTCAGAAATAGGCCAAGCTTGAGATTGTTTGAGATTAACTCTTTGATTATATCTATAGCCACCTTATTTGGATTTGTCACTCAGAACTTGTTTCAATCTCTTGCTCGTCAATCTAGTTCACTTGGAAGTTAGAGGATTTTATTGTCTTTATCTTCCTTTGTGATTATGCTTTTAAGGTTTTTAAGAGTTTCTCATATGTTTTATGTTACAGTTGGAATCGTAATGTGTTAGTGTTTGTAAGAGTTTGTGATATATATTTTTAGTGTGAACTTTGATTATATTTAAGGGTGCTAGTTCAATGGAAGAGCACATGCCTTACAGGTAGGAGGTTGGTGGTTCGATTCCTCCGTGCCCTATCTACATAAATCAATGACTAATTAAATGACCAGTTAACAACAATCAATGACTAAATAAATGACCATTTAACAACAATCAATGTTAAATAAATGACCACTTAACAACAATCGATGACTAAATAAATGACCAGTTAACAACAATCAATGACTAAATGTACAACCAAACAACGATAACTAACGACCAAATAACAACAATTAATGACCAAATAAATAAATAGATATATGGCCAACGCATGAAGCAATTCAAGCAATTTATGACCAGCACATGAAGCAATTCAAACAATTTATGACCAAGTGATAAATGACCAATTTGGTTGGGTGATAAGTGACTATTAATTTATGACCAACAGTCACGTGACCAAATTTAGTCATTTATTAACCATTTTTAGTCATTTATTAACCATTTTTAGTCATTTTTGTAGTCACTTATCACCCATTTTGTATTAGTGGGTGGTAGTGGTGTTGAAAGAGAAATGAACGTTGTTGACCTATGGTTGAAACGTTGCAGCCATGCATTCAGTCAACTAAGACTTCTTATTCCAAATAAGTAATCTTTTAACTATTGTCTTTATTATTCATACATGTTTGAAGTGTATATATGATCTTTTATTATGAGTCGTTGAAATTAAGATGGTGATTATCATTGTGGGGATATTATGGGTCTAACTGAATGTCAAATAATAGTTGTTATCTTTTATGTGGATGTATATAGTTTGATTGGTCTAAACTATGGAAAGGACAATTGTGATTACATCTCGAATATATCGACATGGTTGATATTGAATGTATAGATAGACATGGTTAATATGGAATATATAGACATGATCAATCCAAAACATTTATTAAGTGACATCAAATTTTTTGAGAAGTAAACATTGACTAATTATACCGTTAAGAATTAATAGCTCATGATTAAAGAGATAGATTGCACAATTCATTGAATGATTAACCATAATCAAAGTGTCAATGTAAGTGAACATAATGATGATGTATAATTCTTGGTTAGTTTGTGATTGCCATAATATACTATTTTGGAAGGAATCATTACACATAGCTAATGGATCATAAATTAACTGAATATATAGTATGCCTTTTATTTGGTGAAATACATGTAGGATTATAGTTTTAAGTCTTAGTTGTTAGTTGTTAGTTGTTAATGGGTTAAAAGTTCAATAAAAGTAGTTGATTAATGATTGAAGGAAATAAATGCGAATAGATATTACACAAGTGATATTGTTAGGAGGCGAGCAAACATAAATATAAGTTATATTTATAGGCATGACAAATATTAATACAAAACCTTGTAGATGCTTGTGGGTATTCAATAAAAGACTGTAGCTCCTACAAAGAAAACATTTGACCTACTTTATATAGAAGAATGACCTATCTTATATAGTTATGAGATATGATGTTTTGTCCTTAAAAGGGAATTGGTAACTTAGTTGTGTTTTGGCTATATTTCTAAAAAGTTAAAGTTATGGTCAAAGAATTTAAATGGTAAATCTAATTATAGTAGCTAGACCGATTATATATATTGAAAGTGCGGGATCTCCATCCTTGGTTAAAGTCATAAATCACTATTTGTTAAATATTGCAATCTCGTTTTTACATTTTGTTATATGTAATATTATGTGAATGTATTTGTAAAGTTCTTCACATGTTCATAGGACTACATCCTTGTAGTATAACCTTTAGGATTGATTATAAAGTCAAAATAATCAATGAGGCTAACATATTTTGGTGTTGAACGATAACTTACACCCCATACCCCAAAGATTCCATTGAAGTTGTTAAAAGTTACTCAAGATCGACAAAAAGTTATACAAATCCTAAGAGAACTCCAAAAGAGTTCAATATCGGGGATCATGTACACTTGAAGGTAAAACCAATGAAAATTACATTAAGCTTGGGAAGATTTTCCAAGGTATTGCAGACCCTTTAAAGTGCTACCAAGATAGGGTCGATAGCCTATCAGCTTGCACTTCCTCCTTCTATAAAAGTTCATAATATTTTCCATGTTTCGATATTGAAAAGATATATACATGATGCTACTCATATAATTGATTGGGGTGTGATTCAGGTAGAACCCGAGGGCGAGTTCTAGAAAGATCCTTTCTGTATCCTAGACATAAAGGAACTTATGCTATGGAATCGAGTCATCGTTCAAATAAAAGTGCAATGGAAGCACTCCAACCCTCAGGAGGCGACATGGGAAATGGAGGATCGTATGCAAGTATCATATCCTTCCATGTTCAAGACTAAGCAAGAAGATTCTTAATAAAGAACACCGAAGACAGTGTTAAAAATAAGGGGAGGAGAAATGTAATACCCCCAAGACTTTTTTATTATTCTTGATTAAGTATTTTTGAAATACTTTCAAAACATTTATTATTTGTAAAAGAATTATAAAACTCAAATACTCACATGTGATGTGGGTGAATATTATGCACAACAAATATTATTTCAATTATTAATCAAAAGAAAGACACTTGGAGAAACCAGTTGAAAGAGGGACACCATCATGAAACAATGAATAAGTGGACAACAAGCAAGACATATGGTATCAATCAAATCCAAGTCAAAAGATCAGCAAACCGACTAGATCCACAATTATAGAGATCAAGATATTGCTTGAGATTTGATTGAGATGGCACAAAACCTTAGCAAAAACTATATAATGGTGCACCAGGAAGACACAGGATGTTGTGTAGTGCATGGATAGATTGTTGTTATGAGGGAAAGTTGTTGAGTATTCCTCCCTTTTCTTTTGAAAGTCCATCATTAGATATGTTACAAACTCTTGGAGAGAGTGATGCGTTCAGATTGTTCTTAGCTAGTTCATTGATCCATGGTGGTGATCCAGCTCAGGGGTGAAGTTGGGCTAGCAGAGTGGTTGTCCTCTTCTATGATTGGGAGGAACTGAACGAATCCAAGTGTTTTTCCCCATTTGTTTCAAGTAAGTAAATTTTATTCTGTATGTGCTTAATAAATTTATTAATGATAGAAAGAATTTCGATTAGATTTTTATTATGGGTTAACCAACAATGGCAGAGTTACATGTTTTTAGTTATGTTAGATATACGTATCATATGTGGGTCAGATTTTTTTCCGGTTACTTCAAGGTTGCAGAGTTTTTGTTTACCCTAATTATAAGTCATAATCATTCGGAGTAGCATTAGTTTATATCGAATGGGTAAACGGTGTATATGTTTATAATATGAATTTGTCGGATTGAAATATTTACATAAACTGTGTATATGTTTATAATATGAATCTGTAGGACTGAAATATTTACATAAACTGTGTATATGTTTATAATATGAATTTGTCGGATTGGGATATTTGCATAAACTGTGTATATGTTTATAATATGAATATGTCACATTGAAATATTTAGATAAACTGTGTATATGCTTATAATATGAATATGTCGGATTGGGATATTTACATAAACTGTGTATATGTTTATAATATGAATCTATAGGATTGAAATATTTACGAAATATGGAGGGAGATCTGGGCTCCGCTAGGGTTTGTGGCAGAACCTTGGCGGCCATGGATTCTTCCATGGTCGCCCTTCCTCTTTCCTGTGTTTGCTTCATTGATGGAGCGTGAGGGTTTTTTTCAGAGTTTGGAGAGAGGGCGGGCTTTTGCGCGGCGACCCATTGGGTCTGTGAGCTCCAGATCCAGTGGCGGCGGCGGTGGTTTCCGGGAGGCAAGTCGGCGGCGATGGTCGGCAGATGTGGGGGCTTGGCAGCGTCGGCGCAACAATGGGCGGGGCTGCTCCAGGGCGCGATGAGCAGATCCTTCGACGGCGGAAGCTCCTTCAACGGTGGCTGAAGATGGTGGCGGCTCCCTCTTTCTTGGCTGCTCCTCCGTCGAGCGCCCATCTGAAACCGGTGGCCCAAGTTTCTCCTTCTGTTCAAGAGTTATATGTGTTCTCTTTTTGGTTTCCTGAAGGGCGGTGCCCTTTCATCCGGTGGAGGCTCCAACGGTGGTCTGCTCTAGTTTTTCTTCATCTGGGGTCTGCAGGCTGGCCGTTTTTCGCTGGTTTGGGAGGTCTATCGAGCCTGCTGCTTGTCCACAGACGTAGATCTCCTGCATACTTCGATGAGGGTTTCGGCTGGGATGGATTTTCTATGGAGGGTTGGCTCTGCTCTTGGTTTTCAGGGTTTGCTGCCTATTATTGGTGCTGCTCCCTTTCTCGTCGCCACCTCTCCTTTCAAGCTGCAGGGAGCCCTGTCTTAAAGACTGCCTTTGCTGCTGGGGAGGTCGACGGCTGCATGATGGAGCGGTGCCATTAGTGGAGGCGGATACTGGGAGATGCGGATCAGCTGGTGGTTCTGGGGCACCCTTACTCTGGAGTTAGGGGTCTTCCGTCTTGACGAAAATGTACTGTTTACATTTTTTTATTTCTGTTTATACAGCTATTATTCCATGCAGATTTTGAGGCTTCACTTCCTCATATCTGATACTGTTTTTATGCGGGATGTATGGACATTCATTCATTGTACTATGTTTTTTCATATAGGAGACTATAGATATGATAATAATGGGAATGTAAATATGTGACAATGTAGGGATCTTTGTGATCCTATTACATGTGCAGAATGTAATTTTGTTCATCTTTTTGAAATAAAATTACGACTTTTTCCAAGGAAAAAGGATTGAAATATTTACATAAAGAGTATATATGTGTATATAATATGAATCTATTGGATCAAAATATTTACATAAACTGTGTATATGTTTATAATATAAATTGGTCGGATTGAAATATTTACATAAGTTGTGTGCATATGCGGTTAAGAATTATCCGAAGATTTCCTTCTTTCTTTGTTTTATACCGACTGTGTTTTTTTTATGCAATCCCAAGGTCGATTGAGTTGTTTGATAAACTTATTCTCTATATGGAATCTAGATAAATGAATTATTTCCTCCCCTTCTCTATAATGTCCCTATTGAATTTTTCCCTAGTGTTTATCATCGATGCTATCTTTCTAATTACCAGCTTTTGATAGTAGCTAGTTATGGTTTTTGTTTTAATTAAAATATATATTCAGTCGGTGCCACATACCACTTTTCAAAAAGGGATCTGAGATGTGATACACTGTTGGATATTACGGTTGAGTACCAATGTTCCAAGTATAATTTATATTTGGTTCACAATGTCATGCACTTAAAATAATCGACAGAGTTATACTTTATATTTGGTTATGGTTTAATGTAAGGGTGGTTTTATATATGAATAAAAGTATAATAAATTGTATAGTGAGCAAAAACCCATTGGTTTTTATTCGAGATTTGGATTTCAATAGATGTGTGGATACTGGTACTTCATCGTAGTCTATTTCACTTGAGTCCTCCCATACTGTGTGTCCGGTTGTGGTTGTTGTGGGAAACCCTGACCCCATTCCTACCCATGTTGCATCTTCTCCGGTGGACCCTGCCTCCCCCCTGGCTGACCCCTCCCTCTCGGACATGGTCATTGTTTCGTCAGATCCATCACTCCCATCCACCCCGTGGGACTGCTCCTTTCCACCCTCACCACCTTCTGTGCCTTTTTCCGAGGAGACTACAGATGTTAACCACCACACTCTATTGATTCCCTCCTTCGCGGATATGGTCAAAAAGGATCCCATCCCGACCTTTTATAAGAATCGCACGGTGGATGACAATGTCTCTAGGATGCCGGTGGGAGACAATCCCCATCTTAATCCCACATTGATCTCTAAAGGTGAGTGCTTCGGCGATTTAGCCACTGATTTCTAGCCTTTAAAAACCTGTAGCGTGAGGAAGAATATGGGATGTACTAAGGGGGGTGATGTGGTGCCTACTTCTTCACCAGTTATACCTGGGGTTTCTTCTTCTCATGAATATGGGGCGCTTATAGGCATTAAAGCCCTTGCAAGGGGTCGAATATGATCATTTTATCTCTTAACATCCGGGGAGTGGGGGGCCTCCCGAAAATGCTAGCCCTCAAGCGTGTGTTACATATTACTAATCTGGATATCATTCTCCTACAAGAAACTATGGTCTGTGCTAAGACGACGAGGTCTTTTTTCACCAAAATCAAACCTTTTTGGATTGTGTGTGCTGTTAATGCCATTGATCTATCGGGAGGGTTGCTGGCCGCTTGGAATCCTCAGGTCCTGGATTTAAAATCTTTCAACGTTTCTGTTGGGATCTTGTTATCTGGGAAATTGAAGGGGTTTTCAGAGACCATTAATCTAGTAAATTTCTATTTCCCTTCTCAAGACCATGGGGCTTTTTGGAACACGGTATGCTCCGAACATCTTTCCGATTTAGATCATTTGCTTCTGGCTGGAGATTTCAATTTCACTTGGGGGGATTCCGAGATATGGAGGAGGCGGGCCAAAATGGATCCAACGGGAGAGTTCTTCGGGGATTTATTTGATACTCAGCAACTGGTGGATATCGATCCATCCCCTTTGTCTCCCACTTGGACTAATGGTAGGAAGGATGGGGCCCTTATATCAAAGTGTCTGGATAGTTTCTTTGTTGCAGGGAATCTTTTGGACAAATTTTCAAAATTCAGGTCTTGGGTGCATTGTCCGCACGTCAGTGATCATTTCCCCATCATTCTTCAAGTAGATACTACACAGTTTCGCTAGAATTACCCCTTCAAATTTAATGTTACTTGGCTGCAGGATCAGTGTTTCAGACAGGTGGTGATTGACCATTGGACCAATATTGATACCTCTGGGGAAGTATCTGCTATGGACATACTTGTTGCCAAATTATGAAGTTTAAGGTTTTTCATCACAAAATGGACTAAGGTGCAGAGGGATGGGATGGATCAAGAACTTGTTTAGATTGAAATGGATTTGGCCATATTATTGGGGAATAAGGTCAAGGGTTTCCTTGGTATTGATGAGCAGGTTGCTCTTTTGGATTTGGAAGGGCGTAGACTGAAAATTCTTAGGTTTTAGGAGGAACCTTGGAGACTTAAGAGTCAGGCCTGTGGATTAAAGAGAGGGACCAAAATACTAATTTTTTTCATAAATTCGTTGATCCTCACCGTATCGAGAACACTATTTGGGATTTAAATGACAAAAATGGTCGTCGCATTGCCACTCTTAGTAGTCTACAAGTAGAGGCTCGGAATAAATTCCAGGAAATCTACTAAGACCCAAAGGACATACCTATGATCAAGCAATTTAAAGTCATCCGGGAATATCCTCAACTTTTTATTGATGAGGAGGGGGATGATATTTTCAAGGAAGTCTCCCCACTCGAAATTGAATCTATACGTAAGGTTTTTGCTAAGGACAAATGCCCTGGGCCGGATGGTTGGACTGTTGAGCTCTTTATTGTGTTTTTTGATATTATGGATCTTGATTTGTGGGCATCTATGGAGGAGTCTCGCTGCAAAGGTTTAGCTACTGGGGCCTTTAATTCTACTTTCATTGCACTCATACCCAAAAAATATCATCCTGAGGATTTTGGGGACTTCTGACCCTTATCTTTATGTAACCTCATTTATAAGGTGATATCAAATATCATTGTTATTCGTATCAAGCCTGGTTTGTCTAAATATATACATATGGGGCAGTATGGTTTCCTTGAGGATCGACAGATTCTAGATGCGGTTGGGGTTACTCAGGAGGTTTTCCACATTGTTAAGACTAAACACATCAGCTCTCTCTGTCTGAAACTAGATTTGGTCAAAGCTTATGACCGGGTGGACTAGACCTTTCTTCGATTATCACTGGTTCACATTGGTTTTCCTTGGGCGGTTTTCAAATGGATTATGGCTTGCATCACCTCTGTAAATTTTGCGGTGATTATTAATGGTTTACCTTCCGGTTTTTTCAAGAGCTCCCATGGCCTTCGCCAGGGATTCCCACTATCTCCACTCCTTTTTATGCTGACTATTGAAGGTTTAAGTCGCCTTATTCTTCATGCAAAACAAGAGGGGAGCATTTTGGGCATTAAAATGACAGAACATATCTCCATTACTCATACACTTTTCGTGGACAACATTATGCTTTTTGGTCCGGGCACCATTCCTGAATGGCGGGCCTATAAGAATATTTTGGATATGTTCTGCAAAACTTCTGGATGCTTATTAGTGCGGGTAAGTCTTGGTTCTTGGAAAACAATGTGGATTTGGCGGTAAAATCCTTGGTCAGTATTACCTTCCCCTTCAATTTCAGGGATCTTTATGAAAGCACCACCTATCTTGGATAATACTTGAAGCCGATGAACTACCATATATGTGATTGGCGCTGGTTACTAAATTGATTTGATAAGCGTATCTGCCATTGGTGTTTGTGATGGCTCACTATTGGGGGTAGACTTACCTTAATTAAATCTATGCTGCAAAACCTGGCTGTGTATTGGCTCTCCCTTAGCAAAATACCAAGGAACATATTCAAGAGCATTCGAAGACGTATTGTTTCCTTCCTATGGTCAGGGGATGGTTCGACGCACAGGTATCATTTGGAAAACTGGAAGCTATTGTCCCGACCTAGACAATTGGGGGGATGGACTATCAAGGATATGGGAAACTTTGATTTAGCACTTACAATAAAGAGCCTATGGTGTGCTCTTTTTTCAAGTTCATTGTCGAGTTTGATCATAAAATGAAAATATTTGAAGACTTGCTCTATGGAAGAATGGTTTCGGGGAGGATCCCCTGGAGGTTGTGGTGCTTCTAATATCCGGTGGGGACTGTAGGGCTCTTTCAATTTCTATCGGATTGGATATCCTGGCTACCTGGGAATGGTAGGGATATTCATCTGGGGGAGGATCCCATTTTGGTTGGACCTGCGACTTACAAACTATCCCTGGTGTTGATCGAAGTTCTGTCTGAAGGTTATCTAACACTGAACCATGCTTTCACTCGCCATCCGGCTGGTCTTGGGAATACATGTTGGATTCGGGCGGCTCACTTGGGGTTGTCGGGGTCCTTGGATTTGTAATGGGACAGGTATGTGGAGGGTCTCACTGGCATGAATTTATGTTTAAATGACACGCCTGATCGCCTGTTTTGGTCTTGGAATACTTCTTCGGGTGCTGCTACTGCCAAATTGGCCTATGACTACATCACCTCTGGGGTTTCTTCGCAGGCACGGTGGTGGTATCAGAATATTTGGAAGTTCCCGATGCCATTGAAAATAAAATGCTTTATTTGTCTTGTCCTCCACAACAATGTGCTTACATGGGACAATTTGTGTTGAAGGGGTTTCTGTGGTCCAGGTCGTTGTCACCTCTGTGGTATCTATGAAGAAAACGTGATGCACTTATTTGGTTCTTGTTCAGTTGTGAAAGATTTATGGAGAAGAATTGGTGTTATTTGCAACGTTCGGTTCAGGTGGGATCCTGGCATCCTGGAGGATAGTTTTCTTAGATGGGGTCACACTTTCAGAGACTGGTGGGCACTTCCAGTTTTTGTGTTCTGGGAACTGTGGCACGCTTGAAATGCGGGTATTTTTCAGGGTTTATGTTTTGATCTGGATGTCATGGTTGGTCATGTTATTGTGGCCTTTCGGGATTTTAACATTGATGGTTCGAGTTCCCCGATGACCATTTCAACCTTGTCGAAGCCCTTATCGCTCATATATCCCTGCGGTTTTTTTGATGGTGCCTCTCAATCGGGAGGCACGCTCTGTGAGGCTAGGGCGGTTTTACACATCACTGAGAATAGATATTTCAAGGTGTGGATGCATTTGGCACCTAGTACTAATACTCGCAATGAAATTTGGGCCTTATGGATGCTCCTTCGGTTTGCGATTCATATGGACTGTTCTCGTCTCCATATTTGGGGTGATTCGAAGGTAATTATATCTTGGGCCAAGAGAACAAGCCGTATAAATGTTCTTATGCTCTCACACTGGTTGGTTGAGACGATATCTCTTATTGACAGGGTTGAGATTGTTGATTTTATTCATGTCCCTCGGTCTTCCAATCAGTTAGCAGACATTCTTTCTAAGCATGCTCTCTTTTCGGCTCTGGGTCACATCTTTTGGGAGGACTCGTCTATGGACTTGCTAGTTACTATGGGCAGTTTGGATCTTTCTATTTAGCACTTGGTTTTTGATGGGTATATTGGTGTACCTACTGTAGGTTCTTAGTATCATACGACTGATCAACTGTTGGTTGGTTAGCGTATCTCTTTTGGCTCTATGCTTCGGCTTCTCTCCCTGGGATGGTCCATCCTTGGGATGTTTTTGGGTGGTCGGTGTACACCTTCGTAGATAGTTTCTTTTTGGTTCTTTGGCACTGTTACTGCGGGATATTTATGGTTTTTTCTTTGACTTTGCTATGTACTATTGGAAATTTAGTTCTGCCCATTGTTTCGCCATAGGCGGATGGGTTGGTTTATGCTGGGACATATGTTTCTTTCATGGGTTGGTATGTTCTGTTGGATATTTGTTTTTTCCCATGGTTTCGCCATAGGCGGATGGGTTGGTATTTTTATGTTGGGACATATGCTCTACTTGGTGGTCCCGGTTGGATTTTCGATTTCGTTTGGGAGACTATGTATATCTCCTTGGTGATGTATTCGTTGATACTATTTGTTTAATTAATAGTATGCTATTTTCATTGTGTGAAAAAAAATTGTATAGTGGAAGACACACGATACAATTAGTGAGTGACTAATGTATTGTTGGTATTAAATTGTTTAATAAGAAATTAAATGAGATGGATCATATTAAGGGTACGCTTCCATTAGTATTTCAGTTGGTTCATCCCAGTTATGCAGTTATCATGGAATATTGTCAAACTTCAGTGTGAGAGACGAGTTGTCTCATCCATTAAGCCGGCGGGTTGCTAGTGCTTTTGCTAGACGTGGGGTAACAAAGAATGAAACAGTGTCACATATAGCCAAGTTAAAGGTTCTTTCAAGAAATGCGTGGATATATTTATATATTATCAACTTAAATAAAGATCAACCAATGATGGAATTGATTAAATACATAGGTAGATGCAGGTTGGAGTCATTGCATTATGACTTGCAGTATTAAATGCTATATCTTTATAAAAATATAATAAAACAATTACTATGTCCCCGAAGGGGGTCATATATGGATCGCTTAGTCCCTATTAATTTGGGTCTACATTTTATAATTTTTTGTTGTAACTAAAGTTTTGCTATAGTTTAAAATATTGATTATATTGAATGAATTTTTAAATATGATTTTTTTAAATTTTGATTGGCTGCAGAACCTTGAGTCCTCGTTTTTTGGTGCCCAGGAGGGGGCTGCGGGCTGATGCTGGCTGAATATCTGGCATTGTTCTGGCACTTACAATTAATTGCACTGCACTGTAGTCCATGTTCTCTGACACCTACTCTGAATTGCACTGCAGTATACCGTCTTTAGTAGCTATGGCCCACGAGCACCTGCAGTGCATGGTCACTTCAATCTAAGACACTGCAGTCGATGGTTTTCATGGAAATCTACATGCAAAAATGATCCACTTGTATAGCTTGTTGTCTTTATGAACGTGCTTCTTTGAGGCTTGAGGAAATAAATAAAATGGATCCTTTCTTTTTTGCTTGAGGAAACTGGCATGGCTAGCTGGCTGAAGATTTTTGATGATTTTTTTATTAAGGATTTTTCTGTGTTTTCTAGTTTTCCCGTCTTTCTTCGGTGTTGCGTTTCCAGGTATTGTTTTGGGATGTTCTTCAGAATTTGTTATCCATGGTTGGAAAAAAATATGCAGTCAAGTAGTTGTTTCCCTCTTTGCAATTAGAATTTGTTATACGCGGTTGGAAAAAAAATGTATTCAGCTTGTTGTTTCCCTATTTGTAAACAAAAAAAATTAGCGAATTGTTATGGCAAGTTCATGTTCTTTGTTTGTTTCCTTTTGTTGCTTCGGTGATTGTGTTCATGCAGGGTGTTGCGTATATGTAATGTTTTTGCTTCTTATAGAATATGGGATTTCCAACTTTTTCTCCAGTGATTTTAAAAACAAAGTGGTTTGTGCTCTGCTTCTAGCATTTTCTTGTTTGAAGCTTGTGTTTGTCCCTCAAACTGTATGTTCTTTTCTTAGTGTCTATGGTTTTGTCTTGCTATATGCACTAACCAAGGCTAGGAAAACAGGAGAGGCTTTGTTGTTAAACCAATTCCTCATTTGCAAAGGGTAGATTTTTATTGTTAAAGTTTATTGTTGAACCAATCCTTCTTTTGCTGAGGGTGGATTTCAGGGTTCGTTTTGTTATTCAACCCTGGATTTGTAAATGATGAATTGTCCTTGTAAATGATCAGGGCTTGCACATGAAAAATACTCGTGTAAGCCTTTGAATATTCAAATTTAAAGTCCAATCTTCAAAACGCTTGATTCCTGGATTCCATTTGCTGAGGGTAAATTCAAGGTTCTTTTTGTTATTCAACCCCATATTTGCAAATGAGGAATTTCCATTGTAAATGATTAGGGATTGAAAATGATGAATCCTCGTGCGAGCCTTCGAATATTCGAATTTATAGTCCAATATTCAAAACGCTTGACCCCTAGAGTCTGTACAACCCTTTGAAAATCCTTGAAACCTAAATCTACTCACTAATTTTAGAACCCTTCGAAATCTCATGCTATGTCGAAAGGAGAGTCTAGATTTTTGGCAGACACGGAGGATTTTTCTATGCATGTGGTGAATTTCGAAGGGTTGTCACGCCTTGGTCGATCCAATTTCGCTGAATTGAATTTACATCATATTTTGCATGGTTTTAACTGTAGTGACAGGTAATGTCAATGTTCACTGTCACCAAGGCATATGGAGTTCTACTAGAAGTATATTGAGCAGAACAGATGTGCAGGCCATCATTTTAAGCGCTCCAAACATCCACTTCTTTGGTGCTTAGTGATGCCGATGAAAAAAAAAACTATTGTGTTCATTATCGATGTCATAGTTGTATAGGTCTCTGTAATTAATATTGTCACCAGAGTTTGCTAACGTTGTAAATTCAATCCATCTGGGTAGACACATCTAAAGTTTTACATACATTTTTTAGTATGCTAGATATGTATATAGGAACTATACCCTAGGATTTTGTTTAGCAGCAATAGCTATGTATATTTTATTTTTGTATAGCAACCTCACTTCAAAATTTGGATTTGTTGACAATAAAATTAGGTTGTTTTTGCATTGCAATTATTTTCCTTGGCAATATTTCAATGTAAAAAGCATGTGTTCGTAGCAAAGCAATTTTCATGTGTTATGAAATTAGCATTTGCAATTTTGATTGGGAAACAATAACCTTTTTTATGCATAAAACTAGAGGAAATAAACGATCCCAATGGGTTCCCCTTCTTATGTCAAGGATCGATTCTCTCTTCTACTGGCCCATACAGACATACGAGAGAATCCATAACAAGATTCCATCGAACAGATTGCTTTAGTAATAGTTTAATTATAAGTTATAACATACCAATCAAAGTTGCATCTTGCTGTAGCATAGGGTTCAGTGACATTCAATTTTGAGAAAATAAGCTTCCCTACTTTGTTTTGTGAAAGATGAAATGACAATAGTCAATAATTGATCAAAAACAGTCAAAACATGTCAAATTAGTCAAAGTGGTCAAATTTCATCAATAGGTCAAATTCTCTAAGTATTGGTGAGTTTGACCAAGCTTGAGCAATTTCACATCCAAGTAAACATGGCTTGTTTTGGTGCCTAGCTGAGTTGTCTCACTAAACATTTTCAACCTGTCCTGTTACTTTAATGCACATAATAGCCACTGATCTATATAAGGTTTTTTATATATATATTTGCGTGACAGTTATGGAATTATTATGGTACTTCACCAGAAGTATGATACTATGATACCATGCTAATAAACAAAATCCCTTATCTATATAAGGTTTTTTGATATATAGTTGCGTGACAGTTATGGAATTACTATGGTACTTCACCAGAAGTATGATACTATGATACCATGCTAATAAACAAAATCCCTTTTTATTTTGGATATAAATTCTTTTGATCTTGGTTGACAAGGAGAAACTCATCTTAGTTAGATAACAACACCCATGAGACCAGGATTGAAATATATCGTTTTGACTCCAAAAAAGAAATATTCACTGAATTGCATTCAATAATGACCTATTACATCATGAAACATACTTCATTCTATATAGTCTTATTGTTATCATCAAGGAAGATTTTCGGAAAGCATTCTTTACTAAAAGCAAAAATGGTTGTCCAATTTTCCTAATCTGAAAATGAGAAATTTAAAAGTCAAAGGCAATGCTTCAAAATAAATTCTAACCTACTATATAATTTTGGATATTTGGAGGAATGCCCCAATGTTTCATATTTTATATGTAAAAATTGGGCAAATATCAAGAGCAATTCTTATGATCTTACGATTTTTTGTTTTGGGAAATATTGAAAGCAAAACAACTAGTTGCCCTTGTTATAGGTCAAATCTGCACTTCTCCGTCTGTGATCACATCTAGCTGTCGATCACACAAAAGGACAACTTGGATTGAAGAGCATGATTGCCTTAGATGATGAATGGACTAGAATTACCCCTCTACAGCTGACAAAACTCTCATTTTACCTACTTTTTGGGGAAAATGCTACCCTATAAGCCTGATAGTAGCGTTTTCCTATTAAAATACTCTACTCCACTTCAATAAAGTAGCGTTTTCCTCTTGAAATACTCTACTTTGCTTCAATAGAGTAGCGTACAGCTCAAAAAATCTTGCAAACGCTGGTTGTAAAGCAGGGAAGTTGCATGTTGAACACTACTCCACTTAAGAAAACTAGCGTACACCTTAAAAAGTAATCAAAGATATATTAATTTGACGAATTGGGATTAGTTGAAGTTGGTTTTGCAACTTCCTTAACCTCCCAATTAAACTACCTCTCGATCCAAACTGCCTACCTTGTCCCATAAATACAAGGGGGATAAATGAGAGAGAGGAGGAGAAACTATGCATTAAGGGTTGTTACGCTGGAGCAATTCCAAAGTTAGTGTGAAGAGAAGCAGCCCAGGATCCGGTTGCACAAGCACTCTGAATGATCAGGTATACTTGTACTAATTATTTGCTTTTGACAATAAAGGTTGAAATGCCCTTCCCGTCCCAATCAAATGTCTAATGGATTGCATATTTGTTTGGATTAAATGCTTGATTGTATTTGATGTTTAAATTGTATTTCAATTTCATCATTGTTATATCAGTCAAGATACTCTGAGGAAGGTATCTTTGTATTGCAGGTTCGTCAAACGGAAGATCAAGTGGAGGATCGATCGAAGGAGCAAGCGAAAGCTAGGATCGAACGTCGTTAATAAGGTATGCCTTCATAAAACTTGATCTCTTTCCTTTTGTAGAAGCCTATGCGATATGATCAATGTTTTTACCTATCACCACAAAAGTTGGTAGTGTCCCTCTCCTCACTATAGGGTAGAATTCCCGAACAACAGACTGACGACTCCGCTGGGGACCAGTTGTTTTCTGTTCTAGGAGACTCATTTGACTTTCCTTCCAGTACTTTTTGATATTTTTGATCCTCTAAGAGGCTCTGTAGGTTACTGTAACCTGTTTCCATTGCTTGATTCATTCCAATTTGAAGTTTTAGAGCTTGTTTCAAGCCTGCTCTAGCATGAACGCTGGTATCCCTTGCACACAGTGGCATACACCTGCTGAAAAATGCTACTTTGCATCTTACACAGTAGAGTACACCTGTTGAAAAATGCTACTTTGCCTCTTGCACAGTAGAGTACACCTCCCAGTGTACGCAGGTTTCTCTACTGCACAGTAGAGTTTTTTCCTGTAAGTCTCTGTTTACTTTTGGGATTTGATTTCCACTTGTTTGGTTTGATTTCCAGCCTCTTGCCTTATATTCTTAACTGATCCTTGAGGTATTTATTCCTTTGTTGAGTCTTGTTTACCTCTCCTAAGTCCCTTAGTTCATCTTTTGCTTGCTTGAGTGCTTTTGAGGCGTCTTGTTTGTTTGTGGCTCTTTTTGGAAACCATGCCTTGTTCCTAGTTGAACATAGCTGCATTTTCGTACCCTAGTTGCTTGTTGCAGGTATACAAACCTTTGTTTACGACATTTGTTGTTTGTGGCAACACTAAGCATACTTTGATGGTGTCTTGTCCTTTGATTTAGGGTTTGACCCCAAGTTGGAGTTCTTAGGGTGTTTTCAAAAGCTTTTTGAATCTAGACACTTCCTGATTGCTTTGTCAGTTTCAGTTTCAAGTAAGTTGAAATTTTTTAGTTTGCTTCCATTTGAGTTTTTGTGATTGTAAGGCCATCTTTGGTTCGCTTGCCTACCGTTTTCTTGGCTTAGTGCTCTTTAGGGTTCTTGATGCTTTGGAGTAACCTTTGAGGTTTACCTTTCCATTTTAAAGCGTCTCTTATCTTTCTTTTCTTTCCACTTTGTCTTCCAAGCCCAAGGTTTTTTATCTTTAAAAAATTTGTAGGAAAAGTCTTTTTCAAGACATAAAGTTGATTGTGTGAGCCTTAGAGTTGATTTTCCTTTACATTGCTCTTTTAGGTATTACTTGCTTCCATTTTTTAGTTCTTTTTCTTTTGCATATATCAGAAAAAGCAAAAAATGAGTTTGGTAGTTTAAAGTAGTAAGGCTTATAATCATTTAGAAGTAGCGTAGTTTACTTTGTTTTGAATTTGAAAAGAAAATAAAAAAGAGATTTGTTTTTGGTTTGCTTAGTTTTCATTTTGCAAAGAGTATTAAAAAAAAAAAAAGAGTCTTTTGTTGCTTTGAAAGTTATTTCTTTAGCACTTTAGTTTCTCAAACCATTTCCACACAATGCACTACCCCGTTGAGTTAAAAGTTGCCTTAAAAAGAATTTTTTAATAAAATCAATTAGAAACATTTTCTTTTTAGGTATACACGACATCAACTAGCTTAGGCTAGAGTTATGAGCTTAAATCACCTTAAACTGCTCGCAACTGGCTTCATTACGCAACAATCGTAGTACAACTTTCATTTAGGTAAACCCATATATATCAAATAACCCTGGGATGCTCTACTCAAACCAGATTTAAGCACGAGGCCGTGGGAGATTGAAATTGTTGAGGATATCCCCTCACTTTCCTTTGGACCATAAATGAGAGTTGATTCACGTACGGGGGTCCTTTCGGACTTCGGGCTTTGCTACCATGCCCATGTGTTTCGACTAGGATGACGACTGTCCCCCCAGGATATTTCGTATTTATGATAGCCTTAGTATCAGACCTTTAGGATCCTACACAGGTAGAGTGGGAGGTTATTCCCACTTCACCTCGGACAGGCGTGGAAGGTAACCCTCTGACAGTAATCCCGGGAGAGTGGTTTGGTGATTCAAGTGCTTGCACCCAGTGGACCTCCGGTGGACGCCACGAAACTGACCATCAGTACTCTGTTAGTCTTTTCTGGGCCCTAATCACCCCATACTTACTTTCGAGAGTATTTTCTATCCGTTTGATTGGTTTGATTACTTAGGATTTTTTAGTGGTATGTTGTTTTCCCCTTAGTCTTAGTGGCCACTAGGTTTTTACTTAATGTTATTTTTATATAATTGTGGAAGACCAACAACTTCGTAGGTCTCATAGGTTGCAAAACCTTCCCCCACCCAGTGTGGAGCCACTACCGCCACCAAGACGATGGAGGAATGACTCCAGTGGTCGTTTTTAACTTACTGCTGAAATAGAGGTTCCTGGTGAACCACAACCTAAAACCCCGGATCAACAAGTTCTTAATACTGTCGAGGTTGAGGATATCACTTATGGTGAGTTCAACACTCTTTTTAACCCTCCTCTTACCGGACTTAACGATCCACTTCTGGTACCTGTTGGTTTCCAGCAACCCGAGTATAGTGCTTATCTTTTCACACCTAGGCATATTATGACTAACCCAGGAGACGAACAGGGATTTCCACAGACTCCCACAATGGGGATGAATACAAGGATTGTGAATCCTTCTTCCACTGCTACACCGAGTTCGTCACAGACAAATTCTGCTTTAACTCTGTCCTTCAATTTTAACGTTGGTATGTTAGGCATGCCAAGCTCAATAGCTTTGACATCCGCCTCAGTCACTACCCCTACTTTTGGACCCAGTAATACAGTGAATGTCATTCCACCTCCCGCAACTAAACAATCATACCATATACCTAGTACTTGGATTTCCACACCCAATGTAGGGCCGAATGCCTCTGCAACTGTGCCTGTCATGAGTACTATGACTGCGTCGTCCACCTCGACTACCCCTGGTTTTAACACCTTTGCAGGTTACAATATGAATCAAAGTAACATACCTGCAGAGAAAAAAAAAAAAAAAAAACTTTTTCTTTGTTTTCTAGAAGAGGGGGTAACATTTTTAACCAACAATATGGCGGGGCTAACACCCATCCACAGTGGACAAATGCACAGGGTTCCAACCCACTTTCATTTGGGTGGGGGAATTTCAACAACACTTTCACACAACAGCAGATGGTTGGGGGCAACCCCTACCAGTAGATCGTTGGGGGTAACCCCTACCAACAAATGGCTGGGAGTAACCCCTACCAACAAATGGCTGGGAGTAACCCCTACCAACAAATGGCTGGGAGTAACCCCTACCAACAAATGGCTGGGGGAAACCCTAACCAACAGTTTATGGGTGAATTTATGGGAGGTTCCCCCTTCATGACTCCAGCTTATCAAATGCCATCTTATAGACCTCATTTACCATTTCTGGAAACTCTAAATTTGCCAGATATTTCCAAGTTAAGGAACGATCCGGTGTGCCATAACGTTACGTGGACACCAATTCCCACTAAGCTACCTTCAGACATTCCAAAATTCGAAGGTAAAACTGGTGAGGATCCTGGTGATCATGTTACCACTTTCCACCTCTAGTGTTCTTCGAACTCGTTGAACGAAGATTCCATTAGGTTGAGACTTTTTCAAAGAACCTTGACCGGTGCTCCAGCCAAATGGTACATTGAGTTACCTGCAGCCACCTTTTTTAACTTTCGGGATCTCACCATAGTCTTTTTGAACCACTTTCAGCTTCTTGTTCGGTACGATGCCGGGACAGATCTTTTGTCTACCTTTAGACAAAATAAAGCCACCCATTTATCTGATCATATTCAGGAGTGGCGAAGACGGAAGAGGCTCATTAAGGCCTATATCCCCCCATAATTCTTATTAGAGTGGTGTATGAAATCACTCCTTCCTTATGTTTCTAAGGAAGTAGCTACGTCTGGGGTGTCATCAGAAGAAGAAGCCATTCTAAGGACCCAGCAACTAGACTTGGTTTACGCTCAGTCTGGGATCCTTTACGAGATTATACCTGATGCACCGCGATCAAACATTGATCTAGGTAGACCAAAACCTGGACCACATGCTGACGGCATAGTAGGTTCAGTTGATTATGTAGCCTTCAAAGCATTGACTAAACAGGTTCATGCCTTATCGGTCAAACAATCGACTGCAGAAGTGACTCCCGTCACAACCTCTCCTTCTACTATTGAATCTATACAACAGGTTTAGACTAATCAAAAGGGCCCTCGGCAGCCCAACAACAAAAAGAAGGGAAAGAAAGGAGAGGGGAACCAACAAAAGCCCAAAAATAAAGAAAATCCCGAAGAGGGTAATAGATAAAAGAAGAAGGTTAAGTTCCCTTGTAAGCTTTGCAAGCAAGACCACCTCACTCACCAATGCCCTCTAATCGAAGAAGCCCAGAAGCTGCTTCAAGAAAAAAAACCTCTTGTCCTTAAAGATCCATTTCCCAAAGGGCAGGGCTCAGCTTCTGGCACCTCCAATGCTGGGGGCACCACCCATGCTTCAATTGATCAAACTTTTATTAATATGGTTAACTCAGATTCTCTTTTACAAATGCGGGTAAGAAAATATACCCCGGATTTGCAGAATAAGGATAAAGAGGTTCCTGAATCTTCCACTCCTCTCCACATACCTGTGGACCCAGTGCCCAAGATCCTGAAAGGTGTCTTGAAATGGGCTTCGCACAATCCCAACACACAGGTTGCTTCCAAATACAGTGTGGTTGAAGATCTAGCCCAGACCCCTTGTGGTATGTCCACCTTAGAAGTTTTGCAAAGTTTTCCATTACAACGAAATGCACTTCTGGCAGCGATTGGAAGTATGGAATCATTAAACATGACTGCGCGTTTTGATAAGTCTAATATCAAATACGATTTGTCGTACCACGTTGCCCTTCAGATAGAGGTAGTTCATGGTCCTATGACCATTGGACGAGCAGTCGTAGATGAGGGCGCGTCTACATGCGTAATGTCGATTTCTTGTTGGAAAGCCTTGGGTTCTACCGAGTTATCCCCCTCTAACAAACTGCTTGCTGCATTTGATGGAAGAACCTTTCGTCCACATGGAGTTTTGCCATCATTTGACGTCACACTGGCCGATAAGGCAGCTGCTGTAGAGATTGAAGTTCTGGACGCTCTGCTTGATTACAATATGTTGTTAGGCGGGAGCTGGACATATGCCATGCAAGCTATTGCATCAGCAGTTTTCCGAGTTGTTATATTCCCTTATGAAGGTAAGATCGTCATGGTCGATCAGCTTTCGTTCTCTCGGTGAAAGAACCAGAATTCATCGGAATCCACAGTTCCTTTAGTTGATCAATCTACCCCAGTAAACGAGAGTTTAGGAGCAAGGCTTTACGGGTCATTAATAGGCACTTTTGACCTGCCCTCTCCCGTTCTTTTCATGTGTTTTGATGAAGGTACGTCTACTGAAACTTTCACAGTTGGTTTAAGGACTGATCCGTGGATCCTTCCTACTGTATTAGAACCATCAGTGCCATTATCCGTTGCAGAAGTAGCATACATAGAAGCACAGCATGCTGCAATGGAACATATCGTGACTCCGCCAGTCTCTATTGAGTCGGATATGGACTATGCTCCGGCATGGTCAGTAGACTCGACCCACTCTTTTGACTGTTTAGACATGGTTTTTCCTTCAGACGAAGCCATTTTGGAAGCCATGATGGGCCTTCACCAGCCTTGGGAACACATGCACCACAGGTCCTACCTGCTTCCAAATCTAGACAGGATAGAGAGAGGAGAGTTTTCGATGAGACCTGGTGGGAATGTTGATTTGTCCTCTTCCACTTCAAGTACTGTTTAAGCTAAAGGGAATATGGCTAATATATCGAGAACCATCCCGATTAACATTTCCACCAATCCCAGAGTCGTGGAAAACATTTTTATTGGAGCAGATTGTTCTCCAGAAGAGATCGCTCTGTATACCAAACTTTTTAAAGAATTTCGCAATATTTTTTCCTGGTCTTATGAAGAGATGCCAGGCATCAATCCAACCATCGTTGAGCATGTCATCAAAACGTACCCTAACGCAAAACCTGTGAGACTAAAGCTCCATCCTGTGAATCCTCGAAAAGTGGCCGCCATTAAGGCGGAGGTTGAAAAATTGCTTAAAGCAGGATTTATCTATCTGATCGACATGATGGAATGGGTTTCGAATCCTATTCCGGTGGATAAAAAGCAAGGTACCATTCGAGTCTGTACTGACTTCCAGGATCTGAACAAAGCTTTTCGAAAGATAACTACCCCACACCATTTATCGACCAGATCATAGATGCATGTGCGGGACACGAGATTTTTTCTTTCATGGATGGATTTTCGGGATATAATCAAATTCAAATCAAACCCGAAGATCAACACAAAACAGCTTTTATTTTCCCGTGGGGAACCTTTTCCTATCGGAAGATTCCGTTTGGATTAAAGAATGTTGGAGCTACATTCCAGCAAGCAATGAATTTCTCTTTTCACAATATCAAGCACATAGTTGAACCCTACTTGGATGACCTACCGGTGCGATCTCGCAAGAGACGGGATCATCCAGCTCATTTGAGACTTGTGTTTGAACGGTGCAGACAATACAAGATTCGATTGAATCCTAACAAGTGCATATTCTGCGTCGAATCGGGACGTTTACTGGGTTTTATTGTATCCAGTCGTGGCATAATGATAGACCCGTTAAAAGTCGAGGCGATTGTAAATCTGCCTCCTCCTTGCACCTTGCGACAACTTCAAAGTCTTCAAGGCATGTCTAACTTCTTACGACGCTTCATCATAAACTATGCTAAAATCACAAAAGGTTTCATGAGACTGCTTAAACAAGATACCTACTTCTTGTGGAATGAGGCTTCTCAAGCATCGTTTGAGGCCTTGAAAAAGGAATTACTATCAACCCCCTTGTTAAGCCCGCCTGATTATACAAAGGATTTCCTCTTATATCTGGCAGCGTCTGTATACACAATTGGCATAGTACTAGTTCAGGAGGACGATACGCTCCAAGAGCATGTCGTTTATTATCTCTCGCGCGCATTGATAGCTCCTGAGATTAAGTATTCACATGTTGAGAAGTTAGCACCAGCTGTGGTCTATACGATGCAGAGGCTTTGTCACTATATCCTTTTACGAACCACTACTGTGATCGCGGAGGTCAATCCTTTCCAATACATTCTCACTCGACGTATCATCGGTGGGAAATACAATAAATGGATTGTAATCTTGCAAGAGTTTGATTTGGTTTTTCAGTCAGCCAAGTCGAAGAAATCACTAGTGTTCGCTGAATTAATTTCAGAATTTCCGAGTGACTTAGTGCATATTGAGGAAGAGTCATCATTCCCGGATGAACATATCTTTCTTATTGCATCCTCTGACCCATGGTACGGGGATATTTTAGTATATCTCTAGACTTTGAGGAACTAGTAGAAAATGAGAGATAAATGACCAGGGGACCAAAAAATTTGGTCAAAACAGTTTTTTCAAGGTATAAATGACCAAACTTGAGTGAAACAACTAAAAATGACCAGAGGAATGACCAATTGGGTCACGGGATAAAATATATAACCAGATAACAAGTAACTAAACTAAAAATGACCACATAACAATAACATTAAGAATATGAATTGGTCATTTTTAGCTGTGTCACTCCGACAATGGAAAATTATAATTTTGACAATAAATTTGTGCAATTTACTAAATTTTAACCATGCAAATGGATTCAAAATTTGAACCCTGCAGATGGATTTAAAGACCCCATCCATCTGCAAGGTTAAAATTTAATAAATTGTATATAACATTGTAGATGGATTCATATAATATCCTATTAAATGTGCTTATGATGTCCATATTTTATTTAACCATTTTTGTTTTTGTATTATGCCTTCGACAGATCCACCAAGTTGCATCATGTGCATCATCATAGTGTGTCGGTTGAGTTAAGTCTTGGATATTTGTCATCTTTCTCTTTGGGAATTGTCATGTTGTGAAGTTTATTCCATTATGTTCAGCTCGTCGTATTGTTCACATTCATATTTTGTTTGAACAAAACCGTGGTCATTTGACCATCTCGGTAGCTATTAAAGTTTTGGCAAGTTCATATATTTTGTTTCATGTTAGCTAAAAATATTCAATTTCACAACCTCCATTAATTCTCCATATATCGCATCAATTTTTCATGATTCTCCTCGCACATGTCGTGTCGTGAAGTTGGTTGTAATTATCAAAAACATTTATTTTCCTCATATCCCTATTAACATTTCATTTTTCACTCATATATAATATATTATATAATTATTATATATATTTTTATATAGTCAATATATGTAATATATTAATATTAATATAAACAAATTAAAAATTAATAATATAAACAAAACAAATATATTAAAGAGAGGCAAACTAAAAAAAGTAAAAAGAGGGAAAATATAAAATTTTCACTCATATATAATATATTATCTAGTTATTATATATATATTTATATAGTTAATATATGTAATATATTAGTATTAATATAAACAAATTAATAATTAATAATATAAACAAAACAAATATAAATATATTAAAGAGAGGCAAACTAAAAAAGTAAAAAGAGGGGAAATAGAGAATGGGAGGGAAAATAGAAAAAAGTAAAAAGAGGGAAAATAGAAAATTCAAAAAGAGATTAGGAGGAAAAATAAGAAAAAATAAATGAAACTAGGTGATTTTTCAAAATATAACTCCAATAGGAACTCTACACATTCTGATCTGTTCACGCAGAATGGCTTCAGGATGGCTTGTTCAACATATTGGACCTTCCTTTAACACCAGACTGTTGGTGGCCCAGGTGGATTTGCTCATGTGGATTGGATTCTATATTCACGGACCTATCCCTACTACTTTAGATCTACATATATGAAATCTTTGCTCGGATCTAGATCTTGGTCCAATTTCAGTAGTTGTCGATACCAATACAAAATTATATACATATATATTTTTAGAGCTTGGAAATCCAAAATTAAGCAATTTGGTAAAGTATTGTGTTGTTTTGCTTCAGATTTGTGAATCTTTAAACCCTAGCAGGTGGGTTGTGGCCTCAATGGCGTATAGTCTTGTTGGGGAAGGACGAAATCCTATTTTCAGAATTTCGCTCCACTTTTTCTGCTGTGGAATCGAACCCAGCAGGGTAGATTTTGTTATAATTTGTGAAAGACTGGTTTCCAAGATCCGAGATTGAGTATCTTCAAGGGTATTTTATTCAGTGTTGTGAGAAAATCTGAAATCGACCCAGGGCTAGATGGGTTCTCCAATGGCTGTCAAATCCATTTATTCAAGGTTGTGAACGAATCTGAAATTGACCCAGGGCTAGATAGGCTCTCCAATGGCTGGTAGATCCATTTATTTAGGGTTGTGAGCGAATTTGCAATCGACCCAGGGCCAGATGGGTTCTCCAATGGCTAGAAGATCCATACATATGAGTATAGCTAGAGCCCTGTTTATTGTTATTTTGTTATTTGTAAGTGTTTGTAATGTGTTTTATTTACCTAAAATATTGGAACGTGACAGGTAGAAGTAGTGGTCAAATATTTGTAGACTTAACCAGGATAGGATTTGATCCAGGTGGATATCGGTGGCGGCCCACCTCTTCCAACTGGCTCAAAAAAGTCTTCTGGCAATTTTGGTAAATTACTATTTTTAGCAGTTTTTCGGGTCCTAAACTTCCGGAGCCATTTTGAGGCCCTAAACGATATTTTTTGGAGATTCGGGGGACCAAATGGTTTCCTACGGCATGCATTTGGACCCAATTGAAAGTTGTAAATCTCAGATAGACCTTTCCAACGGGCTACCGAGCGCCCCAAGCGGAGATCGTATGCAAAAGTTATGACCCCGGGAAGTTGATTGTTCAACTAACCACCTTGGGGCCGCAAACTTTATGACGGTTCATCTTCTAGGGTTAGGTTTTTGGATGTTTGGGGTTCTTTCCCTCATGCTTATGATAAATAGGCCCTTCCGGCCTCTCTTTGTATTCATCTTGGCACGAATGAGTATAGTGGCCACATCTCTTCTCAAAGATAGCTACCACCATTCTAGCTATTGTATTTTACAGTCTGTTCTATTTCCGCTATTGAATAGAATATGTGTTTACTGTATCACTGTGTTATTTGCAATATATCTCTGTATATGATTCTGTATATGCTATCTTTTGTTTCGTTCCCACATCAATCTGGATCAGTGGTATCAGAGCGGTCTGCTCTTTGATTGTTTCTCGGTGCATGTCCCCGACGAGGTCAGGATACAGAGAGTTGGGTCTCGAACTAGTTTCACTTGGGGAAGACCACTCTCGCCGCCCCAAACGGCCTCCCATGGCGGAAGAAAAGAGAAACGACAGAGCAGTAGATCTTATCAAGTTGTTGCTCGAGGAAGCCCTCGCGCGACAGAGGAAAGAGATGATGGATAATTTCACCGAGATCCTTCGACACATGCCAACAGCGGCAAATGAACCCTCAACGAGCAGCCATTTCGGAGATATGACTCCCTTCAAGGTACAAGTTAATTTTGATATCCCTTTATTTGAAGGCCAAATCAATGTCGATGCCCTAGATAAAAGGTTGAATCTACTAGAAGGGTATTTCTCTATCCACAATTTTTCCGATAGGGAAAAGATCGTCTTTGCACTCCTCAAGGTCGTCCCCCATGTCAAAAATTGGTGGGAAACTTATTGTGAGCAAAACTCATCAGACGAGTCTGGATTGTTTGAATATTCCAATCCCACTTGGGCCTCTTTTATAGATGTCGTCAAGGAACAATATTACCCTGTTGGAAACTATGATGACCAGTTGTTGGCTTGGTTTTGCAACCAAGCTTAGTGCAATGGGCACCTATCAACAAGTGATAATAGTTTCAATAGAAATAAATAACAAACTACTTTAAACTATATTAATCATGGATCTATGTGAAATAGATAAGCAAACAATGGAAATATTATGAAAAGCAAAACAATTGACAATATATAAAAAATGATTTTGTATTAAGAATAGGGGCAAGCAAGTGCTTGCAATGGTAATACCTCCAAGTGGTGAGGATTTGTGTTGAGCAACTTCCAAGGTGAGTAGCTCCAAGCTCCAAAGGTCTCTTCTCCAAGATAGCTACAATGGTCAAAAGTTCATGAGAGATTTTGACAGCATGACGATAGGATGATGTATGGATGGAAAGTGAGAAGCCCCTACCACCTTTTTATAGTTTTTGGTGGTGGGGAATATCATTATGGTTTTGAGGAAACCAATGGTATTGTCCAACATGATTTAGGTACTTTTTCCCTCATTTTTCTTTTTTTGAATATTTTTAATATTTGTATTCACTTTTTAATATTTTTGGGAATTTTGGACCCTTTTTTAGGGTTTTTTATGCTTTTTGAGGAAAAATATTCATTTTGAGTGGGAAAAGGGGGTGTATTAAGGTCTTTTGGTGACCTTTTGATGGCTTTAGAGGCTCAAATGGTGAAAAAGTGGACAAATGGGTCATGTGAATAAGGAAATGAGCTAGTGAGCACTTTTTGGGTGTTAACACCAGTACACAAAATGGACCATTCTGCATCAAGAGAGGGACCAAACGGTGTCAGAGTACACCAACAAATTTCATACATTGCGCACAAAGCTAGGTATCAAGGACTCCGAGCGACACCTAGTACTGAAATATCGCAGTGGCCTACACCGGTACATCCGAACAGAGATGGATTTCCTGTAAATCTCTTCACTCGGATCCACCTATCGATATGCTGTCAAAATTGAGAAGAAATTTCAGCAAAAGAACAAGCGTGACTTCGGACCTGCGCAGAAGCAGGGCAAGGGAAACTCTGGCTCGCAGAACACAGGGCAAGAAAAGGATAACCAGACCCAACCACAAGCAAAGAAGGGTAAAGAAAAGACAAAGAAGGACACCGGGAAGTGGTGCGAGTTCCACAAGAGTCCCTGGCACAACACTGATGAATGTCGCTCAAAACAATCATTGGTGGATTGGATAAAAGCTTCAGAATCAGATCCCAGTTTCGATTCTGACTCAGAACCTAATTTGACAGCCGCGAGAAAAGGGAAGCAGATCATTGATGCAGAACCCAGTGCCGTTGTTGCCACCACACAGATTCATCCAAAGGAGCCTGAATAATCGGAGGCAGAGGAGCACATTTTCCACTCACAGATGTGGGTGAAGGAAATTCCCCTACACTTTGTTGTGGACAGCGACAGCCAGAAGAACCTGATCTCAGAAGAATTCATCAAGAGATTGGAGCTACCAATAACGCCACACCCACAACCATACACCATTGGATGCCTAAGCCAAGGACGAAGGATCTGTGTTAGTCACCAACGTCGCCTACCATATGGCATCAAGCCCTTCATAGATGAGGTATTATGTGATGTGGCCCCACTCGAAGTATGTGATGTTCTCTTAGGACAGCCATATATGTGGAAGCGTCATGCTGTATATGAATCCCGACCTCGCAGTATCATTGTCACTTTGGGAGGACAACTCTATCGTATACCAGAGACAGTTTCACCTACCCCAACCAAGCAGGACAGGAAGATAATCTCCCACACTGCAAAATTTTCCCTATTCAC
Organism: Larix kaempferi; assembly: GCA_027924585.1. Classification (NCBI taxonomy): domain Eukaryota; kingdom Viridiplantae; phylum Streptophyta; class Pinopsida; order Pinales; family Pinaceae; genus Larix; species Larix kaempferi. The sequence continues at coordinate 16,548,571 of BSBM01000825.1, read as the reverse complement.
AAATGCCACTAAAGGTGAACATCAGATCGCCGAGACATCCACAACCTCTGCAGATTATCCTTCTACTCAGCAGAATCAAGAAAAACACAAAGTTAGTGCAGCATCGCCTATTCGGGTACCTCTACAGTGTAAGGCCACGCATTCAAGGTGCTCCTCCAAAAAGAAACCATCCACACCGGTGCATACCAAGGATACCACAACAATCAAAACTGTTGAACAGCTCCAGCGCATCGATCAACAACAATTACAACCCTCTGAAGATGTCAAAGTAAGGCAACCTTTCCACTTCAGCAAATGTCTCACCAAGAACTCAATTCGACACACAGCTCGACATATGGTAAGGGATTTAACGCAATGGAGACCATTGCTTCCTAAGGAGGGAGGATTGATCCAGGTGGATATCGATGGCGGCCCACCTCTTCCAAGTGGCTCAAAATAGTCTTTTGGCAATTTTGGTCAATTACTATTTTTAGCAAGTTTTTTGGGTCCTGAACTTTCGGAGCCATTTTGAGGCCCTAAACGACATTTTTTGTCGATTCGGGGGACCAAATGGTTGCCAACATCATGCATTTTTGTTCATTTCAAGTTGTAGATCTCAGATAGACCTTTCCAACGGGCTACCGAGCGCCCCAAACGAAAATCGTATGCAAATGTTATGACCCCGGGAAGTTGATTGTTCAACTAACCACCTTGGGGCCGCAAACTTTATGACGGTTCATCTTCTAGGGTTATGTTTTTGGGTGTTTGGGATTCTTTCCCTCATGCTTATGATAAATAGGCCCTTCTGGCCTCTCTTTGTATTCATCTTGGAACGAATGAGTATAGCGGCCACATCTCTTCTCGGATATAGCTACCACCACTCTAGCTATTGTATTTTACAGTCTGTTCTATTTCCGCTAAAGAATAGAATATGTGTTTACTGTATCACTGTTGTATTTGCAATATATCTCTGTATATGATTCTGTATATGTTATCTTTTGTTTCGTTCCCACATAAATCCGGATCAGTGGTATCAGAGTGGTCTGCTCTTTGATTGTTTCTCGGTGCATGTCCCCGACAAGGTCAGGATACAGAGACTTGGGTCTCGAACTAGTTTCACTTGGGGAAGACCACTCTCGCCGCCCCAAACGGCCTCCCATGGCGGAAGAAAAGAGATACGACGGAGCAGTAGATCCTATCAAGTTGTTTCTCGAGGAAGACCCCGCACGAAAGAGGAACGAGATGATGGATAATTTCACCGAGATCCTTCGACGCATGCCAACAGCGGCAAATGCACCCTAAACAAGCAGCCATTTCGGAGATATGACTCCCTTCAAGGTACAAGTTAATTTTGATATCCCTTTATTTGAAGGCCAAATCGATCCCGAAGCCCTAGATAAATGGTTGAATCTACTAGAATTGTATTTCTTTGTCCACAATTTTTTCGATAGGGAAAATATCGTCTTTGCACTCCTCAAGGTCGTCCCTCATGTCAAAAATTGGTGGGAAACTTATTGTGAGCAAAACTCATCAGACGAGTATGGATTGTTTGAATATTCCAATCCCACTTGGGCCTCTTTTATAGATACCGTAAAGGAACAATATTACCTTGTTGGAAACTATGATGACTAGTACACAAAATGGACCATTCTGCATCAACTGAGGGACCAAATGGTGTCAGAGTACACCAACAAATTTCATACCTTGCGCACAAAGCTAGGTATCAAGCACTCCAAGCGGCACCTAGTACTGAAATATCGCAGTGGCCTACACCGGTACATCCGAGCAGATATGGATTTCCCGGAAATATCTTCACTCAGATACGCCTATCGATATGCTGTCAAAATTGAGCAGAAATTTCAACAAAAGAACAAGCGTGACTTCGGACCTGCGCAGAAGCAGGGCAAGGGAAACTCTGGCTCGCAGAACATGCGGCAGGAAAAGGAAAACCAGTCCCAACCACAAGCGAAGAAGGGTAAAGAAAAGACAAAGAAGGACACCGGGAAGTTGTGCGAGTTCCACAAGACTCCCTGAAACGACACTGATGAATGTCGCTCAAAACAGTCATTGGTGGTTGAGATCAAAGCTTCAGAATCAGAACCCAGTTCTGATTCTGACTCAGAACCTAATTCACAGCCGCGATAAAAGGGAAACAGATCATTGATGCAGAACCCAGTGCCATTGTTGCCACCACAGAGATTCATCCAAACGAACCTGAAGAATCGGAGGCAGAGGAGCGCCTTTTCCACTCACAGATGTGGGTGAAGGGAATTCCCCTACACTTTGTTGTGGACAGCGGCAGCCAGAAGAACCTAATCTCAGAAGAAGTCACCAAGAGATTGGAGCTACCAATAATTCCACACCCACAACCATACACCATTGGATGGCTAAGCCAAGGACCTAGGATCCATGTCAGTCACCAAAGTCGCCTACCATATGGCATCAAGCCCTTCAGAGATGAGGTATTATGTGATGTGGCCCCACTCGAAGTATGTGATGTTCTCTTAGGACATCCATATATGTGGAAGCGTCATGCTGTATATGAATCCCGATCTCGCAGTGTCATTGTCACTTTGGGAGGACAACTCTATCGTATACCAAAGACAGTTTCACCTACCCCAACCAAGCAGGGCAGGAAGATAATCTCCCACACTGGGAAATTTTCCCTATTCGCAAATGCCACTAAAGGTGAACATCAGATCACCGAGACATCCACTAACCTCTGTAGATTATCCTTCTACTCAGCAGAAACAAGAAAAACAGAAAGTTAGTGCAGCATCACCTATTCGGGTACCTCTACAGTGCAAGGCCACGCATTCAAAGTGCTCCTCCAAAAAGAAACCATCCACACCGGTGCATACCAAGGATACCACGACAACCAAAACTGTTGAACAGCTCCAGCGCATCCATCAACAACAATTACAACCCTCTGAAGATGTCAAAGTAAGGCAACCTTTCCACTTCAGCAAATGTCGCACCAATAGCTCAATTCGACACCTAGCTTGACATATGATAAGGGATTTAACGCAATGGAGACCATTGCTTCCTAAGGAGGGAGGATTGATCCAGGTGGATATCGATGGCGGCCCACCTCTTCCAACTGGCTCAAAACAGTCTTCTGGCAATTTTGTTAAATTACTATTTTTAGCAGTTTTTCGGGTCCTGAACTTCCGGAGCCATTTTGAGGCCCTAAACGACATTATTTGGCGATTTGGGGGACCAAATGCTTGCCAATGTTATGCATCTTGGCCTTTTCAAAAGTGTTAGATCTCAGATAGACCTTTCCAACGGGCTATCAACCGCCCCAAACGGAGATCGTATGCAAAAGTTATGACCCCGGGAAGTTGACTGTTCAACTAACCACCTTGGGGCCGCAAACTTTATGACGATTCATCTTCTAGGTTTAGGTTTTTGGATGTTTGTGATTTTTTCCCTCATGCTTATGATAAATAGGCCCTTCCGGCCTCTCTTTGTATTCGTCTTGGCACGAATGAGTATAGCGGCCACATCTCTTCTTAGAGATAACTACCACAACTCTAGCTATTGTATTTTACAGTCTGTTCTATTTCCGCTATCGAATAGAATATGTGTTTACTGTATCACTGTGTTATTTACAATATATCTCTGTATATGATTATGTATATGCTATCTTTTGCTTCGTTCCCACATAAATCTGGATCAGTGGTATCAGAGCGGTCTGCTCTTTGATTGTTTCTCGGTGCATGTCCCTGACGAAGGCAGGATACAGAGAGTTGGGTCTCGAACTAGTTTCACTTGGGGAAGACCACTTTCGCCGCCCCAAACAGCCTCCCATGGCGGAAGAAAAGAGAGACGACGGAGCAGTAGATCCTATCAAGTTATTGCTCGAGGAAGCCCTCGCGCGACAGAGGAACGAGATGATGGATAATTTCACCGAGATACTTCGGCGCATGCCAACAGCATCAATTGCACCATCAACGAGCAGCCATTTCGGAGATACGACTCCCTTCAAGGTACAAGTTAATTTTGATATCCCTTTATTTGAAGGCCAAATCGATGCCGATGCCCTGGATAAATGGTTGAATCTACTAGAAGGGTATTTTTCTGTCCAAAAATTTTTCGATAGGGAAAATATCGTCTTTGCACTCCTCAAGGTCGTCCCCCATGTCAAAAATTGGTGGGAAACTTATTGTGAGAAAAACTCATCAGACGAGTCTGGATTGTTTTGATATTCCAATCCCACTTGGGCCTCTTTTATAGATGTCGTCAAGGAACAATATTACCCTGTTGGAAACTTTGATGACCAGTACACAAAATGGACCATTCTGCATCAAGAGAGGGACTAAACGGTGTCAGAGTACACCAACAAATTTCATACCTTGCGCACAAAGATAGGTATCAAGGACTCTGAGCGGCACCTAGTACTGAAATATCGCAGTGGCCTACACCGGTACATCCGAACAGAGATGGATTTCCTGGAAATCTCTTCACTCGGATCCGCCTATTGATATGCTGTCAAAATTGAGCAGAAATTTTAGCAAAAGAACAAGCATGACTTCGGACCTGCGCAGAAGCAGGGCAAGGGAAACTCTGGCTCGCAGAACACAGGGCAGGAAAAGGACAACCAGTCCTAACCACAAGCGAAGAAGGGTAAAGAAAAGACAAAGAAGGACACCGGGAAGTGGTGCGAGTTCCACAAGAGTCCCTGACACGACACTAATGAATGTCGCTCAAAACAGTCATTGGTGGCTGAGATCAAAACTTCAGAATTAGATCCCAGTACCGATTCTGACTCAGAACCTAATTTCACAGCCGCGAGAAAAGGGAAGCAGATCATTGATGCAGAACCCAGTGCTGTTGTTTCCACCACACAGATTCAGCCAAAGGATCCTGAAGAATCGGAGGCAGAGGAGCGCCTTTTCCACTCACAGATGTGGGTGAAGGGAATTCCCCTACACTTTGTTGTGGACAGCGGCAGCCAGAAGAACCTGATCTCAGAAGAAGTCATCAAGAGATTGGAGCTACCAATAACGCCACACCCACAACCATGCACCATTGGATGCCTAAGCCAAGGACGAAGGATCTGTGTTAGTCACCAATGTCGCCTACCATATGGCATCAAGCTATTCAGAGATGAGGTATTATTTGATGTGGCCCCACTCGAAGTATGTGATGTTATCTTAGGACAGCCATATATGTGGAAGCGTCATGATGTATATGAATCCCGACCTCGTAGTGTCATTGTCACTTTGGGAGGACAACTCTATCGTATACCAGAGACAGTTTCACCTACCCCAACCAAACAGGGCAGGAAGATAATTCCCTCACTGGGAAATTTTCCCTATTCGCAAATGCCACTAAAGGTGAACATCAGATCGTCGAGACATCCACAACCTCTGCATACTATCCTTCTACTCGGCAGAAACAAGAAAAGCATAAAGTTAGTGCAGCATCGCCTATTCGGGTACCTCTACAGTGCAAGGCCACGCATTCAATGTGCTCCTCCAAAAAGAAACCATCCACACCGGTGCATACCAAGGATACCACAACAACCAAAACTGTTGAACAGCTCCAGCGCATCCATCAACAACAATTACAACCCTCTGAAGATGTCAAAGTAAGGCAACCTTTCCACTTCAGCAAATGTCGCACCAAGAGCTCAATTCGACACACAGCTCAACATATGATAAGGGATTTAACGCAATGGACACCATTGCTTCCTAAGGAGGGAGGATTTATCCAGGTGGATATCGGTGGCGGCCCACCTCTTCCAACTGGCTCAAAACAGTCTTCTGGCAATTTTGGTAAATTACTATTTTTAGCAGTTTTTCGGGTCCCGAGCTTCCGGAGCCATTTTGAGGCGCTAAACGACATTTTTTTGCAATTCGGGGAACCAAAAGGATGCCAACATCATGTATCTAGGCCCATTCGAAAGTTGTATATCTCAGATATACCTTTCCAACGGGCTACCGAGCACCCCAAACGGAGATCGTATGCAAAAGTTATGACCCCGGGAAGTTGACTGTTCAACTAACCACCTTGGGGCCGCAAACTTTATGACAGTTCATCTTCTAGGGTTAGGTTTTTGGATGTTTGGGATTCTTTCCCTCATGCTTATGATAAATAGGCCCTTCCGACCTCTCTTTGTATTCATCTTGGCACGAATGAGTATAGCGGCCACATCTCTTCTCAGAGATAGCTACCACCATTCTAGCTATTGTATTTTGCAGTCTATTCTATTTCCGCTAAAGAATAGAATATGTGTTTACTGTATCACTGTGTTATTTGCAATATATCTCTGTATATGCTATCTTTTGTTTCGTTCCCACATAAATCCGGATCAATGGTATCAGAGCGGTCTGCTCTTTGATTGTTTCTCGGTGCATGTCCCCGACAAGGTCATAATACAGAGAGTTGGGTCTCGAACTAGTTTCACTTGGGGAAGACCACTCTCGCCGCCCCAAACGGCCTCCCATGGTGGAAGAAAAGAGAGACGACGGAGCAGTAGATCCTATCAAGTTGTTGCTCGAGGAAGCCCTCGCGCGACAGAGGAACGAGATGATGGATAATTTCACCGAGATCCTTCAACGCATGCCAACAACGGCAAATGCACCCTCAACGAGCAGCCATTTCGGAGGTACGACTCCCTTCAAGGTACAAGTTAATTTTGATATCCCTTTATTTGAAGGCCAAATCGATGTCGATGCCCTAGATAAATTGTTGAATCTACTAGAAGGGTATTTCTCTGTCCACAATTTTTCCTATAGGGAAAAGATCGTCTTTGCACTCCTCAAGGCCGTCCCCCATGTCAAAAATTGGTGGGAAACGTATTGTAATCAAAACTCATCAGACGTGTCTGGATTGTTTGAATATTCCAATCCCACTTGGGCCTCTTTTATAGCTGCCGTCAAGGAACAATATTACCCTGTTGGAAACTATGATGACCAGTACACAAAATGGACCTTCTGCATCAAGAGAGGGACCAAACGGTGTCAAAGTACACCAACAAATTTCATACCTTGCGCACAAAGCTAGGTATCAAGGACTCCGAGCGGCACCTAGTACTGAAATATCGCAGTGGCCTACACTGGTACATCCGAACAGAGATGGATTTCCTGGAAATCTCTTCACTCGGATCCGCCTATCGATATGCTGTCAAAATTGAGCAGAAATTTCAGCAAAAGAACAAGCTTGTCTTCGGACCTGCGCAGAAGCAGGGCAAGGAAAACTCTGGCTCGCAGAACACGGGGCAGGAAAAGGAAAACCAGTCCCAACCACAAGCGAAGAAGGGTAAAGAAAAGACAAAGAAGGACACCGGGATGTTGTGCGAGTTCCACAAGAGTCCCTGGCACAACACTGATGAATGTCGCTCAAAACAGTCATTTGTGGCTGAGATCAAAGCTTCAGAATCAGATCCCAGTTTCGATTCTGACTCAGAACCTAATTTCACAGCCGCGAGAAAAGAGAAGCAGATCATTGATGCAGAACCCAGTGCCGTTGTTGCCACCACACAGATTCAGCCAAAGGAGCCTGAAGAATCGGAGGCATAGGAGCGCCTTTTCCACTCACAGATGTGGGTGAATGGAATTCCCCTACACTTTGTTTTGGACAGCGGCAGCCAGAAGAACCTGATCTCAGAAGAAGTCATCAAGAGATTGGAGCTACCATAACGCCACACCCACAACCATACACCATTGGATGGCTAAGCCAAGGACGAAGGATCCGTGTCAGTCACTAATGTCGCCTACCATATGGCATCAAGCCCTTCATAGATGAGGTATTATGTGATGTGGCCCCACTCGAAGTATGTGATGTTCTCTTATGACATCCATATATGTGGAAGCGTTATGCTGTGTATGAATCCTGACCTCGCAATGTCATTGTCACTTTGGGAGGACAACTCTATCGTATACCAGAGACAGTTTCACCTACCCCAACCAAGCAGGGCAGGAAGATAATCTCCCACACTGGGAAATTTTCCCTATTCGCAAATGCCACTAAAGGTGAACATCAGATCGCCGAGACATCCACAAGCTCTGCAGATTATCCTTCTACTCAGCAGAAACAAGAAAAACACAAAGTTAGTGCAGCATCGCCTGTTCGGGTACCTCTACAGTGCAAGGCCACGCATTCAAGGTGCTCCTCCAAAAAGAAACCATCCACACCGGTGCATACCAAGCATAGCACAACAACCAAAACTGTTGAACAGCTCCAGCGCATCCATCAACAACAATTACAACCCTCTGAAGATGTCAAAGTAAGGCAACCTTTCCACTTCAGCAAATGTCGCACCAAGAGCTCAATTCAACACACAGCTCGACATATGATAAGGGATTTAACGCAATGGAGACCATTGCTTCCTAAGGAGGGAGGATTGATCTAGGTGGATATCGGTGGCGGCCCACCTCTTCCAACTGGCTCAAAACAGTCTTCTGGCAATTTTGGTAAATTACTATTTTTAGCAGTTTTTCGGGTCCTGAACTTCCGGAGCCATTTTGAGGCCCTAAACGACATTTTTTGGCGATTCAATGGACCAAACGGTTGCCAATCTTATGCATTTGTGCCCATTCCAAAGTTGTAAATCTCAGATAAACCTTTCCAACGGGCTACCGAGGGCCCCAAACAGAGATCGTATGCAAAAGTTATGACCCCAGGAAGTTGACTGTTCAACTAACCACCTTGGGGCCGCAAACTTTATGACGGTTCATCTTCTAGGGTTAGGTTTTTGGATGTTTGGGATTCTTTCCCTCATGCTTATGATAAATAGGCCCTTTCGGCCTCTCTTTGTATTCATCTTGGCACGAATGAGTATAGCGGCCACATCTCTTCTCAGAGATAGCTACCACCATTCTAGCTATTATATTTTACAGTCTGTTCTATTTCCGCTATTGAATAGAATATGTGTTTACGGTATCACTGTGTTATTTGCAATATATCTCTGTATATGATTCTGTATATGATATCTTTTGTTTCATTCCCACATAAATCCGGATCAGCATTATTTACTTTGTTTTTAATCAGTCAATATTTATCATCCATTTTAAGTGGAATTGTTTGAATTGATTTTACCATGTAGCTATAGACAGATCATTTATCACACAATCCCAATGAATGTCAACAAAACTCCAAAACAATCGAAATATGGGGATAACCCAAATCAATAAATATTTGTGTGTGATGCGATTCAACGGTGGATAAAACCAAATCAATAAATTTATGTCTGTCCAATTTCTTGAGCTCCTCCAAGAAATCAATAAATGTCGTTTTTGTGCTATTGAAATTGTACATAGCATATAGGTATCAATCTCAAAATTATGTTCTGAATTAATGGTGAGGTGGGTTTTATTTTGATCTTTAAATGGCCTTGGCCTCCACCTTTGTTCATGCTACCTTTTCCCCTGAGGTGTGCTCCCCCTCCTAGTGGTGTATAACTCTTAAAGTGTGCATAGGTGAGAAGTATTCATCAAGACGTACATGTGCAACCACGTATATGGAAGCCTCATGACACCAGGGAAACATGCCATTTCCGTCTATTGGCACCACAATGACTGCTTGCATGGGCCAGGGTACTATGAATACGGGTAAGAATGCATCTTTCACTTGGTTTTCCCTTTTGTCTTTTATCACACGCACACCTTTGGGTTGATCCCAGAGAAAAAACAGTAAAGGCTAATCCCATAAAACAAAAAGTAAAGAGCTAGGCAGTTCGCATATAACTGAATAACAGTTGTTGGAGTAAGAGCCACTTTTACCAAGGAACATCTCTCTGTTGGAGTAATATGTCAATTTTAACAGATTATCGGGCTGAGCCCTGAGAACATAAAGTAATATTGTTTCTTGTGCGAATAATACTTAATCTCTGAAGTCTGCACATATAGCTAAAGAACTAGCCTATTGGACTGAATGGGCAAGGAGCATGTAATAATGCTTAATATTTTAAATCTCTTAATGTGCTATAGGTAAATAATCTTGTGTTTTAAGGAAACAACTCGCCACTGCGTGCATGTGCTCTCTTTGTTCAATGCACTGTGTGTCATACAGGAAATGATTAACCCAGTAGAGCACTCTTTCCTATATTTAACATGGTGGAGAAATAGGTTGTTGAACCCTATACCTCTCGCATGCAATGCCAGAGCTACATCTAACAATGAAATATGATAATTATGCAGCCTGCATAGTTGCATCACATGTATTACAATATATGAACTATAAATACAACATCAATTGTTGTAGTGGGCTCATAAGGTGTGATAGTCATTGTAAAATCAAAAGGATTCATGTTGATTTCCTTCATACACTTTCTCACACACTGGAAGTGGAATTCCAGGTCTGGCATTTCTTTGATCAAGTGTACATATTTTTGGCTTAAAGGAAAAGGTGTGTATGGTTATGTTATTGCAAGCCATTCTTCATCATAATGACTCTCATGATGCGGCCCTGCATCAGATTCTATTTCAATAACCTGGAATAAAAAATAAAAATAAAAAAATTGTGGCCAGGAAGACACTTATCCTATGTAATAAATTATGTGATGGATCCATTCTCCCCTTGTTGAACAACTGTTGCTAATTTAGTGTGCATATGTATAGAGAATCAATATGAGGACTTCCACTTTTTCAAAAGTTCTTTAGTAGAGTTACTTACCAAAGTTTTTTTTTTAATCTCATTTTCAAAAAATGGCTTGTGATGAAGTAATTGCTCTTAAATCCCAAAGTTAGTGATACCATGAGGCCAATCAGGTGAAATAAATATATCTAGAGGCTCAAATTTACATCATCTTGTGAACATCATATTCACACACATTATATATAGACCTGATATCATTATTATTGTAATAAGCCCTTTCATAATTCCATGAATAATAATCACGCTCATTAAAAGTGCCAGAAAGGTCACCAATACAAATATTTCGAAACCATATGACTCCAACAAACCCCATAAAGAATATCCTCGGTGCATCCCATTCTCCATAGTAAAGGTCCCGCAGATAATTTGGTTACAATCAGATATTTCGATTGTTTGGAGTTTAGTTGACATTCATTGGAATTGTGTGATAAATTATATGTCTATAGCTACATGGTAAAAGTAATTTAAACAATTCCACTTAAAATGGATGATAAAAATATTGAGTGATTAAAAAATATCCGATTGAGTGTTCTCATAACAAAAACACCTAGCAGCTAAATGCATTTTGTGAAGCGCAACTGCGTTAAACTGCATTATCTTAGTTACATAAAACATGCATCATCATGAACAACACCTTATTAGTGATTTGGATTTTGTTTGTCGTAGTTTTCAAGCCCTCTCAAAGAAATTCTCTTAAGACATGGGAAGACATGCACAAATTTCCAGATCACAGTTGGTGATGCTGAGCTAGGTAAAACGACTTTAAACGCCTTGGGAATCTAATGTCCTTTGGAGGTGTCTCTTATAGAGAGACTTCTTCAGCCTCTGCACGATGTTAAATGAATTTTTTTAATGTTCCTTCAAAAATAGTGACTGTGCTACATGATCTGAATCTTATTCAACCGACAGATATAGGTATGAATCTGGTAGATATCAACAATTAAACACGTTTGCATTACATTTTATAGTTCTAGGATCTAATAAAATTCCAAAGAGGATATATTATCGAACATAGGTCTCATATATTTTCTAAAAGCATCTGTAATTCCTGGGATCCTTCACGCAGTTAGTTATTCAGAGTCGCAACAAGTTAGCTACCTTTTATTTCCCAATGCCATCATCATCAGATTGAATTTCTCCTCCCTGCCTTTTTATTTCACACTATATTTGGTGGACATAGTTCAAAAGATAAAACTCTGTCAAAAAATGAAACAGTCGCGAGTGGCACATCATTTCATACAATATATTGATTAAATGAAAGCTTAAAGAAACAAATTATCTCTTTCACTAGATGTCTCAGAAAGTCCATAACCACATATTGAAAGAATGAAACATATTGAGCAACTTGCACAAAACGCAGTCAATCAAACTCATGCAAACTCCATTCAAATACACCTTTCACTGCATGTTGGAGCCTCCATGTTCACCTGTAATGCTAAGCACTTCTTGAAATTCAATCCATAACATGTAGGTCATAGGTCGAGCCTCTTTGCATCTCTTAGACTCCTTCATACTGGACACTAGTCAAAGTTACCTTCACTCTAACCTTTATTTCCTTTACACATATCTAGTGGCTATCGCTCATCCAGGAAACTACATTATTTTCTCCTTGGATTATGCTCCATGACCACGTGATCAAATTAAGCATTGATCAACACTGCTTTCTTAATTATAACCTGATAATCTTTTCTTAAAATTATTTGCGAGTCTTGGACAAAAAGGAGACGTGGATCTTCCATGCACTTCTTGGATCCACTTGTTCTTCTATATTTATGTTTTACTTCAAGTGGCTTTGCTTAATTTTCTCTCAGCTCTTCTATATTTTTGGTTTACTTCAAGTGGCCTTTGCTTAATTTTCTCTGAGCTCTTCCTTAATTTTTTTTTCAAGCTATGGATCCATGGCCATCGACACATAATTTGGAGAAGAATAATAGTACTATTTTTACAGTATGGAAATGGGATATTCATATATGAAATATTTCCCACATGTTTCCATATATGAAACTGCTAGGAAACATTTTCCATAAGTTTTTGAGAGTTCCCATAATTTACCATAATAGAATGTTTGCAGTACATGGGCCTTGTGTCAAAACTGAGAGTTTCAGATCCATAGTTTGAGAATATAAAACTTGTCAATGACAAGAGTGGAGATGTTTACATTAATATTGAACTAAGCAGTTATGTTAGGAAGGTCATTACCATGGGAGTTAATTTTATTTTCCAGGAAGGAGAGAATTAGAGAGAATCAAAATTTTCAAGCTTAGAATGACTTGAGGAAGGACACAACCACTAGGCAAGGAGCAAATCAATGCAAATATTAGTTTCACAACTTTGACTTTCTATAAAGGATATTTCATATTTATAATGCTCCTGTGATTTCTAAGTGTTTCATAGAAGCATTTGACCCTTTTATTTTGATAAAAATTTCCCCCACATTTGAGCAAGCACAACAAAGCAATGACAGGAATAGTCATGGTTTTTCCATTTTATTGCCTTTTTTGGATTTAGATTGATTACCAATGGAGTCTTGCAATGTTAATAATTATATTGCATTTTCTAAAGCATGAGTGGGAAATAGTAAATACCACAGGTAAAAGGTGCATGAGAGTTGACCTACTGTAAACTTGTTGCTTGAAACTCTTTTAGAGTCCAATGTTGATTTTTTTTTAGTCATGAGCAAAATTTGACAAAGAAAATAAATAGGCATTTTATATTAATCGAAAGAAAACAACACATGAATCTTATTTTAATGGTTTATAATGAGCTTGAGTTCTTGAGTCTGGTGTTAATTTGTGGAAGCATATCTTTTTCATTCAGAAACAATCTTATAATGGTAACTGAACTCATGAAGAATAGATTGGTGCTCAGCCATAATTGAGTGTCTTTGATTGCTTTATGTTAGATTTTTAATTGACTTCTCCCTAAAACAATCTTTCCATTTTATTTTTTGGAATAATAGTTTGTTTAGTGGTACATGATAATTGCAAAATACAATAGAAGGATTAATTATCAATCTTCCAAGTAACATTAATCTGATCAGGTTTCACTTACTGTTCTTTGCAACAAAGCTTGATTTTATTGCACATCACTCCTGGTTCTAACAAGATATTTCATATTTGATCATATCCCTCACATATCTCCAAATCACCCACAACATATTTTAGTGAAATTTTGTACCAAATTGCTAAGACATGTATGAACTGTTTATTGCTATGTTCATCCTTCACCTTTTCTTGAGATGTACAATGCTCTTGGGTGCTTCTATTCTTGACATTAATGTTTGGGTGCCACCTAAAGAATTCCCAAATTGATTTCAAATGTTGATTTTCTAATGTTGTCATTTTGAAAAAGGAATTTGTAAACATTTTTCAATTTGATTGTTTATTTATGTTTTTTTCCAGGCGATCATTTGAAACATCTCTTATTGGAAAAGCTACAGTTAGGAAAGGATAATGATGTTATGCCAAAAGGATGCCCAACTATGTTATTCAATTTTGAATATTTGTTACTATAGACATTTTTTTTTCTAAGCTAAATGTGCATTCTTTTTTAGTATTTTTTTATTTTTGTATTGGGAATGAATAATTTTCGTGCAACTTCTTCTTGGCAAAGTTTTGTTACTGTTAGTATAAGTGTCTTTTGCAACATTATTTAATTCAATTTTAATTTATATATCGCCTTTTAAGTTCATAGGTGTTTTGCAGCATTCTTTAATTCAATATTAACTGATACCTTGTCTCTTCACCTTTGCAGTGTCGAATTTTCAAAGGATGGAAAATCTCAAGTCTCAAATCATAGAGTCAGAAGATGGATTCTACATAGGAATATGCAAGGACTTCAAGGAAAACAGAGGACACAAGTTGGGTAGAAAGATGTGCGAGAGCATAGTGGGTGTTGGTTAAATGACAATAAGAGAATTACTGGATTTTTATGGGCATTGCCAAGGTTTCACTTAGTGGCCATTGTAATATTTTGAAAATTGAACGATGTAGATGATTTTCATGTAAAGTATGGAGACGGTTCTTTTCATGGACTAGTAGGCCTTTTCTAGAATTTGGCAATATGGTGTTAGCTGTTGGAAATTTTATTCTCATATCAATTCAAAAGGAATTCTATTTAAAGGTGCTAGCTCAATGGTAGAGCACCTGCCTTATAGCAAGAGGTTGGTGGTTCGATTCCTCCGTGCCCTATATATATTCTAGAACCACTAAAAAGAAATAAATAACTAAAAAAATGACCAAAATTTGCATATAAACGACCGTCAGTACAACATCAGAGATAAGTGACCAAAAAAATGACCAAAATATGCATATAAATGACCACTTTTGAGTTGGCGATCGCTGGTAGCAAATTAGCGGTCATTTATCACGTGACAAAAAATGTGGTCATAAATTTGGTCATTAATTGTGACAGTTAATGACCAAATATACGACCAAATATATGACCACAAGATAAGCTATAAATGACCAAGCTAAATATGACCACATTTTTTGTCGCGTGATATATGGCCACTAATTTGCTACCAATGGTCACCAACTCAAAAGTGGTCATTTATATGCAGATTTTGGTCTTTTTTTGGTCACTTATCTCTCATTTTGTACTAGTGAGGTGTCCCACCACTTTTTCTAGAGAGGAACAACACAAACTGAAAAGTCATGCGAAAAACTATCTCATTATTTTCGACACTTTGTATAGGCGTGGGACAGACTCCATCTTACGACGTTGTTTGAATTTAGAAGAAGCAGAATCAGTATTGAATGATGCTCACAGTGGAGCTTGTGGGGGTCATCTTTCTGGGTTGGCGACAGCTCAAAAAATACTGCGTGCCGGGTATTTTTGGCCTACAATCTTTAAAGATTGTGTGGAAGCTGTGAAACGCGGTCGTCCGTGTCAGTTTTTCACTAGAAAAATGAGAGCACATCCAGCTCCTCTTCATCCTATGATCACAGCAGGTCCCTTCACCAAATGGGGGGTTGATGATATGACTTGTAATCCAGTTTCGGCTGGAGGCCATCGTTATATTATTGTTGTCATCGACTACTTAACCAAGTGGGCCAAGGCAATGCCTATTGTTAAAGAGGATGGAGAAAACGTCGCTTATTTTGTATTCAATCAAATTATCGCAAGGTTCGGCATACCTAAAGTGATCATAATAGATCACAGTCATCATTTTCATAACAACATGATGACCGAGCTTTCTACCATGCTAGGTTTTCGTCAGGAGCATTCGTCTTCATTCTATCCACAGGCGAATGGTCAGGTCGAAGCGGTTAACAAAACTTTGAAAACTATTCTACAAAGAACCGTTAATGTCAGTAGGAATAACTGGCACATCATGTTGTATCCTCCTCTTTGGGCTTATCGAGCAAACGTAAAGACTGCTACCGGGTTCTCTCCCTTCCAACTTGTGCATGGGATAGAAGCAGTCGTTCCGATTAAATGTGAGATTCCCTCATTAAAGTTGGTTGTCCAACTGTTACCAGAAACTTCAGTTTTAGAAGAATGTTTGCTACATTTAGAGCATCTAGACGAGCAGCGCCACGATGCGCTCACAACAAACGAGGTCCATAAGAAACAAGTCAAAGGACAGTACGATAAGTCTATCAGACCTAGGGTTATTCTCGAAGGAGACCTTATCCTACTTTGGGATCAGGACAAAGAACCTTTAGGGGCTGGCAAGTTCAAGTCCATGTGGCTTGGTCCCTATATAATCTCGAAGGTACTGAAGAAAGGTGCTTATGATCTAATAGACTACAAGGGTAATAAGCTGCTTGAGCCTAGAAATGGGCTCTACTTGAAGAAGTACTACGCTTAGGCATGTGTGCTTTTTCATGTATTATAGTTGTACATTTTGTAGAACTAGTTTTTGCTTGTGATCGTTAGTCGACCTTATGTGTGTTTTCTCGCTTCGTGTTTTAGATGTCGACATAACATTTTTTAGGATTTGTTGATGGCGCCAGTCGCCACACCCGACAGTTGGCTTCAGCAGCTTGGGTCATTTACTCACCGACTGGCCAACTAGTTTCTTTGGGGGGGTTTGTTTGGGTCCCACAACGAATAACGTAGCTGAATACAATGTGGTCATAGAACTTCTTCGGGATGCTCTCATCCAGGGCATTTCACATTTGGAGGTAAGACTTGATTCGCAACTAGTTGTATTTCATTTGACGGGTGTTTATCAGATTAGAGATCCTGTTTTGCTACGATAGTTTTTGCGAGTTAAATTATTGGAAAGACAATTTGATTCCATCATATATCAACATATTCCAAGAAATTTGAATGCACTAGTTGATTCATTTGCAAATTATGTTTTAGATTGGCATTTGTATCATACACGTCCATAAATAAACATTTACACATAAAGTTAAACACACACATGTAAATATAAGCCGGTCCTGTATATATATCCGATATTGTATAAAAAAATAGTATGAGTTTGGAACATAGGTCTATCACTAAGTCATGTCATAAGATACAAAATTGGGCTCGATGGCCTCAAAATACATAAAATATTCTTCTCCTATGGAGAAGTTGGGGCCTCATCAGCATCCACTGCCTCTCGGTAACATATGACCAGCCTGGCTACCTTCCGCAGCAATCTAATCCAGGCTGGGGGCACACCGACTACATCCTCCTGCATGGCAATGGGCATCCGCTCTATGCGATATGTAGGAATATCATGAGTCAACCAACTCATGTTCCTCTCTATATCCCCTAGCGTAGCATCAGCTGCACCCACATCAATGGGCCTCACGAAAGTAGTAGGATGTCCCTTGGGACGAACTGGTCCAACATCTGCATATGACACTTTGTTTTAGAATTTCAAACTCATCATAAAAATAATATACTTTAAAATTTGAAAAAATTAAATATTTTTCAAAAAACATACCTATATCTCCCCAGGCACCACCTGGAGGAAGTACCAGCTCTGGATCATGACGGAAGTCTAAACCAACATACGGAAACTACTCAAATGTTGGCACCTGTCTCTCCCACCATCCCCAGAAATCATTGGTGTGATAGCAAAAGTAGCTTTCACCACCACCCTGGCAGAGAAAAATGTCACCCCAACGGCCCAATCTTGGCTCACGAGGAATGACTGGGGGAAAAGGCATGCCCAAACTAAGAGCAGGTACCCTCTCGAAGAAGAAGGTACAAAGAATGCTGCCATATCCAAAGTTCTTCATTCTCCTGATTTTACACCCCGAGAGTTGAAGCTTCATGTTTGCTAAGAGACTTGTGCACCAATCATATACATGACCTTGCAAGCATTCGATACCAATATGCATGTAGTACTTTGAGGCGAGGTGTTGTGCGGAACTCCCTCCCATTCGGTTCAACATTCTTATAATAACCCTCAGAGGGAAGCTTGTAAGAGTAGAAATGAGAATCTGACTTCCACATTTCTCAGTACCTTCCACACAGTATGCATTTACATAATCTTGTACGGACATGGCACCCACATTACGTGAGGACCCTTTCAGGTTTACAGGATCTCCTCTCCTAGAGAGCCCTGTAATGAAGTATATGTCATCAACAGTGAAGTCCAAGGTCTCTCCCCAGATATTAAACACATTGGCATCGGCATCCCAATACTGAATGAGTCTTTGAAGTAAGCGGTTGAGTGCCCTCATGTTTACGGTTCGGTAGAATTTCAATAAACCACACCTTTTAAGCGCATGAAGCGTGGTAGGATCTTGCATAGCCATCCTATCCATCTCTTCATGCTCCCTTTCCCTCCAAATAAGTGCCATCCTATCAAAAGAAGGGTCAATTTTTAGTTCTTGAGCATTTTTTAGGCATTTTCAGGGGCAAACGCTACTCTATAAGCACACAGTCACGTTTGGACACTACTGTCCTTGAGGAACAGTAGCGTTCACCCTAAAAAATACTCTACTCTACCCTTACACAGTAGTGTACACGAAAATCACGAGTTGAGCATGGCTAGATAAGTGTTTTTAAGCATGAAAATTGACAAATCAACCATCAAAATGCAAGTAGGGATGAAAATAACTTACTTGGAAGAGGTTTGAGGTTGAATGGTCGCCCGATTCGATCGCTATGAATGGTTGAAGAGCAAGGGTTTGCTCCAAAACTTGCCCTACAATTCCAAATGTGATATTTGAGTCTTCAAAATGAAATTACATATGAATTTGAATTTGATTTTTTACCCACTTTTTTTAAAAGTCTATAGTTTCAAATTTCATAAAAAAGGTTTCTATTTAATCATTAATACCTATAAATGTTGATGAGATGAATTTAACCTATGTTTCTCAAATTTTCACTAGACTTTCATAGCATCAATCTATTATGACTTAATTTCTTTATTGATGGACCACATTAAGTACTTTATGGTTGAAATTTTATGTCATTGAAAATTTTTTGTTGTTAATACTAACTTGGTTGTTGAGATCCCAGTCTTTGGCAAGTTATGAGTCATGATCCTAGAAGTTGTCATTTAAGTCATTTTAAGCTCTTGTTTGTACTATTGAAACCTAAACAAGATTGTCGAGCAAACTTGTCCTCTTCAAGCTCGTTAAAGGAACTAAAGGCCCATCCGCTTAAGTATAAGTTTAACCCTTTTCCAGACTTTTGCGGATTACTTACGAAAAAGGAATACTCTAGTCATCCATGGCTAGAAGAGTTCTTCTTCCATTCTTTTACATTTTTTCGGGGGAAGAGACTAACTTTATGAAAAAGGACCTTTTGGAGCCCTCTTTAGGGTTTTCAGGCTCTCGAAATATGAAAACACCAAGCGAGCACTCACCTACTCGGGCTCGATGTAAAATCCACGAGAAGGTGTATAGAGGATTGTTTAAGTTTTTCAGACTCTATAAACAGGAAAACATCGGCGAGCATTAACCTACTTGGGCTCGATATTAAAATCCACGAGTAGGTGTATGGAGTTATTGTTTAAGTTTTTCAGACTCCTTAAAATTGAAAACACCGACGAGCAAGAACAGATCTCGACTCGATATTAAAATCCAGAGATCAGTGTTATAGAGTATTCTTCTATCTCTTCTTCAAACTCTGTAAACAATAAAGAAGGTCCTGAGTCTTCCTCCCATGGGCTCGTTAAACACTTTACATGGTTGGATCTATTGAGTTTTCATTCTTTCTTGGACTCATTAAAACAATAAGAAAGGTATTCTTTTATCTAAAAAGAATAAGGGATAAGAAGGGTATATCACATCTTACAGTTTCAAAGGCAGTTCAGTCAGTCCTATCCTTGAACACAGTACCTATTTGAGTCTATAATTTCAGTTGGGTTTAGTTTTTGACCTTACGGTGAACCTGATCTCCAAGTTGTTTACTCCCCCGGTTGGTTATTCTTCCAACCATATGGAGGGTCTGCTAATGTATCCTACATTGCAGGCTTATATCACTTTCCCATCATGTTGAAAACTGCTTAAGTCACTTTGTGTAGTGCTTACTGTTCAAGGATACAGCCTGTGTTGGCCATTCTACAGTTACCTTGACCTCATGTGTCGGCCATCCTAGTGTCAGTCTTGTTACTTGTCCTACTCCACATCAGCTCATACCATTTGAGTGTTCCTCGTGTTGGATGATGAAGGATGCCTTAAGGCCTCCCTTCCAACAGACTTCTTCCCATTGACATCAACTCATTTTTCTCTGGGAATGAAGTTTAGAGTTTCGGTTAGTACCTTGGGGATTGCAGTCACCAGTGGCAATTTCCCTCGTTGTTGAATTATGAGAATACACCAATGTCTCTTATTTGACAGGTTCCTCAAGTGTTCGACGTCAAGTCTACTTATTCACACTTGTTGGATCGTACTAGGTACCTTGGGCTCCATTATCATTATTAGTGGAAGCCCTCGCATTTTTTAACGTTATTCATCAATGACCGGTAATCAAACGATTCCCCCCATGTTCGACCTCAGCTCATTTATTCACATGATTAGGGTTTGTACCTTGGGTTGTTTGGATGAAGACCTTGGGATTTTGATGCATTACCTCATTATGTTATCACCCAAGCTACGCAAGACTGAGCCTGACTCATTTTGGCTCCCCATGAGACATAGATCCAGTTTGTTGTTATGGCTATGATCTCTCATTCTGACATGGATCCATGCTTGTATTTCAATGGCCATTCTATATATACATCTCCTAGTTATGTATTGGAGATCATGTTGTATCATGCTACACATCTATATGATGTCAATATTGAATTGCTCGCTGACCTTTATCGTTATTTCAGGTACTTTTGTGACTTGGTTCTGCGGTTTCCTGCTCCTCCTCTAACTTGGAATTATAATGTATTTCGGCCATCGTTTCCCTCTGACCTCACACATTAGGAGGCATCTGTTATAGGTCAAATCTGCACTTCTCTGTCCGTGGTCACATCTAGCTATCGATCACCAAAAAGGACAACTTGGATTGAAGAGCATGATTGCCTTAGATGATGAATGGACTAGACTTACCCCTCTATAGCTGACAAAACTCTCATTTTACCTACTTTTTGGGAAAAACGCTACCCTATAAGCATGATAGTAGCGTTTTCCTGCTAAAATACTCTACTCCACTTCAATAAAGTAGCGTTTGCCTCTTGAAATACTCTACTTTGCTTCAATAGAGTAGCGTACAGCTCAAAAAATCTTGCAAACGCTGGTTGTAAAGCAAGAAAGTTGCATGTTGAACGCTACTCCACTTAAGAAAATTAGCATACACCTTAAAAAGTAATCAAAAATATATTAATTTGACGAATTGGGATTAGTTGAAGTTGGTTTTGCAACTTCCTTAACCTCCCAATCAAACTACCTCTCGATCCAAACTGCCTACCTTGTCCCATAAATACAAGGGGGATAGATGAGAGAGAGGAGGAGAAACTATGCATTAAGGGTTGTTACGTTGGAGGAATTCCAAAGTTAGTGTGAAGAGCAGGAGCCTAGGATCCGGTTGCACAAACACAGGCTAAATGATCAGGTATACTTGTACTGATTATTTGCTTTTGACAATAAAGGTTGAAATGCCCTTCCCGTCCCTATCAAATGTCTAATGGATTGCATATTTGTTTGGATTAAATGCTTGATTGTATTTGATGTTTAAATTGTATTTCAATTTCATCATTGTTATATCAGTCAAGATACGCTGAGGAAGGTATCTTTGTATGGCAGGTTCGTCAAACGGAAGATCAAGTGGAGGATCGATCGAAGGAGCAAGCGAAAGCTAGGATCGAACGTCATTAATAAGGTATGCCTTCATAAACCTTGATCTCTTTCCTTTTGTAGAAGCCTGTGTGATATGATCAATGTATTTACCTGTCACCCCAGAAGTTGGTAGTGTCCCTCTCCTCGCTATAGGGTAGAATTCCCGAACAACATACCTATATTAGCCCTATAGTTTTTTGTAATTATAATTTAGATTTAAAGAAATTGTGGAGGCAAAGGAACTTGAAATTACTATCCACTTGACCATGATACTCCAAAAAGAATCTGCTCTCCTATCAAAAGTTAGCATCTTGTTTATGTATTCTTTCTAGTTGACCTAGTAGGCTATTGTTTTTACCAATGAACCACAACCGCATCAAGATTAATTAAAATTGAAACCAATCATTTGTCTCTGTCCTTTGTGATGTTTTTTGTTTATGGAATTATTTTTAGCCATCACTCTGCGCCTATTTTCTAATTGTATATATGAAAAGCATGCGATAAGGTGCTATTCATCACTCTGCGCCTATTTTCTAATTGTATATATGAAAAGCATGCGATAAGGTGCTATTGACTACCAACTTCTGCAATGATTTCAAAATATGGCTATAAAATATTGAATCTGAATATGGAACCAAATGACATCAAACATGCCACCAAACCTAGTTTGCAACACAAATAAAACTATCTTTTCCAGAATTGTACATTGACAATGCATCAAGAACTAACATTGTTTAGCTTATATGGTGCTTATATGCTCACATATGTAATTCAAAATCAAATACCGAGTTGATATTTAGTTATCTTCTCCACACAGAAGAATCTGAATTTATGCAACTGAAGATTGATATAATTCTCTTCTAGATACAAAATAGAAATCGAGAGCATCTAATTTTTCATTTAATATACTTGCATATTTATTGCGCTAAATTTTGCTCATTGATCTAAGAATAATCTACATCCAATGCGCAGGATGCAAAAAATTGCTGGAACAGGATTCAATTTATTGTCAATAGAAGACTTGTTGTAGAATATTTTTGGCATAGACGAAATACAAAGCTTTCTCAGTTGTTGTTTAAACAGCTTTTGCTCACATGTATTTCACAGCTTCATGAGCATTTTTTTTGGAACCTGGCCACTGGTCTTTCGACAACAAATACCTCTATAGCTAGTAGAATATACAAACCAAATAGACTTTTTGTCTTTCGTATCAATTCTTTAAAAAATGCTTTTATGTTTGCATAACAGATATATCTACAACTAATGGAATAGAGAACCCAATGACTGCAAATTTTGAACTAGCGTTTTTGGACTTGTGTTTTAATACTTAGAATCCGATCCTTCACGGAATGTATTTCAACAAAGCAAATATTTTTTTTCCTATCTATCACGGTTTCATTGTCGATGATTCTTGTGGTATTAACATATTTTCTTTTAATTATTCCCTTAAACACTTGTGTCAAAAATGATGGATGTGAAACATGTGAGTAGTTGTAAGAGGTTCCTACATATCTTTTGTAACCACTTTTATTATCAATGTTGAAGACTTTCCCTGTTCCTTTTAAGTCTTAGATTATCAATGGCAATTAATATAGGGTATTACGTTTCCCTTGTATTTACTGTGCAGCTAGCTTATGCCACATTGCATTTGCTATGGTCATGCACGGTTAATGGTCCATCACTATATTTTGTTATGTATTTATATATCTCTATCTATCTAATGAATAAGTCCTATTTGTTGTTAACTTCATTAACAGGTTTAATTTCATTACTCATTATTTATTCCATCTCCCAAACAAAAAATATGTTACGGTCAATGCTTTTATATTTAATTATAATTTTCATCATCATTAAAATATTAATAAATATGTTACTGTCAATGCTTTTATATTTAATTATAATTTTCATCATCATTAAAATATTAATATGTTGTTAAATAATCAATAACTTGAAGAACAGTTTGATATTTGTATTCTAATATCTGATTATAACTATCATGGGTTAACTATTGTATTTAAAACTCTGAGAAATAATAAATTAAAATCCTGTAGTGTCATTTTATTTTTTCCTCAATTGTTGGTTGTATGCTTTAAGTAACGCTCACTTAGGTTTTTGACCAAATGGTATTTTGAAGTATTACGATGTAATACTTCTAGACTAGATACCAAGATCTTGATGATCAATGATTCAATGATCTAGCCACCATGCAATGCAACCTTTGCTTGAATAAACATATGATGCTTTCAGGTTCTACTCACCTCTTTGCAAAATGATGTGTTTGTTTTTCACCCACTACATTCATACAAGCTTTGTTTTTAGTTATGTAAATGTCGATCTAGGACATGATTAGCTAAGCTCAAAGTCAATTTGCTAAATATAATTAGAAACATACTTCAGTTTGGCCTAGGTGGAAACGTCGGGGACATTGCCACCTCGTGGCTCTTGTTGTTTTATGTATTATGAAAAGAGGACAAATGTTTAGTTGTTCTATATCTTTAAAAAAAATGTATTATCGATATATGTTAAAAGCATTATGAAAAGAGAACTAATGCCTAGTTAAATTGTTAAATGGTGAAATTATTACATATATTATGAGAAGAAAATAAATGCCTATTTATTTGTTGTTTTAAGAAAGGTATTACATTGTATATGTTTAGGAAGAAAGAAAAATAAATAGTTATATATATGTGTGTGTGTGTGTGTGTGATTGAGTGTGGATTGGAGAATATATATATATATATATATATATATATAAGAATGACAATTGGAAATTAATGTACTCGATAAATGTTATGGCCACGGAGGGTATTGTGATTGGATGTCTTAATAATAGTTGCATGAATCGTATGTTGCATAGGTATGTTTAATTAGACTTTTGAAGACATTGAAATTAATGAAGGATAGTTATTTTAATTATATTAGTGTTTTTTCAAAAGTATAAAAAGAAAAGAAAAAATGTGATTATGAAAATTGGGGTATATTTTGGGTGTGTTACACTTAGCTACTAAAACAAATGGGCTATGATGGACAAGGGCTAGGCAAAAAAAACCAAGGTACCTTGAGACCTATTGCAGCTAAACCAAGGTTCAAACATGAAGATTTGGACTATAATGGAACAAACACAAACACCGTGGACACCAAGACCATTTTTGTGAAGGAAAAGGATCACAAGTTAGAAATTACATGTGCATCAGAGGAAGGAACAACAATGAAGGAAGAGGTAAGCATACTTCCACTCAATCCTTCTTGTGACAGAAGGCGGAAGAGTAGTGAAGAGAAGAGCTCCAAGATTTGGCCAACACTAACACTTCAAGGAAAAACCAAGCCAATTAACCAGAATAAGAAGAAGACCAAGAGGAATGTAGTAAGAAATACATCCCGTGTTTGTCACCACTGGAAGAAAAAGGGCCATAGAACTGACCACTATTGGTACTCTGATGTATGTGATTTTTGCAAGAAGAAAGGTCATTGTATGGCATCTTGTTGGGAGAAACAAGCCACATGCCACAACCCAAGTTGCTTTCAGCGGAGGAATGGCAAGTAGACTTCCCCAAACCAACTGAGGACTCAAAAGCACATGTACAAAATAAGTATGTCAAGCATCCCATCCATTGATGAGAACTTTTTCCACCACTACAAGTTGAGTGGACATTGGGAAGAGAAATGTTGGAAACTTCATCCAGAGCTTCATTGCATTAACCATGTAGTCAAGCAAAGAGTGTGGAGAGTGAAGCTTAGAAGAGATGAAGAGCTACTTTCCTTGGAAACCCAAGGAGCAGAGAGTGTCAACGTATTTACAGTGGCACAAGAGGTCAGCCTCACCAACGAAGTAAGCAATAGTTTTGTGGAAGCAGGTGTAATGTCCCCATTTTGACCCCCTTTGTATTAAACCGTAAATGATGTAAATATTGTAATTTAATCATGGTGAGGAGCTCAAGGCCAAGGCCCCACCATTGATTTAGCGTTTCATGTATCGGCAATTAAAAATAGATGCCCATGGTTCTTGTGCGAGATGGGCACAATGTAAATAAGACACCATGT
Source organism: Larix kaempferi (assembly GCA_027924585.1). Classification (NCBI taxonomy): domain Eukaryota; kingdom Viridiplantae; phylum Streptophyta; class Pinopsida; order Pinales; family Pinaceae; genus Larix; species Larix kaempferi. Next base: position 16,522,778 of record BSBM01000825.1, on the reverse strand, counting down.
AAATACGAATTTTAATGGAAAAACCCACATCCGGCTATGCAATGCAACAAAAGAGATGGGGCATGACTCTACAAGGAAAAGGGAGGGAAATTATTCAAACCTTGAGCCAATGGTATTAATCCATGTGTCAATGGGGAAACCCATAAACCACCAACTACCCATTCTGTCTCATGTACCCAATCATTTAATTTTTTTTTTTCCAAGAAATTGGTTAAGGCAGTTAATGCCTTGGGAATGAAAGAGTATGGGCAAGCCATTTTCGTGCATGGGCAAGCCATCAACTTGGAAAAACGTGTTTTGTCTCCTTGGGCAAGAAACCACCCACGAAATGGTGCCCAAAGCCATTCTGTACAGGAAGCCTTTGATCATTCACGCAGGGGGAGTTAGCTGGGGTCTTTCCATTTACGTTTTTCATCTAAATACTGCATTTTTCCATGCCTGGGAATCGTTTTTGCAGTATATAACAGTTGGGAGAGGGAGGGCCACGTTTTGAGGACTGTAGGGAGGTCGTTTTTGCCCCTGAATGTCCAAGGACGTTTTTCTAAAAACGGATTTGGCTTCTTGGGTTGTTCACCAACTTCCCATTTCGTTTTTGTGGGTTCCCATGTTTTTCTGGGTTAGTTGAAACCCCATCTCACGCATTCCACTGTGGAAAATGTTTTCCTCATGTCCAGCAAGTGGGGCTCTGCTGTTATGTGCATCCTTGTTCTTGGTTTGAGCCTGGGAGCTGAAGTGTTGGAGTGGTAGTGGATAGAAGTGGCTTGATAAACCTAGTGGGGGAGACAACCTCTCAAAAAGATCAAGAGGGCTTTGGTTACTCTTCTATGCATACCCTGAGAGCACTAGATAGGGAAGGTATGGCTTGAGGGACTGCACAGCAGTGAAAAGAATACTTCCTTGTGCTGGGTGTGTAGGTATTGTGGGTGCCAAGCTAGATAGATCTTGCAAGGTTATCCCTGGCTCTGTGCTGGAGCTCACTAGCTTAGCAACTCTTCCTTTCCATCTCCTAGCAGCCTGATAAACCCAATTGTAGATTGGCTTGGCTCATCTTGGTGTATGCTTGGCTATGTGTGAGTCTGTTGTTCCCTGGTTCCTTGTAGAGATCATGCCCAGCTCGGGGGTGGCAGTGGTGCTGAGAGATTGAGGAGCACACTGGCCTATGGTTGGGTGGAACGTTGCAGTTGCATAGCCAGTTACTTGGGACTGCCTTATTGAGATAAGTATTCTCTTGTGTAAATTGGCAATTATCATTTGATGAATGTTATGAATGTATGTGGATGTATTAAACGAATTTGCTTCTGCTGTGTTTTTAAAAGCTTAGGCATTTCCATATGATCTTGTATAATTCTGCACAGATCTTTATTTCATGGCTGCCACAGAATTTTGAATGTGTGTTAGAGATCAATAGCATTTATTTGATTACCATCGTTTTTCCATAGTATGCACAGATACAGTTCTTGCATCAATGATTTTTAATTCTAACGTTTTGGGGCTAATTGCCCGGATTGAGCACCACGTCCTCCCTATCTCGTTGGTATGGTAGGAGGGGACACTACATTATGGTATCAGAGCTGCGTTGCAGCACTGGGCCGCTATGGGCCAAAACTGATAGTAAAAGAGAAGAGAAGAAGTTAAGTTTTTCTTAAGAGTTTGGGAAAAATTTTAGTTTAAGTCTGTTTTTGAAAAAAAATTTGTTTTAAGCCGTTTCGGGAAGTCGTTCCGAAATTTCGGAAAGGTTTCGCGAACCTTCCCGCAATTGCGGAAGAGTTCGGCGAACCTTCCCGAAATTGCGGAAGGATTCCGCGAACCTTCCCGAAATTGCGGAAGAATTCAGCCAATGGCTCCGAAACAGCGGAGAAAAATGTTTTTTTAAGTGAAGAATTTTTCTAAGTATCAAAATTTTTCGGAAAGAATTCTCTTCCGCAATTGCGGAAGGAATTCTCTTCCGAAATTTCGGAAGGATTCCGCGAATCGTTCCGAAACACGGAAGAGTTCGGCGAGTCGTTCCGAAACGCAGAAGAGTTCGGCGAGTCGTTCCGAAACGCAGAAGAGTTCGGCGAGTCGTTCCGAAACGCGGAAGAGTTCGGCGAGTCGTTCCGAAGTTGCGGAAGACTTCGGCGAATCGTTCCGCAACTGCGGAAGACTTCGCCGAATCGTTCCGCAACTGCGGAAGACTTCGGCGAATCGTTCCGCAACTGCAGAAGACTTCGGCGAATCGTTCCGCAACTGCAGAAGACTTCGGCGAATCGTTCCGCAACTGCGGAAGACTTCGCCGAATCATTCCGAAAAATCACCCGAAATCGAGGAAGCATTGCGGCGGAAGCATTCCGCGAACGGCTCCGGTACTGCGGAAGCCTTCGTCGAATGGCTCCACAATTGCGGGAGCATTCGCCGAATGGCTCCGCAACTGCGGAATCCTTCGCCGAATGGCTCCGCTCGGCAAATCGCCCCGCTATTGCGGAAGCGTTCGGCGAACTGCTCCGCAGTTGCGGAAGCCGTCGCCGAACCATTCCGCAATTGCGGAAGCATTCCGTCAAGCGCCCCGCATTGCAGAAACTCTCGACAAATCGCCCCGCCCATTGCGGAAGCCTATAGCCAACCGTCCCGTAGTCGCGGGAGCATACCACGAACCTCCCCGCGGTTGCGGGAGTAATCTGTGAATCGCCCGTCGCGGCCAGATTTCGCGAACTGCCCGTTGCGGCAGGGTTCAGCGAATCGCCCGATGAGGCGTGATTCGTAAAAAAAAAAAAAAAAAAAAAAAAAAAAAAAAAAAAACGAGGGCGCTGCCCTCGACCCGCCCTGCTGTGGCGGAAGCCACAAGGGGGCCCCCTTTTTTCTTTTTCCCCTCGTAGTTTCGTTGTTGTGATTTGACGAATTGTCAACGTAATGTTTTCCCATGTGCATGAAGTAATTTATAAATTTTGAGAATGTAATGCAGCTAACAATTGTGTTGATGAACACATTTCAGAGAGTCACAGTTACAGCAGGATAACACTCTCGATAATACAGTGGAAAAATTTTGGATCTTGGTTGGGCCAAGAAAATGCACATCATGAATGATGCACAGGATCCCTATGAACCTGAGACAGATGCCATGGGGGAGAACATACAGGTTGAGAATGCTGAAACAGAATCTAATGGGAGAAGAAATCAAGAGACCCCTCCAGATGTTGCAGCCACCATGAGAAGCCTAAGGGTGGAGTTGCAAAGCTGTAGGGAAGATAATGAAAGAATGATTAAAGCTCAGGAAGAACAAAATCAGCTGAATGCAGCCATGCTACAGAGTTTAACAGACATCCAAAGGCAAATAAACTCTAGGCATCAGATATCAAATCCAGAAAAGGGTGGAAGTAGCTCTAGAAGAAATTCCCGTAAAAGGGCCAGTAGCCCAAGAAGAATTTCTACAGACAACACATATAGTCCAGAAATCTCTTCTAATGAATCATCTGACTCTGAAGAATCCATTGAGGGTTCAAGCTCTTCATCTCACAGGAGCAAGAGGAAGAAGCACTACAAGAACAGTTCACATGGGGAATTTAAGAAGGCAAAACCTCCTACATTTGACGGAGAGGTAAAATCTAGTCAAGAAGCTGAAGCTTGGCTTCTTGGGATGAGAAATTACTTCCAAGTCCAAGACTACTCGGGAAATATGAAGGCAAGGGTAGCCATCTTCAACTTGAATGGAAGAGCATCTATATGGTGGGAACACACCAGGCAAGTGAAGAAGATCAACGAAAGGAAGATCGTGTGGAAGCAGTTCAAGAAATACTTCAAGCAGAAGTACCTCTCGGATAGGTACTATGATGATAAGATCAAAGAGTTCCATGAGCTGAGATTGGGACAATTGACCATGGAAGAATATGCAAACAAGTTCTTGGAGCTGCTGAGGTATGTCAAGTATATTCGAGATGATAAGGTCAAAATTCAGCGTTTCCTAAGTGGACTACCACAGTCATATAAAGACAGAATTGAGTTCGATGAACCTCGAACCCTAGAGGAGGCCATAAGAAAGGCCAAGTATTTCTTTGATCAAAATAGAAGCAAACCAGAATTCCATAAGGCATGGAAGGATAAGAAAAATGAGAAGTTTGATCAAAGGAAGAAGGGGTTCAAGCCTCCTCAATTCCGGAATCAGCAAAGGCAACCATCACAGGTTGTGACTAAGCCAACCAGGATGATGGGAGACAAGCCAAGAGATCCAAAGGATCCAAGAGAACCACTTCAATGTTGGGGTTGTGGAGGAGACCACATGCTTAGGAACTGTCCACATAGGAATGGGAATGCAAATCAAGTTCACAACATCCAAGGAGCTGGAACTGTGGGTCAAGTGGCAAGGACAATCCCTAGGATCTATGCAGCAGTAGATGACCGCCAAGCAGATCATCAGTCAACTGTGGTTGAAGTTGAAGGTAAGATTGCTAAGCAGTCTGTTTCTATTTTGATTGATCCTGGATCTACTCACAGTTATGTCACTCCTAGAATTGTTGAGATGTGTGCTTTCAAGAAATTAAAGCATAGTAAATCTTGGTTAGTTCAACTAGCCACTGGAACCAAGAGAAAAGTTAGCGAAATATTATAGAAATGTCCATTAGAGATGGATGGGCTATTCACTTATGCAGATCTGAATATTTTGTCACTTGGTTCCTATGATATTCTCATTGGAATGGATTGGTTAGAAGCACACAGGGTTAAACTTGACTGCTACAATAAGACATTTGAATGCATGGACGAGGAAGGAAACCCGAGGGTTGTAAAAGGCATTCCAAAGGTGACTTCTGTTAGACAGGTTTCAGCCATGCAACTAAAGAAGTTCTGTAGGAAGGGATGTCAATTGTATGCAGCTCACGTTTTAGAGGCAACAGAGAATGAAACTCTGAAATTGGAGGACTATCGGGTATTGCAAGAATTCAGGGATGTTTTTCCTGATGAGATTCCGGGACTCCCTCCAAAGAGAGACATTGACTTTACAATTGAACTTGTGCCAGGAGCGGCACCAGTATCTAAGACACCGTACAGGATGAGTACCCCGGAATTACTAGAATTAAAAATGCAATTACAAGAGTTGCTGGAAAAGAAATACATTAGGCCAAGTGTGTCCCCGTGGGGAGCACCTGTTCTATTTGTGAAAAAGAAAGATGGAACACTCAGGTTATGTATTGACTACAGGCAGTTGAACAAAGTCACAGTGAAGAATAAATACCCATTGCCCCGAATTGATGACCTTTTTGATCAAATGAGAGGAGCAAAGGTATTTTCAAAGATTGACCTGAGGTCTGGGTACCATCAGGTAATAATCAAAGAAGAAGATATTCATAAGACAGCCTTTAGAACGAGGTATGGACACTATGAGTTTGTAGTGGTACCATTCGGTCTCACAAATGCACCAGCTACATTCATGTGTCTCATGAATAATGTTTTTAGCAAGTATTTGGACAAGTTTGTTCTTGTATTCCTAGATGATATTCTCATCTATTCCAAGAATGAAGAAGAACATGAAGAACATTTGAGAATGACAATGCAATTATTAAGGGAGCATAAGCTGTATGCCAAGTTGAGCAAATGTGACTTCTATAAAGATAGAATTCATTATTTGGGTCACATCATCTCCGATGAAGGAATATCTGTAGACCCTGAGAAGATTGAAGCCATTATGAATTGGCCAACTCCAAGGAATGTGACTGATGTGAGATCTTTTATGGGCCTTGCTGGCTACTACAGGAGGTTTATCGAAGGATTTTCCAAAGTTGCTAACCCGATCACTTCTTTGCAAAAGAAGGGGATAAAGTTTGAATGGTCACCAAGATGTGAGGAAAGTTTTCAACAGTTGAAGAATCTTCTTACAAGTGCACCTATTCTGAAGATTGCAGACTCGGAAAAAGATTTTGTGGTGTGTACCGATGCATGCAATCAAGGACTTGGAGGAGTTCTTATGCAGGATAACCACGTGATATGCTATGAGTCAAGAAAGTTGAAGGAGCACGAGAAGAACTATGCTACTCATGATATAGAACTTGCAGCCATAGTACATGCTTTAAAGATGTGGAGGCATTACTTAATGGGAAGGAAATTTGAGTTAAGGACAGACCATTGTGGTCTGAAATATTTGTTTGATCAGCCAACTTTAAATGCTAGGCAAGCTAGATGGTTGGAATTTTTGTGTGAATTTGATTTCGAGATCAAACACATAAAAGGGAAAGAAAACAAGGTGGCTGATGCACTCAGCAGGAAGGTACATGAAATGTATGTGGCAGCGCTTAGTACTTGCCAGCCAGACTTGAAGCAACAAATTGTTAACCATATGGCTGAGGATGAAGTGTATGAGCAGATAAAGGGAAAATTGCAGCAGCAAAACCTTGAAAGGAAGTATGAAGGCTATCATTTGGAAGAAGGAGGACTTCTTACGTATAAGAATAGAGTCTATGTTCCAAATGCGGCAGATTTGAGGAGGACTGTTATGGATGAAATCCATAAAGCTCCATACTCTGGTCACCCCGGATATCAGAAAACAATTGCTACAGCAAGAAAATATTATTTCTGGCCAGGCATGAAGAAGGATGTTGCTGAATACATTTCTAAGTGCATGGAATGTCAACAAGTGAAGAGTGAACACCAACATCCAACAGGTTTATTGCTTCCAGTGCCAATTCCAGAATGGAAATGGGAAGTAATATCCATGGATTTTATTACAGGATTGCCAATGACTAAGAGACAGCATGATTCCATCATGGTTGTGGTGGACAAGTTAACGAAGGCAGCACATTTTATACCGGTTAAGTCCACACATAAATCCGATGCCATTGCAAATATTTTCATGAAGGAAATTTTCAGATTACATGGATTGCCTAAGGCAATAATTTCTGACAGGGATACCAAGTTCACTTCCAATTTTTGGAAAGGTCTCTTTGCAGATTTGGGTACGCAGTTGAGCTTTAGTACCGCCTACCATCCTCAAACAGATGGGCAAACTGAAAGAGTAAATCGAGTGCTTGAAGACATGCTCCGCATGTATGTAATGGACAAACCATCCAAGTGGGAGGATTATCTACACTTGGTAGAATTTGCATATAACAATGGACAACAAGCATCATTGGGTATGAGTCCTTATGAGGCTTTGTACGGCAGAAGGTGTAGGACACCAGTGACTTGGGACAATCCAGTGAACAGAATTGTACTTGGGCCAGAATTGCTTAAGGAAATGGAACAAGAGGTTGCAAAGATCTGGCAAAATTTAAAAGCAGCCCAGGATAGACAGAAAAGCTATGCAGATAAACATAGAGTGCATAGGGAATTCAATGTTGGGGATCATGTATATCTTAGAGTGAAATCAAGGAAGAGTTCCTTGAAGCTTGGGAGTTGTGCCAAGCTATCACCTAGATATTGTGGGCCATTTGAAGTGCTTGAAAGAATAGGACCAGTTGCATATAGACTTGCATTGCCTGCTAGCACTAAAGCTCATAATGTTTTTCACGTCTCTTTGCTTAAGAAATATGTACATGATCCTAACCATGTGATTAATTGGGATGTGATCCAGGTGGAACCCGAGGGAGAATTCCAAACCGATCCATTGTGCATCCTAGACAAGAAGGTAACATTGCTCCGGAACCGAGCCATCGGACAGGTAAAGGTGCAATGGAAGCACTACGGTCCCGATGAGGCTACATGGGAGCTGGAGGATGCCATGAGGGTGGCATATCCATTTTTGTTCAATTTTGATGAGCACTGAGGACAGTGCTAATGTAAGGGGAGGGGAATGTAATGTCCCCATTTTGACCCCCTTTGTATTAAACCGTAAATGATGTAAATATTGTAATTTAATCATGGTGAGGAGCTCAAGGCCAAGGCCCCACCATTGATTTAGCGTTTCATGTATCGGCAATTAAAAATAGATGCCCATGGTTCTTGTGCGAGATGGGCACAATGTAAATAAGACACCATGTAAATACGAATTTTAATGGAAAAACCCACATCCGGCTATGCAATGCAACAAAAGAGATGGGGCATGACTCTACAAGGAAAAGGGAGGGAAATTATTCAAACCTTGAGCCAATGGTATTAATCCATGTGTCAATGGGGAAACCCATAAACCACCAACTACCCATTCTGTCTCATGTACCCAATCATTTAATTTTTTTTTTTCCAAGAAATTGGTTAAGGCAGTTAATGCCTTGGGAATGAAAGAGTATGGGCAAGCCATTTTCGTGCATGGGCAAGCCATCAACTTGGAAAAACGTGTTTTGTCTCCTTGGGCAAGAAACCACCCACGAAATGGTGCCCAAAGCCATTCTGTACAGGAAGCCTTTGATCATTCACGCAGGGGGAGTTAGCTGGGGTCTTTCCATTTACGTTTTTCATCTAAATACTGCATTTTTCCATGCCTGGGAGTCGTTTTTGCAGTATATAACAGTTGGGAGAGGGAGGGCCATGTTTTGAGGACTGTAGGGAGGTCGTTTTTGCCCCTGAATGTCCAAGGACGTTTTTCTAAAAACGGATTTGGCTTCCTGGGTTGTTCACCAACTTCCCATTTCGTTTTTGTGGGTTCCCATGTTTTTCTGGGTTAGTTGAAACCCCATCTCACGCATTCCACTGTGGAAAACGTTTTCCTCGTGTCCAGCAAGTGGGGCTCTGCTGTTATGTGCATCCTTGTTCTTGGTTTGAGCCTGGGAGCTGAAGTGTTGGAGTGGTAGTGGATAGAAGTGGCTTGATAAACCTAGTGGGGGAGACAACCTCTCAAAAAGATCAAGAGGGCTTTGGTTACTCTTCTATGCATACCCTGAGAGCACTAGATAGGGAAGGTATGGCTTGAGGGACTGCACAGCAGTGAAAAGAATACTTCCTTGTGCTGGGTGTGTAGGTATTGTGGGTGCCAAGCTAGATAGATCTTGCAAGGTTATCCCTGGCTCTGTGCTGGAGCTCACTAGCTTAGCAACTCTTCCTTTCCATCTCCTAGCAGCCTGATAAACCCAATTGTAGATTGGCTTGGCTCATCTTGGTGTATGCTTGGCTATGTGTGAGTCTGCTGTTCCCTGGTTCCTTGTAGAGATCATGCCCAGCTCGGGGGTGGCAGTGGTGCTGAGAGATTGAGGAGCACACTGGCCTATGGTTGGGTGGAACGTTGCAGTTGCATAGCCAGTTATTTGGGACTTCCTTATTGAGATAAGTATTCTCTTGTGTAAATTGGCAATTATCATTTGATGAATGTTATGAATGTATGTGGATGTATTAAACGAATTTGCTTCTGCTGTGTTTTCAAAAGCTTAGGCATTTCCATATGATCTTGTATAATTCTGCACAGATCTTTATTTCATGGCTGCCACAGAATTTTGAATGTGTGTTAGAGATCAATAGCATTTATTTGATTACCGTCGTTTTTCCATAGTATGCACAGATACAGTTCTTGCATCAATGATTTTTAATTCTAACGTTTTGGGGCTAATTGCCCGGATTGAGCACCACGTCCTCCCTATCTCGTTGGTATGGTAGGAGGGGACACTACAGCAGGAGATAGCAGAAAAGGCTCTCAAGCTTGGATTGATATCTTACTCATTGAAGATTGGTTGAAGAATGAATCACCGACATAGAATTGTTTCCATGCCAGGTAAAAATGGATCCTAGCTTAATAGGGCAGCCTGCACTTCATTTTGTGATGGAATATAGTCGTTGGGATCTCACTGTTGAATGATTGTTGCATAGATTCAATAGTGAACCAAAGAAGACCATAATTCGACTTAGCTTAATTGATTGCCAAGATGGACAACTTTCAGAGCCATAGAACGCAAGAGACTTGCATGCTCAGGATGGGAGTGAATTCTGATTAAATATTTTGGGTCTAAAGATCGCTCAGAGTAGATTCAATGAGCATACCTTTGTACTATAGGAACAAATAGAGACCAACATTCGACTTGGATTCATTGAACTAGCGAGATGGACTGTCTCCAAGCCTGAGAGGGAGATAAGAATGGATTTTGAGTCTAGAGTTCAGACCAGGGGATTGCACAGAGATGAGAATCAATGAGAATAATTTTGTAGCAGAAACAAGGGAGCCAAAACCAAGAGTTGATCCATAACCAGAACCAAAACCAGTAATCGGCACCACGATGCCAAAGCCAGAGCTAGAGTTAGAGTTGTAGCTGAGAGCCAGAGTTAGACCCCACTTTCCAGAGAAGTCAATAGAGTTCACATTGATTCAGTTTGGTTTTCTTAAGCTTTTGCAAACCAAAAAGCCTCTCATTTGGGAGGTGTGATCTGAAAGGAATCTGAACTCTTGAATGGTTGTAATTCTACTACTAGCAATGTAATTTGGCAATAATTAAATGTGATACAATGGATAAAAGAAAATACAAGGAAAACAAAAATGTAAATAAGACAAAAAAAGATGAAATAAATGTGAAAATAAAAATCAAATAGGAGAAAAAGATGGGGAATGGGAAATGAAAGGTGAGGCCTATTTGCCTTCCCACTACCCAAGATCTCTGTATTTGTTTATTCATTTTCACTCGGAAAAGGGCTTTTGGTTGGAAAAGGGAAGATGATGCGTAGGGTATCCATAAGCAGCCTTGTAACCAGAGATTGCCAAGATATAATAAGCAAATATTCAAAGTCGCTTTTCCCATTTGGGTTTCTGGGTAAATTTATAGTGTCCATTACATGCTTGATTGATTTCTCTTATACATGTTATTAATTGGTGTGAGCGTTTTAATGAGTTCATCTGGATTTTAATGCTTCTTTTTTTCATGGGATGGTTTAAACAATCATGCTCAACTATTTAGTGAGGTTGTCTTTCATGTTTTTCAATTTGTATTGCCAAATACAAATGCCAACAACTCTTAAATTACCACCGTCCATTCCAACATGAATTATGAGATCAATAGCTCTCATCTAGGAGCTGTGCAATTATTTAGAGAGTTGTAAATTGAAATTTTTAAACATAATCCATTGTTGGACATTTTTTTTCACTAGCTGGTTGAATTTAAATATGCCTGGGTGTTATGACCATTGTTAGACGAATTTAAATGTTTTTGGGGACCTTTTTATGATTGTTGAATGAATTTAAATATGTCGAGGATGTTTTTGATGATTGTTGAACGAATTTAAATGTGCATGGGGTGTTTCTCACACTGTTAGATGAATTTACATATGCCTAGGACGTTTTTTACTATTGTTGGATGAATATAAATATGCCTGAGGTGTTTCTGACTATTGTTGGATGAATATAAATGTGCCCGGGGCGTATTTTACCACTGTTGGATGAATTATGAAGTGCCAGGGTGTTTTTATAAATTGTTGGTGAATTTTGAAGTGCCAAACCGGTTTTTATAAATGTTGGGACGTTTTTAGAAGTACCTGGGCCATTTTTAGCATTGCATGTTGAATATACAAGTTTCCGAGGTGGTTTTAGTTATTGTTCGATGAATTTAGGAATACCCAGGGATTTTTTATCAATGTTAGGGCATTTTTATCATTGCCTGATCAATCTACAAGTGCCTGGGACGTTTTTTATCATTGCTGGGAAAACTCAGAAATGCATGGGATGTTATTTATCAATATCAGGACATTTTAAGAGTGTTGGGGCATCTTCGAACATTGTTGGGGAAATTCCATTTGACTAGGAACATTTTCCTCTTTGGTTGGGTGTTGATTACATCATGGTACTGCTATCTTCATGTAGCAGTAAATAAAAATAAAGATATTGTAGCCTGATATGCCAATAGTGTTGGTGCTTGTTGATGAACAAATTTGAAGATAGACTTCTCATGTAATTGAGATTAGAAAGCTTGGAGTCACAACATTTAAGTTTAGGTATAAAATGAACCAAGCATCATCTCATCCTTGACAGAGCAAGAACAAAGAGTATAAATCATTTTCTTCACAAGTATTTGTGGTTGTGAATTGAGTTGGATATAAGTCCCTCGATTGCATATCATTCTCTTACCTTGATTGGGTATTGTTACTTATCATGCTTCGGTGTTACCTTTATATATGGAATCCAATGCCCCCTCTTACATAGGATTCGTAGATGATGTTAGCCATCACACTTGAAACATTGCTTTTGCTACATGGGTGATTTTTTTCTTACTAACAAACTTGTGAATTCTCATGGTGTTTGTCTTGGTGTTGCAACCAACAATGCCACTAAATATAGTGTTGTTATCTAGATTTTCACAGAGGCTATCATTCTTAGTATTCATCACATCACCATCTATTTGGATTCTTAGTTAGTAGTGTCTCACCTAAACAATGTTTATTAGGTTCATGATACTCACCTTTATAGGATGTTTTTAAGGGTGTGTCTTCTTGAACGGCAATTTGAAATCATCACATACATTCACATTCCAAGGATATTTAATGCATTGGCTAATTTGTTAGATAATGATATTAATACCATGAAATCATGCATGTAAAATAAACACCATGACACATAAATGAACACATCATTTGAAACTGTATAAGTAAAACCTGCAAAACCATGTGTGTGTGTATGTGTGTTTCCAAAAACAAGATATTTATACCATCATGTATACACCAAAAAATGAATATATGTATATATATATATATATATATAGTGTGTGTGTGTGTCAAAAAACAATATATTTATACCATGATGTCTACACATTGTCCATATACACTATGTCTATCTAGCCTTCGACAGATACATAAGTCGAGTACAAAATTGAGAAGAGACAATCTAGGTCCTAGTCATCAGGCTTCTTTACATGCACACCATGGTAGCAGTCCATTGTGGTTGCTACTTGCCTGAATAGTATAATCATCCTGGCAAGAGCCTTGGCCATCGAGTGTTGATATGGTTAGTATAAATTGTATTTTTCATTAAAAAAATCCCTAAATAATTAAATAATTTTAAAAACCCATTAAAAATAATCATTTTGACAAAATTTATAAGGAAAAAATTCTTACCTATAGAGCCACACTAGGCCCCAAGAGAAAACATCATCTTTGGATCATGCCTAAAGTCTGTCCCAATGTACAGTTAGTCATCCACCACAATGACATCTTATTATCACCAACAAAAAATCTTATACCTAGAGGTACTCTTCGGTATCTCGCCTCCTAAGTGAACCATGAGGTCACTCCATCATCGCATCTTAAGCTCTCATGGAAAAATTCAAGGACTACATATCCTAGCTTGCATCAATGGTACCCACTCCATGAAAAATGAACAAAGAATGGAAGTGTGACAAAACTACTTCACCTTCCTTGTCATGCACCTAGTCACTCGGTCCCGCATGTTGACCAAGAGAGTCAAGCACCAGTCAATCATTGTAGGTTGACACCAGTCAATCATTGTAGGTTGAATACATTATAGTACATAAAACATCTCTAATTGCAAATCCAAGTGCACCATTGTTGATCATGTTATTCACATGATAGTGAGGAGGATGGTATTCAAAGCCAAAGCTTGAACTACTCATATTGGCACTCGTTTGCCGCACTATTTTGTACCTACTCTACAATGTGCCAAAATGTACTCTAACATAGTGATCATCATTGGTCCCCTACCTCCTCCCTCAATGAGGATTTGCACTCCTATTTAATATAGGATTTCCATAAAATGATGTCCTCAACATCTATATGGATAATATTTTGTACCACAAGGAACACCTACTCATCGAGGTTCCACCACCCCACTATTCTTTATAGTAAGTTCTCTTATTTCCACATTGTGGGGAAACAAAGAAACTTTAGTAACCCACAATCATGAAAGGCATACAAAGTAGATTGATATTGGGAAGCCGCAACATCTACATCCACGTGCTCTCTTTCCTTCAAATCAATCATGATGGAAGATAGCCCTGCACACACCACTCAAGGATTCCAGGGTCAGTTTATCTTAAAAATACATTTTTGGGGCTTTTTGAGGCATGACCACAGTTGTTCTCATGCACAATCATGACCATCCATAGTTATGTTATGCAACAAACGTGAGCAGGGCCTTTTACTCATGTTTGTTGCATACCAAACCCGCGCCTATGCAACCATTGTCCAGACAAAGTTTGGTACGCTTAAAAAAACCCATAATTTGAAAATGAAACAAACAAAATGGAAGAGAATGCTGAGGTAGTCTACCTAAAGGGATCAGCTCAAAAACCTAATGGTTGAATCTCCCACAATCTACAACTGAATCCAGGAGGCTCCAAACCTTTCTCCAAATTATCCTAAATGTCATGGCACAAATGAACTACACATTTGAATTTTTGGCCTATATGAAGACAGTTTTGACATAATCTTTTCTTAGGAAGTACATTTTGTTTTTTGTATTGCAGGAAATGACTGTGATCCATCATTTTTAGCCTAGCTATTGTTCTATTTGATAATCATTTGTTTTCTGAACCACTCAATTGATTATCTATAGGATTCTACAGGTTTTTTTGGGGGCTTATTCTTACCTTCCAATCAAGTACATTATTGGTTTGTTATGTTGTTGATCCAGAAATGCTTCGGAACAAAAACAATGGTGGTAAGCTTCAGTACTTAAAATTAATTTGGCAATGTAAGAAGGCTATAGGCTAGGGAAAATATAATGCAATTATACAGTAGAATAAGACTAAAAATAATGTGCATTTAACTAATGGAATGGAAAAATAAATTAGGAGTTTCTAAATTGCATTTTTAAGTGTTAATGACTGCATGGGGGAAAGTTTCTTTGTTTGAGTCATTCTCTTACTCCCTGGGGTGAATTTGTTTTGCTTGGGATGAATTTCTTTTGCTTAAGGCGAATTTATCAATGGATGGGCGATTTTTTTTTTGCTTAATTTATTTTGCTTGAGCTGAATTTATCATTGGCTAGGAGATTTTATCTTGCCTGGAGCGTTTTTTATCATTCTTGGGTGAATCTAGAAGTGCCTTGGGAGTTTTTATAATTGTTGGGGCGAATTTAGAAGTGCATGGGCAAATCTAGAAGTGCCTGGGACGTTTTTATAATTGCTAGGAGAATTTAGAAGTGCCTAGGTGAATCTAGAAGTGCATAGGATGTTTTTAAATAGTGTTGGCATGATCCCATTTGCCTGAGAACACGTTTTTATCTTTGATATATTTACTACAGCCCCCATGTTTTTAAATGAGTGAATTCATTATATTAGATTCCAATAGGAAGAGTAATTGGATTTCCAATGAGTTGATGAGAACAAAATTGTATGTTGAGTCATTCTCATGCTAGTTGTAATGTTGGTGCAATAACATCCACTAGTGGTCTGCTAGTGATAACCTCAATACACGGTAAGTAGGCATTGTTGTTATTGGCCGTTATCACCATAAGCAACAAGCCATTGTTTTGGTGATTACATATAGATCCAGTTGTTGATGAACCGAAGCAAATGTTGGAAAGAATATAAGAAACCATGATAAAGAGTAGTCCTATATAGTTGTTGGAACAATTGAAGTTAGAAACCAATGCTAGAGCTAGATATAGAAGAGAACCAAGATCTCTATATAAGACTAAGAACAATGAACATGAGTAGTTTTCCACACAAGGTCTCTGTTGGTGAGTTGAGCAGGTTATAAGTCCATCGATTACGGATCACATGGTATCAGAGAGATTGTATCCTTGATCGTGATGCAACTGCCAGTATTTGGAGAAGAAAGAAGATTTCACCATGGGAAAATCCTCGAAGAGGCAGAAGCTACAAGAGCTCCTAGAATCCAAGAAGAAAGTAGGTATTGGAGAGAAAGAGAAAAGGAACTAGAAAAAAAACTTTTCACATACCAGAACTTTGAAGAGAACACTACAGACCTTAACATGGGTAAGGAAAATAAGGAGAGGTTAGAAGAATTGAAGGCTACCAATGCTCAACTTCGAAAAGAAATGAGCACTTGAATGAGGAGGTCCAAATGTTCAACAAGATGATGACAGAGATAGAGAAGCAACTTGAGGCCTATTCCAAATTAATGCCATTTCTAAAGAAGAAGTTTGAAGAAATCCAAGACACCCTCACTGCAACCATGACAAATTGGGGTAAGCCTAGAGTGCTGCTTGTACAACTTGGCGAGAATTTAATTCATTTGGATAGATGGCAAGAAGATAGGATTAATTAGATGGTGGAACAGCTGCAACAAGAGTTGTCAAAGGAGGAAGCTTTGAAAAAACTACAAGCAGTTGTCAAAGGGAACCATGGAGCAGAACCACCTTCATTACTACTATTGAATCCAACACCATGAATGATACAACAGAGTTAAGTTCACCTTGTTTATACATTCCTCAAGAACATGTTAGTGAACTTGAAAATCATACAAGAGGAATTGGTTCGAAACTAGTAATACAAATAGGCTATGATGGACAAGGGCTAGGCAAGCAAAGGCAAGGCATTCTCAATGTTATTGTTACTAAATCAAAGGCCAAGCATGAAGGTATAGGTTTTGATTGCAAAATGGAAAAGCATATGTCCATGAAGACCACTTTTTTGAAGATGCAAGACATGATAGAATTGTTCAACTCACCAAGAGAAAGAGCAACAATAATTGAAGGTAGCATCCCACTACTTCCTCAACCTTCTTGTGACATAATGAAGAAAGGAAATGATGAGAAGAGCTTGAAGACCCATACTCCACCATCATATGATAAAGTGTTAAACCAATTATCCATAGAAATATTAAGAAGATCAAGAGGTATACATCAGGCAAGGCATCCCTGATTTTTCATTGATGCATGAAGAAAGGCCCTATAGTTGCTAATTGTTGGTATTCAAAAGTATGTTCCTTATGCGGAAAGGAAGGCCATTGAGTGACTTCTTGTTGGTAGAAGCAATCCATTTGCAACAAGACATATCCCTTTGAGAGGAAGGATAGAAAGAAGGCTTCTCCAAACCATCAACAAAGTCGGGAAAAAATGGAGAAGGTAAGCAATAAAATCAATCCAACTAAGTTCAAGAACCTTTTCCACCATTGTAAGTTGAGTGGACATCAGGGAGAAATGTGTTGGAGAATTCATCCAAAGCTTCACCCCATTAACCACACAGTGAAGAGAAGAGTGTGGAGAGTGAATGGATATTGAGTCTAGAGTTCAGATCAAAGGATTGCACGGAGTTGAGAGTCAATGAGCATATTGTTGCAATGGGAATAATTGAGAAAGAACCAAGATTTGAGCCATAGCTAGGACCAGAGGTAGTAACTAGAGCCATGATGCTAGAGGCAGAGGAAGAGATAGAGTTGTACCTAAAAGCCAAAGTTAGAGCCCGCTTTTTTTAGAAGTTGATAGAATGTACATTGATCTTGTTTGGTTTCCTTGAGATTTTGGAGTCCAAAAAGCCTCTCTTGGGAGGTGTGATCCAAAAATGGGTATGAATAAAAAAAATGGTTGTGAGCTATAGTACATAAAAGTAATTTGTCAATGTAAGAAGGCTATGGACTAGGGAAAAGACAATGCAATTATACTGTAGAATAAGACAAAAAATAATATGCATTTAATTAATTGAATGGAAAAATAAATTAGGAGAAAAAAAGAGAGAGGGAATGGGAAATGAAAAGCCATGGCTATCGGATTTCCCATTACCCCTAGCTCTCCTATATCTCATTGTATTCACTCTCTCAAAGGGATTTTGCCGATGGAAGAGATTTTTTCTTGTTATTGGCTCGGAGAGGAGAATGCCAAAGATGCCCAAGATGGATTGTAATCCAGAGATTTCCAAAATGATATACTGAGCAAACATTGAATGTTGGTTTTCCCATTTGGGTTTCCAAGGTAAACAATGTGGTTTTTGCATCTTTGTTGAATATGTGAGTTGTTCTTGCATTGGTTTTATATACTATGTTAATTAAGAGCTCAGGGTGACATTAAAGGTTGCTAACAAGTGAAGAGAATGGATGAACCAGTGAACCGTGAGCAGAATAGAGTAATGTTGCATTTATCTCCTTTGTTTTATTCACATTTTATTAAGTCGAAGAGTTGTAACAACTAGTAAATCTCATCTGTTGGATGCCCAATCATTCTTAGAGATCAAGGGACTTAATTTCAAAGTTGTTGCACTTGTGTAGGAATTTCTACATTGCATTTTTAAGAGTTATTGATTGCCTTAGGCGAATTTTCTTTGTCATAATAATTATCTTATTCCCTAGGGCGAATTTGTTTTTCTTGGGGTGAATTTGTTTTGCTTGAAGCGAATTTATCAATGGTTGGGCGAATTTGTCTTTCCTAGGGTGAACTTCTTTTGCTTGAGTCGAATTTATCATTGGTTGAAAGATTTTATCTTGCTTAGGACATTTTTTATCATTCCCGAGTGAATCTAGAAGTGCCTGGGGTGTTTTTATAATTGTTGGGGTGAATTTAGAAGTACCTGAGAGAATCTAGAAGTGCCTGGGACGTTTTTATAATTGTTGGGTGAATTTAGAAGTGCTCAGTAAAATCTAGAAGTGCCTAGGACATTTTTAAATAGTGTTGGGTGAATCCTATTTTCCTAAGAACACGTTTTTCTCTTTGATATATTTACTACAACCCCAATGTTTTCAAAGAGCGAATTCATTTTGTTAGATGCCAGTGGGAAGAGTAATTGGATTGCTAATGATTTGATAAGAACAACCTTGTATGATAAGTCATTCTCATTATAGTTGTGATGTTTGTGCAACAACATCCACTAGTGGTTAGCTGGTGATAATATGAATACACGGTAAGTAAGCATTTGTTGTTGTTAGCAATTAACACCATAAGCAATAAGCCATTGTTTTGGTGATTACATACAGATCCAGTTGGTTATGAACCGAAGCATATGGTGGAAAGAATATAAGCAACAATGACAAAGAGTAGTCCTCTATAGCTGTTGGAACAATTGAAGTCAGAAACCAATGCTAGAGCCAGAGCTAAAAGGGAACCGAGATATCTATATAAGACTCGAAATTATGAACACGAGTAGTTTTACACACAAGGTCCATGTTGGTGATTTGAGTGGGGTATAATCCCTCGACTATGGATCAATTGTTGGCTTGTGCATTCACATCCACAACTTGACCTTATGCCACAACCATTAATCGACCTTGTCATGCTACTTGTTAGCACCAAGTTTTTACAGTACAAATGATGGTGTATAATAGAGAAATGTTTTGAAAGATTCTTAATATGGTGATAAAGGCCCTAAAAATGTCCTTGTTTCCAGGATTATGTGGCCAAATGTGACCAAGAGGGGTAAATGAAAGCACTAAAAGAGGACATCAAAAATAAATTTCAAAGAAAAAAAATGCAAAGAATAAGCAATTTGGAGTAAAAGAAATGTTAAAAAACATTAATCTTAAGGCAAATATTGAAGGCGCTAATCAGCATGCAGGATACATCGTTAATCAAAGTGTTGAAAAGAGATCAACGGTTCATGATCGTTCTTGCATCACCAAAGTGTGCGGAGGTAGGAATTTATGGGTGGTTTCGAAAAGCAAAACCGCCAAACAGGTGGCAGCTCTACGGTGCTTCGCAAACGAGAAAAGTGGTAAGAGAAACTACTTTGAAGGGATGCGAAACCACCTTGGCAGAAGGTGTGACACTAAAAATCAAAGGTCGAGATTGATGATGGAAAAATCTAACGGCTAAGGATGCATTCTTATAAAGCAGTGCAAGTGTCGAAGATCAACGACTCAGGTTGCATGCGAAAGAAATCAAAGGTGATGAGTTCAAAAGGTATGTGAAGGTTAATGGGAAGAAGCCCCGTCAGGGGAGAAGAGATGAAGGTTAAACATAGTGCACGTTTTACCGTTGATTCGTTGGTAGGTAAGAGATCGACGATCCTAGGAGGTTACGCATTGTGAACATGTCTGAGCAATAGGCGGAGATAGTGGTTGCAAAAAGTGAAACCAATGGACGCGTGGCGAAACCACAGTCCTTCGCAAGGGTGAAAAATGGTATTGCAAACCACTTTTGAAAGTTTTGAAACCACCCTTCGCAGACTAGCTCCAAAATTTGACGGTTAATATTTGAGGATTGAAGAATGATTGGACGACAGATAAATAGGGCATTAAAAGGAGATTAGATCTAACGGTTCAGATTATCGCATGAGGGATTGACGGATAAGAAAAATGAGCACCGATAAAGAAGTCTGAAAGATAAAGAGAATGGGTTATATATAGCAGTGGGGCACACAAAAGTTGACATTTATCATTCGAACTGTCAGAGTCAGAATCTTATGGATGGATGTGTAGCGGAGAAAGTGACAGAGCAGGTCAAGTTCAAGAGCTGTCAGTGAAAGGTAGGCCACACAACCACTATTGTCAGAACTGTGAGGTTAAATTATAAAAGAAAAATGGAAGAAGCTCCAAATGTCGAAAATTTGAAAGCAAAAGATGCTTTAGAAGATAGAGATCACAACATTTTTGATACTTTAGTTAGGTTATCTGTCTCAGAAATCAAAATTAAGCTGAAAATTTTACAAGAAGAAGGTTTAGATGTACATAGAGTAATACAGTCTTCTTTCATGTCTTTCATGTCCTCACTTGTTAAAAATTCCCTTGAAATCCTTGCCTCTCAAATGCTTGAGTCAGAAAGATTTTCCGAAGAGTCTATTATTAATTTCTATCGCTAGTCTTCTTTTGAAAGTAGAGGAATCTTTCTAGCCAGTTGTCTCCAACCAGACCTTGAAATTGCAAATACCCCTTACCCTTTAGACGTCAGTTTCTTCAATGAGAACACACAGATGGTCCTTTCTCTAATTGCCTAGTTTTTAGGTTTTGATATTGACACATTAGTGACAGAATTTCAATTGAGTCTACTTTTCAGGATAAGTGTCGGTCTACCTGACAGTGAGTATAATCTTACACCACAGCTCAATTTTGAAGAGTTTTTTACTGAGTAAATTCATTCCCAAAGCATGGATTTCCATAACACGAGGCACTTTATATTTCAGTTGTATTTGATGAAAATGGTAATGTTTTATAGTCAGAAAGAGTTGCAGTTTCCTCAAATAATCTTTACAAATCTTTTGGAGGACAACATTTTTAATTACATGAATTACATGTTATCGGTAATATATAAAATGATATTTGGAGAAGAATTACCTAGAGTTTTTCCTGAGATGAAGACTTTAATGCAGTTGAGCAGAGAATTAGCAGTGGGAGATTGGTTCTTGTCGAAGGATTACACGGTGATCAGATTATATGGATTCATACCTGAACCATATGTATTACCAACATTTCTAACTTTAAGGATTTTTTCTCTAGAATTCATTAGACAAAAATTGATTGTTGAATATTTTCATTTCGTACATTTTAAGAAAGATACTAATATAAAGTATCCTTTGAAGATAGGTCCTTTCATTGTAAAAAATAAGTATGTTATTTCACATATAGAAAAGTTACTAGGAGATATGGATTTCAAGAAAGAAATAGCTATTGCATATAACCCTCTCCATATTATTTCGGAAAGGAGACGAAGTAACCAGACCAAAGCTTTTGAGCATCAAGAATTGGAAGGATTGTCGAGAAGAGCTAATTTGTTACAATATGAATTTGAAGAGGAGGCAGTTGAAGATTCACAGGGGAAAGATCTTGCTTTAGTAGAATCTTAAATTAGAACACAAGCCACATTAAGCATTACAAAGATTACAGGGAAAATAATTTTTGAAGATGTAATTGATTTAGAAAGTGAAGAACAAGAGAGAGAGAGAAAAGACCCAAAATTGATGTACAAAAAGATTTAGTCTTGTTTGCAGACAGTGAAGAAGAACAAAAAGAAAAACATTAAGTTCCCAGAGTTTAAGTACAGGAATATACGTTTTAGGAGGCTAAAGAAGCTGTGTTGATGTATATGTAACTTCGGAATGTATTTCACATATATGTATATTGTATTCCTATAGAGATGGTATTATTCCTCTATAAGGAAGTGTCGTCATTTATATTGTAAGTGTCGTAACTTATACTTGATGGGTTATTAGACCACCTTATTTGGGGTCGGCCCTGTATAAGTCATGTGCGTCAAAGGGTTATTAGACCACCCTATTGGGGGTCGGCCATGTGGGTCAAAGGGTTATTAGACCACCCTATTGGGGGTCGGCCCACTCAGCATTATGTTATGTGGTAAAGTTCGAGCCTACATGAGTTAGGTAAAAAAGGCAAGTCAAGTCAAGTATAAATAGAGTGCGGGAGGCACTCTATTTACTCACTCACTTCTCACACATGCACTCAAGGAGGAGTGGCGCACTTATGGAGGAGGAGGATCTGCTGCTAGGTTATGGCTATCTCTCTTGGTTGGTTGTATCATTGCTCTATCTATCTCTGAGGAAGTTATTGGGGTTTTTCACCTTTATGGTTTTCCCCAAGTAAATCTTTGTGTCTCTTGTGTGCTTGCATTATTGTCTCCATGATTGATATGCTGTAGATATGCTGTACATGTTGTTCTCTCAGTTAAGATCCTAGATCAGATTGAAGTAAATTCTGAAAATTCAACATGGTATCAGAGCTAGCCTGAAAGAAGGCATGATATGGCATGTATGACACTTGTTGCACTTACGATGCTAGGGCTTGATATAGAAAAAACCAGTCATCGTAGAACTTTCGCTATAAATCCGTTTTGGCGAATTTTTCGGATCTGAAATTGTTACAGGACGAAGCTAAGATCTCCAGGTACCTTGTGTCCAAAGGACAACCTCTAATTCGTTGTACTTTGTGATTTATGATCTGTGCAATATAGGGTTTCTGCCTCTTCTAGATCTGAGTTAAAATCAGGTGACCTTGGGAAAAAGGTCATAACTTGGGCTAGGAAACTCCAAATGAAATTTCGTAAAAAGTGACAGGTAGCAAACAGACTGTAATATCTCAGAAAACTTTTTCAGAGGCCGAAGTTGAACCAGTGACACGTGGAACTCCGTACAAGTTCGCTCTCCTGTATTATCCCATAAACAGGTCACGTTGCGACATTTGGAATATCTCTCTCTCAGAGAATCCAATTGAGGTCAGACCTGTCAGGATGGAAAGATAACAGGTCAGGATATCTCAGAAAACTTTTTCAGACCCTTTGGATCAAAACTTTCGGAGTTACACCAGAAACAATCAGGTACATATTTCTGTCAAAACAGAATTATTTTTTGGTACCTTCATTCATGGCTTCCGGAATTTAGGGCTTTGGAGAAAGTTGGAATTTTTGTAATAGGAGACCATGGCTAGATGCTACTCATCAAAATAGAAATTTAGAGACCAATATCAGAATTTTTGGTTGGGCAGAAGGCCGGGCTTGATCAGACCCTAGTTCGGGACTTTGATAAGGAAAGTGGAAAATTAGGGCTTCTGTAAAAATGGGAATTTTTGAAATCTGTGACCATGGCTGGAAGCTCCTCAGAAAAATAGAATCTTAAAGCTTTGGATCAAACATTTTGATTGGGAAGAAGAGTGGGATTCATCAAACCCCAGTTCAGGGTCACGTCTAGTGAATCTAGAAGTTTCAAAGGCAAAATTGAGGAGTGAAACTTTGCAGTTTTCAAATTCTAAATATACCAGCTTGATTAGCTCATCAAGGCGCATATTTCTATACTTTCGGAAGTTTGAAATTCAAAGTTTGAATTTTTGGGGTTTCTCTGACAAACCCATATCCAGCTCTAGGTCCAGTTCTTGCAAATCAAGTGGATTGGGTTAATCCTAGAAGAAGATGGATTGGTCACCTGCATAAGTGAAGAAGTTCCTGTTTCAGAGGGAGATGAGGCTAAGGCCTTACATAAGAAGATTACAAGCGATCTCGACAGGTATGACTCATCAAGGTATGTTTCGATATTTATCCATGATTAAGTTTATGGTATGTTTGTCTTCATGTTATTACGGTTAGTACAATTTTGATTTTTGATTTGTCGTATCACCTTAACAAAATAATGAATGCATGATGGAAGATATTCATTGGTTAGGGTGTTGACACTTATGATTGTACTAATGCATTATGGTGTTGTATGAGGTTTATGTTGTCTACTAACATGAAAGGTACACCAAGAAAGACAAATCATGTTCTGGTCCAAGAACATATGATCATGATAACATGAGGACAAAGATGTATCCATTGTCATGGATCTCATAGAAGATCCATTTACGAGGTATGTATAACTTGGTTTTATAATGGCTAACCTATGAGATATACATGTTACTAGCACAAGTCATTGAAGAAGAACAAGAAGACATCATGTGAGTATGTTAGACATAACTAACTAGCATGCTAATCCAGGTATGTTTTTCCTATATCAAGCTAGATTCCTACCTTGGGTTAGGATCTTATACTGTTGTGTTGTTGATAATGATTATTCATGAAGGTATAGGTTTGAATAGTCATGGTTATATGCATATTATGTTTCTTACCATAATTGATGATATGACTAACCAGAAGAATCATGAAGGTATAGGTTTGAATAATCACAGGTTTTATGCATATTATATCTCTTATCCTAATTGATGATTCAACTAACCCGAAGAGTCATAGGTTTGAGTAATTACAGGTTTAGACATGTTATGTTTCTTATGATTTGACTAACCATAAGAATCCTACATAAACCTTGAATGCTAATGCTTATTATTTCTGTTTGAAATGATCATGACTATACATGCTTGAGATTATTGTGTTTTAATAGTATACTAATGAATGTATGATTTTATATGAGATCACAAGGATAACACATTCATGATACTAATAAGCATGCATAGGGACCAAGGATGAATATGAGATTCAAGAACATGTAATCCAGGAAGCAAAGATCAAGAGGGAGTACATTCCAGTGGTTTATGCAAGGATGCAGATATTCAGAGGGAGTTGACCATCTCTCTACATCCCACAACAGAAAGGTGTAGAAGAAGCTACTTCAGATTAGGACTCCAGCAGCTCCTGCAAGGAAGCGAAGACTCAGAGGGAGTCCACCCAACGAACAAACAAAGATAAGTATTTGAATTGTCATTTCTTAAATAATACTATTCAATAATGTATATACTGATGTTCCTAGAATTAGGTTGTGTATTATGCATATTAGAATAATTGCATTGATGAACAATATACTCCTAATATGCATGGGTAATTGGCCTATGGAACTGTACAACTTTCCATTGCTACTTATCTAGAATGAAACCTCTTTGCTAACATGTTGGGAGTTGTGCACACTCTTAACAATGTTCTGGTAGAGATTGGAAGGCATCTAGAAAGTTACGGAATATGGATAAATGTTGTATTGAAGCATTGGCTAAGATAATTGCATGACTGTATGGCATATTTCTTTATGTGTAAGAATTTGTTCTGAAAACTATGAGATGTTTTCTAATCATGCAATTTAACTTATTGTGTAGGAAAGATCATATGCCATCTCCTACAAAAGAAGAACTACAACATTTGTTCCAGCAACAAAGATATCTATTGAAGATATTGAAGATATTGAAGTTCCCAGGATCTGGGATGAAGAAATGAAATGCCATGATCCGTCGATCATGAAGAATGATGTTTGGGATGTAATCCCAAAGACATGAAGGGAAGTTTGCTATGACTTCCAAATGGAACTATCAGATCAAGCATGTTGCAGATGGCAGCATTCAGAAATATAAAAGTGATGAAATAGAAGATACACCAGATGGATTCAAGACTGCTTCCTTGAATGGTGTAGTTGAAGAAGAAGTGTATGTAGAGAAGCCACTTGGTTCTGAGACACATGATAGGAAATCATATATGTGCAGAAATTGGTATGGTGAAGATAGATTGATTGCCGACACGCAGCGGAAGCTTACTACCGAATTCGATATGAAAGACTTTGGAATGATGCACTATTTCCTAGGTATGGAGGTGTGGCAGAATACAGGTGGGATCTTCCTTGGTCAAGGGAAGTACACAGTAGATATCCTGAAGAGATTCGGGATGATGGATTGCAAGGCCATGGCCACACCGATGGCATCGAATCTGAAGCTTCTATGTGATGCTTCATCTGAGCCAGTTGATGTCTCTATGTATCGTCAGATGATTGGGTCCTTGATGTACCTGACGAACACGAGACCAGACATTTGCTTTGCTGTGAACACATTGATCCAGTTCCTGATGGATCCAAGAAGTGTTCACCTGGTTGCTGTAAAGCATGTTCTGAGGTACCTGAAGGGTACAGTGGATTATGGGATCAGGTATGAGGCGAATCAAAAGTTTAACTTGCAGGGTTATGTTGATTCAGACTGGGCTGGCAGTGCTGCAGACAGGAAGAGCACATCTGGGTGTTGCTTCAGTATGGGATCAGGTGTGATCTCTTGGTTTAGCAGGAAGCAATCCTGCGTAGCACTGAGTACAGCTGAGGCAGAGTATGTTGCAGCCTGTTCAGCTAGTTGTGAGGCAGTATGGCTACGGAAGCTACTGTCTGAGTTACTTGATCTCCCGTTGGAGGCTACTGGTATCTTCTGTGATAACCAGAGTTGTGTGAAGCTGTCCGAGAACCCAGTGTTTCATGACAGGTCGAAACACATAGAGATAAAATATCACTATATCAGGTATATGGTGCAGAGAGGAGCTGTGAAGCTCCTGTATGTTGCGACGGACGAGCAGATTGCAGATGTGCTGACGAAGCCACTAGCCAGGGTGAAGTTCGAGTACTTCAGAGAGAGGCTTGGCGTGCTTCAGATCGAGGATACTTCGAGGAAGAAGTGATGGACACATTTGCTGAAGCCATTCCAAGCATGTTGGAAGGAGGATCCTTCACATGGCTGTGGATGTAAGCGCTGGATGATGAGCATCAGGATGATGTTCTGGTTTCTGCTTGGATATGATCAGTTGGATCATTTTATGTATGTATGTACGCATCATGTGGATGCTGGATATGATCAGTTGGATCATTTTATGTATGTATGTACGCATCATGTGGATGCTGGATATGATCAGTTGGATCATTTTATGTATGTATGTACGCATCATGTGGATGCTGGATATGATCAGTTGGATCATTTTATGTATGTATGTACGCATCATGTGGATGCTGGATATGATCAGTTGGATCATTTTATGTATGTATGTACACATCATGTGGATGCTGGATATGATCAGTTGGATCATTTTATGTATGTATGTATGCATCATGTTGGATGCTTGGACCATGTATCTGTATATGTATCAGGTGGATACATTGTATGATCAGGTGGATCATGTATGGTGATATGTATCATGTATTTGTATTTGTATCAGGTGGATACATTGATGATCAGGAGGATCATGTATGATGATATGTATCAGGTAGATACTTGGTATGCATCAGGTAGATGCATTGATGATCAGGAGGATCATGTATGATGATATGTATCATGTATTTGTATCAGGTGGATACATTGATGATCAGGAGGATCATGTATGATACTTGGTATGCATCAGGTAGATGCATTGATGATCAGGTGGATCATGCAGCAGGATGTTGCAGTGATGATCAGGATGATCATAGATGACGAGCTTCAGGATGTTGCTCCAGATGACATGCAGCAGGATGTTGCAGTGATGATCAGGATGATCATAGATGACGAGCTTCAGGATGTTGCTCCAGATGACATGCAGCAGGACGTTGCAGTGATGATGATCAGGATGATCATGGATACATCAGGATGATGTATGGTGAGTATCAGGTTGATACTCTATGGCTGTGGATCAGGTTGTGCAGATGAGCATGTAATTCGTTGCCCTGGGAGATTTGCAGATGGTCTTTCGAGGTTTTGCCTATGGCATGTAATTCGGTGCCCTGGGACATCTGGAAAATGCTCTTTCGAGGTTTTGCTCTGGGAGGACATGTAATTCGTTGCCCTGGGAGATCTGCAGATAGTCTTTCGAGGTTTTGCCTATGGCATATAATAGCGCCCTGGGATATCTGGAAGATGCTCTTGCGAGGTTTTGTCCTATGGCATGTAATTCGTTTCCCTGGGAGATCCGATAGGTTGGGCTGTGTGCCCGTAATCAGTCCTGGGATGCTCTTGCGAGGTTTTACCATGACCACATGTAATTCGTTGCCCTGGGAGATCCTATAGGTAGAGCTTTGTGCTCGTAACAGCCTGGGATGCTCTTGCGAGGTTTTGTGGTGAGGTCACATGTAATTCGTTGCCCTGGGAGATCCTATAGGTAGAGCTGTGTGCTCGTAACAGCCTGGGATGCTCTTTCGAGGTTTTGTGACGCACGTAAAAGTCCTGAAGATTCCACAGTATGGCCAGTGATGACGAAGACCTGCAGGTGGTGGGCCTACATCCAGTATGAAAAAGGACTGGCTCTGTAGAACTTCCTATGACGAGTAGATTCAGAGATTGATTGAGATAGCAGCAGCAGTGACGATGATGATGACTCGATGACGATTATCTAGTGACGATGATCCAGAGAAGATGACTTGTGCTAGAAGAACTATGCTGAGAAATACCTTCCTAGTTAAGAGGGAGTGTTGATGTATATGTAACTTCGGAATGTATTTCACATATATGTATATTGTATTCCTATAGAGATGGTATTATTCCTCTATAAGGAAGTGTCGTCATTTATATTGTAAGTGTCGTAACTTATACTTGATGGGTTATTAGACCACCCTATTGGGGGTCGGCCATGTATAAGTCATGTGGGTCAAAGGGTTATTAGACCACCCTATTGGGGGTCGGCCCACTCAGCATTATGTTATGTGGTAAAGTTCGAGCCTACATGAGTTAGGTAAAAAAGGCAAGTCAAGTCAAGTATAAATAGAGTGCGGGAGGCACTCTATTTACTCACTCACTTCTCACACATGCACTCAAGGAGGAGTGGCGCACTTATGGAGGAGGAGGATCTGCTGCTAGGTTATGGCTATCTCTCTTGGTTGGTTGTATCATTGCTCTATCTATCTCTGAGGAAGTTATTGGGGTTTTTCACCTTTATGGTTTTCCCCAAGTAAATCTTTGTGTCTCTTGTGTGCTTGCATTATTGTCTCCATGATTGATATGCTGTAGATATGCTGTACATGTTGTTCTCTCAGTTAAGATCCTAGATCAGATTGAAGTAAATTCTGAAAATTCAACAAGCTGGAGATGCAAGCAGATTTCAAACAAGAACCGAAATGTATGATAAATATGGAGAAGATAAACGTGCTTCCGCTTGAAAGACATATGATTTATTACCTAAAGTGAGAATTTTGGAAAATTTGGAGGTTACTTTGGTAGCCAGTAGAGATATTAAAGGAAAAACTTTAAATCTAGCGGATGACAAGGTAACAGAGGTAAAACTAAATTTGAAGAAAATAGGTGCGCTTGATCAAATCCATTTCCACAGGAAAACGGGAGAAATGATATATGATGATTTTTTGGAAGCAACTTTGAAAGTTGAGAAATTACGAGCACATTGAATAAATTGCAAAACCAATTAAAACAAGAAAAAATTGAGAATAAATCCCATCAACAGCAAATCAAGAAATTGCAAATTAATTTGGTTGATGGTGGCGCCGGAGGTAATGCAGTGAAAAATTTATTAGCAGAGAGAGAAAATATGATTCGGGTATTGTAGAAGAAGCTAAAAATCCCAACAACTCAATTATTTCATGCTCCTGAAATAACTGTATTGGAACAGGAGAAAGAGGATTTGCCTAAAGAAGTAAATGACAGTAAAGCTAAATTATTGAAGCTTACTAAAAAAGAATCAGATTGGGAGAAAGACAGAGAGAGTTTGAAGAATCAGGTTGAGGATTTGAAAGGAAATTTATCGGTTTTGGCACAACAGCAAGCAAGCATTAGCCAACCAGAAGGAGAAGCCAGCACAAATAGCCTTGTACAGGCTATGCCTCAAGTAAGTTTGAAAGATGTAGAAATAAAAGAGTTAAAAGAAGAAAATCTAAAATTAAAAGAGGAAAGTCAACAGAGGGATGAAGAAATGAAAACTTTGCAAGATAAGTATAAAGAGTTGATCGAAACAAATAAAAGGTTTTCAAGCCAAGTATCAGTTCAGGTACCTATGCAAGATTGCAAACATATGATATGGGATGCAATCATTAAGGAAGCAGAAAATTTCAGGCCATATTTAAATTTCATGAAGATGAAAGAAAAAGTGATCAAAGATGCTTTAGAAAGTTGCACTACTATGAGAGAAAGTTTGAATGGGAAGCCGAAAGATACAACACAGAGCACAGTTACTTTCCTGAATGATTTAACAGAAGAAGATTTGAAATTTCTGGCTATTAAGAACATAATTTCGATCATCACTTGGGCAAGGAGAATTCTGGGAAAATATGCACATGTTGAAAGTGTTGAAGTTAGAGCTAGAAGAATGAAAAGATAGGTGACAAGTTTTAAAAGGGAGTTTAATATATTGGTTCAAAAAGGGTTACCTGCATTTTCGAATGAGAACAATGAATTAATATCCCAAAATGATTACAAGAAGTTGTTGTTTGATATTAGGATGGATCATGAGAAGTTTCAAAATCTGACTCATCTTCTCACAAGACAGATTTTAATGGAAAAACTTGCAGAAGATTTTGAAATTATGAACAAGTTGGATTCGATTGGTGAAAGACTTCCACCAATTTCCTTTACAGATCATGTTGAAATGAAATTCTTGGTTAAAGAAATGACAAGTTACGACTTGCGACCGCTGATCAGTGGAAGACAGTTGAAAAATACGGAAAAATGAAATATATTGTTCGTCCTTGAAAGTATCTGTTGGGTCCTGTGACAAATGAAGACTTTGAGAAAATATTATTTGAAAGAATTTGTAATATTTTTTATATAAACTTTGACTCCAGTGACATGTGGCCAGTTAGTTAAGTTATTTTAGTTTTAGTTAAAAGAAGCAGTTAGGTTTTGCTTCAAAGAAATTTTGTATAAAAGACAATGTGAATCATTTTGAAAGGGTTGGAAATTTTTTGTGAAGGAAGAGACTTTTGTATCGAGTTGTTCTATTTTTATAATATAAGAAAGCCATGCAGAGAATAACACATTTTGCAGAATAGAAATTCATTTGTTGATCGAAGTTACAGTCTGTACTTTCCTTTCTCTTATGTTCATGTATTCCTTCTTTGTTATCTTTCCCATTATGTTATATCTTCTATGCTTGGACGAGAGTTAAAATAAGTCAAGATCCATATGTTTATGCCTTGATTTATCAGGTCTGAGTATTCATTATTTCTCTAAAATCGATATTGGATTCATCTGAAAATTGGTGCCCATTATTGATGGAATGTCTATCTTTCTTTCTTTATCACCTGCAAAAGACTTTGACTATAATGTGACAACTACCTTGCCTTTGTAAAAATCATTATTGTTGTTTATCTGCTAGTCCATAAATTTTCTAGTTTCGACTCCATGCCCAATGGTCTTTGTGTATATTTCAACCATATATTTGTTTTAAAAAATCCCAATCATTTTCATATATCTTTAGCCATTCACATATTTTTGAGAGAGCCCTCTCTAGTAGGAAAAAAGGCTAGTTTTCCTCCTAAAGGTTGGTTTGAAATAGTTACCTTAGGTTTATCCTTCCACAACCAAAGGGTAAAATCTGAGTGATAACACTACCTTAGCGTATGCCATAATTTCTAGCACCATCATGCATACTGCCCACTTGTTGATTTGTTGTCCAATGCTTATGAATTTTTATGTCACTTGTTAGTTGGCCACAATTGCTCATGTATCTTGGGATATTATCCTTGGAGGGGACAATTGATAGAGTGTCCATAATGAGCACAAAACCTTTTGTGTTTTCATATTTACACATGATTTCCCTGTGTGCTTGGAATATAATTGCACACCCTTACAACAATCATTCACTCCACTATAATATTTTAATATATCACTCTTTGTTCTTTCGAAGATTTACAAAGGAAAAAAAACAAATGAAAAAGACAAAAAACATGAAAAACCAAAAGTGGGTTGGGGGGGATGATATCCTTTTTTATTTGTTTTATTGAAACATGGTATAAATTAGTAAGTGTCACCCTTAAACATGACACATGTTTTTGCGTCAAAAACTCTTGCAGTTGGGATTAGTATTACTCAAGAAGTTGTACCATAATGATAAGTCGTTCCAACAATTGGTTATCCTTCCAATATTTATAGAGTCTCCATTCAATACCTCTAACATTGATGGTTTTTCATTGGTTTTCCATCTATTAAAGTATCAATTTCCACCTAAGTCACTTTAGTTTCATGCTCATGTTCAAGGGAAGTTTATAAACATGTGTTGACCATTCATCATATTTTTTACCATGCATGTCATCCATCCTGGTATTAAGAAAAATATTATCATTTTTTTACTTTCAATCAGATTAGTTATGTATTTCAGGTCAAATGATGAGAGCTGCATTAATTCTCTCCTTCTGACGATCCTCTTCCTGATAACTTCAAAACATTATCTAGTAAGTAGGCTTAGAGACCCTTGATAATACCTAGGGGCTTGCAGTCATCATTGTCAAGTTCCCTCACAGTTAGCAATGGGTATACATCATTGACTCCTCCTCACTAATTCACTTAGGTGTTGGACATCATATCATTTAGTCACACCTAGTGATTATACTAAGTACCCGACACCCATCTTCATCATCAATGCATTTCCCCACGTTTGTTAATGATATACATCAATCAGAGGTAATCATATGTTTTCCCTATGTTCAACTAGAAATCATTTATTCACATGGAAAAATTGTACATTTGATAGGTTGGATTGAAGACCTTAGGACATGATGGCATAATTTGCAAATGTAGCTAGCTAGGTTGTGCACAAAAGAACCATTGTATGATGTGCACAATGGAAAAATCAAAGTTCATATTTGATTCTAGGTTTTTAGTATTTATTTGATTGGGACGTAGATCCACATTGTATTTTTTATGGCTATGATCTATTTCAACATGGATCCACCGTGTATTGTTCCTATACATGCTTAGTTTCATTTCCATATTCTATGGATCCCTGGTGCAATTGTCGCAGTTATGATTATCATAAACTAAGCATGGGTATGCCTCGCTCGGGGGAATTTTTTTAAATCTAATACTTTGGTTTATTTATGTAGGTGTCTTCGACTCCAGAGTCTATGAAACTTGCCTTTAGACCACTTACCAAATATCCTTTGTTCATAATCAATTTCGGCCATTAGCATTTGTTGTGACCTCATACATTAAGGGGATTTGTGCTATATGAGTATTTTACACCCTCGATGTGAAGAACATGAAGACAAGATAACACTAGTTGAAATCAATGGAACAAGGGATTAACTCAAGTTGAGAATCAGTTTTTTTTCATGGATATACATACATGGCTACATTTATTCTTCATGAAAAGTGAGGGAATCATGGTTCTTCTTAAGAGGAACCACGGTGGGCCATGGGATTTTTATACTATGAACTGCAGCCACATCTCAAAATCCCCCAAATCAAGGTTGAAAGGTCGAGAAAACTCAAGAAATATTGGGAAATATCAAGAAAATGAAAATCCATGAGAAGAGGTCATGCACGAATTGCATTTGTACAACATGCATGGAATCTTAGCTTCAAACTCATCACCTCCTTGACCTATAAAAGAAGGATCCATGGGAAATAGATAGAGACAGAGAAAAGAAAGATCAAGCAACCAAACGTTGAAGGAATTCAACACTAGCTAAAATAGTTTGAAGCTGACATTGCCTTCTTTGTTGAGAGACATAGGGATCTTTAGTGGAGATTTAAGAACCACCAAATTGGTTCCTCCGTGTAATACAAGAGACCAAATATCATCATTTAGTGAAAGGTATTAGTAGGTGGTTAAAGACAAAGGACCAAGGACTCTAGCAAAAGTGACACAATGGATACATATGATGTAATCAGTATTGTTGTAATTGTTTCTTTTGGATATCGATAAGAGTGTTGTCCTTCTACCCCCCACCCCAACAAATACTTGTACTTGTACATGATTTATGGTTTTATGTGGGAATATTGTTCATTTACTTGAAACATGTTTGAATTCAAGATTCTGCTTGTATTTAATATGCATATCTATTTGAGAAAAGGGTATTGTTTGACTTGTGTGCATGTACAAGGAACTTGTTGTAGTGACAAAGTGAAATACAAGCACGGTAACAGGAATGTCAGGCAAGTAGGAGAAACTTGTTCCCCTCTTACTTCTATCTCATATTCTAGCATATTAACTTGCATTTAATCCAAGGAAAGAACATAAGTAATATGCTTCACTAACTGTCAAAGAGATTAACCCAATCTGTGGGGAATCAATCTTGGGGGGGATTCTTTGCACAACACAGAGCACCACCTATCATTCAGGATACAATACACAACTACAAAGAATCCCATATAGTCACTAACTTGTATAGATTCCCAACAATTAATTAATAGTTCATAGCCCAAACAACCAATTGTTGACACTACCAACAATCATATTCTTCTGATGTTGGTATAGATTTTAGTAATTCATCAATCGCAGTCATGTGAATAGAACAACATCGGGCAGTTCATAACTATCATTATGTCCTCTCTATTGTGGATCCTAGATAGATTATTAGGACCCTAGATTAACGACCGCCTCAAAATCAAACTCCTAAAAAATGAACAACCATTGATAGATCGTACCTTTGAGTACTAGTTTATTAACCAAATAAATGGGTGTTAAGTGATTTGTGGAAAACTTAAAGCATCAACTTAGAAGGTAATGCCAAAATTTCTATAGCACGTACACCATGGCCAAGCCTTTGCATTATTTAGTTGTGTAATTATGCTCTACATGAGATAACTTTTTATTCGAAAAGTACAACAAGTGGTCCAATGTACCTTCCCTTAGTTGCACTAACACATTCCTAATGCAATGCTAGATGCATCTACGTGAACCTAGGAAATTTTCATCCAATATAGAAAACTAGAATGGGAGTTGTAATCATCCATTGTTTCAACTTAGTAAATTCATCCTCATAGGCTATAGTCCATATAAATGGGACACTTTTGTGTAGTAGTTCCTCTATATGAATTGTTAGCACCACATACCCTTTGATAAAGCTATAGTAATATCTTGTGTGACCTAACAAAGAGTGCAGCATAGGAACATTATTTGTCACGTCCCCACCCATCATACCAGTGCAATGGAGAGGATCATGATGCTAAAACTGGGCAATTAGCCCTATAATCACTAATTAAAAACGTCCACATAACATAAAAGACAGGCATGCAGATGTGGAAATCTAAAAAAACACAACGGAAGTAATTCATGTGCAGATTCAACACACATCTAGCATTTTCATGACAAAATAAACATTCATATGGAGTGAAGATGGACATATGGAATAGCATAGACATTTTCAAAACACAGCAGGGTTAGAAATCTATCATACTTCCATCATGCATTCAGGACATTCAAGTTGTTCATGTCATAGGCATATTGTAATTAAACACAGTGGAATTAAAGTCATGTTACTATCTAGCATACACTTAGCATTTCATGATAGCCATTAAATATAAACATTGCAAAAATAGCAAATGAGAGTACTTATCTTAAAACAAGTAGTCCCTGGGCAACCAGCTATGCTTCTGCAACGATCCACCCAACCATAGGCCAGTGTGCTCTTCAATATCTCAGCACCACTGCCACCCCCAAGCTGGGCATGATCTCCACAAGGAAAAGGGAAACAACATACTCTCACATAGACAAAGGTACACCAGAATTAGCCAAGCCAAATAGTAGTAGGGTTTCTCAGGCTGCTAGGAGATGGAAAGGAGGAATTGATAAGCTAGTGAGCTCAAGCACAGAGCCATGGGTACCCCCACTAGGTTTATCAAGCCAATTTTGTCCACTACCACTCCAAATCTCTTGCTCATAAGTTCAAATCAGACAGGGATGCACATAACAGCAAAACCACAATTGTTGGGCATGAGAAAAACATTTATACAGTGATATGCCAAAGGTGGGGTTTCCCTGGGCTTCAGAAAAGCGTGGGCAACCAAAATGACATGGAGAAATGGGAAATCAACCCCAGGAAATCGTGTTTCTCTTCTCCCAACCACTGTGCTAACCAAAAATGAGTTTGTAGGCATGGAAAAATGCAAGTAATGGTGAAAAACGTGAAGGATAAAACCCCAGCAAGCTCAGACTGCGTGAGAGGATGAATGCCATGGGTGAAGAAATGGATTTGGGCACCATTTCGTCGGTGTTTTCTTGCCCAGCAAGCCAACATTCAATTTCCCAGGTTGATGGCTTTCCCATACACGAAAATTGACTGCCATACCTCTCTAATCCCAAGGCATTAATTGCCTCAACCAATTCTTGGAAGAATTAAATGATTGGGTGCATGAGACAAAATGGGTAGTTGGGATTTATGGGTTTTCTCAATGAAATGGATTAACATCATGGCTCAAGGGTTTGAACAATCCCCCCCCCTATTCCTTGTAAAGATCATGCCCCCATCTCTTGTTGCGTTGCATAGATGGTTGTGGGTTTTTCATTAAAATTGCATATTTACATGATGTCCGAATTCACATTGTGCATGGCTATCACAAGTACCATAGGCATCTATTTTAATTGCCGATACATGGAACACTAAATCGATGGCGGGGCCTTGGCCTTGAGCTCCTCACCATGATTTAATAACGGTATTTACATCATTTACAATCTTAATGCAATAGGGTCAAAATCGGGATATTACATTCCCCTCTCCCTTGGAATAACACCGTCCTCGGTGTTCCAATACCTAGGAATACATACACATTATATACATGTCCAAAATTCACATAATGTGGTAGGTCTGTCTTGCATTTCACCATCTACTTGGGTTTTCAGGACCAAGTCCTTTGGTCTTCACAAACTGCTCTTGCTGGCTGGGACTCTCTAGCTCTGCATGAGGGCATTGTTCCAAAACAATCCCTTCCCTTTCTTTACCTTCCAGCTAATCTACAAACCTAGAAAATTTACGGCTGCTACCCTCTTGATGTTCTCTTGTTGGGCAGTTGCGGAGGAAATGGTTTTCTCCACATCCCCAACATTTCATTGGCGACTTTACCTTTTCCTGCTCAAATTCCTTTGAGTCTTCCCACCTGGAACGTTTCTTAATCGGCCGATTGGATGAATGCTTCTTCACTGATCCACTTTCCTTTCCCTTACTCATTGCTCCCAGAATGCTTTTTACCTCTTTTTGCAGACGAATAAAGTCCTGCAGAACCTCGTGGTTCATCTCATTATGTTGCCTCTGTAGCTTGAGCATCTCCCCAAGATTTTCTTGGGTCTTTGCTATTGTTTGAAGAATACTTTCGGCCAATTCTAATAGCCCTTGGTCTGCCTCCATGGTCAATGTGTACAGCTGACCACACTTTACTCAATAGCAACACCTGCTTGTGTCGGCTGCAACCAATTGTTTCAATTTCTCCCTGTGAAATTTATCATGGAAACTCTTTGTTAGGACAAGCATAATATAAACATTAAAATTAGTCAATTACTTCCCAATTGACATGGAATGTCCATGCTTCACTCATGCGACTTCCAATTTTTTTTTTTTGCTTTCCCAACATACACATGATCTCTTTCATGTTCATCCTTTCACGGTGAAATAACTATTTTAGCATTCACAATTTAATTCAAGCAAATAAACACATTCTTCTTCTATTCATGACATGCATTCAACAATTCTTTGTTTTATAAATGCATCAATAAAAAGGAAAGAGAAGAGTAAGAGTTTTCTCCCTCTTAGTCTTGTTTTATCACGGAGCTATGCCATCACTGTGGTTTTATGCTCCTCGGTCTCTTTCACTTTAATGTGAATGCTTGAATTTCCCTTTATTGGCTATGACACTTAGTGTCTAAGGTCTGTTTAAATCTTTTCAACTTGGGTACCCCTTCCCATTCTGCTTACAGAACCTCTGTTTGCTAGGACCCACTCATGTTCACTAGCACCATCTTTTATTACTACTCATATTGAGCTCTTTTGGGACAGTCATATGTCCATATGCATCCCTATGATTCCTTCCTGGTCTTTGTTTCCAACAATACCTACACTCAAACATTGAATCAATTCAAATGTTTAGTTTATTTCATAAGGTTTTTCTCTAAACAAGAGTTTGAGAAATCATAACCAAATCATATACACACGTATATTCATAAGCAAGAAGTTGCAAGATAACCAAATACTTATATGTATTGGATGTCTTCACTTTATTCCACGGGATCCTTCTTCGCCTTACGAGCCTTGGATTTCCCGTGGACATAATTATGAATGTTGAGCGAGCACATAGACTACTCCACAATCATTCGAATAGGCAATGCCAAGCCAGTACGCTAACTGGTTTTATCAATTGTTTAAGGGGTATTGGGCCAGCATACACACTGTTTCACAATATTAGGTAGTGAATGCCCAACCAGTTACTCTTTGTATTTATCAAGAACTTTATAGCATTCATCCAGCTACTCTCTGAATTTCTCAGTAATTTATATCGCCCGCTCATTTACTCTCTGGATTTACCAGCAATTTATAGTCTTTCAGGGTCTTGCCTTCCTGCAATGACCAAGGTTTCCAACAAGGAAAACAATAGTGTATCAGCTTATCTGTTAAAAGATTTATACCTGAAATATTCATTATTCCAAACAAGACATAAATGAAAATGAATACTTATCCGCATTGTGCATTTTCCCTCTGGTCCACAGGGTCCTGCTTCGCTTTGCAAGCCTTGGGATCGCCTATGGACTTTGATGTAGTTAATGCTTCACCAGTACACCTTCACGCCAACTAGATTTACCAAGCATTTGGTGGTGCCCAACCAGTCCCATACCTGGTTGGCCCTCTCCATTGCCGAGCTAGCACATTCATCTGGGTCATCGACCAATGGAAGGAAACTGCGCCACCTGACCATTATAGGTCAAGGCTCTACTATGGAGCCATAGGCATCTCAGGGTTTTCAGTCAGTCTTCGGCGCCCACCCTCCCACTGCTGACCCAATAGAGATTTTATGCCTTCACCAATGTCACCACACCTTCTTGCACCATAACCCTTCACACACACATAAACTCTTCATTCATACAAGGACGCCACTCCTTCTATTGTGCAAATCGGTGGTTCCTTTTTGGAAATTTACAGGTGACTTTCTTGACTGCAGGTTAACATGAACCCACTCACACAAGGATGATACCTCTTCTTATTACACAACTCTTCGGGCCTGCCCATCCCTTCTGGTAATATTTCATGTGAGCATAAAAAGGTTACCAATTCTTGTACAGTCCTTTTGCATACCCTTCTTCACTTTGCCTCTTAATGTGCAGTATCAATCTGCATCTGTGTAGGCTGACAACACAAGAAGGATAAGCAAGCTCATCAGTATTGTTGTTCAAATTCTTAACCACATTTCATATCATTCACTATCAAGTATTGAAACACCAGGAATGCATCCATTCCCTTAGAGTGTAATCAATATTGAAAACCCTATCATGACCCAGCACCAGAAAAGGTGTGCACCCCCTTTCCGATGTGCGCCATGTAGGCCCTAATCATACTCAAGCAGTCTACAATGATATAAATAAGATAGAGCATGCTCTGCATATTAACCCTAATAATTTAGACATGCATGTTCTTGTCTAGGGTCACAGAATACTCATTCATTTTGCAGATGTGTCTCACATGCCTTCTGGGCATAGCTTTACCATCTCACTTTCATGGTTTACCGACATGCGGTTTGGCTGAGACATTATCAATGGCGTTTCTCCCGAAACCTGTTTCCAAAGCATGGGGTCTTTCCCATCTATTTTGGCTTCTGCGGGCCATCACACATGGTCTTCCTGCAATGTGTCATCCTGGCACATTTTATCAAATAGCCAAATAGTCAGCAACATTTAGCAATAATCATTCAATGGCATTAATAATTAAATTCAAGTATGAATTTGCAATTTTGTCCTCTACATAATCGATTTGCTTAGCCATGAGTCTGTTCTCATATCGTTTGGCTCTTTCTCATGGTAGATTCCAATCTTTGTCATGGGCTTACCCACATTTGCCATGCCCAAAACAATCTACCTGAAATCTGAAACTTCAATCAGCCAAACATGTTATGAGTATCTATGCATATAATCCTTTCATTGCTACAACAGTCACTGAAGTGATCTCGGAATTATAACACTCAATAATTCAAACACCTTCAGTTGTTAGCATTTGAGGTGCAATGAAATATATGTATATACATCTATATGTGCATCGTTATCATAAATAAAATTGCAAGACATGGGTACACTATCCGTGCCATTTAAATAAACTGTAAATACTCATTATTTCGCATTCCATGCAATATCTGTCCTTCCACAGAGCACTCTGGTATCCCATCATCATGTCTACCTTCTTCATGCAATCAGTCTCCTGTATTCACAACAGCTCATGAAATGGTATCAGGATTAACATTGGTTCACCATTTCATCGATTATCTGATTGCATCAAACATATATTACAATCATGCATTCACACAATGCATCTCAACATGTGCACTTACACATATGCATGCACATTCACAACATTTACATAACATAATCACAAGATTGTACTTAATATTTTAATGCACATCTCCTCAATGCAACCCTGCATTAATTTATGAGTACTTATGCATTCAAACATATTATGGCCTAACCATGCTTCTCTCATATGGCATACATTATAACAGAACCGTAAGTCATCACTTGATTGG
This sequence comes from Larix kaempferi, assembly GCA_027924585.1. Lineage (NCBI taxonomy): Eukaryota > Viridiplantae > Streptophyta > Pinopsida > Pinales > Pinaceae > Larix > Larix kaempferi. The sequence goes on along the minus strand of BSBM01000825.1, from coordinate 16,482,284 downwards.
GTTGTTAAACTTCACAACCAACATCCAAAAATGGCAAGGTACGATTTCATATGAATGCATTGAGATTTCTAAGCAATTATAGGGTGTAAGGCTCACTGCCTTCACTTACCCACACCTCACCATACTTGGTAGGTTGACATTCACATTCAGGCATTCAATACCACATGCAAACCAAATCAACATAGTTTAATCATAGTTGAGGGGATCTTACCAAATCCTCTTTCAGCATCCATGCACTTTAATCACAAATAACCATTAGCTGCATGGTTGTCATTAACATCGCTTGATGTTACCTGATCAGTTGGCCTCTTACAAAGGCTACACGGTCCTTTTGCCAACATCATGATCATAGGTTTGTTGCACCATCTTTTCCTCATAAGGTTGTTGGTCATATGCAATAATCATCACCCACATCTTCAGCCATGCTTTGGTTGTATTTGATCCTACAACCAATGCGAACACAACTACTTATTAGCAGCCGCAATGATTATCTCAAGTGGCTCATTGCATATGTAAAACCTCACTATTTTACCAAGATGCAATATCATATATGCATAAACATTTTCACATGCATTGTGCAATGGCAATTAGTATTCCAACTAATGCATATTCACTTCATCAATCTAATTTTCTTGTGTTTTCTATCATGCTTTTATGGTCTGATTCACACAACCATTACCAACAACATTAAATACCATTAATGAGCTATTGCATGTGTAACTTCATTATTTTATCAATATGAAACATCATGCTCATGCATAAGCAATTCACATGCATTATGCAATGACTCTCTAATCATGCCCACTAATTCTTATGCACTATTCTCTTGTATTTCCAGCATCCCTATGCCATAATTTCCAGTATATAAATACAATAGCAAGAGAGGAGTTAAGGAATTCTTCCCAATTCCTCATTCTGACATGGAGTTCCTCATCCGTATCATAGCTAATCCTTTCCTTAGATTCCCTACCAAGCACACAAGGAATCATTAGTTGTCATTTCTCACCAAATAGCAATTCAATATATACATACGTGTATAACATTCATTCTTGCTATTTTCCAAACATGGAATTCTTATGCTATAAACAGAAATAGTTTAAGGTGAGGAATTTCCCTTTTTATCAGCATTGTCTTACTTAGCTCCCATAGAAACTTTCTCACCATTGACGATGTCTCAAGGGGGCTTGCCACTGCAGGGTGGGTCGAGGGCAGCGCCCTCAATTTTTTTTATTCTTTATTTTTTGCACCTGAAAATCTCACTGAGAAACTGCAGAAAAAGCCCCCATTTCAGCGGACTTATTGATTTTCTTCCAATGATTGCGGATGAAATCGCTGATTTTTTCTGCCGTGCGGACGAGTTTACCGACTTTCACCGCCATGCGGACGAGCTCGCCGAGCTTCTCCGCTGAAAACTCAGCTTTTCCCCCTTCCGACAACTTCGGCACCATTCGTCAATTCTTTCCGCCGCTACGGCGGAAACTCACCAACTCTTTCCGTCGTTGCGGACGAACTTGCTGAGTTCTTCCGGCACTGCGGAGCAACTCTCCCATTCTCCTCCAGCACTACGGAGCAACTCGCCAATTCCTTCTGACGCTGTGGTGCAGACTTGCTGATCCCTTCTGCCGTTGCGGAGCAACTCATTCATCCTTTCCGAAACTTCCTTCTTGACGCCGAAAATACTTAGAAAAATTTTCAAAATTTTTCTTTCTTCCCTTCTTCGGCGCAACTCATCCAACTTCGCCGGCTCATTCGGCTCCACTCCGATGAATTCACCGAGTTCTTTCGGCGCTGTGGCGGAGACTCACCAAATCCTTCCGCAAATTTGAACCGACTCACCAGGTTTCGCCGCCGCTTCAGACAGACTCGCCAAAATTTTCCCCATTTCGACAAATACTCGCAAGTTCTTTTTGCCTTGCGGATGAACTCACCAAGTCTCGCCGCCGATACAGACTTAGCAGAAAGATAAAAATACTTAGAAAAATTTCAAATTTTCAAATTTTTTCTAAATTTTCTTAAGGATCAGTTTGAGCAGGAGGAGTACTTACCTCTGCCACTGTGATAGGAAGCCCATGAAGGCCCAATGCTGCAACCAGTAGCTCTGATACCAAATTGTCATGTCCCCACCCATCATACCAGTGCAATGGAGAGGATCGTGATGCTAAAACTGGGCAATTAGCCCTATAATCACTAATTAAAAACATCCAAATAACATAAAAGACAGGCATGCAGATGTGGAAATCTAAGAAAACACAGCGGAAGTAATTCATGTGCAGATTTAACACACATCCAGCATTTTCATGACAAAATAAACATTCATATGGAGTGAAGATGGACATATGGAATAGCATAGACATTTGCAAAACACAACAGGGTTAGAAATCTATCGTACTTCCATCATGCATTCAGGACATTCAAGCTGTTCATGTCATAGGCATATTGTAATTAAACACAGCGGAATTAAAGTCATGTTACTATCTAGCATACACTTAGCATTTCATGACAGCCATTAAATATAGACATTGCAGAAATAGAAAATGAGAGTACTTATCTTAAAACAAGTAGTCCCTAGGCAACCAGCTATGCTTTTGCAACGTTCCACCCAACCATAGGCCAGTGTGCTCTTCAATCTCTCAACACCACTGCCACCCCCGAGCTGGGAATGATCTCCACAAGGAAAAGGGAAACAACAGACTCTCACATAGCCAAAGGTACACCAGAATCAGCCAAGCCAAACAGCAGTAGGGTTTCTCAGGCTGCTAGGAGATGGAAAGGAGGAATTGCTAAGCTAGTGAGCTCAAGCACAGAGCCATGGGTACCCCCACTAGGTTTATCAAGCCAATTTTGTCCACTACCTCTCCAAATCTCTTGCTCACAGGTTCAAATCAGACAGGGATGCACATAACAACAAAACCACAATTGTTGGGCATGAGAAAAACGTTTATACAATGAGATACCAAAGGTGGGGTTTCCCTGGGCTTCAGAAAAGCGTGGGCAACCAAAACGACATGGAGAAATGGGAAATCAACCCCAGGAGCAGAATCGTTTTCAGAAAACGCTCATGGGCATTTCGTGGGCAGAAACGTCCTCCATAACCCCAGGAAATTGTGGTTCTTTTCTCCCAGCCACTGTGCTAACCAAAAACGAGTTTGTAGGCATGGAAAAATGCAAGTAATGGTGAAAAACGTGAAGGATAAAACCCCAACAAGCTCCACATACCCTTTGATAAAGCTATAGTAATATCTTGTGTGACCTAACAAAGAGTGCAGCATATGAACATTATCCTATGTAGGCAAATTCACAATCACTGCAATCTTCACTAGATTGACCTACAATCCTTCCTTCTAGATAATATGGCCCAAGAGGACATCGAATGGGGTATAAAAGATGCATTTCTTGGTGTTTAAGCATAATTTCATCTCGACACATTTCCATAATCATCTTGAATTTAAGGGTGTGATCCTTTAGCAAAATATACATTGCCCAATCATCCAAATAGACCTCAATTAATTTATGGGTATACTTGTAGAACATGACAACCACCACCCTAGAAAACACCATGGGTGCATTATTTAGTTCAAAGGGCGTGACATTATAGGTGCACAACCCACATTTTGTGGAAAAAGCAATCTTATTCTTCTCCTCATGTCTAGTACATATTTGATGGTAACTGAAAATTCAATGTTTGAAGGAGTAGGATTCATTCCCTTCTACTTTCTCAAGAATCTCATCATTAAATAGTGTGGGGAAGAATTCATGTAGACATACCTCACTGAGTCCACCAAAATGTGGATTCTACCTATTTTCTTAACATGTATGACTATGAAATCGATTCAATCTAATTCATCCATTGAAAAAATCAGGTCACGGTCTAATCTATTGTTGATATCATGTTTAACATATTCCTTATAGTGCATATTCATCATTATGACCTCTTTTTCATCATTTGAGCATCGAGCTTCAATCATATCTTTGTCTTGCCAATTTTTTCCACAAAACCCTTTATCTCCATGAACCTAGATGGGAATAGGTCAGCATACTCCCTGAAGTAGAGCTACAATATTTACGACAGTGTGATCATCCTTGTATTCTATTATAATATTGATCTTGGGATCACCCTTATTACCAATAATAACTATCTTTGTCTATATTGGTTTGTGCTAGTATATTGTGCTACTTATATCCCCAATATCATGGATGATGTGGCTAAAATTCCCCTATGATATCCTCCTTTGTGGAACCTACCGTCAAACACCGCAAGTGGTCCATTCGCAAGAAACATTGAATGCACCATATCATCCCAATAATTAGTGTTTCCTCCCCACATATTCAAAAATCGTTGCAGAACCTTTCTTGCAGTTCCAACCAACTGGTCATATGCCATTGTATTTATGCCTACAGATACCATATCTTCAACAATGGCTTTAAGATATGCAAAAAGCTATGAAACCATTGTTGAATGAAAACTCCCTACATTTCCCAGTGGGATTCACAATGGTCTACATGGCCCATTGAATTGGACATATTGTCAAACTATGAATACTTGTTAAGAAAATTGGACTCCATGATACATTGATTGGGGAAATCCCAAATGTCTAACATGCATCTAGTTTTTAGTTCCTTTTTGTATCCTACCATGAATCCAATGTGCTTTCATGAGTTTTTCACCATCGTGTAGGTGTGTTTACCAAATTGATATCTAGAGTCGTTGCCATATGCTCAAGCATAATCTATGCCACCACCTATCCCCCAAATTTTGTAGTATCAATTGTGTCATCAAACCTCAACATGACCTTAAGCATTGTGCCAATCCATTAGACTAACTTCATCACTACGAATATTCATGTTAACTTCTAGTCTCCAGTGTGCCATTGAGTAATGGCATCTTTAGATTTCATTGCACACCAAATCAAGTCCCCACTAACTATTGGATTGATGTAGTCCTCTCATTGTTTAGTTGTGAACTTATAAAGCTAATCTGAGACACCTTCATCCATTAACTCTTCTATTTATTCCAAAAAATTCTCACCTATGTTGGATCCAATGGTCGGATGACCTTGCATCCCTCCTTAACTGACATCCACCATTATTTAAAATTGAGGACAACATCATTATCATATTCCCAATTGATCCCTGGCAATGTTATGTAGGGATCCTAATCATGTTGTATCTCAATTACTTCAAAGTTAGCATAAGTGGTGGTACCATTGAGATCAACTTCCATATGCTCCAATCTAATAATGGAAAAATATGCAACTAGTTGGCTAACCACAACTAGATAAATAAGTAGACCAAGTTTGGTCATCCTATGAATTTCCATGATTTCTTAAACAAGATATTCACATTTGTCCTCTGGTAAAGGATGACTTATCACACCTTAATCCCTACAATAATTGCATTTAACCTAAATCCCTTTCCCAACCTTTTCCTTTGCACCCAATGTAAGGTTTTATCTTGTGTCCTTATACGAGACTCTGGTATTCGATCAAGCACCCCGCTTAACTTGGCCATAGTTTTCTCCTCATCCAGTATCTATAGGAACATTTTCAACCATTCTTGGACTTCATCTTCCACCATTTGTAGTAGCAAGATTGGGCATCATCTTGGTGGTTAGAGTATAGAAGGTGGGTTGTCTCCTGCCTCCACTAAAACTATGTTACAAATGTGAACATCTTCATCCATCATCTCAACTGCATCAATCAAATATCCATTCTATGGAAATGTGTTAAATTATTGTACTTTTTATGGAGTCTTGTAGAGAATTCCTTGATCTACAAATGACACATCAATGTTAGTCATGGCCCTACCTAGTGTGATGATATTAGTACATGTGTATGCGTGACCTGCTAGGTAGCCATCAAGGATCCTGGGTTTAGAAATCAACATGTTAGCACCATGTTTCCTCTTGACATACACCTCCCATTTCTCAATAAATTATGGACAATCTTTTGTATTATACCATGTCTTCCAATAGTGCCCACAGCGAGGATAGCAAGGTTGTAGATAATTTATTACAATATGCCCCACTTTGGTGAAGGATGATTTGCATCATTCAATGGAACTCAATTCTCTAAATCCTAGTTCTTCCCTTTTTCCCATACTTGACGAACTCGACTACAAACAGATTCTTCTCAAATCATTACATGACTGCAAATAATGTGCAATTATCATTTATATAGTGAGTGTTTACTCTGTAAAAAGCCTCAATGAATAACCACTTCAGTCCTACTACATTTATGCACTAGTGTGCAATGGTGGGGATTGTGCCCAACATTTCAATGAATCTTGGAAATCCTAACATCTACCTTTTCCACAAATGGTTAACCACAATAGAATTTATATCTCTGAACCATCAGGTAACCATTCATCAAATGACCTTTTATCTTGTAGATTACACCCCACGTTGCCTCCCCGATACTACGTTTACCATTTTCCAACTCTTTGATTTGCTCAGATAGTGCTATCAGCTTATACTGGAACTACATCAACCCTAGAATGGATGCTTTGACTACTCTACTAATGTACTCCAAAAACATTGCAAGTTCTAAAGTTCCCTATTATGTAAACGATCAATGTTGTAATGATGAGGTTCATATGTGAGATAATAGGCCACCATTGAATCACTTCTTATGTTGAACCTCTTGGATTATGTAACTTAAGTGGCTCATAAGATGCTAAAACCATTGGTCTTATTCCCATACAGTTTTCCCAATATTTTATTTGATTTCTTTCAACTTAGTGATACTTTGTTTCTCATACTTCAAATTTTGATATTCTTTCATAAATATATGCTCACAACTAAACCAAAGTCAATATTTGATTAGTTGAAGTGATATGCTTACATTTCATGTACCACTATATTGCTTTTCCTTGTATATTAGTTTGGAACTCTACTAACGAGATTGCATTCATGGTCCTTCTTGCACTCCATACTACATCATAGAGGAACCAATTATACTCTATGTCTTTTTCGCCTATATCATCTAACAAGAAAATCCACAAGGAAGATCCATTTGGCTATGTTGTCATCCTTCCCTAGTGATTCATAGCTAGCACAAATCCTAGATGTCTCGGTTGTTACACCATAGAAGCTTCTCCTACCATTCCACTTATGAAATTGCATAATACTATGGACAAACTCTAATTACTTGTGGAAGCCACACTTACACTATTCACACACATATTGGTGCTACATGCAACAATTATCACTAGATTGTAACAAAGAACAATGCATGTAGGGGGTAGGATGCAGGATGGACTAACATTACTATCATTACATTCTACCACTTTCTCGATGACAATCATGTCCACAAGTTTAGAATACCAAAATGGCATGTGCTCAAATGATTCTCCCTATTGACTCCATGCTTTTAGAGCTTCCACAAAAAATTTCTATCCAACAAGCTCAACCATTGTCTCTGTACCTATAGTCCAAATATCTACATTCCTTACATCATCATGCATCTAACATCACAAATCCTTATAGGTTCCTTCTACTCTACATTAACACACTTTCTTAATCTTCTTCTCTTTTAGAGCCAAACAAAGTTTATTTTTGTGCTCCTCTCATCCTTTACATTGTTCCACATTTTGAATGCCTATTATAGCTATAACTTCTTATCAGGGACTCTTAACTAATGTGGATACTTTCAATTTCTCCATGCCACCAAATATTTGTAATATCTATACCCTTTTGATGTTATTTCTATTGTTCACTTTCAAGATTTGTCGCATTCACCGTCACAAATATTACATGGAACTTGTGTCACTGGATCCACCACTAGGTCCTCCTACTATTCCACCCCCCACACATGACTTACACTTCCATCTCAATGAGGCATGGGAGAATACCCTCTCCCATGACCAACACCTTTATTCACACGAGTATTTCCTCAAGCAATATTCCACATGGTTCTTCCTTGAAAATGTATAACATTTTGATTAAATGTTGATGGATTTCCACAACAAATTCCAAGGCAAACACTTCTACGAAACCTTTGAACAAAACTAAATTGCTCGATTCAATTCATGATCATGCAACTAGATCTTTAACAAATTAGTGATATCCCACTCAATTATTGGATGTGAAAACTAATGGTGATGTTGCTCCCTGAGTATTTTCCATCATTCATGCAAATTAACTAAAAATTCAACCTATAAATCTCATGTAAACAATTCAACTGATTTATAAATTGTAATGGATATTCCACTAAAACAATTTGTCCCAACATATCTTGTGATATCCTACAATCTCTTATTATAGATGTTTTACTTTAGATTGTAGAGTTAATGTTATTCACTTAATGTTGGAATAAACTAAAATTAATTGAAACTAAAATGAAAGAAACAACCAAATAACATACCATTCACATAATAAATAAAATATATACCTTGGGAAAACCCAATACATGAAAAAACCATATTGAAGGTGAGGCATATGCTCTACTAATTTCTTCTTAGCAATGTAATGTAAATACAAAGATAGGGGCACTCACTATGGAGTTACCATGGACCATGTGGCCAATATGGGTGCTACATGATCTTTTGCTTCCTATATTATGCTTCAATATCCTACTCCTAGATGTTTTTCTCAACTATGGAACAATATACAATACGATAAGAATGGAACCCACTCCTTTCTTAGTGACCTAGTATTTAGCATAGTTTGATAGTCATATAGGGTTAGGGTTTTTGCATCCCTAAACCCCCATAATGTTAAGGTTTTGGACCCTCTAGAATCTTCTTTAAATTCCACGTGTCAGTAGCTCCACATGTGAGTTGACATGGCATCCACTTAGTATCATGGTGGACAACAAGATAGGTCAACTTGTAGGAGGCATAACTTTCACATACGAACTTTGATCGAGGTGATTTTTACGCCACTGGAAAGGTCTCGATGTGCATAAAAATTTCAAGAGGTCAAGATAAGCTTGCAAAGTTTTGACCCCCAAAAAAATTGTTTAAGGCCTCAAACGAGCTCCAAAAGCTTTTGGACCCCAAAATCACCAAAGTGGGACCTACCCATAAAATGGGCCCTAGAAGCTAATACCTCCAATTTTCCACCAAGAAAGTACCAAAATATATGACAAATTATACAATGATCCATTTTGAAATATAAACAAGAGAACACCCTTAAATCTTACAGCATATGTGCCTAGACATGCACTTTCTTGGCATGCAAAATCATGTATCATCATTTCAAACTAGTCTTAAAGAAAAACCTTTGACAACCTCCATTGCATCTCTACTACTCCACATCTATAAAGTTTGTGACATGAAAACCATGTTTTTCCTATTTTATAGACTTGGGGTCTATAGAAGGTGTAGAGTGTTGAAGAACAATAGAGACGCAAAATCCATTAGTTAACCTTTAATCACATTTATCTAGACAAATAGGAAGTAATGCACATGCAAAGAGCACATAAATGTAAATTTCATCGAGACATTTCACAATAAGGTAAAAATTAATAGAAAAGTGATGTCATTGTATTAAGAAAAATAGAGATTGCATTCATGCCTTGTTTCTTCAACATGTCTACGGTTTAGCAATGTCATAGTTGAGACATGATACATAAGTATTAATTGTAGAATTAACAACAAATAACAACCAACAAGGACTAACTCATAATGACTAATAACAACCTCATCCTTTACATAGTATCCTAATCATATATATAAGGAGATGAGTCAATTATAGAAGAATTTGGAAGGTTCTAGACTATAACATGTGTAACCCACTAGTACAAAAGGGGCTTTGTGCCTTGAGAAAAATGTGTAGAGGGTCTTAGCGATGGGATTCCATGAATGGTCCACATAGTTAGGTTTGGTGGATTCATCTTTCGATGGTTACTACTTTGCAATATTCATACTTTGGAAAAATGGCACCACAACATATTTGTCACAAATTTTTCTTTCATCCTAGGTCAAGAAGATAACCAAAGTATGATGTGCCCATGCTATCCGTCTTAGACCTCTTCCATGTTAGATAATATTTACCCTCTCGATAATATCAATCTCCCATGCATGATTTGTGTATGCATTAAATCCTTGATTTGAGGTAACTAAGCCTCAAATTGTCCAATTAGGTCAATTATGAGCTAGTTAACTCATCTTTGAGAGATTGCATGGCTAACTAAGGGCATTTGAGCTCTAGTTAAGCCCAAATAGGTTTTCATGCATTGAACAATTTGAATTGCCTATGTGTATAACTTTGGTGAAGCATTATGTATTGCATTCCATTGCACATTGCATTGGAACTCTCATCTCAAAAGAGCTATTGTAACTATTCTCTGATGGAATAAAGATTATGTTACTCTGAATTTTGTCTCGTGTCCCCATTATTTTGTGTTTTGCTTCTTCACTATCTCTCAGTTCTTGGAAAAAATCTCACATGGTATCATAGTCGTGGAAGCTTTAGGGAGAAGCATGCAATCAAGGAGCACTCAGATCTGGATTCCAGGGGTTGATTGACTGCACTTATATCATAAAAATACATGGACGTGAAAACACGACAAAATCTGAATTGGTTTCCTAACCTCTACAATAACTCGTTGGAAATATCTTTCTAATATCTCAAATGGGTTTTTTGCCGAATTTGATTTCACTTCACCATTTGGGACATATGATAAAATGAATCTCGGAGATATTTATAACAACACGCAAGTGCATGCCCTCAATTTCAGAAAGACTTTTCTCACTCCGCATGCTAAGATAGATCAAGTTACTTGCATCATTTGAAAGGATTTTTTGAGATCTCAAATGGATTTTTTGCAAAAAAAATATTTCTCTTAAGATTTGGGAGATATTATCAAATGAATATCAGAGGTATTTATGACTATCATGTACCCTCCCATCAATCCAGACAATGGAGGAGAGATTAACAATTTATGGAGTTTTAAATTTATCTTCATGGCCATATTACAAACTTATAAATATTAAAGAATTCATGTGCAAATGCATAATTAATAAAATCGTTGCACGGGCATATTAATAAAATCATTCCACATAAATTACAAGAGAATAACTATCTTTAAAACAAAGAAGTTGTCTCTGAAACATGCTATGGATAAGTAATGTTCCACCCAACCATAGGCGGTCTGTCAAGCACTCTACTGAGAGGCAAACCCCAAGCCAGGCTATGTATCCATTACGGAGGAACTACACAGGATCACTTGCAACCACATATAGTCAATTCTCAGGCTAATCCAACATACCAACCAGGTATTTCAAGCATGAGGAAAGACACATGAATGCAGTGCTAAGACAGTGAGCTCCCTATTGACCTTCAAGCATCTCAATTGGTCTCAGTCGACCTTGGAACCCACAATACCTGCCACATCCAACACAAGGAAGGTCCCAGTCTTTGCTACACAGTCCCTCAGGCGTTCCTTCCCTCTAATGATATTCAAGGTGGGCACAGAAAGGCCCAAGCTACCATACTGCTAGATATCTCTTCCTACACTTGGTTTATCAAGCATTTCCAAATTACTTAGCTCCCTTGACTTCTTGTTCATTCTCTAGTCTACTAATTATGAATTTCCCCACGAAATTCAATTTCCTAGGCTCAAAAACTGGGATTCCCCATGGATTTTGAAGTCTATATACACTCTAATTTTTCCCCAAGTATAACCCCTATGGATTTCCTCTTTATATTTCCCAAACACATGATTTTATGGGCATTTCTGGCACTCAAAATTTTGGGTTTTTATCTACTCGTGATTTTTGTTTTCTCTTGACGTCTATAACTAATGGCCTGTTGGGAATGATGGGAATTGGGGATGAAGGAAAACGAATTCTCCTAAACAAAATTGACTTATGGGTACCGAAAGTTGAACCCATATTCATCCATACAAATCTATGGGTTCATCCCATGCTCCATTGAATTCATGAGTTGATTTCTCTGCAATTTTATTGCAATGGAATTAAATATCAGCAAGGAAGTTAATATGGGTAGTTGTTTACCATCAATGGCACATGGGTTCTCAAGATGAAACTTGAAAATAGAGGATTTTAATCTCACACACCCCTCTCCTCTCCCTAGTGGATAACATATCCCCTCATATAAGTTGCTTATATAGTCAGCTCTTAGATTTTCATTTGCATTATAAATATTTACATTGTTTTTACATGTTTCCATCGCTTACTAGAACATGTCCACAAAATAAATAAAAAATACTTGACTTTATAAGCAAAGCATTCACTACCAAGGCCTTGGCCTTGAACTCCGCACTAGGAATCATACATCCCATATTTACAACATTTACATATCAAGCCAATACATTCCAAAATTCAAAATGGGGGTATTACATTCCCTTCCCCCTTATAACAATATTGTGCTTGGTGTTCTCAAAACTGAACAAAAATGGGTATTCCTCTATTAGGTAAAGGTGATTCCATTGCACCTTTACCTGTTCGATGGATTAGTTCCGGAGCAATGTTACCTTATTTTCGAGGATGCATATAGGTTCCACTTGGAATTCTCTCTCAGATTCAACCTAAATCACATTCCAATCAATTATGTGAGTAGGATCATGTACATACTTCTTAACCAAAGAAACATGAAAAACATTGTGAGTTATCATGTTAGTAGGTAATGCAATCCTATATGCAACTAACCCTATCCTATCAAGGACTTCGAATGGACCACAATATCTCGGTGCCAACTTGGCACAACTTCCCAACTTTAGGGAACTTCTCTTTGGCTTTACTCTCAAATAAACATGATCCCCAATTTTAAATTCCTTGTGCATTCTTTTCAAATCTGCATAACTCTTTTGCTTATCCTACTCTTCCTTTAAATTATGCCTGATCTTAACAATTTCCTATTCCATGTCCTTGAGCATTTTTGACCCAAGCACTATCCTATTTATCGGACTACCCAACCTCACTCAAGTTTCGCATCCTTGCCATACAATGTCTCAAATGGACTCATCCCCAATTATGCTTGATGTTCATTATTCTATGCAAATTATACCAACTATAGGTAATCCTCCCACTTGTATGGCTTATCCATCACATACATCCTTAACATATCCCCAAGAACTTGATTCGCCCTCTCTATTTGACCATATGTTTTAAGGATGATCAATTGTACTAAAATTCAGTTGGGTTCCCAATTCCTGAAATAACCCTTTCCAAAAATTGGATGTGAACTTTACATCTCAATCTGAGACTATTGATTTGGGTAACCCATGTAATCTAAATATCTCCTTCATGAATATATTCTCCATGTAACTTGTTTTATGAGTGGAATTAATAGGAATAAAAGTGTTTCCTTTGATAACTTGTCCACCACAACCATGATTGAATCATGCTTCCTTATTGTCATTGGAAAACCTGTTATGAAATCCAGAGAGATTACTTCCCACTTCCATTCTGGAATGGGAAAAGACTGCAACAATCATGTTGGATATTGATGTTCTATGCCTTGACTTGTTGGCACTTTTGACATCGACAAATGTATTATGCTATATCATCTTTCATCCCATGCCAAAAGTATCGTTTCCTTGATGTTATTATTGTCATTTGATATCCTAGATGTCAAGAGTATGGGATTTGATAAATTCCATTCATTACCACCTTCTTCAAATATGCACAATTTGGAATATACAATCTTCCCTTATAAACACGAATATCATCTTCTTCGAGCTAATATCCTTCACACCTTTCATCTAATTTACCTTGCTACAATTTATCTTTTACTTGAAGGTAATCTCATCTTTATTTCGAGCTTCAAGAACTCTTGTTCTTAAATCTGATTTGCACATATTTAATCCTACTACATGAAATTTTATGCTATGTGCATATGCAACCTTGCTCTCTTTTCCTTTTACATGTTTGATTTCAAAATCAAACTCACACAAAAATTCTAGCCATCTAGCTTGCCTGGCATTTAAGATATGGTTGATCAAACAAACACTTTAATCTCATGTGATATGTTTGTTGATGCCTAGAGTTTTACAGCTATCACACAAAGGAAACATTCCGATCCGAAGGTGTCAGGAAACCCTATGCAAGAGTTATCCTAATCCTTAGTCGTTTGGTGAACTACTTCCGACTGATACAAGGCCTCTATTGGCCACAAGTAGGATTATGTTCCTTTGAAGGGAAATTAAAAATAAAAATAAAAAATGCAATCCTGATTCTATTGATTAAAACTTAAAATGAATATTAAGATTGAATTGAGTTAGACAAGGAAACCTGTTTAACAGTGAAAATCCCTCTTACTTGATCTGTTAATTACAATAAAATGTACTAAAAAATAGTCATAACAAATTCTTTACACCTTTAAGACAAATTTAATTGTTCATAACTAAATGAAAACAATATTAAATTATGAAACTAGTTTATAAATGCATAATCAAGTATGAATAACTTCACTAACAATATAATGATCTAAACCATAAATTGTTAAAACATATCCATTGCAAATCAGTTACAGAGGGAATCATCATAAACAAAGATATTTGAAAATATCCAAAATACCTTGCTCTTAATAATCAGAACCAGTCAATGTATGTAAACATCAGTGCTGATTTTAACCTCTGCAATGATAATCATTAATAATAGTAACTAACATGTTAGAAAAACAACAATTCAAATATAAAGGAAACTCAAAAGTTGAGAAAACTCAAACTCAGATTAAGCCGAGAACCATATGCAGAACCATCTCCATCTTTCATTAACAGGATTGTAAATCATTACATGACTTGTTCCAAAAGACATAAAAAGTTCAGTACATTCTGGTACAATGACATTCCACCAGACGTTCGGCTAGAGTCACCCCTGCCTCTAGTTGATTCAATTATAAATATAACAAAAATAGATAACATAGATCCAAAAAAATCTGCTAGGTCCATTGAATGGCTAACTACCCTAACTAGGACTCGTAACATAATCCTTCCACTTTGCATAAGCCTCCGACATCTCATAAATATCAAGGTAGCTAGCATGTTCTAATTGGGGTTGGGATTTACATAGATAGGATCTTACATCTTTGCCCCTAACTTTTGATTAATTACTTAGGAATTTTTCCAAATTAATTTTCAAATGAACAAGAGATGAAATTAACAACCTCAAAAGTAAATACATCAACTTGTGAAATGTTCCTGATGAACTCGACCGACTAATCCCGTTGTTCTTCCACCTCAACCATTCTTAAATTAGTTGGCAGTAAATCTGTCAAATCAGCATTCCTAGGCATGGAGAGCATCTCCATAATATTATCAGTCAACATTCACTGCCTCACGCAAAGTTTTTGTCCCTTTTCAATCATACTTGAGACCTATTCACATACCAACCCCCAAGACTTGCCTGATATGTGAATTATCATGAATTTAGATGCATCAAGGTGAGCAACAGATTGGGGAGCATTTTTCAAGTGGGAATGCCACTCACACAATTTTTCATACACTGAATGGGCCTTCTTTCTCTTATTAATGTGCTCTGATAGAAGATGAGACAAATGCTCAAATGCATTGAAATCTTCATGTACTTCATTTAACCCCTGCAATAGTAATGATTGAGCCTATTTAAGACTCTCATTAGCCAAGAGTGCTTCATCCTTAAATTCCTGAGGAGTTAGCTTAAACAAATTAGGGGAATGGCCTTAGGCCTTAAATTGATCAAGTTGTTGCTTAATGTCTTCAAACTCAATAGTTGCTTAGCTATCTTGTTATCTGTAGCAATTTTCTATTTTGTGACTTACTAGAGTTGATCCTACAAGCTCTTCATTTCCTTTTGATGCTATATCCCTAGTTCTTCCATCTGCTTACGAAGTCCTTCTTGCAGAGAGTCAATCTTTGACTATAAGGAAACATATTTCATTCTTTCATATTCAATTATTCTATCTAGAGTGGAAACAGAGTCATAATTGGCTCTTGCAAAGGCCCCCATAGTAGCTGAAACTTCCACAACTTCCCCTCTGGGAACAGTGGTGTCCTACTTCCAAATAAATTGATTTTCTGCAGATCCAGCAATAACATTCCCTTTGTTTCCTCTTTTAGTTCCCTTCCTAAGCACAACCTTCTATTTCTTGCTAAGCAATAATTACCCAGAACTACTACAGCATCTTCACCAAAATCTGGAGAGTCTTCTATTGTAGAGACTAATAATCCAGCAAAACTAGTTATTGGTATAGGTTGACTCATGGAAGTTTATGGTAATTGAGGAGGATCCAGGGATGTATCTGACACAGTTTGAGTAACAACAGTTGTAGGTGGGATCCCTACTTGAGACTCTACAAGCTGGCTGGAATAAGAGCCCACTTCATACTAAGGGAGAGCACTATGAACAACATCTCCAACTGTCTGTTGGGAATCATGAGCTGATTGTAAAGGTAAAAGGATATACGAAAGAGCTCACTTCCTTATCTATTAACAACTAAGTAGTAGAAAACGCATGTAATAAAGGGTGGGTTGTAGAATTAGTATGAGGAGATGAAGAAGGAGGTGAATTATGAACTGAATGAGAAACATAGTTATCTGCAAGGGGAAGTTGTGGCAGATTGTGATTGGGAGAACGTGGATGATTGGTATGGAAAATTTCATCCACGGATGTAACATCTTAGGGTGGTGGTTGAGTAGGCTCTTGGATCACTGGGGTAGGATTGATAACTTCTGTTGGTTTCTCTTTCTCTAGGTCAATGTAACTAACATTAGGCTGTGAAGAAATAACACATGGGATTGTTTTTTAGTGTTGCTCAACTTTAATTGTAACAATAGAAGGCATGGTAGGCATATAAATATAAATAGTAGTCTGTATATACTGAGCAGACTTACCTTGGATAACTCATGTCTATTGGATTAGTTCATTCAAATGTTGGACAATATTGAGAGGTTGACTAGATGATATAGGCTACTTCCCCAACTACTTGTCCAATCTCTTCTCTGTTGTAGAATGAGACTAGCTTGTATTGACTACCAATGCCTTATTTGATGCCTCCATAGCTTCCTTAGTAGCTTGTTCTTCCTACTGAAATATCTTGTTTATTTATTCCATAACCTTGATCTTTTGTTGTTCCGGGCTTCATGAGTGAGAACTCTATGGTCAAGGTCAATAACCCTACCCAATACTTCCTCAAACTTGAAACACCCTAATAAAGGGAATCATCAGGTTCTGTCGCATGAGCATATGAGCTTCTTAACTAAACCAGAGTAAAATGATCAGTGACAAATCCTTTTGGCTCATGCATTCTTTTGACCTTGAACCCTAGTTTTAGATCATGCAATCCTTTAGATAACAGATGGGCATGGGAAGAATTTTGAATTACTAAATTCCCTACATACAGAGGAAGCTTTGGCCATGCAACCCTCTTATGAGAAGGGCATAGGCTATGCACTTCGTCGGTAACTGTTTGATATGACACTTATGCAATAACCAATCTGTCGGGGACAAACCTTGACAACAAATGTACTAACCTACTACCCCATATCCTGAAGTAAGTGAAAAATTCACCAACATACCAGTCACCCATTGTTGATACAAGTGATATAGATTCTTCAGAGAGTCGGGGAGCATCTTTCTTAAAAATGATTAAATAAACAACTTTCAGAAAATGGTCACATATGTCATAAAGGTATGGCTTGTAATTATCTTCCCACAAAATAGAACAGTAAATATGCAGAAGAGGGTTCTGAGGAGTCTGGTGCCAGTTCATTGAAGGAAATTCGAATGAAGCACAAAGAACATCTACCAAATATGCAAATAAAAAAAAACTCGTTTTTCCTGGTGGATGGACCTTTCAAATCCTAAGCAATTGCATCTTTTACTATAATAAAGAAAATATGGGCCTAGTTGAAAACTTGCCCTGTGGTTGCTAAATGATGAGCCAAAGAAGCCCATTCTAACCTGAAGTATGAACAACTATTAGTACCATAAAATATATAGAGCATAGCGGCAAGAAACTTATATGGTTACCTGAGCAAACATATAGGGTATTGTCTGTTAGGTTGAAGTACAAAGTTGTCGGGTCGGCCATCCAAGTTTTTACAAGCATGTTTGTTTGTACTTCTACTGAAAGGACCATAGAAATTCATGTCTAAGAAGATGATATCGAGTCTTGAGAGCGTATATCCTTAGAAAGGTATCTGATTTGAAGGTGGCGTAGGGAGTCTAGTTGGAATCCCTGAAGTTCTCATAAGAATGTGCGCATGATCCACCATCCACTTCACCAAGTTAGTGAATGGCATGATAGCAGGGTGGGCGACAATAGCGTGAATATTAGACTTGCTTATGCTCTGGTATAACGGGGCTTCCTCACCAAATTTCGAGAAATCATCATTGTAAAAAATGTTGTAAATCCTAACCCAATCCAGGTATAGAGTATCAAAAACCCGAGCATCAGTGTCCAAGTAAAAACCTAGGTTAAGGTCTTTTAACTTCAATTCCTCTAGCACAGCTTTGGACTTGGTTTTGCGAGCCATGGTGGTCGAGAGTATCTCTACAAACAAAAAATAGGATATATAAGGAAAGTGGCATTAAAAAGCAGAAATGAAGCATAACAAAATGCAAAGTAACTGAAACAATCTCAACTAATCCCGAAGAAGGAAAGTGTGGAAGCTTGGAAGGCGTAGTTCTAATAGCTTCGCAATTTCAAAATCCGACCCCCGAAGTAGCGACGGAATTTAAAAAAATTGGGTAAAAATAGATATAATTTCCACTAATTTCATTCATTATGAGTCATAAATGGGTTGGTCGATGATTGGTAGTTAGATGTGATAAACCATTAATATGATTAGACTTCAAACGACTATATAGACTAATTCTCGATTTGCATGTGAGAATAGGTTAGTCCCGATGTCTGAGGGATAACCCCAATGTAGGTCCGCTGAAGTTAGAGAAATAGTCACAAGTCAGGAGCCGGGGTGACATTTGAGTGGTAAAAGTGTGGGGTGTTACCTTCCTCCTTTCCTAAGTTCATGGGATAAAGCATCGGTGTCGGCACATCGAGGATGGGTTTAAAAAAATGGAAGGAATGTTGACTCCTAAGGCTACAAAAAAAAACTTCGATGTTAGAATGGCAGGACGGGATAAGTCACAACGCGAATATCCTACTGACTCCCATGGTAAGTAGGACCGCAACGTCGGTATTGAAACATCAAGAATGGAACATCAGGAGCTGATCATTTACAAAATAAAAATAAGTTGTTGATGCCCGAGATCCGTAAAAAAAATGTTGGGATCGAAACTTCGACATCGTGAGGTCGAGACCAAAATGTCAAGAACTTCACTATTAAAAATATAATTTCTCGATTCCTGAGGTCAGTGATCTACCTGCAAACAGGATAATTAAAACATCAAAAATGTTGAAAATGGCATAGATTTAAAAGGTAATTTATTTAAATCGGCCTTCGAATATCTATCATAGGAAATAATTGAAGAGTTGCTTCAAAACACTAAATAACAATACCTGATAAAAGAACTTGGAAAAAATTAAAAACTTCAAGGGATCCCATATTTTTAATCAAAAGGTGGGATATGTTATGGATACAACAATGTTCTAAGCTCAAGTATTCTTCCTAGAAAATAATGCCTCCACATCTTTAGGGCGTGTACTATGGCTACTAGTTGTAAATCGTGAGTTGCATAATTATTTTCATGTTCTTTTAATTTTTTGGACTTATAGAAAATCACAAATTCTTCTTGCATAAGCACTCCACCTAGTCCTTAAATGCAACCATCCATGCATACTACAAAATCCTTGTTTGGATCTACAATCTTCAAAACGGGGGCACTAGTAGGTAACCTCTTCAATTGCTAAAAGATTTCTTCACAATTTTTAGACCATACAAACTTTACATTGTTTCTTTGCAACGATGTACTTGGATGAGTGATCTTGGAGAATCCCTCATTGAACCTTCTATAGTATCTTGCAAGACCCATAAAAGATATAACATCTGTGACATCCTTTGGATTAGGCCAATCCATTATGGATTCAATATTTTTCTGGATCCACTGTAATTCCTTCTTCTAAAATAACATGACCCAAATATTGTATCCTTCTTTAAGTCACACTTTCTTAGATTTGCATAAAATTTGTGCTATCTAAGAACTTCCAATACCATTCTTAAGTGTTCCTCGTGCTCTTCTTCATTCTTTGAGTAAACAATAATTTCATCCAAGAATACTAAAACTAAATTATCCAAATATTTGTTGAAAACGCTATCTATGAGACACATGAATATGGTGGGTGCATTGGTGAGACCAAATGGCACACACCGTGAATTCTTATGGCCATATCTTGTTTGGAAAGTTGTCTTGTGAATGTATTCTTCTTTTATTCTCACATAATGATAACCAGATCTCAACTCAATCTTCGAAAACACTTTGGCTCCCTTTATTTGATCAAACAAATCATCAATTCTAGGTAATGGGTACTTATTCTTGATTGTCACTCTATTTAGTTGCTTGTAATCAATACATAGCCTTAAAGTCCCATATTTCTCTTTGACAAATAGCATCAGTACTCCCCAAGGAGACACACTTGGTCTGATATACTTCTTGTCCATTAATTATTATAGCTACATCTTTAACTCCATTAATTCTAGCATGCTCATTCTATAAAGAGATTTGGATAATGGAGCTTCCCCTAGACAAGATTGATTGTAAAATCAATGTCCTTTTTTGGTGGTAGTCCTGGTACTTCATCCGGGGACACATCTTTGAACTCTTGCAACAATCGATAATCTTCTAGCTTTGGGCCTTTGTCCTCTAATGAATTTGATATATGGACTACATATAGCTAGCAACCTTTCTTGTAAAACTTCCTTAATGACAAGGTTGAAATCTTCCTGAATGAAACTTGCTTGGAAATCCCTTTCACCACTCTTGGCCTCCCCTCTTCATTGATGCAGTTAAGGGCATTTTCATAGAAATCTACCTTGTCTCTATGCTTTTCCAACCAATCCATGCCAATAAGAGCATCATAATATCCTAATGGTAGGACATTTAATCTACTTTCATGAGGAGTCCGTTCAACTCTATAGGGCACTCCATCACTACTTGACTCATTTTTCTTTTTGTTTATGTGGCTAACTAAACTAGCCAAGATTTATTATGCTTCATTTTTCCAAGAGAACAAATTTCAACCACTTTTGGAGGAACATAACTATGAGTAGATCTTGGGCCAATTAAAACATAAATAGATTGGTTAGCGATCTTACCTTCAACTTCCACTACTGTTGATTGATGGTCTGCCTGATGGTCATCCAATGATGCATAAATTGGAGGAGTTTCCATTGCCATATCTTCCATCGTAACTGCTTCTTCTAAGTTATGCAAGCCTCGTGGGTTTTCTCTTTCACGTGGACAGTCTGTAAGGATGTGGCTTTCTCCACATCCCCAACACTAAAGTGGTCCTTTTGGTCCTCTTTTTGTTGTTACTGCTATCTTGTTTCCACTTCGTGCTTGTTGACCTTGTTGGAAATTCTTTGGTTGATTTCTAAATGGTGGAGGATTGAATCCACTTTTCCGTTTGTAAAATATTTCCTTTTCCTTCCCTTTCCATGCTAGATGAACTTCTGATTTTCCTTTGCTTTTCTCATCGCAATGCATTGCCATTCTGATGGCTTCATCAAGGGTTGGTGGATTAAAAAATTCAATTTTGGCTCTGCAATTATAGGGCTGGCTTCTAAGCAAGCTTTGAATTTTTACCATTTCATCTTTGATGTAATCTATATACCTCGATGATTCTAAAAACTTATCGACATGTTCCTCCATGGAATTTTGTCCCAATTTTAGTTCATTGAACTCCTTCCTCTTGTTATCATAATACCTGGAAGATAGATATTTTCCCTTGAAATACTTTTTAAATCACTCCCAACTGATCCTTATTTCTTTGAATCCCTTTGCTTGCATGAGGTGCTCCCACAAAATTGAAGCTCGACCATTGAGATTGTAAATATAAATTTCAGCCATTTCATTTCCAGAGTAATCATGAATTTGAAAATATGTCTTCATTCCAAGAAGCCATGCTTTTGCTTCCTAGTCTGTCTTACTTTCTCCATCAAATGTGGGTGGCCTTGCCTTTTTGAATTCTCCTTCTGGGATCCTTTTAAAAGGATTTATTATTTTAAATCTACTGGAATTATTCTTTGGGATACTTCAAGAATCACATGACCTGCTAGTAGAAGACCTTAAAAAAGATACCTCATGTGTCATACTCAAAGAACCATTTCATGGACCTAGAGTCATCTTTCTAATGCGGCTTCTGGAGCAGCTTTCTGCACTTTTTCTTCCTTGACCAACATTGCTTGAATTAGATCCAAGATGATCCCCCTGTTTAATATTGGTGAGGCTCTGAAGGATGACAGCATTAATATGGTTTTGTTCTTCTTGAGCCTTGATCAAATTCTCATTGAAACTTCTCATTGTGTCAACCAAATTTTGAGTGATATGCTCTCTCCTCCCACCGGGTTTTGTCTCAACATTTCCCTCTTGCATATTTCATCCTAGGACATCCTCATCATGTTCATAGGGGTATTAGGAGTCATCCATGGTTACCATTTGTTTTTGGAAAAAAAATTCCCCTTTTCCTGTTGCCCTCTGCTACAACTATTCAAATATTATCAACTGCAAGCATTGTGCATCATAGAGATATTTATTAGACATCTTAGTAATACATGAAATGACACATAGAAATATTATTCTTTAATAGAATTAATATCATGTATTTATTCATGGGGTTCTTAGGTCCTTTTCTGTTCCATTTATGCATTCTAAAACTACCCCCTATTGACAATTTTTTCCAAATCAAGGTTATAAGCACTTTTCTATTCAATTTTTAGAAACACCTGAACTCCTAATTTAGATTATGATTGTACACCATTGTTCCCCTATGGATAATATTTCATACGCCTATCTCTATGATTCATTTTGATCTCATAGATGAAAGTGAAATCCTTCCAAAACTGTTGATTTTGCCCAATTCTACACTTTTTCTACAGGTGCAATTGTCTCTGATGACCAACTGCAGCCACTTGTAGAAGAAAATCAAGAGAGAACTAGAAAAAAAAATCTATCGGGCATTGTTATTAAAAATAAAAAGGATTAATCAACAAGTTTTATACCTTTTATCTAATGCTCCAATCAACTTCTATAAAATTCTGGAATTGACTTCTTCTCACTTTTTCACCCTTTTCCCTAACTTGGAATTTTTAGCAAAATTGGTTATCTCCCAAACTAAAAATTTATGGAAAAACGTCGTCTAACCAAAGTTGTCTATTTTAATGAGTAGTTAAAATGTCGAGTTCAAACAAATTTCTAGTTTCAACATATGCGGTCACTTTTACCTCCTGCAAGCTTTCTGAAATCCCTAAAAAGTGCTCTGGAATAGTGGATTTGGGCCTTCTTTCATCTCCTAGCTTCACACTTTTTAAAATTTGGGCTCAAGATTCCATATTTATCTATGTGCCCAGTCCACGACTATACCGTAGCAATTTCGGCCCAAACAGGTCCCTCATTGCGTCTCTGGATAGAGATATTTAAAAGTCATTATTTCAAGTTTTCTGCCAAATTTAAGCAGGATGGGCTCAATCCCCTCACTAATATTTCCATGGCCTTTTCCAATGGCGTCCAAACAACTCAATTCTCGCTAAATTTTGATCTAAATTGTTCCTATTATGGACAAAATAATTTTCAAGCTCTAGAATATTTTTTGAATGGCTATCATGGGATCAAACCTTACCTATTGGCCTTTCTTGTGACTACATCATGGAAAACCCAAAATATAACTCGGAAGTGGAATCACTGATACACCTTCAAAATTCCTTTTGTTGCTCCCGCGGGATTATTTGCGTGCCTCCCTGCCACCCCCCCCCCCTTGTGGACCCAAACCCCACTACATCCACAGTCTCTTCTCTATTGTGCCCACATAACTTTCTCTACAACACCCGCAGACCTCTTCTTCGTTGCAACCCAAGAAGTCCTCTCCATGGACTCCCATAGACTTAATATTTGTTGTGACCAAGAACCTTCCTCCATAGATTTCCCACTGAATTCTCTTTGTGGTACCCCCACAGACCTCTCTCCACGGCACCTGCAGATATCTTCTTCATTGCACCTGCAAAACTTTCTCTGTGGCTTCCCCATGGACTTCTCTTAATGGTACCCCAACATAACTATCTCTGCGGCACCTGTAGGTATCTTCTCCGCTACACTCGCGGAATTTCTCTATTGATTCCCCATGGACTTCTCTTCACGGCACCTTCACAACCCTCTCTCTATGGCACCTACAGATATCTTCTCCACTACGCCCGCGAACCTTTCTTCGTGGTTTCCCACAAACCTTTATTCGTGGTTTCCCCGTAGACTTCTTTGTGGTACCCCTGCAGACCTCTCTCCATGGCGCTTGTGGATTATGGACGTCAAATACCTGCATGTCCTTTTGGTCTGGTTTATCCATGTCATACCCCTCTTTCCCACATGGCATGGGTGAGGTCCACATCAAATTTCCCCAAATTTTTAGAATTTCGTAATTTGCAAAAAATTTGAATCTGACACTAAGGGAAATTATTTCGAAATTACTTCTGGCCCCTTATCTGTCACTTAACAAAACTCGATTTCTGTAGATATATTTCTAATTCCTACCTGTAGATGTGGATTTTCTAGCCCATACAGTTCTGTTTCTACAACCAGAAGCTCTGATACCACTCTGTCACGTCCCCACCCATCAATCCGACCAACGGAGGGGAGATTAACAATTTATGGAGTTTTAAATTTCACCTCATGGCCATATTACGAACTTATAAGCAATAAATAATGTGTGTACAAACACATAATTAAGAATACACAACGAAATTAAACCCTATCCACGCACACAACATGCATATACCAACATTTTCATCACAAGCATAATAATAAAATCATTGCACATAAATTACAAGAGAGTACTTATGTTTATAACAAAGAAGTTATGTTTGAAACTAGAAATGGACGAACAACATTCCACCCAACCATAGGCACTATGTACAACAATTGATCTCTCTGTTGAGAGGCCACCCTAGACTTGGGCTATGTATCCACTAAGGAGGAACTACACAGTCTCACTCACAGCCACACACAGTCGATTCTCAGGCTAAGATAACATACCATTCGGGTCTTTCAAGCATGAGGAAAGACACAAGAATGGAATTCTAAGCCAATAATTTCCCGATCGAGCTTCAGGCATCTCAATTGGTCACAACCAGCCTCGTAACCCACAATACCTGCCACACCCAACACAAGGAAGGTCCCCTTCTCTGCTACACAGTCCCTCGCGCGTCCCTTCCCTCTAATGTTATTCAGGGTGGACATAGAAAGGCCCAAGCTACTATACCACCAGATACCTCTACCTACACTGGGTTTATCAAGCATTTCCAAATTACCGAGCTTCCTTGACTTCCTGCTCATTCTCTGGTCTACTGATTATGAATTTCACCACAAAATTCAATTTTCTACGTGTTAAGTCATGAATTTGTTTCTTTTAATTTTATATTTTGATTTCCATTTTATTCTAAGTTTGCTTATTTGCTTGAGTTTGTTCTTTTAATTTCTTTGGAAAAAATTTGGTATTTAGTGAAATTTTCAAGTTTTTGCCTTTAGGTTTTTTATTGTTTTTCCTCCTTTAGGTTTTGAAGGGTTTTAAAGGTCATTATGTTGAATAATGGATTCACAAATAACACCATGAGCATAGTTTATCATTCGAAGCTTTATCATTGTAAATTTTGCAGCAAGGTGTTGCTTCTATAGTGTTCTTGACAACACATTTGAACTTCGGGATGCACACACTTATGCTCTATTTGGTGAAATTGTTGTTGCTCAAAAGGTCATCTATGAAAAATGTGGAGATGATTTCCTCTTACATCTTGCAATGAATATATTTCCATCAATTCATTGCCCCAAGGATCTTGCTAAGAAGCACTGCTTGGAGCTGAAGGTTTGTGATGTTAAAGATCTCAAATCTATTTACAAATCTCTTGTTGAAAGGCTGAGAATGCAGCAGAATGGAAGTATGGAATTCAGATAGCAGTGGTGTTGCAAGAGTGGCTAATGTTGAATACTGATATGTGATCAGCTAATCCAATTTTTGAGACCATAGCACTTGGGTTTTTTATTCCCTTCGTTATGAATATTTATTTTTCTGATCAATATGTGCCTGGAAGTTCTGATCTATTGTGCTTAATCAAACTGCTCAAGTATTTTGAGTCAATGACGACATTCATTCTCCTACCTGTAACAAAGCTGAAGAGATTAACAGAAATTGAAACTCTCTGGTTTCTATTCTGAGAATTAGATGACCAACAGTAGGTAGTACACTTGCATCATGATCATTGGATAGCAGTTTCCAGGGATTGAGCTAAAGGTGTAGTTGTCAGGGATATCTATGGTCTGCACTGAGTTTTTGAGGTTCTTCCCCTTCCATTTCAATCAGATTCACGAGGCACAGTTCATTCTCATGAACAATCATATTGTGGCAGTAATTTATAGCAGCATCCAGTTGACAGTGAAATGCAAAGATTATTGAGAATTCTGCTCTGTTTTTCCTGTTTTGGGTTACTGAAGTCAAATGCATACCACGAGCTGATGGAGAGGAAATTTTGAAAACCAAAAGAGGTTTTTGTTCATAAGATACCCATATACAAAAACCTCTCTCATTTTTGCAACAGCTATCAAGGTTTGAAAGATCCAATTTAATCTTTGCAGCCTAGTTTTCAGGATTTTTAATATTTAATATTTTCCTGTTTTAGTGTTCATCTTGCGGGGCAGCTTCTGATTGACTGGAGATGAATTTTTAAAAACCAAGAGATTTTTTTGTCCATAACGGACCCATTAACAAAAACCTCTGTCAGTTTTTACACAGGTGTCACCAATTGAGAGATATGGAAGCTTCTTTGACACCTATTTTCCAGAAATTCGCCATATTTGCCAGGAATCCGATTTGCTATTTTTAGTTAATTAGTTGAGCTAGTTAGTTAATGTAACTGCTGGGAAGTTTCAATTTCGACCTAATGAAGGGGAAATAAAACGACTTCTTTGTAATATAAAAGAGGGACAAAGGGACTGAAGAAAGGTTCTGATTTTTGGGGGAGCTTTAGGAGGTCTCCAGACTGCTTTTGTCTTCAGACTTGTTCAGAGCTAAGTATTATGACTCTTGTAAGCATTTGCTGATGAAGTTATGAGATATATATGACTTTTACCCTTCAGTTTTCTGTGTTGGCTTCATTTTTCAGCTTATTTAGTTGCTTAATAGATATATTCATTGTTGGTTTATGTGTATCTACTGGTAATGCTTGTCTTTTATGAATGAACCTCAACATTGTGTTTTTGTTGGATCTTGTTGGATATATCATGCATCTTTATCATCTTTTGTTTATGATTTAGTTATTATTTTTCTCATGAATGTATTCCCTGATTGTTCCCAAAACTTTACAACCACAAAACCTTTCAAAAACCTAAAACCTACTTTATTTTACTGAGTTTTATTTGAGATTGTGTTGGCTTGTTTCTTTGGCCTTGGGAACAATTTCTGGCACAAACACTACGCTCACAAATTGGTATTCCCTACATATTTTGGAGTCTAAATACAGTCTAATTTTTTCCCAAAGGAAACCCCTATGGATTCCCTCTTCATAATTCCCAACCACACGATTTTTTGGGCATTCATGGCACTCGTAAATCTAGGTTTTTCTCTACCTGGGATTTATGTTTCCTCTTAAATTCCGGAACCAATGGCCGACTAGGAATGATGGGAATTGGAGATGAAGGAAAATGAATTCCCCTTAATGAAATTGAATTATGGGTACCAAAAACTATACCCATACGAATTTATGGGTTCAACCATGCTCCATTAAATTAAGAGTTAATTTCTCAGTAGTCTTCTTACAGTAGAGTTAAATATCAACAAGGAAGTTAGTACGGATAGTTGCTTACCAATAATGTCACATGGGTTCTCAAGATGAAACTTAGAAATGAAGGATTTTAATCCCGCACATCCCTCTCCTCTCCCTAGTGGATAACATAGTCCCTCATTTAAGTTGTGTCCATATCCAGCTATTAGAATTTCATGTGCATTATAAATATTTACATTGTTTTTACATTTTTCCATGGCTTACTAGCACATGTCCACAAAATATAAAATACTTGTATTTATAAGCTGGGCATTCACTAGCAGAAAATTGGCCTTGAAATCCACACTAGGAATCACACATCAATATTAACAACATTTACATATCAATCCAATACATTCAAGGAGTCAAAATGGGGGTATTACAATGACAACACACCTACACGTACCTCCAATTTTGATAAGAGGTTTCTCACTCTGTAGGTTGAGATAGATCAATTTTCTTACACTATTTTAAAGGTTTTTCCGTCATCTCAAATGAGTCTTTGACGGAATTCGATTTTGTTACCTATAGATGGAGTTTTGATTGAATTTGTAGCAAGACAACTATTGGCCAATAAATTGTGTTTTTGAGCTTTGTTTTGCATCAACATTGGACTACTCGTATTGAGATTCTATTCAGATTGAGTGGAAATTTTTGCAATGGTAGACGAAGACCTCATCATCTCCAATCTTCAAAATCTCAATTAAAATTTTGTTAAGGAATTTAGTGTTGGTGCCCAAGTTTTGGATCAGTCACTGTGTGCCAAGCTAGATAGTTAGAAGCAATTGTGATCCAACAGAAGACAGTTAAACCACGCGCTGAGTTCAGTTAGAGACTATGTGCCACTGTCCACTTGGTATTTTTGGGAACCTTAGCCTATATGAAGGCCTATTTTGTAAAGGGTGTGGTTATTATGGTTCTTATGATGATTCTAATCATTTTGAGTCCTTAGTTTAGTTGAGGATGTTATGTAGGTTTTGTAATGTAAGTTTGTGTTTTATATTATGTGGTCTCTGACCACATTCTAGTGTAAGGATGAAGGATTATTAATCTGTTGGGATGAGCTTGTAGTAATGATTTGTTTCATGTTTTTCCAGTAATATAATACAGATGTTATCTCAAATTTACTTTTGCATATTATCTATATGAATAATTGTATGATTGAAAGCTTAGTTCAGATGATGAATGTTAGATAATAAGGATTCAGTGCACGGTTTGATGTGAATTGTCCATTATGCCGATGAAGAAATAACACATTCTTTCCTGCGCAACCCTTATTCAAGTTCCTAAGTAATTTCCTGTGCATGTCTTAGGCAAGAACTTACTTTATTTATAGAGTATTGAAAATGTCGATGTTGTAGGGTTTTGTTGGTCACCTATGTCAAACCCTGGGTGTGAATGAACTAACCAGCCAACAATGGTTCCCTTGTAGGGAGCTGATTGGGATTGTGAAGGGAGGATGAAGTAATGAGGTGGAATCCCACTAAATACAAGATCGAACAATGGATGGAAATCAAGGAGGACAAGTTCGCACTAAAAGAGACTAGAGGACTTTGGATCTCACCCCAACATTAGAAAGAAAGGTATCTTTATTAAAATTTGAATGAAATTTTCTTTTGTGAGCTTCCTATTTTGATATATGAATGTGCCAAGAGACAATATGAGATAAATAACAAAAATATCATTTGGGCCAAGAGATAATACTTGGTATAGAGCCGTTGATTTCTAGTTCTTGAACGTGAAAGAAGGATATATTATAGAGTTCGTTATAAGTTGTAGTGAATCCTATAGCTATGCAGAAGCAAGATTTGAAGAGGGCCTAAGTAAAAGAATCTTGGAACAGCTCCCATTGTCGGTAAATATGTTGTTCGTTAATAAAGGGCTACTGACAATGAACCCCTATGGTATGGCAATGTAAGCCTTGCACTATGGGGGTTGGGTATGAAGAAGTGGGAGAATAGATACACGCAATAATGGATCCAAAAGAGAAGCGACTCCAAAGGGATAAAAGACAGGAAATAAGGGTTGAGATAAAGCAAGCAGTCAAAAGAAAGAAACAAGAAAAGAAGCCGATAGGGAAAGATAATGTAGATCGAAGGGGAAATAAGAATGCTAGAAATATAACTGCACGACGAGAGTGTACATTAGGGTCCTCTGTTCCAGAAATGTGTGCAGAGGCTAGGAAAGAAGAATGCTCAGAATATGAGATACTTCTTAAGATTCATTGAATAGAAGAAAGTGAGAGCTTAGACGAGAAAAGTGATATCACTCCCCTGAGACTGAGAGAAGGAAATAATCAAG
Organism: Larix kaempferi; assembly: GCA_027924585.1. Lineage (NCBI taxonomy): Eukaryota > Viridiplantae > Streptophyta > Pinopsida > Pinales > Pinaceae > Larix > Larix kaempferi. The sequence continues at coordinate 16,452,123 of BSBM01000825.1, read as the reverse complement.
AAGATGTGGAAGAAGAGGAAGTACAGACTAATGGAGGCACTTGTATGATTGAAAAGGAGGCTACATAGTCGGATGGTAGCTCCCCTAGATTCAGTATTCTTAGAATAAACGTGCCAAGAAGTAACCCACGCTTCAACCCAAACCTTCAATGCCCTTCATCAAATCAAGAAGACCAATTATTACTTGAGTTTGTGTGGAAAGTGAGTCTTGAAGCAAAAGTTAGAGGAATAGAAGTTATTCCTACCCAACAGAATAACCCAAATCTACTAGGTTTAAGAAATAGTAGTGTTGTCCCCAACATACTAGTTTCAAACACAAGAAGAAATTCGCTTGTACCTACAAGAATGACAACTACATCAGATTCAACATTGAGATTTCCTGCCTTTCACAGGACAGGGAAAGACGATGCATAGAAACATTGGTTTACCAATGAGGCAATATGGTCTGTGAAGAATATCACGAATGAGGCTGCCAAGATTGTGCAACTGGAGACCACATTTAGAGATAGAGCTTAGACCTGATATATGAAGTATAATAGTATTATCCCTGCAGGCCAAACGAGACCTTTAGAAAGGATTAAAGTGGATCTTCTGAAAGAGTTCCAGAAGTTGATGTTTGAGTCTCGGTGCATCACTGAGATCAAGGAGAATAAACAAAGAGTTAGAGAGTATGTCTGGGACTACAACCAACAATTCAAGATTCTACTAGATCGACTAAATTTTCAGATCCTAGATGTGCCACACCGTGAATGGTTCATTGCGGGTCTACTGCCACATATCAAATTTCCACTGACACAACAGAAGGTGGGTACTCAGTCGAATGCCCTCGAAATCGTAATTAGGTTGTAAGTGAATCATGGCGGGGATTCATCGCCAAGAATGGCGCATGTGCATATGTAGCTTGATGCGTTGACTGTGCAACTACAACAACTATTTACTGGAACAACAGTAAGAGAGAATATGTGGTGTAGCTTCTGTAGAAAGAGGGCCATCATAAGAATGAGTGCTCAACGATGAATAACTATATGGGAACCGACGCACCTAGTCCTTGTCCTGCGATGCCTAAATTTGGGTGGTGTGAGATTTGTCATGGTTGGGGCCATGCACCTCAAAAATACCTAGCGTTGTAGAAGTACCAAAGTTATGCACATGCACCATTATGTGAGTTTTGCAAATCCCTTGTCCATGACATGAACGACTATTGCGCTCTACAATTGATGAAGGCCAATACAACAGATGCATATCGGGTTTAGGGAACAGAAGAAAACAAAGCACTTGATCCGGGAGGACAACAGGGGGAAACGCATGGAGGGTTTCGAGGCTATGGTGGCGGTGGAAGATAAGTAATTCTCTTCAACTGTGGAGAGCTAGGCCACTTGGAAAGATTCTGTACTAAGCCTAGTACTCTGTGCAGATATGTTGTAGTCCCAAGGTTCCTATGGTTATCATGGATACACTACATAATATAAGCAAGCATATACAATGATACAGATACAAGAGACGAGATAGAGAGAGAGACAAGCCTTTATATTAACCAGCAAGAGAAGAATACAGTCATAGAACCAATCTCTCTATTACATTGGCTCACCAGCCTAGATATATATATAGGCAAATACAGTTACATAAACATCTGTCGGTTTATCCAACCGACCCAACCTATACTAATCGACGCGACCTGTCGACATGTGCTGTAGAGTGGTCGAGCGGAGGGCCTAGTCGACAGGCCGACCTAGGCCCCTCCAACAAGATATTGTCATAGTGTAGACCATGCGACTAAATACTACCCAGACTTACTAAAGAAATGGGAAGACAAGAAAGGTCATTATAATATAGTGACTGTTGAACCAAGGAAGGATAATAATGGAAAGGATTTGGTGCAAGTAAATATAGTGACTCGAGGAGGCACTCATACAAGTAAATATCTTCTTGGAGAATGCAGTGTTACAATACCAATGTAGCGTAAGATAAAGAAATCCATGCACCCCCCAACCAAGTTGGAAGAAAATGAACAACTACAGATATTACGCGAGACGTGGAGAGCAGCCAAGGAAGATGCATAGCGAGAGGAAGACCTATGCCAAGACAGGCTGCACTAGGAATATCAATTACATAGATTGTGTGACGAAGGAGATTGCAAAAGAAGACTACGTGAGGAAGAGATACTGTGCAGTATGTGAGATGAAGAACAAATACAGGTTGTGTAGCACAAAGCTATATAGTGCAAATAAGTACATCACAAAGGGAGGTACAAGCGTCACCAGGAAGACCCAGTAAGCACCTTTCTACAAAGTTGCATGAATATATTGAATGATCCTCATGTTGTCAACAAAGTAACAAATATGCTTGCAAAGTTACTAATGTGTAATGAAGCTGAAGAACCTATTTATGTGCCACTTTCCAAAAGGAATGCATGTAGAGTGGGAAAATCAAGAAGAATAAGAAAAGAGTTAATGTCATCCCTTGGGTTGGGGGGATTTGAGATGAAAGATGTAACGCTCGACCTAGGAACATATGTGAACGTTCTTCCTAAGAAAACCTGGAAGTTGATAGGGAAGCCCAAAACTAGTATGGTCTCCCATATAACTCAGATTAGCTAGCCAATACAAGGTATTACCCATCGGAAGGTTGATTGATGTGGAAGTACATATTGATGGCATAAAGATAGTGGCGAAATTTGAAGTGATTAAGATACCAGAGGATATTGATCCCTACCCAAATTTGTTGGGGATAGATTGAGAATTTGATAACAATGTTATTCTGAACTTGAAGTAGAGATGCATGTTCGTTGAGTCAAAGGAACTACGCGTAGTGGCTCCCTTGGATGCCATAGAAGGAGAGAGATACACAAAGCCGATAAAGGATGACATCAATAACATGGAAATAGAGAATATAGACATTGTCACTACCAAGAATGAATATTAAATAAACTCCACTATGGATGGAGAGATCAGTTGGCCCACTGTTTATTCTTTTGATACTAATTCACAGGATGCAATGGATATGTGGCACAACCAGATATATGAGTTGTCTGGAAGGATATGCGTGCACATTACAAAGTCTGTGAATTGGATTGTGTTAGAAATGCGCAATAAACCAGTGTCCGATGGAATGGAGAAAGTAGATACATTCCTCGAAAAAATGCAAGCCCAAGTCCCATAGGATCAATGAGTAAAAGCAATGGATTGCGTAACCCGAGGGATGCTTGCAGACTAGTGGAAGACCCGCAAAGAAGAGTTGGCTAGCTGGGAAACAATGGAGACATGTATTAGCATGAGCTTCCATTCTATTGTAGACTTGGATCTTCTTAATAGATTCAAAGGAACTAGAGATCCTACATAACACCTTGAGTTTTGTCCGCAAAAATGGGAGATGAAGAGTGTACCACGCAGTCAGTGGGTTCACTACTTATACCATATGTTGGATGTCATACCATGCAACTAGTATGTCTAACATGAAAAGAGAAGGTAGACCAAGAATTGGGAGAAGGTGTCTACCGAATTTATTGCCACATTCTAGTTTAGTAATACAGATCCTAACTTGGCCAAAGTTCTTCATCAAACGAAGGATTTTATCTTTGGAGAAAGACCACAACAGGATGTGACGAAGAAGACTATTTGTGCTTACCACCAAGACGTGGCATGGCTGAAAAAAACTATATATTGTTGGAAAGTAGACAGTGGGGAGATATATGAAGAAGAGGATACATGCAACCTGCAGATCAGGGAGACTACAAGAGAACATGCGGTGTAGGATGATCAATCCACCAACACTGTGTCAGAGCTCAGGGAACCACTCATGACAAAGAAATATAATACTGGCATGGAGGAGGAGCCTAATATGGCCATCATAAGTGATTACTAGGATCAAGAGGCAGTTACCCAGATAGTGTTAAGATTTAATATGCTAAGACAGAAAATAGCAGCATTACATTCCATTTCACAATAATAGCATATACAGGATCACTGAAGAAACAACAAGCATAGCATAAACACAAGAGACACAGATTTATCCTGGGAAACCCTCATGGGGTAGAAAACCCAGTAAAGCTTCCTCAATATAGATGACCAGCAATATACAAAGATGCAAACCAAAGACATGATCTCCTCCTCCACCATAGCAGACCTCTCCTCCACAAGTGCGCCTCTCTCAAGTGAGTGTGTGTATCAAATGAGGAACATACCTCCTCTATTTATACACTACACTGACATGTATTTTACACAAGTACACGTAGGCTCGTATTTAACCATTAGGTTAAATACCCTATTATAACTGACTGGGCCGACCCCCACATGGTGGGTCTAATAACCCTAGTTACCACAACCAATTCGGAGGAATAAACATCTCCGGATTCATAGTATAATCACATCGGAGGTATGGGACATCTCCGGAATAAATAATATACAAATATAATATTCTTAGAAGTTACAATATTCAACACTCCCCCTTAACGAGAAGGATATTATAACAACATCCGCAGGAGCAACGAGTCATACATCATACATGATACATCTATAAATCATTGGAAGCTTTCTCAACATCATCAGTAACTCAACCAGTTACTGGAACATCAACATCTTCAGTACTGAGTCTTTATCTTCTGCAATATTCAAACAGCTACAGCAACATCAATATCTGAATCCTCACGATCATCAGCATCGTCATCACACGATCATCAGCATCATCATCACACGATCATTAGCATCGCCATCACATGATCAGCATCGTCATCACACGATCATCAGCATCGACATCACACAATCAGTATCGTCATCACACGATCATCAGCATCGATCATCAGCATCATCATCACACGATCAGCATCGTCATCACACGATCATCAGCATCGATCATCAGCATCATCATCACACGATCAGCATCGTCATCACACGATCATCAACATCGATCATCAGCATCGTCATCACACGATCATATTACAGGATGATCAATCCTGCTCTCTTTAGGACATAGGTCCATGGATTATACAATCCAGATCAAGCTCCAGGATGATCAATCCTTATCTCTTTAAGACAAGTCTCATGTCTAGGGACGATCTAATCCCAACCACAGTGCCAATCCTTTTTCATACTGGATGTGACCTAGATCATATCTAGGATTTACCGCCACAGAGCCAGTCCTCTTTCATACTGGATGTGTCACATCTACAGAGCCAGCCCTGTTTCATGCTGGATGTATCACATCTACAGAGCCAGCCCTGTTTCATGCTGGATGTATCACATCTACAGAGCCAGCCCTGTTTCATGCTGGATGTATCACATCTACAGAGCCAACCCTGTTTCATGCTGGATGTATCACATCTACAGAGCCATCCCTGTTTCATGCTGGATGTATCACATCTACAGAGCCAGCCCTGTTTCATGCTGGATGTATCACATCTACAGAGCCAACCCTGTTTCATGCTGGATGTATCACATCTACAGAGCCAGCCCTGTTTCATGCTGGATGTATCACATCTACAGAGCCAGCCCTATTTCATGCTGGATGTATCACATCTACAGAGCCAACCCTGTTTCATGCTGGATGTATCACATCTACAGAGCCAGCCCTGTTTCATGCTAGATGTATCACATCTACAGAGCCAGCCCTGTTTCATGCTGGATGTAACCTAGAACAATTCTAGGATTTGTCATGTACATTTTGAACCGAGGTTCAGGGACGATCCAGTCCTATCATGTACCTTTTGAACCGAAGTCCAGGGATGATCCAGTCCTATCATGTACCTTTTGAACCGAAGTCCAGGGACGATCCAGTCCTATCATGTACCTTTTGAACCGAAGTCCAGGGACGATCCAGTCCTATCATGTACCTTTTGAACCGAAGTCCAGGGACGATCCAGTCCTATCATTCAATTCTCGAAGACCTCATGTCTACGGCTCAATTCAAAGGACCATAGTCCGAGGACGATCCAATCCCCTTACCTGTTCATTCAGGATTTAGTTCTCGAAGACATCATGTCTACGGCTCAATTCAAAGGACTAATAGTCGGAGGACGATCCAATCCCCTTACCTGTTCATTCAGGATTTTGTTCTCGAAGACATCAGGTCTACGACTCTCTTTAGGATTGAAGTCCAGGGATGATCCAATCCCCTCAAGTCCACCAAGGACTTCATTCTCGAAGACATACGTCTACGGCTCTCTTTAGGACTGAAGTCCAGGGATGATCCAATCCCCTCAAGTCCACCAAGGACTTCATTCTCGAAGACATACGTCTACGGATCTCTTTAGGACTGAAGTCCAGGGATGATCCAATCCCCTCAAGTCCACCAAGGACTTCATTCTCGAAGACATACGTCTACGGCTCTCTTTAGGACTGAAGTCCAGGGATGATCCAATCCCCTCAAGTCCACCAAAGACTTCATTCTCGAAGACATACGTCTACGGCTCTCTTTAGGACTGAAGTCCAGGGATGATCCAATCCCCTCAAGTCCACCAAGGACTTCATTCTCGAAGACATACGTCTACGGCTCTCTTTAGGACTGAAGTCCAGAGATGATCCAATCCCCTCACAACATGTATAACAAAACATGTATTCTCATCATCAAAACATGTATAACCAAAACATGTATCATCATCATCAAACATGTATATCAAGACATGTATCATCATCATCATCAAACATGTATATCAAAACATGTATCATCATCATCATCAAACATGTATATCAAAACATGTATCATCATCATCATCAAACATGTATATCAAAACATGTATCATCATCATCATCAAACATGTATATCAAAACATGTATCATCATCATCAAACATGTATATCAAGACATGTATCATCATCATCATCAAACATGTATGTCAAAACATGTATCATCATCATCATCAAACATGTATATCAAAACATGTATCATCATCATCAAACATGTTTATCAAAACATGTATCATCATCAAACAAAATATAAGAGTCCTAAGTCTAAATAATTCTAAGTAACTAAGTGCAGTAAAAAGGTATCCTCATCATTGATGAGACATACTCGTTATCAGATACTATGCTACTCCCCCTTTCGAGGAGGGTCCTTCTGGACTATACCAAGCTTGTCTCGGAAGTATTCAAACTTCACTCGAGACGGAGGTTTAGTCAAGATATCAGCAATCTGATCCTCAGTGCTTATATACTCGAGCTTGATAGCTCCTCTCTGCACCATATCTCGTATATAGAAGTATCAGATCTCTATGTGTTTTTGACTTATCGTGGAATACAAGATTTTCTATCTTGATGCAGTTTTGAATGTCACACATAATCATAGTGGAATTTATTTCTAAAACAAACACTCCATATAATAGCTTCTGAAGCCACACTGCTTCACAGCTGGCAGAGCAAACAGCTATATATATATTCTGCTTCAGCAGTACTGAGAGCCACACTAGATTGTTCCTTGTTGAACCATGAGATCATGGCAGATTCAAGACTATAACATCCACCTGATGTACTCTTTCTGTCTGAGGCACTTCCTGCCCAATCAGAATCTGAGTAACCATGTAAACGGAGTTCATGACCTCCAAGATAATATAGACCAAAATCTAATGTACCTTTTAGGTACCTGACTACATGCTTTGTAGCTATTAAGTGAGCCTTTCTAGGTTCTACTAGATACTAACTTAGGGTATTTGCAGCAAAGCATATATCTAGCCTAGTATTTGTTAAATACATCAATGACCCAATGATTTGTCTATATAGGGTTAGGTCCACTAAATACGATGAGTCATTAACTAACAACTTCAAGTTGGAGTCCATGGGAGTGGCCATGGCTTTATACTCCAACATATCAAATCTTTTTAGAAACTTCACAGCATACTTACTTTGAATTAAAAGATTCCTTTTGGATCTTGCCATACTTCTAGACCTAAGAAGTAGTGCATTAATCCGAGATCTTTCATTTTCATTTCTGCAGCCATTTTCATGACCTGTTTCTCATTCCTTGTCAGAAAGAGATCATCGTCATACAATAATGGTATGATAGGTTCATCATCCACAACCTTAAGTTAAAGGTTAGGAACATCTTTACTTCTGGTAAAGCCCAAGCTTTGTCATGAAGCTGTCAATTGTCCATTATTCACACTCAGCATTGAGTGATCTTCTGCATATCTATCTGTGCCATCTCTCGTCAGATGGGTCTACTAATATGAGCCTCAAAATCATTCGAACTCTGTGGTGAGTTCCTTCTTGCATCCATGTCATATGTGTATAGAACCCACATTCAACCTTGTAGCAAAGGTTGAGATCCACATCACCCATGATGATCATTAAGCTCATCAATTGACTACCGATCCTGGGGACCCATACAGAACCTGATTACATTATTAGGAGAATGGTCTTATCTAGTCCCTTGGAGCAAAACATCTCATCATGATTCTTTCTAAGAGAATCTCTTAACCACAAGATTTCTATAGTGTGTTTGATTTGTAAATATTTTGTTGAACATCCATCGCTTGTTCAGAGTTCATCATTCATCATGATCTTTCCTACAAATCAAAATTAAGTACATGATTAGTAATACTTCATAATCATCAAATCATATTGACATGATAACCTATTATGCATACAGATATCATTTACATAGTTATGCAACTATTTTGACCAATACTTTGGCACAACACTTTCCCATATCCTGTATGCATACAGTGGCTATCTAGATGCCTTCCATCTCTACCAGAACATACTATCGAGAGTGTGCACAGCTCTCAGCATGTCAGCAAAGAGGTTTCATTCTAGACAAGCAACAATGGAATGTTTGTCCAACTTACCAATCATATGCATATTAGTAGTATACTGTTCAATGCTTTATGAATGTTTACACTCAGCATGATATATTCTAGGAATACAAATATGCATACAAGCAATATCATTTACTATTTCTAATAACAACTCAAATACTTATCTTTTATGTTTGTGTGGTTGCCTCCCGCTTGATCTTCTGTATGTCTTATGAACTTCTATTCATTCTGTACCACTGTGCATGCTCAAGTGTACACTAGTGTCATCCTCATGATCTCATACACAAACATGCATTCATTAGTATATTAAAAACATTCTAATTCTAAATAATCTTGAATATGTACAGTCATGATCATTAGTATTCAAGGTTTCAAGGAAGTCTTCTTTTACTCATGCATATTCTTGTTTGATCTAGTTAGTTAAATCATCAACCAAGATAAGAGACATAATATGCACAAACCCTTGATTACTAACCAATCATACCAAGTATACTTACACAAGGTAAGATTCTAACATGACATAGGAAAACATACCTAGATTAGTATACCTGCTTAGTTATGTACAACATACCTAAACAATCTCTTCAATGATTTAGAGATCCTGAGCTAGAACCTGCATGTCTCGTAGGTTAAACATAATATAACAAAGTCATACATACCTCGTGAGTCTTTGTCTTCATGTTGTCATGGTCATGGAACTTGATTTGTCTTTTGTAATGTACCTGTGTCTTGTTAGTAGACAACATCAACCTCACACAACACCATAATGCATAAGTACAATCATATAGCCCTAATCAATGAATGTCTTCGATCATTCACATGCATTCATATTGTTACTAGGGTGATAAGACAATTAATAACATTAATCAAGAGTGTACTAATAAATAACATGAAGACAAACACATTATGAACTTAATCAAGAATCAGATTTCAAGGCATACCTGAACCTCCTTAATTCATACCTGTCGAGACTTTTTGTAGTATTCTTATGTAAGGCCTTAGCCTCAACTCCCCCTGAAACTTGATCTGGAGCTTGATTAGGGTTTGCTAGAGAAACCCTAAAAATTCAATCTTTGATTTTCATACTTCTGAATGGATGGAAGAATGTGTCTTGCTGAGCTGATCAACCTAGCATTCTTCAATTTTGAAATCTCCAAAATTTGACCCCTCAACATTGCCTTCGAAATTTCTGGATCTTTTGGACAGGAACCCGAACTAGGGTTTGATGAAGCCCACCCTTCTGTCCAATCAAAAGGTTCGATCCAAGGCTATAAAATCTTATTTTTCTGAGGATCTTCCAGCCATGGTTACAGACTTCAAAAATTCCAACTTTCTCCCAAACCCTAAATTCCGGAAGCCATGAATAAAGGTGCTAAAAATAATTCTATTTTGACAGAAATATGCACCTGATTGTTTCTGCAATAACTCTGAAATTTTTGCTCCACAGGGTCTGAAATTTTTTTCTGCAGTAGCCTGACCTGTCATCTTTCCATCCTGACAGGTCTGACCTCAATTGGATTTTCAGAGAGAGAGTTATGCCAAGTGTCGCAACGTGACCTGTTTATGGGTTAAAACAGGAGAGCGAACTTGTATAGCGTGCCACGTGTCACTGTTTGAACTTCGGACTTTGAAAACTTTTCCTGAGATATCTCGCCCTATTATCTTTCCATCCTGATAGGTATGACCTCAATTGGATGCTCTGAGAGAGATTTATGCCAAGTGTCGCAACGTGACCTGTTTATGGGATAAAACAGGAGAGCGAACTTGTACGGCATGCCACGTGTCACTGGTTCACCTTCTGCCTCTGAAAAAGTTTCCTGAGAGATTACAGTCTGTGTACTACCTGTCACTTTTTACGAAATTTCATTTGGAGCTTCCTAGCCCAAGTTATGACCTTTTTTCCAAGGTCACCTGATTTTGACTGAGATCTGGAAGAGGCAGAAACCCTAACTTGTACTGATCATAACTCATAAAGTACAACGAATCTGAGGGTTCCTTTTGGACACAAGGTACCTGGGGATGTCATATTCTACCTGTAAACTTTTTAGACCCTGAACCTTCGCAGAAATGGATTTATAGCGAAAGTTCCACGATGACTGGTTTTTGCTATGTAAAACCCTAACCTTCAAATTGTCGTAAGTAAATCAAGTGTCGTAAGTGCCATACCTTGCCTTCCTTCAGTTTAGCTCTGATACCATGTTAAGATTTAATATTCTAAGACAAAAAATAGTAGCATTACATTCCATTTCACAATAATAGCATATACAGGATCACTGAAGAAACAACAAGCATAGCATAAACACAAGAGACACAGATTTATCCTGGGAAACCCTCATGGGGTAGAAAACCCAGTAAAGCTTCCTCAATATAGATGACCAGCAATATACAAAGATGCAAACCAAAGACATGATCTCCTTCTCCACCATAGCAGACCTCTCCTCCACAAGTGCGCCTCTCTCAAGTGAGTGTGTGTATCAAATGAGGAACATACCTCCTCTATTTATACACTACACTGACATGTATTTTACACAAGTACATGTAGGCTCGTATTTAACCATTAGGTTAAATACCCTATTATAACTGACTGGGCCGACCCCCACATGGTGGGTCTAATAACCCTAGTTACCACAACCAATTCGGAGGAATAAACATCTCCGGATTCATAGTATAATCACATCGGAGGTATGGAACATCTCCGGAATAAATAATATACAAATATAATATTCTTAGAAGTTACAATATTCAACAGATAGTTAACTTGTTGAAGGAGTATGAAGATTTATTTCTACGTAGCTTCTTAGAGATGAAGGGAATTGCTGGAGCTCTCGAAGAGATGAAGATTTAGTTGAAAGAGGGGGCAAAGCCAGTTAAGAAAAGACCCTATAAGTTGAACCCACATTATAAGGAGAAAGTTCGCAACGAAATGGAATACATGTTGGATGCATGGATTCTTTCCAGATGAAGAATCAAAGTGGATTAGCTCGATTTTGGTACAAGACAAGAAGACATGCGAGATACGAATATATGTGGATCCATGCAACCTAAATGGAGCATGTATACATGACCCATTCCCTATACCATTCACAAATCAGGTGTTAGAGAACGTAGGGGGACGAGAAGCCTATTCATTCACTTATGGATTTTATGGATACCATTAGGTGCATATATCAAAGGAGGATCGCATGGAGACTACTTTTGCGACCGAGTGGGGTTCTTTTGCCTATAAGGTGATCCCCTTTGGGTTCAAGAATGCACCAACTGTAGTTTAAATGATAGTGGTGGCCACATTCAAGGAATTCATGCACAAGTTTTTAGAAGTATACCTGGACAACTGGACAGTGTTCAATCTACTGAATGATCACTTGCAAGTGTTGAGACTCATGTTAGATCACTATAGGCAAATGAAAATCTCTCTGAACCTGAAGAAATGTATTTTTGCACCCCATTTGGGATCCTTTGGGGCATGTTGTATGCAAGGAAGTCTTGTTAGTCGATCCAAAGAATATTGCAGCCATAGTCAACCTATCGTAGTTGATCCAGAGAAGATTGTAGTCATATTCAATCTATTGGCCCCAACACATGTCAAAGGATTGCACGCAACATTGGGACATAGTAGCTATTACATAAAATTTATTAGGAAGTATGCCAACATTATAGCGCCACTAGAGGAGTTGGTGAGGAAAGAAGTTAAGTATGTCTGGACGTAGGAATGCAAACAGGCACTAGATACTCTGAAGGAGAAATTGGTTACTATGTCGATATTAATCTTTCCATATTGGACATGCATGTTCCATGTGCATGTGGATGCATCATCAATAGCACTGGGAGTAGTCCTAGCACAATCCAGAGAAGGAGGCATTGATCACCCTGTTTCCTTCGCCATCAGAGAGTTATCCAAAACTGAGAAGAATTATAGCACGATTGAGCACGAAGGCTTGGCGATCGTATATGCATTGTAGAAATTCTAACACTACTTGTTTTGAAGCACCTTCTGACACTACTTGTTTTGAAGCACCTTCAAGATCTTTACAAATAATTATGCTTTGAGGTACTTGTTCAACAAGCCAGTGTTGGGGGAGTGCATCTATTAATGGTTGCTCCTATTTTAAGAATTTGAGTTTGAGGTTGTTGTTAAGCCCAAGAAACATTATGTTGGCCCAAATCATCTGCTTAGGATTGAATTTGGTGAGGAAGGAGGAAGCTTGGATGATGACCTCCTTGATGCATAGTTGTTTCGCATTGAGGCCGTATCGAATCAACCCAATGAAATTGCATCATTTATGGATATTGGTCATGTGCCGGAAGAGTACACAGTGGCCCAACGCCGACAGTTGGTCATGCGCAATGCATATTTCCAGTTGATCGTAAGACATCTCTACAAGCTGGGGGTTGATGGCATACTTTGCAGATGTGTGCTTGAACATGGACGATCACTCCTCATGCGGAAAGCACATGAAGGCATTGTGGGAGGAGTAGGGAAGGCTACTACACACAAGGTGTTGCACGCAAGACTACAATGGCCTTCACTTTTCATGAATCCAATATATATTGCAAATAGTGTGATGTTTTCCAATGAGTTGGAAAGTCGTCGCACCAGGATAGGATGCCTATCTTCCCTATCACTGCACTCGAGCCTTTTGAGAAGTGAGTGATTGATTTTGTGGATCCCATTAACCCACCAGTGCGCAGGACTAACGCTTGGTACATCATCATTGCGATAGAGTACATTACAAGATGGTCAAACGCTATGCTAGTGAAGGATTATACCTCAAAGACCGTCCCACGATTCATATTCAAGCATATAATCACTAGGTTTGGATGCCTGAAGGTGTTGATGAGTGATCAAGGAACACAACTCCTAAATTCCACCATCCACACACTAACCAAACAGTTTATGATACACCACCAAAAGAGTACCATGTACCATCGAGGCCAATGGTACCGTGGAAGCATTCAATAAGATTTTGGAGCATGCACTCACAAAAGTATGCAATGTACAACGGGATGACTGGTATCAGTGCATTCTAGCAGTACTGTGGGCATACAAAACAACGTGGAAGAGGATCACAAGGCACACTCCATTCCGGCTGGTCTATGGCAAAGATTCAATGGTGGAATTGGAGTTTGTTGTCCCCATCCTGAGCATAGATTTAACCACAAAAATGACATATGATGAATCTCTTGTGCGCAGATTGGAGGATCTAATGGCGTTAGAGGAATACCGGTTCATTGCAAGTTTCATAAAGGTTGTAGAGAAGCAGCAACATAAAGCTTGGCATGGCAGGAACATCAAGAGTAAAACCCTAGAACCTAGCGCACTGGTATTGATGTATGACAACAAGTTTCTAAAGAACCCAAGAAAGCTTAGGATGAGATGGTTGGGTCTGTTTAGGACCATGTTTATCACTGAAGTAGGTGCAACGAATCTTGACACCTTGGCAGGACAACCAATGAAGGGAATCATCAATGGCAGTCTCTTGAAGCCCTACCATGGCCCATAGGGGCAAGAACACTTGTAAGTCTGTGGCAGAAAAAAAGAAAAAAAAAAGAAATAGAAAATGTATCTAGTTTTCATTAGAGCCTGTAGTTTCATTTTCAGTTAGGATATCAGATGTTTAGTTCCATTCCAATGATCATAGGATCAAGTGTCGGTATCAATGTGAAAAGTCTATCAAAGTCGATATTAAAATGCTAAGAATAAAGTAGCATAGAGTTAGCAATTAAGACATAAAGGAAATTTGCCCAGGTCATCATGACACTGCAACCTGAGTCATCAATCTGTCCCTAATCCACCCGCCGGTCACCAAGTCATCAAGACACCAACCATCATATTTCCCCTTAGTAAGACATTAGTCATCATTACATAAGTAATATCACCCATGTCATTCATATTTTGTGTCAATTGCAACCATCTTTGTTATATTTAGAAATATTGGTGAAGGACAATTGTTATAAAGAGAAGGTACTGCATTAAACAACACTCAAAAAGGTAATAATAGGAAGGACAGGACATATTGTTGTCATCCATAGTTAAAGAGTTTTCATGAGTTGAGATTGGAGGCACACAGAAGAGAGGCAGCCCCGCATGAGTGAAGGTGTCGGCGCACAGAAGAGAGGCAGCCCCGCATGAGTGAAGGTGTCGATGCACAAAGGAAGAGAGAGCATGTGGATAGATGAACATCCCAGTTAGCATTCCAGGCGAGAGGCACATAGAAAAAAATATAATTTGCACATAAGTGGTCGTCCCATCCATCAATCAAGGAAAGAGGCACGGGGGGGATGAGAAGTTAATTCGGTAGGAGATCCTGTCGACCACACCTGTCTACAAAAAGAAGAAGAGGAAGATGAAGCGGGTATTAGTTTGTTGAGAGAGTGAAGAGATGAAGTCAGAGTGGCAAGTGAAGTCAAGATGATTGTGTAGTGCAATGAGAAGAGCTATTTTGATCTAAGTGAGAGAAGTGTGCCACAGAGAGGTGCAAAGTCATGGCTATGAATCTAGTCACTAAGAAGGTCGAACCAAGCCTAAAGCGATGAAGAAGAACCCTCTGCCAGAGGTGCCAATCCCGAAAAAAGTGGAGATAAAGGGGTCAATGTTGGGTTGCATCCTCTTTTTGAAATATCAAGAGTTCAACATCTTGGATGGGGTGTAGTTCCCTGAGCTGGCAGTGGAGAGGTATATTGAAGTGAAGCGAACTGCTGAAGGAATACAAATTGTGCAACTACAATCCTAGGCACGACAACTCCATCAATTAGGCATAATGGCCCTGATGGGAGTCCCACATTTCTAGAGAGGATCATGGATAAATTCCCACATGCGGTTCCTGCTCAGGGACCTCCAGGGAGGATACCTCTAGCTAGACCATAAATATGAGATTACAAAGAAGGTAATTAATATGGTCTCTTAGCTTCTGCGTAAGGGCATGGATCTAATAGAAGTCATAGCCAGCGCCTCTACCGAGGAAGTCTATAGTAAGCATCACATGCATAGAGGCTTGTGCGAGTGCATCATCTCCACCATATCAAAGAACAAAGTAAGGTTCAGAACATAGATCCTTGCTTACAAGCTTATGAGAAAATGTCATAGGGATGAGTTGCCAATGGGGGTGGTCGTTGCGGCATAAAAGTGCGTGATGGGGCACCAGGACTACCTAGACGTGCAGGACTAAGGAAAAGATTTCCACTACAGTTGGATCCTCCTGTTGATTTCTATGGTGGTATGGAAGCCACTGCCCTGGTTACCGTACAACCACCCTACCTGTGAAGACTACGTAGCATCAAAGTTCTTGGTATTAAACTGTCAACCCATTAGAGAGTTTCAAGTGGATGTGGAGACTTGTTTCAGTGTTGGTGCACAACCATGTTGAACACTATAGTAGATTTTTTTGGATTCCAAATTCCATTGTGGATCGGTACAAGGACATCATGGTATTTGAGGTCGATTGCCGCAATGTCCTCATTTCATTGCACGTAAAGCTAGTCTAATGTAAATGTCTTGTTGTTTTGCATCGCGGCTGAGGATGTTAAGGCCGCAATCCTATAATGGCATCAACATTTGCAAATGCTCTCAAACTCCAATCCGAATATTTTGGAAGAGGCATGCATACATAAGAAGAATTCTAAAGGCGAAGGTAGTAGTTCCATGCCTCCGAGGAAACTACCCCGCTTGAATGAGAAGTGAAAGCGTGAGTCAATTCCCTCGCAAGAGGTTGAGGACACGAAGAAGGCACTGAGTAAATACCCTTCCCACCACCGAAACGAGATCCAAAGGAAGAAGAATAGACTAAAGAACAATTCCCATTAGTAGGAACACCAAGAACCAGACCGCCTGGGTCATTCCACCGCAATATTTTTTAGCCATTAGGGAATGCAGTAGAAAAAGCACAAGAGCAAGCACCAGAGCCAATGCAGGAGCCACTTGATGTGACATTCCAAGACCAAGAGGAGCAGGGTATGCCTCAGGAGCAATAAGCGGAAGCTAGCACTACGACGATCCCAACAATCGTCTAGTAGCTACGATCAAAACTAGTGGTCATGCAGATCCTCAAAAAGCATAGGAAGGAACAACTCCACGAGATGAGCATGGTATTGCACATCGCATCAGGGACATCAATACATCAGACACCATTGGTACCAGTCGAGCACAGGAGCTGTAGAAAAAAGTAGAGGAGGCATTTCACAAAAAATTGAAGACGAACTCATTGGCCATCACTACGGTTCAGCCCCCCATAACCTCAAATATCCAGCCTCTACCCTAAAATGGCTTGAACGTGCATATGGTCCCAACAAAGGACTTGCAGTATTATATAACAGATATATTCGCTGAGTTGAATGAGAAACATGTGTAGCTGGGCCACTCATATGCTGGGCTGAAGTAGACACATAGAGAGGTGGTACACACACGATACTAGCTAGAAGCTGAGGTGGATAAGGTGTACGTTGTATTTCCAGTTGCAATCTCTTCGAGTGATAGCCAACTGCTACCGATTTAAAAAGTCACATAGATCAAGGACACAGTGGGTGCGCTCCAACAGGAAGTGACAGAACTTTGGGCACAAATCAAGCCAGAGCCTTCCCAGGAGGAGTTACAACTAGCACAAAAGATCGAGGAAGCAACACAGGCTCTGGGCCAAATCAATCAAGGAATCATGACCTTGGGAGGGGTCGTGGAGTACAACTTCAATGTCTAGAATCACATGCAGGATGTCCTAAAGATACAAAAAGTACACAAGCATATACGAGGCTGTGAGGCACAAGTCAGCACAAGCATATACGAGACTCTGGCACAATTGCCTCTTTCAATGAAGAAGGAAACAATGATGGAGATCAGTGCATTGACCAAGCAGATCACAACAAGTCAAGCTGAACAACAGAAAATCATTAAGATAGTTTTCAAGGCACAAGACCAGGCGTATAGGTAGTTTGATAGCCTATCAAAACTCCACAGTAAGGTGACTAAGTTCCTTCCCCTTCCAGAGAAGGCTAAACCAGAAGTAGGGGAGAGTAGGAAGGCAGATGTGGATTCATTTACTACTTAATTCATTGACATCACTAGCGATTTTGAACCTATCTGCAATAGCTTCTAGGAGTTCGCTAGTAGCCTACGTACCATCCTACCCTTAGTAGTAGCGTTAGAAACCTGAATCGCGTGGCTTGGGATGAGCCACATATTAGGGTTGGGGTCCTGTTGGTGTCCAAGTTTTGGCTCATTCACTGCGCACCAAGCCATAAAATTGGAAGTAGTTGCTAGCCAATAGAAGACAATTACATTACGCACTGAGTTCTGTTGGAGACTACGCGCCACTATCCAGTTGGCAGTTTTGGGAACCTTAGCCTATATGAAGGTCTATTTTGTAAAGGGTGGGGTTTTAATGGTTCTTCTGATGATTCTAAGTTTTATGAGTCCTTAGTTCAATTGAGGATGTTATGTGGGTTTTGTAATGTAAGTTTGTGTTATCTATTCTTTGGTGTTTGGCCACAATATAGTGTAAGGATGAAGGATTATTAAGATGTTGGGATGAGCCTGTAGTAATGATTTCTAGCCTGTTTTTCCAATAATATTATACATATGTTATCCCATATTTACTTTTGCATGGTTATCTATATGAATGATTGTATGATTGAATGCTTAGTAGTTCAAATGATGAATGTTAGCTAGTAAGGATTCAGTGCATGGTTATATATGAATTGTCCATTATGTTGATGAAGAAAGAACGCATTCCTTCTTGCGCAACCATGATTCGTGTTCCTGTGTAATTTCCTGCGCACGTCTCGAGTGAAACCTTACTTTGTTTACAAAGTATTGAAAATGTTGGCGCTGTAGGGTTTTATTGGTCACCTATGCCGAACCCTGAGTCTGAATGAACCAACCAACCAATAGTCAGCAAACTTCAAGATGATTTAGCTTCTTCATAAGAGGACCTTGGGATTTCTTTTAGAAAAGCATATGTAGTTGCAGTTTTAGGAAAGAGCTACAAAATGAAGTTTTCGATTAGGAAAACCGCTATGATGAGATAGAGCAAAAATCAAATCGCTGCATTGAACAACTCTTCGCTGAATTAAAGGAGAAAAAATATACTAGAGTTAGTTTGAGATAGTGTATCTCTTCTCGTATAGTTTTTTTAAGCTCCCATGACATACAAGAATCTGCTACAGATATAAATCTAGCATTAGCCATTGTTTATGACACCTCTAATGATGAGATTGTTGATGATGAGGAAGGCACTACAAATCTTATTGCAATACATGCACTTACTGCAATTCATAATTCTACAACACCTTCCTTTGAGGTGCATAATCATGGCTTTGGGTTCAAATTATTGTCGAAGAACGACTACACTAATAGTGGGTTTCGTAAGAATGGACAAGGGATCACAAATTCCATTCATCCTGTGATGAAATCAACCAAAGTGGTATTAGGGTTTAATGGGGCTACATCAACATTATCAATTTGTCTTGATTCCTCTACTGAACAGATTCGGGTTATTCTAGCACTAGATATTATCACATCAGACGACTCTTTTACTAATGAATTGCAGGAGCCATCTACTACACCACATATTGATATAGCTTTGGAGCCCACTCAACCAGATTTGGCACCAGCTTCAAAGTTATTAGAATCGTCAACACTGAAGATTTTGGCAACATCATACTCTTCAACATTAGCTTCAGGGTCTACATCATCCACATATCAACATCCTCAACATCATGATTGCAGACAACATTGTCCTTCTTTCAGATATCCATAGTCATTTGTCTGTTCCCCTTCTTTCAACTCATTGATGAAGAGGCTTACTCGACAAAATTTGGGCAAGGTACCAAGTCCAAAGATAGTTTATGGTTGGCTAGATGATTGGTCATGGAAATCTTTGAGCAATTACTTGAGAAGCTCCGACATATGTGTTTCATCCATGATACACAAGAACCTTTCTCATTGCCCTTGACATTGACTAATTAGGTCGCATTTACAATTCCATTTTGCCACTACTACATGACTTTTATAGTGTTTGCTTCCATGCTTTAGAAGCACTCTAAACTAGCCAAGCCATATTGGTGTAGCTGGGTGCCTTAGTTGTTTGAAGAGATCTTATTGTTGTCGACTAGTATAGCTTCAACAAACTCATTGTAGCGAATTATGATTTGTCATCGTCAAATCATGCTTCGTTGGCTTGTCATCTTTTCCGGTTTTTGGAGACTGTCTACCCACAATGGATCTCACTTCTATCCTCTTGGGGGGGTTTTTTCCCACTGGGTTTTCCATTTCTAATTTTTGAGGATTTTTGTGTATGAGTACCTAACATGGCTGAAAATTGTCAGAACCCATTTTTGTTGCATTAGTTTGATCAAGTTAGGCTTATCATGGGGGGGGGTTAGAGCATATTTACCCTCTCGACGACATAAATCTCTCATGCATTAGTTGTGCATGCATTAAATCCTTGATTTGAGGTACCTAAGCCTCAACTTGTCCACTTAGGTCAATTATTGTTGATGTATTTGTAACTTCGGAATGTATTTCATATATGTATATTGTATTCCTATAGAGATGTTATTATTCCTCTACACGGAAGTGTCGTCATTTATATTGTAAGTGTCGTAACTTATACTTGATGGGTTATTAGACCACCTTGATGGGGTCGGCCCTGTATAAGTCATGTGGGTTAAATGGTTATTAGACCACCCTATTGGGGGTCGGCCCTGTCAGCATTATATTATGTGATTAATTTGAGGCCGACCTAGTAAGGTTATTAGGCAAGTCAAGTCAAGTATAAATAGAGTGCGGGAGGCACTCTATTTGATCATTCACTTCTCACACATACACTCATTGGAGAGTGGCACACTATTGGAGGAGGAGAAGCTGCTGCTAGGAGGACTATCTCTTGTACTTGGGTTGTATCATTTCTCTATTTATATCCGAGGAAGTTGCGGGGTTTTTCCCCTTCTTGGTTTCCCTCGGTGAAACTCTGTGTCTCTTGTGTGCTTGCATTATTGTGTCCATGATTGATATGCTGTAGATATGCTGTACATGTTATTCTCTCAGTTAAGATCCTAGATCAAATTGAAAATTCTGAAAAACTAACATGGTATCAGAGTTAGCTTGAAAGAAGGCATGGTATGGCATTTATGACACTTGTTGCACTGGCGAAGTTAGGGCTTGGTATAGAAAAAACCAGTCATTGTAGCACTTTCGCTATAAATCCATTTTGGAGAAGTTTCAGGATCTGAAACTTTTACAAGTCGAAGATAAGATCCCAACGTACCTTGTGTCCAAAACACAACTTCTAATTCGTAGTACTTTGTGTTTTATGATCTGTACAATCTAGGGTTTCTGCCTCTTCCAGATCTCAGTCATAAACAGGGGACTTAGGGAAAAAGGTCACAACTTGGGCTAGGAAGCTCCAAATAAAATTTTGTAAAAAGTAACAGGTAGGGCACGGATTGTACTTTCACATGCCGAAGGTTCAGAGGCCGAAAGTTAACCAGTGACACGTGGCACTCCGTACAAGTTCGCTCTCCTGTTTTATCCCATAAACAGGTCACGTTGCGACACTTGGCATAAATCTCTCTCAGAGAATCCATTTGAGGTCAGACTTGTGGGGTTGGAAAGATAACAGCTCAGGCTACCACAAGCAGAATATTCAGACCTTGTAGATCTGAAATTTCGGAGTTACAATGGAAACAATTAGGTGCATATTTCTGTAAAAACAGAATTGGATTTTGAGCACCTTCATTCATGGCTCTGGGAATTTATCCTCTCGATGACATAAATCTCCCATGCATTAGTTGTGCATGCATTAAATCCTTGATTTGAGGTACCTAAGCCTCAACTTGTCCACTTAGGTCAATTATGAGCTAGTTAACTCATCTGTGAAAGATTGCTTGGATAACTAAGGGCATCTGAGCTCTTGTTAAGCCCAACTAGGTTTTCATACATCAAGAAATTTGAATTTCCTATATGTATAACTTTGGTGAAGCATTATGTATTAAATTCTATTGCATTCCAATGCACACTGCACTGGAACTCTCATCTTTGATGAGCTATTGTAACTATTCTTTGATGGAATAAAGATTACATTACTTTGAATTTTTTCTTGTGTATCCATTATTTTGTGTTTTTCTTCTTCACTAACTTTCAAATCTTGGAAAAAATCTCACATTCCGAATTAATGATAAATGATAAATGAACAAAATTATAGCTTTCAAATATACCAAGGTTAACACTAATGTGATAAATGAACAATTAATGAACTTCCAAATAAATAAGGTATTTTGGTTCCATTACCTCATTTATTTATACATTTTCTATCAGGTTCCCTCTTTGGCTCATCTAGGGTTACAGAGGGCAAATGAAAAGGGAGATATCAACAAATATGTTGACTGCAGGTTCTTGGTTGAAAGGATTTAGAAAATTCAAGTTTCACATATTCTATCAATAAATCAATATATAGTGTTTTAAGCAAAATGAATGCCAACAAAAGTCAGATCTTACCTCCAAGTGGGCTTGGAAATCATAAGAAGATATTTATTCATGTGGGAATACTTCATAGTGAGTAGAGTGTATGGGTTATACATGGTTCCTTACAAGTTGCCCGTATTTTTTACCCCCTCTGGGTTAGAATATGTGAGGTAACTCTCTCAGGTGATTGAGAAGTATTTGTTGGGATCCAAGAAGAAAGGGTACGTTTCTTGTCCTATTTTCATGGGGTTATGCTTTCACTAACCCTAAGGGAAGGCAAGAGGCTACCAAAATATTGGAAACCCTATTTTTTTCTTTGGACAAAGCATGGAAGTATGACCGTCACGTTGCCCTAACTAAAGCCAAGAAAAACAAGACCATTGGACCTACCAACCATGAAAGCAGGCCAGATGGTGAAACATTAGCTAATAAAGAGTCTTGGAAGGAATTGCATGCCATAATAACCGCATATAGATAGGATCTGGAAGAGGTTATTGCATAGTCATTTCCTACCTTACAGGTGACAAAGCCTTATGTCCCTCCCTATTATACTTTCTACCTGAAGGATTATACTGGCCTAATGGAATACAATACAAAGTTTGCAACCCTAACACAAGATTGGTGAGCCATGCTAGTAGATGATAACCTTAAGAAACATAAGCGATATTCCTAGTGGGTTATAAGGACCTAGCTTAAATTGTAGAAAGCACCATATTGTACAATACTAAGTATGCAAAGTTTTCCAATGAGTTTTGTGGAGATGACGAGGTTGAGGAAGAATTGGTGAGGGCCCTATTCACATAGAAAGGGAAAGGAGAGGCTCAAGCATATGAGGACCCAATATCCCGATTAATAACTTAAGGGGAGATTGGGGATAGCCTTTAACATGCAAATGGACTTGAGATTGCTAAATTCATGGGGTTCAAAGGAACATAAAGCTTAGGCCAACTACCAGGGCTTCTAGAAGATGACCAAAGTGGAGAAAAGACCCAAATGCCTAGGGTTGGGAGTAACTCAAAGAATCCTTGTCACTAATAAGGAAAATCTCCAGGCCAACTTTAAACCCTCTCAAAGAGGATTTGAGAAGGTAATGGTAAAATTGGGGAAAGGGCATATAATTATTGATCTCTTATGCTTAGGGACCTTTGGATCCCATTAGAGGAAATTTGAGGTCTAAAATGGGCCTTATAAAAAACTGTGTCATGGATGAGTTGGATTTCAGAGAAACTTCCTTAAAAGGAATTCTGGTGTATCAATAGATTACTGCATAAATATATGAATTTGGATTTAGATTATGTATTGTTATTTTGGAACATGACAAGTTCAATGTGTATATGTCAGTATTACATAGGTTGAACCAATAGAACCAATTAAGTAAGTGATAAAGTTACACGTATCTATGCAAGTCTCATATGTAGATCGTATCTTTTCATGGCAAGGATGAGTTGGATTTCTCAAACCAATAGAATTTCAATAACTTTGGTCAACCATTATGGTTGAGTTGGACATAAGAAGTTAAAGATGTTTATGTGTCATAATTTTATTTGACAATAGCTAACTTCATATAACCCTCACCTTGGTTAAGATTTTGAAAAGTTCATCTCAAAATATGATAAACATATTTGAAATAATAAATATAGAGTATTTTATATTATCACTACTTCTAATGTCATTAAAATATAAATCTCACATTAATTAAGATGAAAGTGGAGTAATTTTGAAATAATAAATATACTTGAAATAATAAATATAGAATAATTTATATTATCGCTACTTCTAAATTCTTTAAAATATAAAGCTCACAATAATTAAGATGATAGTGGAGTAATATTGAAATAATAAAAGCATTTATATAACTAATCTCTTAAAAATAAAAATAAATAAATTTTAAAAAGTGTTATAAATAAAATAAAAATAGGAGAGAGATAAAATAATATTTCACTATTTTTGCGATAACTTTCTCCTCCGAACTCGCAATTTGACGTTGTGGGTACCATTAGAAATGTCTCAACAAGACATTGAGACATACAAGACATTGAGACATTTCCATTGGTACCAAAAACGTCAAATTGACGAGACCTTTCCAATGATACCAAAGATATCAAATTCCGAGTTCGGAGGAGAAAGTTATTGCAAAAATAGTGAAATATTATTTTATCTTTCCTATTTTTATTTTATTTATGACACTTTTTAAAATTTATTTATTTTTATTTTTAAGAGATTAGTTATATAAATGCTTTTATTATTTCAAGATTACTCCACTAACATCTTAATTAGTGTGAGATTTGTATTTTAAAAGACTTCGAAGTAGTGATCATATAAAATAAAAATAGTGATTGTTTATTTTTAGTATTATTGTAATTATATTTTTTCATTATAATTTTAGGTTTTTTTAAGATTTAAATTTTATTAAATATATAAAAAGAAGTAGTGGTACATTTATTAAAAAATTAAATAAATTATAATATAAATTTAAAAAATTTACCACTATATCATTTATTGTGTATGCACATGAATCTAAACATTTCATTATTATTTTCAACCATCATCTCTTAACTCTACACAAACCCAACATACTTGTCAACTACCATCAATGAGATATTATAGATTGACCTTCACTAGATAACACCTTTAACTTAGTGTGACATGGCATATTTGTAGTGTGACGTGGTTTTTTTTATTATTTTCCTTATGAGGCCCATTTTAGACCCCAAATTTCTTCCAGGCCAACTTTAAACCCTCTCAAAGAGGATTTGAGAAGGTAATGATAAAATTGGGAAAATGGCATATAATTATTGATCTCTTATGCTTAGGGACCTTTGGATCCATAGTAGAAGAGCATTAATATAGTAACACTCCTCCACCACTACACCAAACTCTTTAGGGAGCCAACAAAGCTAGACAATTTCAATTGGAGGATATGGATGTCCTTTTCGTGACAATTGGAATGTTAAAAAGACTAAAGACAAGGATGACAATAAGAGGGAGGATGAGGGAGGGATCGATGAAGAAGGACCAATTGTCAAAAAGAGAAAGAAAAATGAAATGGGAGGGGAGGCTAGGAATGTTTCCAAGGAATTTACTTACCTACGATAGTCGACCCCCTATCGTTGCTGCTCACCCATCTCCTTCCACCCCCTCTACTTAGTTTAATGTGTTTTCTATCTTTAAATAAGTGGGACCCCCAAGATAAATGGGGTTGACCCCATGCATATTTCAACTCCACAATTTACTATGTTTGGTCCCATCCAACTCTCCTTCTTAGTATATCCACTATCCTTGGTGGATTAAGAGAAACAAAAGAAGAAGGTTTGAAAAATATTTGATGCCCCATCTCCCTTGACAGACCCCATGTGGGTCCAAGGTTCCTCCCAAGCTATGATACAAGGAGTAGGATATCCATTATTACTACCATGGAGCCTTTGGTGGTCAAACATGGATACAAAATGGAGGCCTTGGACTGGAGGGAAACATAGATAAAGTTTCAAACCTATTATGTTTTCCCTTAGGACAACATAAATATGGAAAAAAACAACAATATGTTCACTCTAATAAATACCTTAATAAATACCTCATTGCCCTATAATAAAATGATAAGATGAGGTTTAGGGAAAGTTCATTATCAATAGAAGATACATTCATAAAGGTGACAATGAAGGCCCTTGAAGTAGGAAAGCACACTCTTTGAAGAAAATTTATATCCACAAAGAAGGATCCACATGTGGCTAAGGAATCTAGTCCCTCTATTAGAATAAACATAATGATAATTTACAAATATTTTCTAACCATTTGTATCTCCTCTTGGTTCAATAGTTAATGGAAGAAAACCAAAAGTTGGGAGAAGAAGTTGATTCTTGAATAATGATAACACCCCATTAAACATCAAGAATCAATCATTCGTTGAACAGGTGAGCTCATCAGAAGTGGCCAAGGCATATGCTACTACACTAGTTACACAATTGGATGAAGCCTAGGAATAAATCAAGGTTTTGAAAGATTATGTGTCTATAGAGGAAAGGACAAAATTTCTTCTTCCCGCCATTGTGATTTAAGAAGTAGAGGATTTGGAATCCACTAGTCTCAAACAAATAGACGTGGTGATAATGTCAATTCCTTGCGAAAGTGTTTTTGGTTTTTCAAATTAGAAGGGAATGAATTGGCTCTATGTCCACATTCTCGTTGATCAAAGCAATTTATAGTAAAACGCTGGAATGACCTACAGCCATATTCAAAGAAACAAAACGTGTCAAAGAATCGCAAAGACTAAGCACACCATGCGCACAACACCCATATTCAAAGAAACAAGACGTGTCAAAGAATCGCAAAGACTAAGCACACCATGCGCACAGTTGTTTAGGGAGATTTGTTTCGAGGGAAGTTGACACAACGTTCGGGAGGTTTTACACGATTTTGCAAATTTATTTTATTTGTCTTTTCCCACGGGCAGGCGGCGACAGGGCAAATATGATCTGAAGGAGGCCGCCATCGGTATTTTTCCTAATTATTTGTTTGGTGTTAGGAAGGAAGGTGGGAGAGAGATGGTTTTGTGGGAGCTGACATTGGCCACGGCCTACGTGCTAGGTCTGAAGAGAACCTACAGGCTCGCCCTCAGAATTCAACGCCGACTCATCTCTTCCCGTCATGCCGCACTGAGACAATTCGTTCACAGGTACTCTCCTCTCGTCTCAATCAATTCATTCTTGCCTTCTCGCAGTAGTAAATTCCTACTCTGCAGACTACTAGGATCTTTAAGTTGTTCGATCTAATTAATTATTTGCCGTTACAAGTCTCTCGTTTTTCAATCCCGCATCATTTCATTTCATTTGGTCAGATCAGAAAAGATTAGCTTTGTCTATGGTAACGAAAAGAAAAATGTTACGTGTACAGTGGGCATCCGGTTTGTAGTTCGGAAGGTGAATAATTATGCAATAGCTATTAGTTTTTCAAAATCAAAGATACCAGGGGTATTGTGGGTCTCTTTATTAGGTTTCACAGAATATGGCGATCGGTTATTTTATCCTCATCCTCGTAGAGTAGTAATAGCACCAAGAAATCTCAACCTGCCTCAATGTGGGTTGTGGTTTAGCAGTGTAATCAAGATCGCGTCTTTATAGATTCGGATCCGTGGCTCAAGGAAGGGAGGGCCTGAGGTCATTCATATTCATACAAGAAAAAAATCAGCTAAGCTAGTTTAACATAACATAACAAGTTATAAGTTCGACGCCATTGTTGTCTCTCACTTCGTCTACACCTATTGATTGCATAGCATAGGCTGATAGAAACGTGGATGCCATCGGCAATGAATTCTCCAAGACCAAAAAATTATAAAATTAGATGACCCACACAACCATGCTTCTTCCTTATTGAAAACACTAACCCTCGAAATTAGCAGACTACAGTTGTGCAAACTAGAAACATACATGCAAATTCATGAGAAAATTTAGTTTAGTTGTTTCCCAATAAAAGGGACAAGATAAAAGAAGACCTGAGGGATTAAGTGAAAATCGAGAGGAGCTGTTTCCAGACGTGCAGGATGTGTACATTGTGGCTGAATGTTATGACAGAGAGGGTGTTGAATTTTGGGAATTTTATTGGTAGGTTTTACATTGTGTTAGAAAAGATATACCCTGTCCCATGTGTTCGGGTCAATGCTGAGTATTTTATTGCTACAGAGTTTGCACTATCCTTGTGCATTTGAGTGTTTTTCCTACAAGGATTGCAACCATGTGCGACCAGCATATTGCAGAAAGGATCAGTACTTGGTATGGCTAGGAAACGTTTCCCTGCCATACTTGTTTTCAAGGTAAAAGGAGTCTTGGACCATACCCTGATCGTTTCTGGGATCTTCCCATTTGCAGACTTCTAGGGTCTTTGAGTCGTTCGAGCTATTTCTAAACATGCAGAATGTGTACCTTGTCGCTGAATGTTATTGAAACACATTTTGTCAATGGAGTCTAGCGTGGGTGGTTAAGATGAGAGATGAGAGGTTGTTCTCCTCCTCACCCAGGTTCAAATTCCGCATGTGACATGCCTACCCATTGTGGGCTGACTGTCTCTGCAAGGAGCCATATTAAGTGGATGGGGCTAGGTGTGATCCTTGGGTGACTTTGACGGATTCGATTCCCCCCAGTCATGGCCACTTAGCCAAGATTAGATTCCACATCCCCTGGGTGAAATTCCTGTCATTGACTGAAAGCATTTCAAACAAATAAACACTTTTTAATGAACAGAGAGGGTGTTGAGTTTATGGACATTGGTGGCTTTAACATTTTGTAAGAAAAAAATCCAGTGTCCCATGTGTTTGGATTTACGCTGAGTATTTTATTGCTATAGAGTTTGCACTATCATTGTGCAGAGTGTCTTTCCTGCAAGGATTGCATACCATGTATGACAAGCATATTGATGAAAAGATCACAGTGTTGTCTTGGCTAGTGCTTCTTCATTGCTCTTGTAAATCAGACTGAGCCTTGATCTTGTTGAAATAATTATTATCTCTTGTATGAATCATCTCGTGATTGCTTTTGAAGTGTAGATTGTTTTCTAGGTGCAGGTTTTTAATTTCTAGTCCCTTAAACTGCTAGGGAGGGAGCTTAATGATTCTCAATAAACTTGTCGTTAATACCCCCTGAAAGTGAAGATCTCAACTCATTATTGGCCTGTATAAGGAGCTGCTAATAAAATGGAAATGGGCTGAGATGGGACTTTCTTCACATTTCACAATAATGTTTGGGAGCCACTTGTCCCTCTACTCAGGATGAATTTGATAAAACAATCACATATGATCTGAGACAGAAAGCAAATACTAATGCAACAGTGCAACTCTGATATCTTACCTTCCTTTCTTTGCAGCTGCCTGAGGTACTAGTTACTAAGTAATTTCTTTGCATGGTTATTACAAGGCTGCTTGACCAGTATAGTTGAGAACTCAATACATTAGAAGGCAAAGTTCCCTAGTGGAGATTTGGTGGCTTAGGCCTGTTACTCTTGTGTATGGTGTAGTAAGTGGTATTTGATTAAACAAATTGAGGATGAAAGCACTGAGGTTGCACTTTGCCAAAAGAAGCATATCCTTTCTATATTGCCCGCTGCATTTTGGAAGTTGTCAGATGTCAATGCTTTTAATTCAATGTTTTTGATTCAAAGCGTCTTAGAAACCATTCAGCACACATAATGAAGGTCAACTGTGCCACCCTTTTGAACAGTCTATCCATTATTCATAGGTTTCTGATAATTGTAATATCTTGAAATTTATGCACTTAAATTTACTGAACCTGGATTTCAGGAGTATAAATTAGTAATACTGATGGTTCTCAAGCCAGGAAGAAAGAGGGAAGGGAGAAAGGAAGAAAGGAAGAAAGAAAGAAAGAAATTACGCTAATGCCCATAAATGGCTAAAAAGCAGTCAATAGAAATACATAAAAATTTACAATGCATTGTTTTATGTTGTCAAATGGGAAACAATTGTCACCAATTACTGGTATCTCCCTTCCTTGTTGATCACTATAAATTGCCTCAAAGCTTCTCAGGATTTTATCTTGACAAGAGAGTATGGGTCTAGGGGCATCATGTGCAATCAGAGGCAGAATCTGGGTAACCAATGTCAAGGAACTAGAGGGAGTGCAAGTAACAAGAAACGTTTAAAAGTAGTAAATAAATGAATTAGATGCCCCTATAGAACATTCCCAAATTGGCCTTTCTTTCATCTACAGAAAATATTACAATTGCAATGCGGGTGGAAAAATCGATTGGTTGGTAAAGGCCAAATATAATAAACTAGAGGATGAAGCTATCGCTTGAATATCACAACTTTTGATGTAAAACAAAACTACACCGTCTTGCCATTATTGGAAAGCAAATAAGGGACAACGCCTTAACAGAAGAGGACTATGCCGAAAGGCTCCTCGGGCGGCTCTGCATCTAGGGTTTGAGAGTCGGTGGGGAAGTGCCCGGCGGCCATGGCTCCCATGGCCACCACCCCGAGTTACTGAGGATCGATCCATGCGCCTGGTGTGTGGGCGGCGCGGCGCTTTTGCGCGGTGATCCATGGCTACGGGCACACCCTGCGTTCATGTGGCGGCGGCAACAGCTTCACGAGGTTCCATGGCAGCGGTGGCAGATGGCAGACAGGGCGAGACGAGCGATGGTGGCTGGTTATTCGTCCTGGCAACGGCGGCGGTTGGCGACACAAGAAACCGTTCACTGAAGAGGCTTTTCGTGGTGCAAACCGTTAAAAAGCTTTGTGCAGGTCCAGAGTTCGAAGAAGGATGGCATTGCAGCGGCTCTTGGACGGTCTCATTCACAGCCAATCGCCACGGCTATCTGAATCAGGCTCTTAGCGTCAGTCAGGTTCCCAATCGTCACCAGTCAAGTCTTTAACCAAGAAAATATTCACGCAACCCAGGCGTTCTTGCTCCTCCAAGCCTGAAACTCCAAGATCTGCGTCGAATTCTGTTTTCGGAAGTGGAAGATCGAACCAAATCGACTCCAGCCTTGCATCCGCTAAGCATGTCAAAGATCTGGAAGATGTTTTCAAGAAATTTGATGCTAACGGAGACGGGAAGATATCGTCCCTGGAGCTCGGTTCGATCTTGAGTTCCCTGGGTTACAATGCAACAGAAGAAGAGGTGCAAACGATGGTCAAAGAAGCCGATCGCGACGGAGACGGTTTCATTGATTTTCAAGAATTCGTCGCCTTGAATACTCAAGGCGTCGATTCTGCTTCCAGCCTGAAGGATCCGAGAGATGCTTTTGAAATTTTTGATTTGGATAGAAACGGGGCAATTTCTTCAGAGAGCTTCACGCTGTTTTGAGAAACCTGGGAGAGCACAGCACACTGGAGGACTGTCAATTGATGATCAGGGGCGTAGATTGCGATGGAAACGGGCTGGTTGCTGCAGTCTGCGGCCATGCTCTGTCTTCTTGATCGTGGTCGTGTCTTATCGTTGCGGCCAAAGGCATTCGTAGCAGACGTGGCGCTTTCCTCGGCGCTCTGTCTTGAGGGGCTGTGGTTTCTTCAATCAGGGTTTTTGCTGCACGTCGAGAGCTTCGTTCCCGAGGGTTGCCATCGCCTTCTGGAGTTGCCTGGCCACGTTGAGGGTTCGACTCAGTGCGATCTCGAGGTACAAGCTGCGCGCCTTCGTGCTTCTTGATCTTCTCTTCGTTGTTTTGGCCGTCTTGGCCGTCTGTGGTCTGGTCACGCCCTTGCCGCACTTGTTCGTCGTCCCTTTCATACGGTGGTGGCGTCTGGGGATTGATTCCAGGGACGCTCAGCTTGCTTCAGCGGACTGCTCCAGCCAAAATGGGGTTTCTCTGGCTGATTCTTCATCAGGGGTTTGCTTGCTGGCTGTTTTTGCCGGTTTGGGAGGTCTACCGTGTCTGCTGCTCTGTCCACAGACATGGATCTTCTGCTTCCTCCGATGAGGATTGGTTTTGACGGATCTATATCTTTC
This sequence comes from Larix kaempferi, assembly GCA_027924585.1. Taxonomy (NCBI): domain Eukaryota; kingdom Viridiplantae; phylum Streptophyta; class Pinopsida; order Pinales; family Pinaceae; genus Larix; species Larix kaempferi. The sequence goes on along the minus strand of BSBM01000825.1, from coordinate 16,420,483 downwards.
TGTGGAGAGTCTGCTGCAATGTGCGCTGTGAATGGTCATAGCTTCTTGTTCTTGTGTGGCTATGGTGGATTTGAGCGGGTTTCTGCTCACTCTTTCTGTAGTATGTTCAAGATTTATCTGTTCTTCTCTCTGGGTTTCTCTTTTTTTTGGTTCAGCTCTTTATAAGCTGTTGTTTCTGCTTATATGGGACATAAATATGCGAAAATGTAGGGATCCTTGTTGATTCTACTACATGTGCAATATGTAATTTTGATCATCTTTTTGAAATAAAATTACGGACTTTTTCCAAGGAAAAAAAAAAAGAACATTCCCAAATTGTTAATTGTCTTGCTTGATTTCCTTCCCTGGAATAAAATTGCAAAATCTCCCAACAGAAATCACTATGAAAAAATGCACTAAAAGCAGGGTATTTAGAAGAAAAGCAGCCATTCATAAAAAATATACATCGGCTTGCAAGAAACGTTTTGTTAGGGTCATACTCTAGCACAATCTATAGAATGAATTGGACCCCAAATTACCATAATGGCTACTCCAATAATCTTTTGGATTTTGAAAACCTTCATACATGAGTATCTCTATGAAGGGAAAATCCTTTGACCTATATTGCACGAAATGGGTGTATGACAAGTTTCGCAATGGGTGTGTTAGCATATAAGGCTTACTTGAAGTAATAAAGTCATGTTCATATAAGTGACTAATAAATGATAGCTAGATAATATTAAATAAAGTACTTATGTTGTAATGTTAGCACATTTATCTCCTCAATGATATAAAAGGGAATCAACCCTGTTGTCTCAAATGACTTCATGATAATAAAAACATATCCTTTTACATGAGTCTGTTGAGTTTGTTTCTAATTATGTTTACAAGCATTCTTGTTTATTTAGAAAAATAACATGGTATCAGAATGGGAATATTGGGTGTAGATAATGAGGAGAGGTATCTTAAAGTTGAAAGTTTTATTTAAACACTAGCCTTTATTTATAGCTACTATTTCAAGGAAGAAAGTAACCTCTAGAATTCTTGCTAACCGTTGTCAAAGGAACCAAAAACGATGTTGCTTGTAAAGGAGCTGAAGCCATTGCTTGTGTTAACCACTGCCAAGTTGCGACAACTTGAACCAAGAACACAAGATTAAAGAAGAGTGTGCACATATAAGGAGAGACACTCATTCGATTGGATTGGAGATTCATTTGCAAAGAGATGTTTTGTTAGTTCTTCACATGGAATTCAAAGGAGAAAATGAGTCCCCTGTTTCAAAGAGCTATTGTATTTGAGGAAGAGATGCCATCATGGCCGCTCTAATTCTGTTGGAGATAACTGTTCTTCGAGGCCATTAAAGGGTTTTTTGCTGGAATGAAGATAAATTCCACAATTTGCCATTGAAGGGAATCCTCGTTATGTAATAGAGAAATCTCACCCCTATACTCAATTAGAATAGAGGACAATAAAAATAGATGACACTCTCATGGTTTAAGAGACCCACACTTTGTAGAAAAGGAAGGGATCAAGTGTAGGTGATGCTCAACGTGGATTGTTGCCCAATAGTTCATGAGTTTGTGGATTAGCTTGTGGATCTCAGGAGTTATCCCTCAATAATGGGGTTATGAGACATGCATGTGGACTGTTGTGTCGTAATTTAATTTAGGAGATTTGTAATTTGAGAGTTAGGGGAGGTGGAATTTGGGAACTTGGGAATTCAACTTGGGAGCTACACCTTTACGAGGGTTACAAGGAAACTTGATGGAACCCTACTTAGTCCAAGCATTATTTTTCAAAGAGAGGTATTTAAAGAATGGCTTAGTTGATGTTTTTAATTGTATTGTAAGCCTTAAGAGGGGGTGTTAGTATATAAGGCTTACTTGATGTAATACATTCATGTTCATATAAGTGACTAATAAAATGATAGGTAGATAATATTTAGATAAAGTAGTTACATTGTAATGGTGCACAACTATCTCACCAATGATATAAAAAGGGATCAACCCCATTGTATCAGTTGAATTCAAGATAATAAAGCATATAATCTTATATGAGTTCATTTAGTCCATTTCTAATCATGTTTACAAGCATTCTTGCTTATTTAGGAAAATAATAGGGTAAGGGTTTTGGAAATGAAAATTTCCAAATTTCAAGAAACATGGAAACACATGCATTAAAGAAATTAAAAAATAGGGAAAATTAGAAAAGACTATAGCCACTAATATTTACATATATTATAGTTCAAACACCTTGAAAGTTCTTTCATTACTAACAATACAAGTATAAAACAAACTTTGTTTTCATATATAAGAGAAGTAGAGTAGATTAGGGCCTAGCCCATGCATAAAAAATACACTAGATGTCAAGATCATCAAGCCCTACATCATCATATCCACAATCTTTTAGAAAAGACTTTTTTGTCCATTTCTTCATCTCTCTATAGAAAAATATTTGCTTGGGAATCCTTAGTGACAAAATAAATTCATTTTTATAGCAACAAGAATCCAAATTGACATTTTAGAGACTTTTTCCCCTTTTCCTTTTCCATTTTTAATTGTGGCAGGGATTATGGGACCTGTTGCCACAAAAACTAACACCCCAAATGCAAGCACTCAAAGGGTTCTAGTTAAGTGCAACTATGGAAATAGAGTAGCTGTCACCTACAACTACTTCCCTTCACTTTTAGTGATTTGGAGAAATTGCAAAGGGGTGGATTCCCTAAATGCAACTATGTAAAGAGATATGGCCAAACAGTAGGATAACGATATGTATGTGAATTAAGTTGAAATTGAAGAAATTGTGAAAGAAGTACTTATAACTTAATCACAACATCCATGTATCTATAAAATCATCAAGTGATTTGCCAAATGAGATTGACAAACTTGTTGCATAAATAGATAAAAAATGTATAATGAGAATTTAAACATAACCATTGTAGCATAACCTATTAAACATTAAAATGATCTATAAAATATTGTTGATATAATAAGTGCAAAAGTTACAATGATCAACAAATTAGATTCTAAACCAATCTTGAAAATATGTAAGAAATAGATACCATGATTTAAAGCCTTTAGGATGGTTTGGAAGTGAATTTGAAACGAACAACAAAATATGTAATTCAAGGGACCACCACTCTTGTTCTATTGCCGGAGCTGCCAATAGAAAAGAGTCATACCATTCAAAAGCAAATTTAAACATGAAGATAAAGATATGTTAATGCGGTTAATTGCAATGAAAATTCTAGAAACTTAATTGATTATGCTTAATGAAAGAAGCTGGAAAAAAATACTAGAAGTAAACATATGTGAATGTTTTAAAGTGAGAGAGTTACTTGTTATAATCATCAACATATGAAAACAGAATTTTCAGATCCCTTTAGGCCATTATTTGGATGTGTAAATGGTGAATTAATGCAATGAAATAACGAAAGACAAATCAGATCTGAAATTTATAAAAAACTGTTTAAAGAGTGCTATAAACTGATAAAATTTTGAACATAAACAACTCAAAAAATAGTTAGCTTATTTAACCCAACTTAGATGTGAAAAAATATGAACCATGGACTAAATAAAAGTAAATCCATAAAAATATTAACCACAAGTGCTTGCACAAATTAAACATACCACAACTTATGCTAGACATCAATTTATGATGAAAAATAAGCATGAATGGTACAACAAATTCAAGGTGAAGTGCTGCAAAAATTTAAGCATGAATGGTACAACAAACTTACAAAGTCAAGGTGCAGTGCTGCCCTCTTGAAGAAGGAATTTGTGGGTTATTTCCTTAACTTTGTTCAAATGTTATGAACTTATGGTGAAGATAAATTTCCATATTTAGTAAAATTATTAGAAAATGATTAAAGCTAAAGTTAGATGGCCACAAGAATGAATGAAAACTCTTGACCAGTTCCTAGTGTCCCGAGGAAAGGGCATTGGGTCATAAAGGAACAAGTGAAGATTTGGAGATCAAAGAGTAGGAGGGGGTAGAAGTGCTCATACCCTTGTTCTAGTCTTTGATAGCCGAATGTTTTGTTTCTCTTCAGATCTATGTAAATCTCAAGAGCTGAAAATCTCCACATAAACCTGCTTGCTAGATCTAATAATCCTACTAGCAAAGTCTAGGAATTTAATACTAAGAGCAATAATTCAAGTGCTGAAATTAAAGCAACTTAATAAGCAAATATCACTAAACTTGAAATAAAATTACCTCAACCTTGCTATGCATAAGTCATTACTTGAAGAAGAAATCAATATTGGAACATCTAGCACTTAGATTTTCAACTTAGTTCCACAAAATACATCACATATCGTAACACTAAGACAAATGAACCAAATTATAATGTGATTACTATAAAATAATAAATTTTCTTTTTAAATGCATAATTAAATTTTTAATATATAGAAGTTCACATTGCTTTAACATTAGAAATGTGTATATATAATTAAATTTATATTATAAAGCGTTATATGTTTTTTATATATATTATAGAAGTTAATATTATAAATAATTCAAAAGTATCTTAATGTCACATAATTATATATAAATTTAATATAATGAATTCACATAATTATACATATTTTATAAGTTAGGTTTACATATGTTAGATTTTCACAATTTAATTCAATATGATCTAGGATCTTTACTGAGAGAATAACAACAACAGCATAACCACAATAGACACAAGAGACAAGAAGATTTTCCTCGGGGAAACCATAAGGGAGAAAACTCCGCAACTTCCTCAGAGATAGAATGAGCAACAATACAATAGCATAAATATAAACCCCAAAAGTAGAAATGGTCTTCAACAGCTTCTCTCTTCTCCACTTGTGCGAACTTGCCCTTCTCCTCACTTATGCGAAATTGATGAGTGAGTGAATGAGCAAATAGAGAGGAGCACCCTCTCTATTTATACTTTTACTTTCACTTGACCCTAACCCCAAACAGGTCGGCCCCTAGGTGTAACTGACTGGGCCGACTTCTCTAGGAGAGTCTAATAACCCATGAAGGACTCGACTCTTGGGTCTAAAGCCCCAACATACAATGGAGGGTTAACCTCACTGACTTTACATGACTCAAGTACAATAATGACTCTCCCGTTCGGAGGAATAAACATCTCCGTTGGAGGTACAATAATAAAATACAAATACAACATAAAATATACAAGTGAATATCTTCCGAAGTTACAATTACATTAACACTCCCTCTTAACTAGGAAGGTATTCTCTTGACACAGTCATTAGTACAAGTCTTCGTCACTGGATCATCATCAAAGCTGGATCATCATCGTCACTACTGCTGCTATCTCGACCATCAATCTCCAATCTACTCGTCATAGGAAGTTCTACAAAGCCAACCCTTTTTCATGCTGGATGTAGGCCTAGCCTCCATGTAGGTCTTCATCATCTCTGCGAGCAAGCCATCAAGTACTGATTTGATGGAAGTGTATCTGGCTACAGGTGCAAATGTCTCCTCATAGTCTATCCCTTCCTTCTGGGAGAAGCCACGTGCCACAAATCTTGCCTTGTGTTTCTCTATGCCGCCATCTGTAGCATGCTTGATCTTGTAGATCCACTTGGAAGTCACAACAGACTTCCCTACTTGTCTCGGGACCACATCCCAGACATCATTCTTCATGATCAATTGGTACTCCTCGATCATGGCATCCTTCCATTCCTTCCTTTCTGCCGCTTCTTCATAATTGGTAGGTTCCTTGTCAATGATGTCGCACAGCAGGGCTACATAACTGGAGAATGGCCTCGGTCGCTTGTTTTCTCTATGCATTCCTTCTGGAGCACCATATCTCTCTGCATCTTGAATTGCTTCTCGTACCCATGCTAGTTTCCTCTTGTGAGAATTCTTCTCACGTGGTGGATCTACTGGTTCTTGTGGGTCTTCCATCTCACGTTCTTCATGATCTTCTAGATTTGCTTCATTCATTGTTGTATCTTGGATCCTGGGTGGTTCTGGTTCTTCAATGTCTTCAACAGGTATCTTTCTGGATTTGTGATATGCCGAGTCTTCGTCGAATGTTACTTCCCTGCTGATGTCAATCTTCTTGAACCCTGGAAAATATATTCTGTAAGCCTTCGAGCTTTCACTATATCCCACGAATATGCCCTTCTTTCTTGAAGGATCTAACTTCGTCCTTTTCTCCTTTGGGATATGTATGTATATTGGGAAACCAAATATCCCGAGATGGCTGACCTCTGGTTTCTCACCGGAGAAAGCTTCTTTTGGTGTCTTGTTGTCAAGTACTCTATGTGGAGTACGATTCTGTACATATACGGTTGTTCTCGCAGCTTCTGCCCATAGATGCATTGGAAGATCCTGGTCGTGAAGCATTGCTCTTGCTGCTTCCATGATTGTTCTATTCTTCCTTTCTACAACTCCATTCTGTTGCGGATTATATGGAGTGGTCAACTCCCTCTTAATCCCTGAATCTCTGCATAATTTCTTGAAGTCTTCTGATGTGAACTCTTCGCCATTGTCTGATCGAAAAGTCTTGATTTTCTTCTCTGTGTGGTTCTCGATCAAGGCTTTGAATTCCTTGAATTTGTTGAACACCTCATCCTTGTTCTTCAAGAAATATATCCATGTCTTCCTAGAAAAATCATCAATGAAAGAAACATAATATACATTACCCAATCAATGAACTGGATGACATTGGACCGCATACATCTGAATGGATGATTTCCAAGATTCCTTTTGCCTTGCTCTCGTTGCTTGGAAATGACTTCTTTATGTTCTTTCCTTTCGCACATCCTTTGCAAATGCCTTCATGCTTTGCCTGGATTTATGGAAGACCTTCAACTGCTTTGCTTGCAAGTGATAGTGCTCTATAGTGCACATGTGCAAGCCTTCTATGCCATAGTTCACTTGGCTCTACTGAGTCATGGACTAGGGCTTGTTCAGGTTGGCCCCTTAGTTTGTATAAACCTCCCTCTTGCTCTCCAATCACCACAACATCCTCTATGGTCTTTCCCTTTGGCCACATAAGAACTTGGCCATCTATAAATGCAACCCTCATACCTTTAGCATCTAAAGCTGATATGGAGAGAAGATTCTTCTTTTGTCCTGGTACATACAAGACATCTTTCATCTTCATAGGCTTTCCAGAGTCTAGCTCATAAGAGGCTTCACCACTTCCTTTTATGGGATACTGGTAGTCATCCCCAAGTTTCACCTTGTGGGGTGACTAATGTTTAGATAGGTTCACAAAGGATTCCTTGAATCCTGTCATATGCTTGGAAACCCCACTATCTATAAGCCAATCATTGCTTCCGTGTGTGACAATGCCTGTGAGAGCTGAAATCAGAACATATTCTTCATCACTTGAAGAATCTTCACTGTCTTCTCTAGTTCTCTTCCTTGGAGGTTCATCATCCTCTGCAGTGTGAGCATGATGTCTTTTCTTCTTGTTCTTCTTCTTGTAGGAGCTACTTTTGTTCCTGGGACAATCTCTGGAGTAGTGTCCCTTCTCATCACAAGTATAACATCGAATGTGAGAAAGATCTTTCTTGGATCTTCCAAGGTTCTCCCTTTGATTTTGGTGATGGTGTTTACCCTTCTTGTGATGAGGATGCTCCCTCTTGTTGTTGTTCTTTCTGGTGTGTGTTGTGAGAGCTTGGTCTTCATTACCCATCTTTTCTTCTCGAGCTACAATTCGAGCTTCTTCCTGTGAGCACTCCTCCCACAGCCTACTGAAGGCGATCGAATTTCTTCTTGCACAGATTCCTTGAATGAAGGAATCCCATGACCTAGGAAGACCATTCAAGGTGGTCGTCACTATTTCTCCATTCTCTATATCTTCTCCCACAGCTTCAAGTTGTTCTTTTATTTGAGAGACCCTTGTAAAGTAGGACTGCATGGTCTCTGCATTTTGTATTTTGACATTCTTCAATTGGTTCCTCAATGTCATCTTCCTATTTATATTCCTCCCTTCAAATAGGGTGGTAAAGGCATCAAACATCTTTTTAGGTATCTTCAGAGATGACACATGCGGTATGAGATGGTCCTTGATAGAATTTGCAATGATTCTCTTAGCCTTAACTAGGTTCTTCTTGTGTAAGGCTTTAGCCTCATTTCCCTCTGGAACTTGAACCTCTTCATTCACATAGGTGTCCAATTCATTCGCTTGTAGGACAAGCCCAATCCTATACTTCCATGCTCAGAAGTTATCAGCCCCTTCAAGCTTATCCTCAAGCTTGGTGTGGTGAGACATTTTTAATGAGAAACTCAAATGAAAATAGAAAAGATTTAGGTCTTACCACTTGATTTGCTGAAACTGGATTTGGAGCTGGCTAGGGTTTGACAGAGAAACCCTAAAAATTCTAACTTGGAATTTGAAACTTCTGTCTGGCTAGAAAGATGCGCTTGACTAAGGCGAGCAAGCTGGTACACTTGGATTTTGAAAATTCCAAAAATTGACCCCTGAAAAATGACTTGCGAAATTTTGATCTGCAATTTCTGGCTTTTTCTAGTTTTCTGGTTTTTCTGGTCCAGAGTCAAATTAGGGTTTGACTTTCCTAGAGTTTCACCCAACCAAAAACTTCGATCTTGGTCTCTAAATTCGATTTTGCTGAGGAGCTCCTTCCTGTGCTGATTGCACTCCAAAATTCCACTTCTGTGAAAAGCCCTAATTTCCCGCAGCAGTGACAAGCCAAAAATTGAAAATGCTCAGAATAAACTTCTGCTTCAACAGAAAGATGTGCCTTCCCTAGGCGAGTTAGCTTAGCCTCTTTTTGCTGATGATCTGTGGAGAGAAACCCAAAAATTAAGAAGCCCTAGCTTCTGCAGCTGCACAATGTCTTCTTCTCAGGTTAGCTCTGATACCATGTTAGATTTTGACAATTTAATTCAATATGATCTAGGATCTTTACTGAGAGAATAACAAGCACAACATAACCACAATAGACACAAGAGACAAGGTGATTTTCCCTGGGGAAACCATAAAGGAGAAAACCCCGCAACTTCCCCAGAGATAGAATGAGCAACTATACAATAGCAGAAATATAAACCCCCAAAGTAGAAATGGTATTCAACAACTTCTCTCTTCTCCACTTGTGCGAACTTGTCCTTCTCCTCACTTATGCGAACTTGATGAGTGAGTGAATGAGCAAATAGAGAGGAGCACCCTCTCTATTTATACTTTTACTTTCACTTGACCTTAACCCCAAACAGGTCGGCCCCTAGGTGTAACTGATTGGGCCGACTTCTCTAGGAGAGTCTAATCACCCGTGAAGGACTCGACTCTGGGGTCTAAAGCCCCGACATACAATGGAGGGTTAACCTCATTGACTTTACATGACTCAAGTACAATAAATACTCTCCCGACCGGAGGAATAAACATCTCCGTCGGAGGTACAATAATAAAATACAAATACAACATAAAATATACAAGTGAATATCTTCCGAAGTTACAATTACATTAACAATATAATCCAACATGGATAATGGATTCAATTAAAATGAAGCATGTTGAAGGAAATTAAAATGAAGGGCATGTCAAAGAGTAAGGTGAGTGCATTCCGTCCATTGTCGAGAGTTATTTTGATTACCATTTGGACGAGCCATGAGCTGGAGCCGTTTGTCTCGGTCGTATCGCACATATGAGAGCATCCATTCATGGGATGGGCTAGGGCATTTGAATAAACCACATGGCGCATTTGAAGAAACCGCAAACACATGGTGCATTGTGGATTTGAAGAAACCGCACATATCAGAGCATCCATTCATGGGACGGGCAAACACACAACTCATTTGAAGAAACCGCAATTGATATGTGATTTTTTAGAGCTGAATTTAATGGCCGAATTTAAACGATTTAGTTCGCCTTCTCTTCGAATTCGACGAATTTCAAATTTAATTAGGGAAAATTGTTGAATCCGGTGACTTCAAAATGAACACAAGAGTAGCAAGAGTACTTTATTCTCTGAGTTCTAGCAAGAAAAAGGAGGCGAGTCTCTCTTATATAGATGAGGGAGTTGCTAAATCCACCAAGGACATGGTAAACAATAGCAACCCTAGATCTTGACTTCTCAATGATGTAACAACCTCGTTGACAAGTCAAAACTATCAACTCACTTTTCAATACAAGTGGACAAAAGATAGGAGCGCCCTCTAACAAGCTCTAGTCAAATGAGTCAATCCTCCATGATAGTAGGTGTGCCCTCATCAAGATACATAAAATGATGTGCAAAACTTCTCAAAAAGGGAGGCACACCTAAGTTCCTAACCAACCAAGTCAAAGATGATGAATGCTCATGATGAGGTGGCATGTGTGGTAAGAAGAAGTCTCCAAGGTGCAATATACCACCTAATCAACCAAGTCAAACCATGATGAAAATGCCTCAAGTGATGGAGTGCTTGAACAGATGAAGGTGCCAAGTGTCTCAAGTGTCCAAGACAAGTCAAAAACCTTAGAGTGCTCCTCTAACCAATTCCTCAAAATGTGTGCCAAGTCCAACAAGAGAGAGAATAATGTTCCAAATGTCTAGCAAACTCCTCAAAAGATGGTCAATGCTCATGCCAACTCGTCCAAGGTGGTCAAAGAGGGTTGTCCCTCTCACATGGGTTCAAAGCTAAGTTGCACGAAACAGGGAAACGGGGACGAAACGGGGGAAACGAGGAAACGTTGGAAACATGACCCCCCCAAATTTTGGAAACGGGGAAACGCGATATATATATATATATATATGAACAAGGACAAAATTATTATAAAACATAAACCATAAATTATTAATTGCATTTAGCTGCAAGCAACATTGCTAAGTGATAAATGTTAAATGATACAAACAAAATTTAAATCATACATATAACATGAAATTTTACTCGTGAACCCAAGTCTATATCATTTCATTCATGCAAGTAGTAATATCCAAAAACAATCTTTATAAATGAGGCTATATAATTTATATCCAAAATTAACCTTTATGTATGAGGCTACAAGTACAATGTATCAAACTGTGAACAATGAGCATACTAACATAGAAATAAAAGTAAAACATACGCTCATACTAATAGTCATCCTCATCTTCATAGTCTTCCTCAACAATAGAACAAGAAGCACGCTCAGTAGCAGAATGTAGAGAGTGGAAGAAGTATTTCCAATTCCACTTCTAGGTTCCTCAACTTAGTGCAGCAAGAGAGATGTCCAAGTCAGCAAATTTTGACTCGACATCGCAATCTGCACAAGGCCTATTGCTATATTCTGGGACCTGAGTGCTTTTGTCGCTCGTGTGAGGAGAGAATGAAGTGATGTTCTCTTTATAACTTTCCTCAACCTAATTAGAAGCATCTAGAATTATTTGGCAGGAAACGCACCATACAAGAGAGGAAACGTGTTTCCGTCCGTACGGACGCGTTTCCCATTTAGGAAACGTGTTTCATACGGACGGAAACGAGTTTCCGTCAAGTACCATACGGGTTTCCGAGTTTCAGCGAGTTTTTCGAGGGTGAAACGGGTGCTAGACCCGAGTTTCCTGCAACTTATGTTCAAAGGAGTATTTTGTTGAGCAAAGGCGATTTGCAAAAGTATTATTCATTTGAAACAGTCTGCACAAGCATAATTTTCAGCATACTGGGGAAAACATAGAGCCATCTGTAGAAAATGAACTTGTGAGAAAGGTAGTATTTTTAGATTTAGAGGGGGGGAATCTAAAGTAAATAGAAATGCATGTTTCCTATTTATTTATTTAGCAACTATTTGCTCAAGGTTTATTCCATTAGTTTTAGTTTTTCTAGCAACTGTTTATTTTCAACAGATGTAAGATTGACATGGATAAACCTCCTATCCATAATATCTTCCTAGAGTATTAGGTGAGCACCTTGGCTAGGTGCCTTGGTGACTTCGCATATGGAAATATTTCCATAGGGATATTTGATGATTCAACTGGATATCGATTTTTTTTCTATGTAGCACAAAATCCTTCACCCTTGTGCTTGCTTAGAATGGAGGACAATAAAACAAGGCGACGTTTTCATAATTTAAAGAGGCCCACATTTGGCAGACAAGGAAGGGATCAAGTGAAGTGATGCTCAATATGGAATGTTGCACATATAGTACAGGAGATCTGTGATTCGAGAGTTTAGTGAAGTGAAATCCGGGAACTGAGAATTCAGTTTGGTAGCTACTCCTTTACGAGGGCCACAAGGCAACTTGATGGATCCCTATTTGGTCCAAGCATTGTTTGTCAAAGAGAAGCGTCTAAATAATGTTTTAACTGATGTGCTTGTTTGTACTGTAAGCCTTAAGAGGGGGTGTTAGATTATAAGGCTTACTTGATGTAATAAAGTTACGTTTTATAAGTGATGTAGGTTAATTAATGCTTAGGTTATAATTAGGTTGTAGGTAACATGAGCTCTATAAAAGAGACTCATTGCTGTTGTATTCAATGGCCTTTAGATAATAAAGTATAATTTTTGAGTCCATCTTTGTTAGGGTTTAACCCTACCTAGGATTTTGTGCTTGCTTCATTGTTTATCTATTCATCACATACCTAGGGTTCATTTCAATATTGCACATTGTTGAAGCATTCACCAATCGTTCATGCTTATTATAACATCTTTAACATGTTTGGATGCCCAAATTTTTACCCTGGATCTTGCAACTCCTCCCATTGCAAGCTCAACTTCCTTATCATCTTTCTTTTAACCCATTATTTCCTGAAGTGATTGATTGGCAATAAGAATGAATTCCGGGGTTGAATTTGGACAAAATTTGATTTCATGCCTTGGAATTTGTGTAAGGTGATATTTCCACCGGCTGATTCCCCCTGTCATTTCATTCCCACACAACATGCAATTTAAGTTTGTCAATTATTAAGTTCAATAGGCTCACCATATTTCCACATGGGTTTGTTACCTCCCAAATTTGCACTTAAAGTTATAAAGCCCTAAAAACAAGTGCAACGCTATGGGGATTCGGGAAGATTACCCAATGTCACCTTAGTAACACCTCCTCTCATTTTAGGTCGACTCTCTGTTGGTGCAAGCAGGGAATCCTAGGAAAATATGTAAAATATTTTTTGAGGGAAATGGATGAAAGAGTAGACCAGTGCCAATCTAATTGAGGCAATGGAGTCAAGGTCCAAATTCAAGAGGGTTCGAAATATGAATAAATGGATGTGTGACTATGCTACTATTGACATGCTATAATCAACCACGTGAATTGATTTCAGCATGCATAAATTAAGATGAGGGCCTTTCCAAAGGTGCACCTCCTTAAACAATTAAAACACAACAATAAGGATGTGTTTATCATGAACAAGAAAGAAAGACAGCAACACCCTTTCTTAAGAACATAAATGACAGCAACATAACCTTAGATATTGATCAATGAAAAACAACAAAAGACAAGGAGGGTTTCACCTCAATCTTGGCCCTTCTTTAGGAGCAAAACAACTCTTCAATATAAAGATGCTTACAACATATTTATAACTTTGGAAACCAAATTCAGCCATGTAAATGGAAAAATAGTGACGTGACAATATGATTCAAAATCAGGTGCCCTAGCATCGAATCAACATAGAATCTTGTGCATACTCTTCTCCTTTATTGTAGAACTTTCTGGAAAAAGGATTGTACCTTTTCACTTAGGTCTATAAAGGAGAATTTTAGAAGACCTTATGAAGGCTTCTTCTTTCTTGTTGAACCTATGGACTTACAGTGGATATCTGTCGAGCTAAATGTCGTTGATTACGGTATTTATTCAAAGCACATAATTCTCTTCTTTGGAGCAAGAGTTTGTGGATACACCCTATGAAAACCCTTCCTCCTAATGTTCAAGGTATGACTTCATCAATTTCACATTTCAACATGTTTTGATGAAGTACATGGGCCCATATTCTGGTATATTGACTATATGATCCTTCTTCTAATGAGGTGATTGAAAGCACACATGTTATTTTTGATAAGTCCTTATCGAGCCTATCACTTCTTGAGTATGCTCTAGGAGTTGGTGTTTTTACATCGAATGCTTCAGTTTATTGTGATGCAAGGCATGATTCTGAACTATTGGTTCATAGTGACATTTATGGGCATATGACCATTTAGTCTTGAGGGGGAGCTACGTGCTACCTCACTTTTTTTGATGGAGTTTTTGCTCATAGGTTGACAAGATCTGTCCCACTATTTTTTAGCGATGATTCTTTTGTGAATGAGTTTCAATCTATTACAGTGGATCACTTCTTTTCACATTATGATGTTAGTCCTTTTTGGATGTACTATATTCAACAACTCCATTTTCAAGGACAACTTGAGGCACTATTTGTACCTTTCAATTGATTAGCTTGGTTTAGTGGGATAGAGGCAACCTTCCCTAGATTGTGGACCATGTAGGTGTGGGAGATATGACATTCATAGGGTTTATATGTGACATCTTCAGTATATGGCCCATGTTTAACATCGTGGGGACAATTTGTGATGTAATGCTCTCTCTCCAAGGTCTCCTATCTAGATTAAGGGGGGATGTTGTGCATAAGGTTGACTCTATTTTGATCTAGGTATTCACATAAACCCACTCTTAGTATTCGAGCTTGGTATCCATACATCCTCTCTTGTGATGTAATGCTCTCTCTCCAAGGTCTCCTGCCTAGATTAAGGGGGATGTTGTGCATAAGATTGACTCTAGTTTGATCTAGGTATTCACATAAACCCACTCTTAGTATTCAAGCTGGGTATCCATACGTCCACTCTGAGTTATATTGCAGTGAGCTATACTCGCATTGGGTACCCATAAATTGATTCTTAGTCATATTTGAGTTGGGAGAACTTAAACTTATTCTCAATTTCAGAGCTCTCTTAGTTGTATTCGAGATGGGTATCCATTAACCCACTCTCATTATTCAAGCTATTATCAATACGCCAATCTTAGTTATATTTTGAGATGGCTATATTTGAATTGGGTATCCATACACCCACTCTTGGATGTGTTCAAGCCATAAAACCTCTCTCACTTGTATTCAGACTTGGTATCCATACACCCTCTCTTAGTTGTATTTTAGATTATGATAGTTGGGTGAGGTATCCATTAACCCATTTTTATTCTTAGATGTATTCAAGTTTGGTATTTGTAAACTCACTCAATTGTATTTGAGTTTGGTACACCTAAACCCACTCTCTTTTGTATTTCGGCCACGATTGACCCTATATTTGAGTTATCTACAAACCCACTCTCTCATTTGTACATTTTTCTTCTCCATGGCCTCCTGCTCAACTTAAGGGGGGATGTTGAGATGATGGTGTAACTTTTACTTGAGGCACTTTGTAATCATTATTATTGCGCTTCTAGGTTTGTCTTAAAGACAGCGTAGTCAACACTCATTGTTATATTCCTAGGTGGTTAAGGCCGACCTAGTCATCCTAGTGGGCCCATAAACTCACTTGGGGAAAGCGCTCCACCCCTTGAGTTGTGTATCAATACACAAAACACCTCTCATTTGTAACGTCATTTTTTATACAAGTGATTCATTATTTAGCCTACAAGAACCATATCTGGTGTCATGCTCTATTGTTCTTGGTTGATTTCTCTTTAAAGCGCACTTGCTGGTATCTCTTTATTGCACACTAGTGCTGGTTTATTTTCTGACCTAGTGCTTGTTTATCTTCTCTTTCTGCAGATATAGGGTTTTCTGGTGGTTTTATTCGATACTTTGTTTGTTTCTCTTGTGAATCTCAACAAATTATCTGTGTGTCCCAAGGACTTGACTTTAGACAGATTTGTAGGAAGTTTAGAGTCTTTTATTAACTTAACCTTGTTTTGATCGACCATTATTTCTTCATTGGAGACTTCCCAAAAGGTTATAGAAATCAACACTTATTGGGTTCAAGGACATTCATTTTTCTCTGCACCTATTCAGCATCATTCTAAATCTTCTATGTGATTGTTAAGGAGTCAAGAAATTAAACAATGCCCATTGATCTAGGTATACTTAAATCTTTTTCTGGATAAAATCATTGTAGATTTTTACAATGGTTCTTAAAAAACATGCTTGTGGATTGACCAGATGAAAAGGCATTCTCATACAACATGCAAATGCTTCCCACTTAGTTGCGAAGTTGATGTGTTGTTGATCCCTTCTCTCTTATAGAGATTTGATCATACCCTGAATAACAAGTAAAAAAATGAATAGATTTCCTCACCTACCACTATTTCTAGTATTTCTTTTGTAAAAGGTGCTAGATTTGAGTCTTTAATAGTCACCTGATTTCGTTTTCTGAAATCTACACATATTTTGAGTTTACCATTTTTCATTTTTGCCTACCACAAGAGTTGAGACCCATTTACTCTCCTCTATTTGATAAATTAGTCCAGCATCCAATAGCTTTTTCAGTTCTTCTTGTACTTTTGATTTGTACCTGGGATTCATCTTATAAGGTCTTTGTCTTACTAAATATGCATTTGGTTGTAATTCAATCTAGAGCTTCCCAAAAATATTTTGGTAGCCCTTGAGATCATGATATTTGTAGGCAAACACATCTGCAAATTCTGTGAATAGAGCTGTTGCTTCTGCTACTATTTTCTCATCTCAACAATTACCAATTTCCAAGTATTTTGGGTCTTCTCCTTTCATAGCTATATATATTTTCTTTGTATTTCTTCCTGTTGTATTCGGTTACTAAGTCTCTGTGTATTGTTCTGGAATAGGCTGATCCTTTTCTACTGATATACTGAAAACCTGTCTTTCATTGCCTAGTGGAATATGTTCTCTTTCAAACTTATGCATTCTTGTTAGTACTTCTTTCAAAGTAAGATTTTCATCAATTGGTCCTTTATCCAAATCTTCCTGAAATTTCTGCCATAAATATATTCCACTCTTCTGTTTCCCTTATCTTTCCTTAGCAGCAAACTACTCGTAGGCAAAACCATCAATGAATCCTGGTGGGATTTGCACTGATATTTCTTCTCTAGTCCCACAATTCTTGATTTGCCTTTGTTTTATGTACATTTGTTAAAGAAATGTAACTGTGGAAGATATTCTAAATGTATGTGTATTGTATTATTGTATTCCTCCTTCGGGAGATGTCATTGATGTAATTGATAATGTAAGAGTCATTGAAAGAGTCAATGTAAACCCTAACTGATTAGGTTGGCTTGGAAAGATTTAGAAAAGAATATTTTATTGTAAAGAGTACAGGTCGGCCCAATTAGGTGAGTCAAGCCGACCTAGTTAGTGAAAAGGTCAAGTCAATCCTAAAGTATAAATAGGAGATTGAGTTGCTCATTTGGATCACTCATCTCACTCACTCAAGTTGGCATAGGAAAGAGAGAAGTTCGCACAAGAGAAGGAGAGAAGCTGATTTTGTCTTGGAGTTTTATCTTGTACTTGTGAATTCTATATTGAGGAAGTTTTTCCGGGGTTTTCTCCCTTGTGGTTTCCCCGAGAGAAATATTGTGTTCTTTGTGTTTGTTGTGCTTGTCTGTAATACCCCAATTTTGACCCTTAGGAAATATTGGCTCTAATGTAAATATTGTAAACACACGATGTATGTTTCCCTAGCGTGGAGCTCAAGGCCAAGGCCCCGCTAGTTTATGCTTGGATTTTATTTAAATTAGACACGCTTGATATTTTGTTACCCACGTGCTATTAAGCCATGGGATATTGTAAATTGATGTAAATATTTAACATTGAAATAAAACACCAAAAACTGGCTATGGAGGCAACGAATGAGAAGGGGACATGTGTATCCACTAGGGAGTGGTGAGGGGGCTATGGGACTAAACCCTAGGCTGCCATTTGTCATTATGAGAACCCATTGACTTCCCTAGGTGACATTAATGCATGTTGTAAGAAGGTGGTTGAGATTTTCAGCCCATGGCTTCAATGGAGCATGGGCAGCCCTGAAATTCGTATGGGTGGGCATGGGCTCTGATTGCTTGGGCAAGAAGTCACTCAACCTCATGGGAGGTTGCTTCATTCTCACCCCATTCCATTGTGAAACTATCTAGCATCATTCCCATCCAAAAACGAGTGCCAGCAGTGAGGAAAAACCAGAAATCGCGACCTTGAGAGAACCCAGTTTTTGAAAGACCAAAAACGTCCAGATTTGGCATGGGACAGGGAAATCCAATGGGGGATCCATTAGCATGAACCTTGGGGCGAATTTGGGAGCATTAGCTACTCCGAGATCAATGGAAAAACCCAGTTTTTGCAGCTCAGAAAACGAGTGACGGATTTGAGTATTTGGTGAGCAGAATGGTGAGAAATCCAGTGGGGATTGACTATGCAGAGGTTGGGTGTGCTTGATAAACCCAGTGAAGGCTAGGATCTCAAGGATCAGCAGCTGGACCTTTCTATGCCCATCCTGAAGAGCACTGGAGGGAAGAGTTTCCTGAGGGACTGTGTAACAGAGAAGGGGATCTTCCTTGTGTTGGATGCGGTAGGTAATGTGGGTGCCTAACTGTCGAGCTCACTTGAGATGCCTGTAGCTCTGTGGTTGAGCTCATTGGCTTAGCATTACTCTCCTCTATCTTCTTGGATTCTTGACTGAAACCATGGTTGTGAGTGAACCCAGCTAGTCCTCCTTAGTGGATACACAGCCCAGCTCGGGGGTGATCTCTCAGCTGAAGGAATATAGGCTGGATAGAGATCTACGGTTGGGAGGAACGTTGCCTTCACGTAGCCAGTTGTTGGACATCAACTTCTCAAGATAAGTGTTCTGTGGATTATAAATTGTTCCATTTTGTGTTCTGCAATATGTTAAATTGCCCATGTGTAATGAAATGAATTAATATGGAATCCATGCATGGCATATGAATGCGCTTGGGTCTTTGTATGTTGAATCATTCTCTGCTGTGATTGATATGATTGCAATTACTGTCTGTTTGAGTGCTTGTTAGCATGTTCATTCCGCTGTGTTTTATATGGAAACGAATTTGCATATAGAAGTTTTAAAATGTTAGGAATTTATGTGCAAAGATTATTGGGGCTAAGTCTCCGATAAGCCTGTGTGTTGTTAACGTTTCCTTCCTTGCATTTGATGATGGAAGGGGGCGTTACATTGTCTTTCTTTCAGTGATTCGATTGTTTAATGTTATTATGCTAAACAAGTGAAAAACTAACATGGTATCAGAGCAGGCCTGAAAGAAAACATTGTACAACCTCCATAACTGCAGAAACTAGGGCTTCTCATTCCGGGAGCTCTCTCCAAAGATCAGCTGAAAAAGAGGGTGCATCTAACTCGCCTCACTAGGGTGCATCTTTCTATCAAAGCATAATCCAATTCCGAGAATTTTCATTTTTGGGTTCCCCACTACAGCTCGGAGAACTAGGGCATCAAGTTTTTGGAACATCTGCTCACAGAATTAAGAAGAGTACTTTGCTCAACTCGCCTTGAGGAGGCACATCTTTTCATCCAATTAGTTTTCCAAAATCACGAAGTTGGAAAATTAGGGTTTCTCTAGAAAACCCTAGGTCAAGGTAGAAGCAGTTTTCAGAAGGACAATTTTACTGGTAAGTCCTACATCTATTCTATTTCCATTTGAGGTTCTCATTTTTATCAAAATGACAAACAATACCAAACTTGATGAGAAGCTTGAAGGAGCTGAAAACTTTAGGGCATGGAAATATAGAGTCATGCTCATTCTTGAAGAACATGACCTAAAAGGTTTTATAAAAGAGGGACTTACAGAACCAGAGGGAGATGAGGCCAAAGCAAGACACAAGAAAAATATGATCAAGGCTAAGAGGATCATAATTGATTCTATCAAAGATCACTTGATTCCTCAATTATCCTCAAAGAAGACTCCGAAAGAAATGTTTGATGCTTTGACCAACTTGTTTGAAGGAAAGAACATTAATAGGAAGATGACCTTGAGTAATCAAATCAAGGGTGTGAAGATCAGAAGTTTGAGACTATGCACTCATACTTCTCCAGAGTATCCCAGATCAAAGAACAATTATAAACTATTGGAGATATGGTAGAAGATGCTGAAGTTGTGATGACCACTTTGAATGGTATTCCTAGAGATTGGGAACCCTTTGTTCGTGGCATATGTGCTAGGAAGAAATTAATCCAGTTCAGACAACTATGGGAAGAGTGTGTGCAGGAGGAAGAAATAATAGAAGTAAGAGAGGAGAAATTAAATGACAATGAAGATCAAGCTTTGGCAACTCATGCCAAAGGATGAAGGAAAAGAAAGAGTGACGTACGTACCCGTGACCACTCTCCCAGAAGATCACAAAGATCTCAAAGGAGCAAGAGGTTCAAGAGAGACCTCTCCTCAATTGAATGTTACTCTTGTCACAAGACATGACACATTGCAAGAAATTGTCCATTCAAATCTGGACAGCCTAAGAAGCAAAATAAAAGATTTCATGCTCATGCAGCCGAAGATAGTGAATATGATGACGAAGTCAAAACCAAAGAAGATGAAGATTCCAGTGAAGAATATGTTCTAATCTCAGCCCTCACTAGTTCAGTATCTCATGGAAGTGATACTTAGCTATTGGACAGTGGAGCCTCAAAACACATGACGGGATACAAGGACTTTCTTTCACATCTCATGCAGAAAGATTCTCCACACAAAGTAAAGCTTGGAGATGACTACTAATATCAAAGGAATAGGAGAGGCTACTTACAAATTGGACTCTGGAAAGTCCATGAACATGAATGAAGTACTATATGTTCCAGGTTTGAAAAAGAACCTTCTTTGTATTTCAGCATTAGATAAGAAAGGTCTTAGAATTGCATTTATAGATGGTGAAGTTCTTATGTGGCCAAAGGGGAAGACTATCAATGATGCAATTGTTATTGGAGTTGAAGAAGGAGGACTCTATAAACTTAAGGGTCATGCAGATGCAACACTGATGACTAGTACCATGAGCTCCTGTGAATTATGGCATAGAAGACTAGCTCATGTACATTACAAAGCCTTACCAATAGTGAGTAAGGTGGTGACTGGACTACCAAAAATCCAGGTTGATCATGAAGGAGTGTGCAAAGGATGTGCACAAGGAAAAAGTACGAAGAATCTATTTCCAAGTAGTGATAACAAAGCTACAGGCATATTGGACATTATTCATTCCGACATTTGTGGATCTATGTCTACCACTTCATTAAGTGGGTATGTTTACTATGCTTCTTTTATTGATGATTACTCCCGCAAAGCATGGATTTGTTTTGTAAAGAATAAAAATGAAGTTTTTGAAAAGTTTAAAGAGTTTAAGGCTCTTGTGGAAAACCTCCCTGAAAAGAGGATCAAGATACTAAGGACAAATAATGGAGGGGGATATACTTCAGGCGATTTCAAAGACTTTTGTAAACAAGCAGGGATTACGGGGGAGCTTACTATTCCCTATAATCCATAGCAGAATGGTGTAGCTGAAAGGAAGAACAAAACTATCATAGAAGCAGTGAAGGCCATGATCCATGATCAAGACCTACCCATGCATCTATGGACTGAAGCAGCTAGAACTGCAGTTTATGTACATAATAGAATCTCTCACAGTGCTCTTGGCAACAAGATCCCATAAGAGATGTTTATCAGTGTGAAGCCTGAAGTCAGTCATCTAAAGATATTTGGATGTCCAGTATTTATTCACATTCCAAAAGAGAAGAGGTCGAAGTTGGAACCTTCAGGAAAGAAGGGAATATTTGTGGGTTACAGTGAGCAATCAAAGGCTTACCGTATCTACATCCTAGGATACCGCCAGATTGAACTTAGTAGGGATGTTACATTTGACACAACTTTCAACAAGTCTAAGAAGACTCATGAGGATGAAGAGGAGCATGAATCCCCTAGAGTTACAGAAACTAATGATGTACCAGACAGAAATATTGAAGAGGAACTTATTCCAGAGGATCATGACATGACAGAACCTCAGAGACCTAAGGAGACACCTCATGAGGAAAATCCCCGAAAGAGAAGACCAGCTTGGGCACGAGAAATAATACAAGACGCAGGAAGATATGGTGCCCCAGAAGGAACTGGTAGAGAAAGCAAGAGACCAAGGCCATATTGCAGCTATGTAGCCTTGATGTGTAACCTTGTTGAAGAAGAACCCACATGTTTCGAAGATGCAGCAATGAAGAAAGGAACAGGTCCTCAAAGTCAGATGATGGAGTGGAGCACACTGTTAGAGACTCCTGCAAGGAGACTAGGATCAAGAGAGATCCTACCAAACAAACAAAGATAAGTATTTGAATTGTCATTTCCTGTATTGTCCAGTTGTGTACATATTTATGTTCCTAGATTTAGGATGTGTATTATGCATGTTAGAATATTTGCATTGATATGCATGTGATGGGTAAGTGGCCTATGGTGCTGTACAACATTCCATTGCTACTTATCTATAATGAAACCTCTTTCCTGACATATTGGGAGTAGTGCACGCTCTTAATAATGTTATGGTAGATATGGAAGGCATCTAGAAAGTTACCGTATGAATACGGGATATGGATGAATGTTGTGTTGAAGCATTGGCGAAGATAGTTGCATGACTGTGTGACCTATGCTTGTATGCATAAGAATTTGTCATTATTAATATGTTTTGGAAACCATGAAATGTTTCTAATCATGCTACTGAATTTTGACTTGTAGGAAATATCGTGTACGATCACCTACAAATGATGAATGATGAGATTCATTTCGTAGAACAAGTAATGATGGACTTATGAAATCAAGTACAAAGCAAGGGTTCTCTCAGAAAGAGGGAGTCGACTGTGACGAGATGTTGCTCTAGTAGCCAGACACACTTCCTCAGTGGTGGATATTACACTAGATAGATGGTGTAATCGAAGTAGAAGATGATATTGAGCAACCTCCAGGACTCAGGACTCTCTACAGAGAACCACATGTGTGCAGATTGAAGAAGACTTTGTATGTGCTCAGAAGGCATCCATGGGATAGGATGATCACTTGGAGTGATGATGATGATTGGAACTCCTTCGAAAGGAGTGGGGTTCGAAAGGACCTCCCTCGAAAGAGGGAGTGATGATGATAGTGATGCCAATCCTTACCGACTGAAGACCAGTACTTGCTGACTGATAGAGATGCGAGTCCTTGCTGACTGAAGATCAGTACTTGCCGATTGATAGAGATGCCAGTCCTTGCCGATTGAAGATCAGTACTTGCTGACTGATAGAGATGCCAGTCCTTGACGACTGAAGATTAGTATTTGCCGACTGATAGAGATGCCAGTCCTTGTCGACTGAAGATCAGTACTTGCCGACTGATAGAGATTCCAGTCCTTGTCAACTGAAGATCAGTACTTGCTGACTGATAGAGATGCCAGTCCTTGCTGACTGAAGATCAGTACTTGCTGACTGATACAGATGCCAGTCCTTTCCGACTAAAGATCAGTACTTGCCGACTGATAGAGATGCTTGTCCTTGCTGACTGGAGATCAGTACTTGCCGACTGATAGAGATGCCGGTCCTTGTCGACTGAAGATCAGTACTTGCCGATTGATAGTGATCCCAGTACTTGCCGATTGGTGATGTTATCTCAGTACTTGCTGATTGATGATGTTGTTCCAGTTTTTGTTTACTGATGATTGATGTTGTTGTTCCAGAATTTGTTTACTGATGATTGATGATGTTGTTGTTCCAATATTTACTTACTGATGATTGTTGTTCCAGTATTTGCTTACTGATGATTGATGTTGTTGTTGTTCCAGTATTTACTTACTGATGATTGTTGTTCCAGTATTTGCTTATTGATGATTGATGTTGTTGTTGTTCTAGTATTTACTTACTGATGACTGTTGTTCTAGTACTTGCCGACTGATGATTGATGTTGTTCCAGTGTCCATACATTGATGATGATGCTGATGGTGATATTCCAGCAGACGATGATGATGATGCTGATGGTGATATTCCAGCAGAAGATGATGATGTTGATGGTGATATTCCAGTAGATGATGATGATGATGCTGATGAAGATGTTCCAGCAGATGATGTTGATGATACACCAAACATATGATGATGTTCCGAAAACTTCCTACGACATAAAGAGATTCACAAGTCAGTTGGACAGACAACTGTTGATGTTGCCTGCAGAATACCTTCCTAGTTAAGAGGGAGTGTTAAAGAAATGTAACTGCAGAAGATATTCTAAATGTATTTGTCTATTGTATTATTGTATTCCTCCTTTGGGAGATGTCATTGATGTAATTGATAATGTAAGAGTCATCGAAAGAGTCAATGCAAACCCTAACTGATTAGGTTGGCTTGGAAAGATCTAGAAAATAATATTTTATTGTAAAGAGTATAGGTTGGCCCAGTTAGGTGAGTCAAGCCGACCTAGTTAGTGAAAAGGTCAAGTCAACTGTAAAGCATAAATAGGAGATTGGGTTGCTCATTTGGATCACTCATCTCACTCACTCAAGTTCGCATAGGAGAGAGAGAAGTTCGCACAAGAGAAGGAGAGAAGCTGATTTTTTCTTGGGGTTTTATCTTGTACTTGTAAATTCTATATTGAGGAAGTTTTGCCAGGGTTTTCTCCCTTGTGGTTTCCCCGAGAGAAATATTGTGTTCTTTGTGTTTGCTGTGCTTGTCTTTCTTTCAGTGATTAGATTGTTTAATGTTATTATGCTAAACAAGTGAAAAAGTAACAACGTTAAACTTTTCAAATGCCTTAGCCTTATTGCCTCATGGTATCCATGATATTTTTCTCTTTTTATCTTCTGAAATCCGCGTAAGAGTGTCTTCATTTTCTTCCAGGTTACCCAAGTTTTTGATTTGAAGTGTGCCATCCACCATTGGAAGGGTATCTTTCCTAATGTCTTTGGAAAATGCTTTACTTTTTCTTCTTCCGATTAACATTTCATGTTTCTTTCAAACTTCTTTAGATGCTTCATTGAATCATTTCCATCCTCATACTTCTTATTGGATTCTTTGTTTCTGCTTCAATCTTGAATATATTTTTGCTCTATCATAATATCCTAGATAGATTTCATGATTGTCATGTTCCCATGCCAGCAATGCTTTATCAGATTCTTTTCCCAAAGACACTTCCATGTGTAGCATGCCTGATCCATCAGGGTTTGGTTTTTCCTCTCTTCTCATCATATAGAAATGTTCTATAGCGGGACGTGGTCTTGACGACTCATCCTTGTTTGTGACATCTGTTTCTGCTTATACTACTTTCTTTCTTTAATCCAAAGGGACCATGATTTTCTTCCCGCCTTCTCTAAAGAACAAGGCTTCTTTGTGAGAGCATATAGTGCCTCATTACATAAATCCAAGGTCTTCCAAACAATAATTTATATGCTTCCTTTGGCAATTGCTAGACTTCAAATGTAGCCCATATCTTAATGCCATATGCATCAATTTTTACTGCTGTCATCCAATGGTGTACAAATTACATGATTGGATACCCTTATAATAATATTTCTACATTTTAGAGGTGGTTTTCCTAGTTCTTCCTAGAATACCGAGGATATTAAGTTTTTATCTTTTCTCCGAGGTCCACTACAGCATTGTTAATTTCCCTTCCCATAACTAATGCAGGGATTTGTAATTGCTTACTAAAGAATGAACTTACTTCATTCTAGCCATTCTAGCCATGTTCCTTGAATACGAGCGAGGCGTCCTATGTAGCCATGTTCCTTTCTTGAGCCACATTGGAAACCTTTATACATATGCCTCATTGTCACCAATAAACTTGAAAAGATCTTCCTCCAACCATTTTGGTGGAAGGAATTGAAGCCTTACCCACAGAATGACCTTGAAGGGGACAAGGATGGGATAAGAATTGCCACATTATTTCACAAACAAACCTACGGCTGCTGTTGAATATTTAGCCAATCAGTGGCATCTTTATGCCAACCCCTCTTCTAATCTCCAATGATTAGGCCAAGACTTGGCATCTTTATGCCAACCCCTTGTAAGCTGCAGGTGGCTTTGACTGTTGTTTGAAGCAATCTTAGGAAGCCTCTTGTCTTTCATGTCGGATGTCTCGTGCTCATACCTTAGGTAAGTAGTCATAGCCATACTCTCAATGGGGGAAGGGCCAGCTTCTATGAAGAGGATAGGATAGGGTGTATTACTTCTAATTTTAAGATAATAAATTATAAAACACTTCAGCATCTTCTCGATCTTTTTCCACGATTCTCTAGAGATGCTGCTGCCCCAAACTTCATATCCATATAAAATAACAAGAGTCACGAAAGTCTCAAAGAGGAGGTTTTTTTTGTTCCCACAACCAGAAATTGGCTAATTTACAGTTGTTTTTAAGACCAAAATAGGCTTTCCAATTCCACCCCCCATTAATCCTTATCTCAATGCTGTAGTTCCAGTTAAGCTTGTGATGGATGTCGACTCAGATTTTTGTATGAAGTAACTTCTCTAAGTTGTTATTACCATACACAAAATTAGCATATGTGATATTTTTGGATTTGATTATCATAACCTTTGTCTTGTCAGTGTTTACTGTCATACTTGTGCTAGAACAGAAATATCCTCCTCTTTGATAATATTATAATAACACAATATTATTATTTAATTATTATTTAACCAAATCCCCCTTGTTGATAGTATATTGTTCTAATCCTTTCTTTTTACCTATTGGTACTTTTCTTTTGAATCTATTTAATCTCTCTTGTGCCTCTTCTCTATCATTCAAGCTAATTTTTGGTCCCCTGATGTTTGGTAATATCCCGTGGAAACATTTTCTCAGGGAACATTTCAAAACTAAGACACGGTTTAAATATTCTTGTGTGACTATTGGATAATGTTAAAATGAATTAAAATTTCAGAATAAGGAAATTTGTTGTGACTATAGTGGAAATTTCTTTAAACTCAGCTGCTTGCAGTGGACAATTATTCTTTTTTATAAAAATATGATAATTGTTAAGACAAGTATTGCATTATCAGTTGTGTTGTGACTATAGTTGAAATTTCTTTAAACTCAGCTGCTTGCCGTGGACAATTATTCTTTTTTATAAAAAGCTGATAATTGTTAAGACAAGTATTGCATTATCAGTTGTGTTATGATAGCATCATTAAATTTATTTAGACAAAACTGTTTGCAGTATGGCCATTCAGATCCTCTCAAGTCTCTTTGTCATCTTCTGAAGTTTCAATCGTTGATGTTTTCTGTCAATAAATGACACGTATTCAATGCATACTAATTGACAGGCTTTTTAAGGACTGTCATTTGCGAGCACATGCACTTATTATATTTCGAACATAGGATAATTGGCACTTGAAGGAAGATACATTGGAAATGATTCAGAACAGAAAAATCAATCAACAATCTGTATTTAAGTTTTAAAGTAAAGGAAATGCACCTATATCGATCATCTCTGTTCACTCTTGTCAATTGAGCCAAGACTTCTATCAACTTTCAACCTACTTGTTGCAGAATTTATAACTTTATTTCCTCTATGTTTCTGAGTATGCCTTGGTACTTGTTTATGCCAACAAGTTTAGTATATTTTGTATAACGATATGCTATTTGTTTGGCATTTCTTGTTACTTCAGTTTACATATGGAAAAATTGCTGAAAGGTTTCATGTCTTACACTCAGAGACTGCATGGTGCAATCCAAGTTATGGTCCTGATTATAGTATGATTTGTGAATGGCTAGTGTTGAGGGTTTCCATAGAGAAGGAACGTTGTCAAATGATCTGTTGTGTTTTGAGCTATGTTCTGCTTGAATTTCTCTGAAGTAATTCTCTTATGAGCTTGTTTAATAACTTCTGTTTTTAAGAATTAGTCTACTATATTTGCAGGCGCACTCGAAATATTTTTGATATAGCTCTCAGAGTGCATAGAAACATACAAAACAGAGACATTGAAATGGGAAGGAGCGTTGGAAGTAGGATTTTGCGATGGCTTGACCGCATTAAACCATCAGCCAACATTAGAGGATGTCCTTCTTCCAAGCTTCCAGCTCATGAGACAAGTTCTACAAAAGCTGTTGGGGCTAGGCCTTGTACAGGAGTCAGTTCTGTTGATAACAAAAAAGCAAGTACAGACAGACAGGCTGGTAGAGATCTTTTTGTCATATCTAAGCCAGTGTGTATGACGGACACTGGCTGTTTTGCCTCATTGTCGAAGGATAGATACAATGGAAGACTCGGATTAAGTTCAAATGTTGGAATAAGGTCATTACCCCTGACAACACTTTCTATGTGGTGGCAGCCTGTACGACAAAACATCATAGCCATTGGTCCATGCAGGAATGTTTCATTCTCCGCTCCCGTAACACCAGAGTTGCACTTAAAAGACATTTTGAGAGGTGTCATTCGTGAAGACATTGCTGTTTGGATGCAGCAATATAAAAACAACGGGATGTGGTAAAAATATTTCACAGGGAATCAGTGTAGCTAAATATCAAGGCATTGAGTCTGTTAACACCAAATGGTCAATCAGTGGATCAATGTTACCTACCCATCTATTTGCCTTTATACCACCACACTCGAGTGCTCATCTGCGTGGTAACTATAGGTGATAGGCTTGTGTTGTGGGGTTAAGAACTTCAAAACACTCGGAAATAAAGATTTGGTTTGGCAATATAATAGTGCCATCCTTTGTATAATGACAAGTACAACCTCAAATATTAGGGTTATGATCTTTAAGTTCATATTGGAGAAAATTTGTTTTGGTTTGAAATACTGCAGCAAATTTTTTATTGCATTTCGAACAATTATTGTTGAGATACTTGGAGAGTTTTCGTGAAGATGGATTATCGTTTGCTTCCCATCTCCATTTATTTCTTAAGTTAGGTTAAGTATATATACCTTATAGGTTTACATCACATTTCAGTGCATTATCTGTTGAAGAAGCGAGAACCATATTCTAACAAATGAGCTTCCTTCATCTGGGGATAGCATTTAATTTATATACAATTTAGAGCACTCATACATGGTATATGTGTGGCATATATGATATGAGATCGCCTCCTCCCCTTCTGGTAGAATTAGTACAATGAAAAACAATTTGTGTCATTTGTTATTTTGTTGTTTTTCAATAGCAAATATTTATTCCATGTAGTGAGTTAAAAGCATAATATCAGCCAAGGGCACAACTTAAAAAGGGAAAGGCATGTTTGGCATTGCTGTCCCGAATTGTTAAAAATTGTGTACTTTAACATTAGGGTAGTTGAGGGGTAATAGTTTGAATGATGAGCAGGTAAGTTTTGCATTCTTTCCATCTGGGTTCAAATTCCCAATGAGACATTGGTCCATTGTGACAAGGCTAAAAGGGTGTCCCCTTGACTGGGACCGCCATCTTGGGTGTCTTTAGATGTTTCAACTCTTTCTAGTCACACGTTATTGGTATATCTGGGTTCTGGGCCATCATATATACTATTGGGTTATAGTGGTAGTCAGCCAGATTTGAACCCAGGGCCTTGCACACATAATCCTCGCCAGTTACCAATTTCTATGACAAAATAAATAAATTAAGGTACATGTTTATTGCTTTCTATCAGATGTTTTGGTTTCAAGCTACCGTTTCCATATTAAAGGTCACCAACTTCCATGTATTTTGTGTGTTGGCTTTTCCGTTTTAAAAGAGTTTGTTTTTCACTTACAATTGAACATGTTCTTTAACTTGAGATTGTGACTTAATCTTTATGATCAAAACACCAGACTTTGAAGTTAAAATATACAAAGGTTTTCATTTTTATTAAAGAGAAATAGTTATGCTTTAAAAAAGCATTACCATGAAGGTTAAGTTAAATGATTATCTTTTTATACTAAATGCATCCTCTAAATAAAATAAAGAGCACTACTTCTACTTAAAATATCCAATTCTATAATAAAAGACATACACATCAATTAAGCATTTGAATTTTAGTAAATGGTTGCCCACCCTTAATGCATATAGTTTGGCTTCCTTTTGAAAGGTTCATCTATTAAGCATTTGAATTTTAGTAAATGGTTGCCCACCCTTAATGCATAGTTTGGCTTCCTTTTGAAAGGTTGTAGCTTACGTCAAACTTTCCCTGAGGTATATTGGCATATTTATATGCATAATAGTCACCCCCTTCTGCATCATATTCCACAATTTATTTCTTAAATAGTGTGCATTATTACTTTTTTGAGAGGATCTAGCTTATGCCAAACTTGCCTCAAGTACATTTTGGCATATTCATATCCATAATAGTCATCCCTTCTGCACCATATTCCAAAATTTCTTTCTTAAATAGTGCACACTATTATTTGTTGTTGCAATAAATTTGAAGCATAAATCCCACATTTTATTTAACCATCTCCATCTTTTTCTGTAGTGTCCTATCTTTGTGATATTGCATAACACATATCTAAGCATTCTGTTTGTAGTGGGGAGCACTATATTCAATATTCCACCATCAAGATCTTAAAGGAGAGAAGAAATTATGATCTTCATGTGTTAAAAAACTCTTTTTCTCCTACATAATTTGAATAAGTTACGAGTCTTTATACCATATAAAGTAATCACAGAATATTCTAAATCGGTTAACACTAGATTGATTTATGACATAAAGTAATCAGACAATATTCTAAATCTGTTAACACTTAACTGATTATTGAAACCTTACATTAAATTGGTAAAAATAACTTATATATTAAAATTAATACTAAAACTCAAACTAATTATACAAAAATTCTTCTCATAACATATCTAAGCAATATATTTATATATTTGATCAAACTAAAACTAACTCACTAATTATACAAGATTTGAATTGTTTTGATCACATATCTAAGTCTTATAAAGAATCCCTTCTGCACCATATTCCAAAATTTCTTTCTTAAATAGTGCACACTATTATTTGTTGTTGCAATAAATTTGAAGCATAAATCCCACATTTTATTTAACCATCTCCATCTTTTTCTGTAGTGTCCTAGCTTTGTGATATTGCATAACACATATCTAAGCATTCTGTTTGTAGTGGGGAGCACTATATTCAATATTCCACCATCAAGATCTTAAAGGAGAGAAGAAATTATGATCTTCATGTGTTAAAAAACTCTTTTTCTCCTACATAATTTGAATAAGTTACGAGTCTTATACCATATAAAGTAATCACAGAATATTCTAAATCGGTTAACACTAGATTGATTTATGACATAAAGTAATCAGACAATATTCTAAATCTGTTAACACTTAACTGATTATTGAAACCTTACATTAAATTGGTAAAAATAACTTATATATTAAAATTAATACTAAAACTCAAACTAATTATACAAAAATTCTTCTCATAACATATCTAAGCAATATATTTATATATTTGATCAAACTAAAACTAACTCACTAATTATACAAGATTTGAATTGTTTTGTTCACATATCTAAGTCTTATAAAGACTAAGCATTATAAGATCACATATCTAAACATTATAATTGTAATATGGGAATGCTATATTTACTTTGAAGGTAGTGTGACAAAATTTTATTTCTGGGTGTTAAGGAGGCTTATCCATAACAAAGTGTTTTTTTTAAGTGTAAGAGTGGTTAGCATTATACTGTCTAGCCACTTAAGTGATTATAAAGTCAACGGTTTTCCAAAAGGCATCTTAATCTCAATTATACTCTTTAACTCTCTTACCCATATGATAAGAGTTGTTAGTACAATGGATTTTTTAATAGAAATGGATGTCATTTGTATTAATATAAAAATGATATGATCGAACCATTTAGTGAAGGATCACATAACAAAATAGATATTGTTGTAGGTGATTCAAAATTTAGTAGTTATCAAAAAGAGGCCTATTATAACCATTCTTCTACTTGCTTCCTATAGTACCTATAGCTATATATTCTAATAAACCGACTAGAGAAAAAATTTACTTGATTATACATTTTAAAGACCTGAACATGATGGCATCCTTTTCACCTTCCATCTTTAACTAAGCCAATTGACTACGAGTGTTGAGCTATTAGAGATTGATAACTTCTTGCAAATCCCAAAATCATATTATAGTGCATGTTGAGGTTGATTGAGAGCCTTTCCACTTGCTAGATCTATGTTACTCCTTGACATGTAGGGGTGACTTGATGATCATTACCTATGTGATGTTCCATCACATTTAGCAGTTTTGTAGATGATATCTACTATGCGGAGATGTATATATTTTAGAGACACCTTCAAAATGCTTAGTCCACCATGATAAGAGGCAAAGAGAGGTGGGGAAATTTAGTTGACACCAATGTTATGACATATGCTTTCTACTTTAAAAACTTTTAGTATTTCTTATGTGTGGATATGACCATAGGGGGTCTATGGCGTTACTCTATAATGACTCATGTATCTTAAATTGTTGTTTCAATAGCTAAGGGTGCATCATGTTGTGGTTATAATTCTTCATTAGATTAAGTATACGACCTCGCGAGTTAGGTGTCCCTATGCATTTAAGTAACCGTGACAGTCATTTCATGTCATTCATAACATTTTACCTAGCCATTTTTCATCCATGTCATTTCATCCTTTTTCATCACGACCCCCCCTTTTGCAATTAACTTATTATATGTAATGTTCTAAGATCTCTATATATTATTTCTATGTATGGTGCCTAAGTCAAAGTTAAAAGTGCAAGTACTCTCAAGGGAAATGGAGCTAAATGATAAATGTGAGCGATGCAAGGAAAGGGTAACTCAAGAATAAATATATTCCTTTCCAAGGCACACATGAAAAAAAATTCATCTACTCCTAGTTCTTGAAAGCTAAGGGGTATACCTAGTACTTAGACACATTCCTATAATAGTTAAGTCACAAACACCTTTCCCTAACATCACATTCATTTCATTACCCCAACCTTGTTTAGAAACCTATGAAATGCACTTAGTCTTAGGGGTGTAACATGGAAATTTGGAACAATTGTAGTTGCACCATGATAATTCTAAGGTTATTGGGATAATTAATCAAAAGTGAGTAAGTTAATTAGAAAGGTGCACTTGAAATCCTTATGTTAATGTTTGCATATATTAAAGTGTTTTTCCTAAGTCACACTTTATATGGTCTAACACTTGGTTGCTTTATAGTTGTTTCATGTCCCCTCCTAGGTGGCCTGCCCCTCTTGTTCATGCACACATGGGATCCTTTGGAGTCATACTTAATCATCTTCTTGGCATGTGTGAGAGGGCCAACCCTCCTTGATGACTTGGACTGGATTTGACTATCCTTTGAGAGTTCATTGCACACTTGGATGATGCCTTCTTCACTCTTGAAGGATGTGACACACATATTGAGGAGTTGATTGCACACATTCTAGAGAGGTGCTCTAGGGTTTTTGTTGTCTATTGGACCCTTGGGACACTTGGCATTATCTTTTAGTGGAGCACTCCATCATTTGAGGCATTTTCCATCATGGTTTGACTATTCTTGTGGTACATTGCACCTTGGAGGACACATTCTTGCCACACACGCCACCTTATCTTGGAGCATTCATCACTTTGATTTGATTTAGTGGGGTGCTCCTCTCTTTTGTCCACTTATCATGGAGAGAGTGTTGTTACTTTTGATTTGTCATGAGGTTATTACATATATCAATGGTTGATTTTTAAGACTCGATGCTAGTGAAAGGGAATGGGTATTTTGGATATTGACTTCATCATTAATCCAAGAGATGACCAAGGAGGGAGGCTCGAACTAGGGTTTGAGCGTGCAGGTCCTTCTAGTCATGGAGGACATCAACGATACTTTGGTGGATTACTATGATGATACTGCTCAGAGTGGTAGCATTTTTTGCCAAGATGATGAGGTTAAAACTTCCTCAGAAGACTCGCTATGGAAGTACGAAAAGAATGAGGGTAAGTGGAGGGACCTGTAATACCCCATTCTGACTCTTAGGATGTATTAGCATTTAATGTAAATAATGTGTACATGTGATGTATGTTTTCCTAGCGTGGAGCTCAAGGCCAAGGCCCCGCTAGTGAAAGCCTGAATTTTGATTTAAAGGGCAAGCATTGATATTTTGATGCCCATGTGCTCTTAAGCCATGGAAATTGTAAAAAGGATGTAAATAAACATCATGCAATATAAAATACCAAAACTGGCTACGGAGGCAACGAATGAGAAGGGGCCACGTGTATCCACTAGGGAGTGGTGAGAGGGTTGTGGGATTGAGCCATAGGATGCCATATGTCACCTTGAGAACCCATTTGACTTACCTGGCTGACATTTATTATGTTGTAAGGAAGTGGTTGAGGAAGTCAGTCCATGGCTTCAATGGAGCATGGGCAGCCCAGAAATTCGTATGGCAGAGTATGGACTCTGTTTTCTTGTACCACAAGCCACTCTACCTCATGGAAGTTGCTTCTTCCTCATCCCCATTCCATTGGGAAAAGAAACCAGCACCATTTTCCATCCAAAAACGAGTGGTCAGCAGGGAGAAAAACCAGAAATCGCGACTGTGAGAGAACCCACGTTTTGGAGAGCCAAAAACGCCCAGATTTGGCATTGGACAGTGAAATCCAATGGGGGATCCATTGGGATGAACCTTGGGGCGAATTTGGGAGCATGAGCTACCCCGAAATCCATAGCAAAACCTAGTTTTTGCAGCCCAGAAATGGAGTGACGGGATTGAGTTATTGGATAACAGAACTGTGAGAAATCCAAGTGTGAATGACTGAGCAGAGGTTTGGTTTGCTTGATAAACCCAGTGAAGGCTAGAATCTCAAGGAATTAGCAGCTGGACCTTTCTATGCCCACCCTGAAGAGCACTGGAGGGAAGGGACGCCCGAGGGACTGTGCAGCAGAGAAGGGGACCTTCCTTGTGTTGGGTGCGGTAGGTTTTGTGGGTGCCATGACTGTTGAGTTCATTTGAGATGCCTGTAGCTTTGTGGTTGAGCTCACTGGCTTAGCATCCTCCTCATTTGTCATCCGTATGCTTGATAAACCCAACGGTGTGTTGGCTTAGCATAGCTGATGACCGAAACCATGGCTGTGAGTGAGCCCAGCTAGTTCTTCCTTAGTGGATACACAGCCCAGCTCGGGGGTGATCTCTCAGCTGAAAGAATAGAGGCTGGACAGAGATCTATGGTTGGGTGGAACGTTGCTCTCACGTAGCTAGTCGTTGGACATTTGTGTTAAAAGATAAGTATTCTTTGTGGATTAAATTATATACAATCTGTGTTCTGCAATGTGGTATTTGAATGATTATTCTGCATGTTAATGAAATCGATATGAAGTAGCATAAGAAGGGGATTGAATTCTCTGCCTGTTGATTGCTTGAGATAAATATGCTGATGCGAATCTATGCTTCTGTGTATTATTATGTTTAATTCCGCTGTGTTTATATTGAGTTGAATCTGCATACAGAAGTTTTTAGTTGTGATGAATTTATGAGTAAAGAAAGAATATTGGGGCTAAGTCTGCCAAAAGCCCCGTTGTGTTGTTAATGTTTCCTTCCCTGCATTTGGTGATGGAAGGGGACGTTACAGGACCCAGATGCCGTTTTGGAAGCCGATTATGGTTTCCAGGCTAACTCTGTCAGAAGTGGTATGGATTTGTGTTGGCGATCTCCATCTAACATGCCTACTGTTTTTTTCACTAGATCTCGGGGTGCTGGGAGATCGTGCGAGGGAGACGAGGACATCATTTCCCATTGTGAGCTGACGACAACATCGTGGGAAGATCAACTGAAATGATCCACCACCTCATCCCCGCATGCATTGCATTCATTGCTGCCGGTGATGAAGAAGGATTTGAGGAATGTGCTGACTCATTCTAAGAAGGTTAGTGTTTTTTCTACCTCATCCCTGAAGGTTTAGATTGGTAATGTTCCTTTGGTGTATTCTGGGGTTTGTTCTCCTACCTATGTGTTCTTTGAAACTAGGGGCAGAGGATTCATTGGCAAGAACTTGAATTTAGAAGAACTTCAAGCTGCCTCTTCTACTATTAAACCGATGAGTAGAAAATGGGGGAAGGTATTGATCAATAGGGGTCCTGGTCGTTCGCTGGTGGTTGGTATTGATATTACAGTGATGGAGATCCCACGACTCTCCAGTTGTATGTTGATTGGTAAATTATGTGGTTGTCGTTTTTTTTTGAAGACATATCTGTGATTAAGATGCTGCCAGAGGTTCTATTCTTGGCTCGAGGATGGATTGGATTTGAATTTCGCTTGCTTACGGAGGATGATAGCATTTTGCATAGAGTTTGGTTATTAACGTCAGCTCCACTAGCTCTGAAACCATGGCACCCCTTATTTGCCCTGCGGTTGGACTCTCTGGAGTCGTTCCCTATTTGGGTTAAACTACCTTGCCTGCCATTGGAATTATGGTCTCCAGAGGGGTTCAGAGCGATCAGTTGTTTTGTTGTTGTTGATGCAGATCTCGTTAACTCGTAGCGGAGGTCGGTTGCTAGGATTATGGTGGAGGTAGATGCTCAACAAGGTTTGTTTGATTCCATTGAATTGGTGGTTGGGGATAATATATTTACTCAATAGTTGGATTATTTGAACGTCCCCTTTCGATGCGTCCACTGTCATTTATATGGCCACGTGGTGGCGGATTGCGCTCTCAATTTTTCTAAGAATATTTGGACCAAAAAAGCTACTCCTGTTGGAGATAATAGTACAACGTTCTAAATGAACGATGTTCCCCTGCAGGATGACGAGGGTAAGGGAACTAATCTGGTGGTCCAGGGGGAGGAAGTGATTCGTGACTTTGTGGTTCTTACTGAGGTTCGTCTCGACCCCCCGACGGTTAATAATGTTGACCTTTTCAAGGATTTGGACCTCTCTTCTAGCCAAGTGGAGATTCTACAACAAATTTGGGAGAAGAGCGGTGATGCTGTGCTGGACTCGATGATGGTCGAATCCCCAAAGGAGAAGGTTCTGTAGGAGTTGGAGATGACTGTTGAATTGGAAACAAATTTACCCTGTTATGTTCCTGGAGGTGAATTTTCTTATTAGAAGGATGTACTTGTAACTTGCTTGGCTTCGGAGAACTCGCTGGATTCCCAAGAAAAATCTTCTACTGCGTGGGAAGGTAACAGATCAGGATTTAGCGCTTGTGGACCTTATTTTCTTCGTTCGCGTTTGAAAGGGGTTCTCTCATCTGGGGGCCTAGAAATGGACTCGAACCTAGTTTCTACCAAGGTTGGGAGAAAATCTAAGATGACTCAGGCTTAGGAAAGAGCCAAGCGAGAGATTTCAGAGGGAAGACAAATGAAACTTTTTGGGGTACTTAGAGCAGGAAAACCCCCTCAGGGTTTCCTGAAATGAAGATTTATTCTATTAATGTCCATGACCTAAGAGGGCAGGCCAAAGCAATAGCCCTCAAGCGTTTTGTGGAGGTTGAACGTCCTGATATTTTGCTGTTACAAGAAACTATGATGAATGCGATGGATGTTTCTAGATTGTTAGGTAGGATTTTGCTGGGTATGGAGTTTTTTGCTGTGGATGCTGCTGGTAGATCGGGTGGTCTGGTTTCGGGAGTGTCGAAGAGGATGAGGGTTTTAAACTCCTTTTCCATTCGCTCTGTGTTAGGGGTAGAGATTCATATGGAGGAAATGGATTGTTCTTTGCTAATCCTGAATATTTATGGACTGTATGATAACAAATTTGAATTTTGGAAATATTTAATGAGGAAGGATTTTACTAAGGTAAATAATGTGATTGCTGGTGGTGACCTGAATTTGAATCTGTCCTTTGAAGAAATTTGGGGTGAAGCTGCTCGATTGGACCCTTTGGGTCCCCTGTTAGGGGAGCTTCTGAAAAATGGAAATTGGATAGACATAAAGCCTATTGAATTAAAACCTACCTAGTGCAATAAGAGGACTGTCTCTCAAGGTATATATAAAAGACTTGATCGTTTCCTCATGAACATTAATCTAGCTGGTCTCCTGTAGTTTAGATCCTAGGTTGGTTCTTCTTTGTTCTCTGATCACTTTCCTATTTGTCTTGAGTTGGGTCTTTCTATGAAGAATCCAGGGTCTCCTTTCAAATACAATTCTGAATGGGCTAATTTGATATGTTTCCAAGAGCGGGTTATGAAGAATTGGAGATACATTTATGTTGGGAGGGGCTATGCGTGCATTCAGATGGTTGAGTCCTTGAGATTTATGAAATCAGTTGTGGTGAAGTGGAATTTGGAGAGAAGGAATCTTTGTGATGCACGTCTGGTGGGTATTGAGGACTATCTTAAGGGTTTGTATGGGAAATCCTTTTGTTTTTTCTCCTCTGAAGAACAAAAATAAAGAGTTTTGGAATTGGAATAGGAAAAGAGTCGTATTCTCAATGAACATGAAGCTGAGTGGAGACTTAAGAGCATAGCACTTGGGCTCTTGGCGGGGGACCAAAATACTATTTTTTTTCAACAAATGGCTTCTCACAGGAAAAATTATAATTCTATTTGGGAACTGAAGAAAGCTGATGGAAAATCTATTAAGGGTTTCGCAGAACTCTCTGAAGCTGTCGTGGAACACTTCAAGGAGATTTATTCAGAACCTGATCATCAGGATATGTTGGGAATGCTTCGGGTAATCGAAAAGTTCCCTCGGTTGCTCAATCAAAATCTTAACGAGGAGCTTTTCCAGGTGATTTATTTGGAGGAGTGGAGCTCAACATTAAAATATTTTCAGAGGGATAAAAGACCGGGACCTGATGGTTGGCCCCAAGAGTTTTTCCTTGAATTTTTTGATATTGTGGGGGAGGATTTATTGAAGACAGCGGAGGAAGTCAGAGTTACAGGAATCGTTCCAACATCCTTTAACTCGAATTTTTTGGATTTGATCCCCAAAAAAGATAAACTAGAAAGCTTTGGAGACTTCAGGCCTATCTCGTTGTGCAACAAAGCTTATAAGATTATGGTGAAAATTATGGCACTTCGATTGAAGCCTTTCCTTGCTAGGTATGTTTCTAATGAACAATTTGGTTTTCTCAAAGGTAGATCTATCTATGAAGTCGTGGGCTCTGCCCAGGAGGGGTTACACACCATTAAAACTGGTAATATGAAGGTTGCTGCATTAAAACTTGATCTGTCGAAGGCGTATGATAAAGAATCATGGATTTTCTTAAGGCTCGTCCTTCTGCATATTGGATTTAACTTAGAATCGACCAACTGGATTATGTGTTGTGTGACCTCACCCCATTTTGCTGTGCTCATTAATGGCTCTGGTTCAAAATATTTTAAATCCTCTAGGGGGTTGAGGCAGGGTTGTCCACTGTCACCCTACCTTGTTTTACTGAACATGGAAGGGCTCAACAATAATATGAATGAGGATAAAGCCTTGGGAAATGTTAGGGGAGTCTCTTTGAATGGTAGGGTTAACCTTACTCATTTGATGTTTGTTGATGACATTTTCTTGTTTTGTCTCTACTCTGCACTTGAATGCCAAAAGGTGAAAGGCAATTTGATTTTGTTCTGCAAGGCAACTAGTATGGAGATTGGTGTGGGGAAATCTGCGATTTATATCCTTGAGTCTCAGATGGGTGATTCTATTTTTTGCAGGTCTTATTTTCCCTTTGATTGCAAGAGTATGGAGGATGGGATTCGATATTTAGGTTTTATTCTAAAACCTAACATATATGGAAAAAAGGAATGGAGTTGGCTAGTAGCGAGGAATGAGGACAAGATTATTTTTTGGTGCAATCAATGGCTCTCTAGGGGGGGAAGGTTAGTTCTGGTTAAGAGCGTATTGGAAGCTATTTTGGTGTACTGGTAGATGCTGGCTTCTATTCTTGTTTTTGTGCTGAATTCTATAAGGAAGTTATGCTACAATTTTCTGTGGAGGCAGAGTCCGGAGTATCTTGGTTTTCACCTTGTTAAATGGAATACTTTGGTTGCTACAAAGGATCATGGTGGGTGAGGAATGAAGAATATTTTGCTTTTTAACAAAGCTTTGGCTGCTAAGCCTCTGTGGTTATTTCTGACTAAGGATAGTCTTTGGAAACTTATTATGTTGGCTAAATACATATACCCATTGTCTTTGGTTGATTGGATAAGATGTAGAGATAAACCTTGCAGGAATGCCTCCAATCATTGGAGAGCTTTATTAGAGGCCTTCCATGTCATTGAGCCCTATTTGGCATGGAAGGTGGGAAATGGACGACTGGTTCATGTTGGCAGAGACTCCATCCTTGGACTTCCTGGTGGAGGGAGGCTTAGTCTGGAACTGACTAACTCTTTGCAAGATCAAGGTTATCATACGCTGGATAAGATTAGATGCGGTAGAGGATCAACAGTTTGGCATCAGAACTGGATTACAGGGGAATTTATTGGTTTGGAGGGTGATGGACTCGTGGAGTGGAATCAGTTTAGATATTCTCTCATCAGGGCTCATATTCATTTTGAGACTGAAGACGATGCTCTCAGTTAGGTTTTCAACCCGACTCGCTGGAACTGATACCGGTAAGGATTGTTCGTTCAATTGGTGCTTATGATCCAACTGTTGGTGGTTCAACTAAGAATGCTGGAAATTGTGCAACCAGTAATTCTGATGCCGATAATGTTCTAACTGTCGTTGCTGGTTGTTATACTGGTGATGCAAAGAATAAGGCTGGGAATACTGTTCCTTA
This sequence comes from Larix kaempferi, assembly GCA_027924585.1. NCBI lineage: Eukaryota > Viridiplantae > Streptophyta > Pinopsida > Pinales > Pinaceae > Larix > Larix kaempferi. The sequence continues at coordinate 16,380,096 of BSBM01000825.1, read as the reverse complement.
AACTGCTAATTGTAATGATGCTGGTCCACCAATTCCAGCTGGGGATGCTGCTCCTTTAACTGCTCTTGGAAATGGCTCCTGTAAATGATGGAAGTTCTGCTCCTTAAATTGATGATGGAATTGTTCTTGGAACTGATGCTGAGAATCCCCTAGCAAACCCATTCGAACCAACAGATAGAGGAGGGAGAAAAAATACTGGTTCAGAAAAGCACTCATCGATCGCGAGTGGAGCTAATTGAATCGATTGTTTGTTCCTTCCTTTAGGTTAATAAGTAAGCGCCACGTTGCGTGCACAGATCTCAATCCCAATTATATACCGAATCAGCTTTGGTAAAGATCCCGTTGTGATATCCTGTTGCCTAAATCCTTCTGGCCTTTAGCTCCAATGCAGGGGTTATTTGTCTCTCATATTAGCTCCTCAGGGTTCTGTGCAATGGTGGCCTAGAAATATTTGGCGTATCAATGCTCCCCCAAAGGATATCTTACATTTCTGGCTAGTGCTAAAGAATATGATTCTTACTTGGGATAGACTGCTGCACTTTGGTTTTTAGGGTCCGAGTCTTTGTTTTCTTTGTAGATCATCAGAGGAAACATGTTCACATTTTTTGGTGGACTGTAGCTACTCTAAATATGTTTGGGGAGAGATGTCTAAACTTGTTAACACCTCCCCATTATGGTGAGAAGATCCTGTGGATTCTTGTTTCAAAAAGTTCTTCAGCTCCTATGGTTTACATAATTTAAGGCCTCTTCCTATTATTATAGCTTGGGGGATTTGGCTAGCTAGGAACGACGCCATATTTAATGATAAACTCAGGCCTATTTTCCAGACTGTATCTCAATCCTTTGCTATCTTTCAATATTATTCGCAAGAAAATCCAATCAAGTCGATGAATATTAAAAAGGCTCCTTCGATTGTTGACTTGGTGACCTGGTTTTTTTTTGATGGGGCAAGTCATCATGGCAGAAGTGCTTTTGGTTTTAGTCTGCATTTGAGCAAAGAACACTATTTCTTGGGGAAAGGTTGTCTTGGTGTAGGTACCAACACCTTTGTGGAGTTCAATGGTCTTTTTTATCTGTTAAAGCTTGCCTCGATTCATCTCCTTTTGAGTTTACAAGTATTTGGAGATTCTCTCCCGGTCATTCAAAATATGAAAGGATATGCTGTTATTGGAAACAATGATTTGATTTCTCTAGTTCAACGTTTGCATATGATTAGAGATTCCTTCTGTCACGTTTGTTGGCGTATTTACTGATCTAGAGGTTTTCCAATGTAGACCCAGGTACTTCGCGGTGCAGGATACCAACAAAACCCCTATTCACCGGCCCTTTCGGAAATAGACTGTGAACATCCTGAGGTCTCACCCGAGGCGAAGCTGAGGGGGTGGTTGCGGAATTAGGTTTCCACAACCTGGTGATGCGAGTGCCTAAACTGACTGATGAACAACGTGGCAAGGAGCTTCCACGCTGCGGACAAAAGACTGCGCGGTACTAATAGGTTACAGCAACAGGACTGCGCGGTACTAATAGGTTATAGCAACAGGACTGCGCGATGGGTAAATACGCTCCCTCCTAGGGCTAACTAAGCTTGCAAATCTTAAGTTAAAGATTTTTAGATTTGACGGTACGATGATAAGCTATCAACAGCTTATCTCGCAGCACTTATAATGGATCAGCGCCTCAACCAGACCGTGCATTCACTTCAAGACTTGATCAACTAACCAATCTTACTTAGTAGCCTTTAATCATTCATCAACACTTAGACTGATTTAAACATATGTAATGGAATGAAATATACAATGCTGCACACCCTGATGCAACACTTCAACCTTAACAATCAACTCTGTGATTATTTAACAGATCCATACATTCAAAGACTTATAGATGCTGAGCATTAACATTCATCCATATATGAACTACTTAACATCTTATTCCCATCTTTTCCGCAGCAAATACAGATAAAAGCAACAAATATCAGATAACTGCAATATCAAGCATTCATATTAAGCAAATGAACAATGGCAAAAACAAAAAGCAATCACATTACACGGTATTTAACGTGGTTCACCCCCCGAATGGAGGCTACATCCACAAGAACTGTTGTTATATTGTCTTTAGGGAAGGATACAATAGTTCTTCGCCTGCTCACTCAATTGCAGACGCTCTTCTCTCTCTCAAAATTAGGTCTCTGCGCACTCAGTTGCAGAGCCTTTACAATAGCTTCAAGCTTACAGACTCTATCAATATTTAATAATGACCAACAGAATTGAAGAGTCACCCTTTCCCATACAAAATCATGCCTTATTTATAGATCAAGACCCGTAGGTCATGTCTTTACATCTCGAAGGCAGAAACCCTCAGGTTTACAAAACTGTCACGATTTTCCACAAAACCGGACTGCTGGTGTCTGGTAGCGGATCTTCCATTGTGGCCATCCTCCGTGTGTGGACACGTCGCTATCATCCCCCCCTGTCACGTGCGCGCCAATAGGTTGCTCTCGCCGAGCTGTTCCTTCTTTCACGACCTTTAGACGACTGGTTCAAGTAGTAGTTCTCTGTGTTTGCGACCAATCACCTTCCTCCCGATCTGCACCTACCCACCACTTGGTAGTTATCGAGCATCTTTGCCAAAAATAGATCTCCGAGGCCTAACCAAAATATGTGTTGTCTTCCATCCAACACTCTGCTTAACTGGATCTTCCGTTGACCAAACACATCGCAGCGCTGTTATCCTCGTAGCACTAACTTCGCAGCTCTTCCACTACTGCGCTGCGCGCAACTTCGCAGCATACAAAAACTTATCCCAAAAATTCCTTTACCTGCATTGTGCTTCACTCCGCAGCTCCAAAATCTGCTCTCTCAAAAATGCCCCACTTGGGCCAGGCCCAACAAGCCCCTAACACTGTTACGAACCCATGTCTTTACTTTATTAGTGTATTGTTGTTGGACGCATATGCTTTGTAAGTCGTCCCGTAGTATTTGTTGATTCATAGTTTGTGTTATTGTTGTTTGGCACATATGCTTTGTAAGTCGCCCGTAGTATTGTTGATCCATAGTTGTATTGGCCCATGGTTTTGACCAATAGTATTGGCGCATAGACTTAGTATATAAGTGTGTGTTGATGCCTATGAAGGCACCGTGAAGTTATTTGTATTGAGCTTGCTCAAAGGAGGTTGCCGCCTCGAAGTGGCCTGCGATCAATATAAAAGTGATTTTGAGTTTTGTTATTTCTGCTGTCCGGTGTATTCTCATTAATTATTGTTGCAGGTTCATCACATCTGGTATCATAACACTTTCTGAAATTTCTTGGGCTCGTTGGTATCATAACACTTTTTTTTTTTTTCCGCATTTGTTGCAAGTTCGGATCTGGGAATAATCCCTATCCGCTTAACTATGAGAAGTACTTGGGCATAAGCCCTAAAAATCATTGTGAGGAGTACTACAGGAACCCCAAAGTAGCTGACCCATTGAGAGGACCTGCCAGCGAAAAGGGCAACGACCCCTACCTGATTGACTAGTTCCCACCCGTGAGGTAAACCAAGAGCTGTCGTTTGTGGCAAAGCGGTTATCAGTTTTACCTGAGCCTTGGAGTGAGGGGTACTGCTCCAATACGCAAGCCGTCAGACAACATTGGTGGTTGAGTGAAACCCCTGAACTGTTAGGAAGCCGAACATACCTGGGGTCCATATCTATTTTCAGCTGAACTGTTGCCGATCACTTCTGTGCCGTTTCAGATCCATTTTGAAAGCCGTTCCAGATCCATCTGTTTCAGATCTATTTCAGATCCAACTGTTTTTGATCCAGTCGACGCCGCTTCAGATCCCTCTGCTTCCGATCACTTCTACGTCGTTGTAGATCTATCTGTTTAAGATCCCTTCCACGCCGTTGCAGATCCATTTATGTTTCAGATCGCTTGTTTTCACTCCGTTTCCCTTGAAACTTCCCTGACACCCCGGTAATCCCATTCTGCATATTTCATTCCTGAGGACCCTATCCCAAATTCCACTTCCCAAAGCTTGAAATCTCACATTTGTCTATTTTTAGGGTTTTCCATAACTTTTTCGGATTTCACCCAATCGCCTTCAAATTTTACCGCCGAGTTCCTTTCCTAATTCTCCTTCTTTGTCCCTCTCTGCCCAATTTTCTCATTCTTTCACCCTGCTTCTGAAATCCCCATTTTTTGTTTCCCTGTCCATCAGAAAGTGTCCAAAACCTACTCAAAACCCAATTACCCCTCCGAGTTTTTCCCAAATCCAAATTTTCCTTTACTAAAGCAGCTTTTGTTTGTGTTTTTCTATCCATCCCCCCCCCCCCCCAAACAAAAAAAAAAACCTCTCGGTTATGGTTGTCACCCGCGCAGGAGGAAAAACCATGGAGGAAGCACTTGCAGCCATGCAAACCAAACTCCAAGATCTGGATGAAAAATTTCTCAGCCTCCATCTTCAGTATTCAGCCATGAACAATAATCGATAGCAAGAATCTTCTGCAGCCAATGGGTTCTCTTCTTCCAACAATTTTCGTGGTCCAAAGCTTGAATTTTCTCGCTTCAACGGTACTGATCCGACTGGATGGATCTATCGTGTAGATCAATATTTCAGTCGGCATAATACTTTTGATGTCCAAAAAGTTCCACTTGCATCCTTTCATTTGGAACAGGAAGCCCTTGAATGGTACCGTTGGTACATCAAGGCTCATGATGAGCCAAAATGGATAGATTTTTGCTAACTCATTTTGCAACGATTTGGTCCTAGTGCTTTTGATGACTTCACCGGAGCACTCACTAAACTTCGTCAAAGTGGCACTGTGAGAGAGTATCAGACAGAATTTGAGAAACTAGCCAATCACACAGAAGGATTGTCTGATGAATTCTACAGGAGTTGTTTTATCAGTGGTCTTAAGGATGAAATCCGATCAGAGGTTAAAATGTTATGTCCCAACACAATGATGGAAGTCCTAGGGTTGGCTAAGTTGGCAGAAGACAAGCTTGTAGCCCAAAAATGCTCCAAACCCTCTTTTGTTCCCTTCCAAAATATGGGTTCTCAACGACCTTCCATTCCGCCAGCTCCTCGACCAACTCCTATCAAGCATTTGTTTGAAACAGAGATGCAGGCACGTAGAGAAAAAGGGCTCTGTTATAATTGTGATGAGAAATTCACTTAGGGACATAAATGTGTTCAGCAAAAGCTCTATCTCTTGGATATGGATTCTTCGCCTGCCTCTAAGATTGGTGAAGAAGCTCCAGATACAATGGATGATCAGGTCGACATTCAAGAGTTTCCTATTGACCCCCCATCTCAGGACGACCAACCAGAGATATCTCTCAATGCTTTATCCGACGTCACCACCCCCCAAACAATGCGGGTCAGGGGTTACTTCAAGAAGCTTCCTCTTACAATACTCATTGATTCTGGCAGCACACATAACTTCATTGACCCTCAGATCGCCAAACAGGCTGATTGTTTTATCCATCCTTGCTCCAACTTTGAAGTCATGGTTTCCAATGGGGGCACCTTACCTTGCAAGGGAAAGTGTCACAATGTGCGTATCTCTCTGGAAGATTATAACCTGCGCTCTAACATGTTTGCCTTGTCTTTAGGCGGATGTGATGTGGTTTTGGGTGTTCAATGGTTACACACACTTGGCCCCATCTTATGGGATTTTGCTGAACTTTGGATGCAGTTTTCCGTCAATGGGACACAACACAAATTTACGGGCTTACAACCAGGGTCTCTCCGCATCATCAGTTCACATCGCCTGGAAAATATCCTTAAGAGGAATTCACATGGTGTCATCGCTCAGCTCCATTCCATTCAGATGCACCCACCAACGACCTCCACTACTTACTTGGATAGATATGCGGGTGTCTTTGCTGCACCAGTGGGCTTGCTGCCTTCGCGAGACCTTTCCGGTAAGCATTTAGCCGCATCTACATCTCAGCAGGACATGATTGCTATTTTGCATGTACTACAGAAGTGGCAGCCATCCCTGTTGGGGAATTATTTCTGCATCAAGACTGATCTCCCGAGTTTGGAAAATTTCCTGGAACAACGGGTCTCCTCCCGAGCACACCTAAAATGGGTTATCCAACTCATGGGTTATGACTATGCGATCACTTACCAGAAGGGTAAGGACAATATGGTGGCAGATGTTCCTTCTCACACATTTGATGACCCAGTTTCTCTTACAGCTATTTCTCTGCTTGTTCCAAATTGCTTGCAATCTGTTCAATGGGGCTATCTCTTCTATGAACTCCATGCTTCTTCATCGGTAGGGCACTCTGGGTTCCTCCAAATGTATGACCGGGAACAATGTAACTTCTTTTGGCAGGGACTTAAAATGACAATTCAACGGATGGTGGTTGATTGTGATACTTTCCAGGTCAACAAGGGTGAAACGACACTCCTTTCGGGACTGCTCGAACCCTTGCCCATCCCTACATAGATTTGGACAACTATTTCTATGGATTTCCTAGAAACGCTCCAGTGGTACAGTACCACATATAAAAGGACACCATATGAAGCAGTCTTTGGACAGGCATCGCCAGTTCTTCTTCCATACACCTTCAGCAGCTCCCCAGTTCAGGAAATTGACTCAATTCTTTGAAACCGTGGTCAGATTCTTCTCATTCTGAAGGACAATCTTCACATGGCAAGAATTCGACTGAAACAATAAGCCGATCAAAACCGTTTTGAGCGCACTTTTCACGCAGTTGATATGGTTCTTCTTCGTCTACAGCCTTCCACGCAATCCTCCTTGAAACTCAAAAGGTGTCAGTGGCCCGACATGCAACCCGAGGATGCTACAGGGGAACCACTCCTTCAGATTCTGCATCAATTTCCACATCTCAAGCTTTGAGGACAAAGCTTTTTCTAAGGGGGAGGGGATGTTACGAACCCATGTCTTTACTTTATTAGTGTATTGTTGTTGGACGCATATGCTTTGTAAGTCGCCCCATAGTATTTGTTGATCCATAGTTTGTGTTATTGTTGTTTGGCGCATATGCTTTGTAAGTCGCTCGTATTATTGTTGATCCATAGTTGTATTGGCCCATGGTTTTGACCCATAGTATTGGCACCTAGACTTAGTATATAAGTGTGTGTTGAGGCCTATGAAGGCATCGTGAAGTTATTTGTATTGAGCTTGCTCAAAGGAGGTTTCCCCCTCGAAGTGGCCTGCGATCAATATAAAAGTGATTCTAAGTTTTGTTATTTCTGCTGTCCCGTGTTTTCTCATTAATTATTGTTGCAGGTTCATCACAAACACTTACATGTGGCTCTCCCTCGAGCCACTTGCAACTTCAGCTTCTTCCCTCTGTTCATGCTCCTGCGGAACTAGCATTGCAGCGAAGTCATTGTATGCAACAACAAACTTCTTGACTGCTTCCTTTGTTTCCCACTCGACTTGTCCGACAGTGTCCAACATTTCAACTGTTATTTCCTCTCCGTTTTGTTCTTCTACATGTTCCTACCCTTCAGGAAACTCCTTCAGTTTGTCCTCGATCTCCTGCGAGACGAGGTCGACTTTCTCTAGTAATGGTTGTGTTCTATTTTCAATTTCAACCTCTTTCTCCCTTAAGGTATGAACTTCTTTCTTCAGCGCGGTAACCTCCTTGAACCTGTGGAGTCGTTCTCTTGCCGGCAATGCTTTAACTTCCTCTTCCAACTGCTTGAATGCTATCTGCTTACTTTTGGTAGCATTCTTGACTTCTAGCAATTGTGGGTCCTTCTCAAGGGCCGTGAATGCCTTCAACGCCTCATCCAGTAGACTTTGGCACTTCGACACCTCTGTAGTTATGCTTTCTGTAGCGGCCTTTACCTCCTGTGCTCTTAATTGCTGCTCAATTGGTGGAGTCTTCTGCTCCAACTCGCCTCTAAGTGCAGAGAGCTCAGCTTCATGGCTGATCTGCATATCATCTATCTCTTCCTTAAGATTGTTGACCATCTGGCCTATTTTAATGACAGTATTGGTGGTGTCCGACTGTACTTCAAATTCTGGTATCTCATCTACAACTGCGGTGATCGTGGATTCTAGGTGCTTCCGCCGATCATGCTCATCTTGTAGCTCCATAGCTCTCCGCGAGCTAGCTTCTTCCAGTTGTTAGTAATTTGTCTACAACTCTGCCTGTCCCTTTAGTGCGTCTGTTGTTCTGTCGTGCATTTCTTCAATAACCTGCAACTGTAAATAGTGTAGACCAGGCAGTGGTATCTTCGCGAGGTCAAGCTCCACTCGCTCTACATCTTTCGTATATAATAGTAGTTGCTCAGGTAGGTGCAGCCTTACAGTCAATGGTTCTAGGTGGACGACACGGGACCTCGCAGGCACGGCTAATGGTAAATGCGGTGTATTCTGCTGCGAAGTCCCCCCCGACTTCCCTTCAGACTCTGACTCCCGCGGCAAGGGTAATCTTTTGCTTACTTCGTCGAATTTTTCTGAGATCCCCTGCAGTGTGGTCAGGTTCTGGTGCAAACTATCCTGAATTGCTTTGTCCTTTTTCTCTTTATTAGTTGTGAGCTCTTCCATCTGCTCTGTGACCTTCGCGGCGATCATTATATATTCATCCTCGCTAAGCACTGTTTCCAATTGATCTTTAGTAGCTTTTTGCTTCTTCCTTGGCCCCTTGGGCTGCGAAGGACTCCTTACTTTCTTCCTTTTTCCTGCCTCTTTGTCTTTTGTTATGGGACACGGAATTTGTTCGTCCTCGCCAGAGTCGCTTTGGACATCCACAACCTCAACTCATAATTCAGTTGGCCATTCCTTCATGATATTCTCAATATCTTCCTCGTACATATGGTAGTTTCCTGGGTACCAGTCAAGATTCTTCGTCTGCGCTTTAGCTGAAATCGAGATGCATTTCATCGCAGCATAAAAGTTGACAATGTGGGTATACTTTCTTTTTACTTTCTTTGTTATCCGAGGCGTAAGCATGATGGCCCCGCGCAGCTGGTCATAATATGTGTAAAAAGACCAACGTTGTCTCGTGCTGTCTTTGGGGATTCAAATTTGCCCAAAGGTTCTAACAGCGAGCACCTCTGCAGACCGAGGTGTCGGTTATCACTCCAACGTACTGCTTCGGCTCCTTCCATCCCACGAAGGCGATCAACACTATTAGCCAGGTGAAATGGAAGTATCCACCATTGATCTGCGTGTCATTCAGTTCCTCTAGGAACTCATTTAGTAGGTATTGACACCAATTAAATTCTTCTCCTTCGGTGGCTGCGACGCCAAGTAGTATTGTGCCTGCAGAGATTTCTAACGGTCTGCATTTTCTGAGAATTTTGCATGCTAACAGCTGCGTGACAAACCTTATTGCTTGGTCATCTATGTCATCTGTCTGGAATCCTCGCTTCCCTTTGACAACAGACTGTGTTTTCTTTATTAACGCGGCTACCTCTTTATCCTTGCTTTTCCCTTGAAAAAACTTCTCTGGGTCTTCTCCCCTTTTGCTCAACCCAATTATCCGATGGATCAAGTCAATCGTCAAGTCGATGTTCTGGTCAAGCCATAAATATCCCTGGTGGATGCGTGCCATCAGATTTTGCACTACCACATTGAGCTCCGACGATCTATTAAAGTGTGGGAGCCTGAGCAGATTGAGTAGCCCTGACTTGGCTACCCCGGACAACTAGCTTTCCGCGACCATAGTGAGGTCGCCCCTTACATTCTTCTTCCAACACATGTATTTGTCGGGATGGAACGTTGGGAACCTCGGCTCGTTGGGCTTCTCCTTCTGCATTGCAAGCAGATCATAGTCCTCCCATTTACATTCTGGAATCTTACCCAACCGATTTCTGTCCACCTCGACATGCTTTGATATCGAAAAGAGTGGTATATCATATTTATGGCTCTTTAGTAATTTAATGGTCGACGCGTCCAGTGCACGCGGCAAAATGTAATACGGAGTCATTGTTAATGGTATCTCCTTATCAACTATTGGCTTGTTCGGCCCTGCCGAACTCATCTTGGGTATCTTTGTCCTCGGCCCTACTAGATTTTTGCCTTTGTCTTGCATTGTTGGGCCGTGCCTTGGTGATCATCTTGGACCTTGTTCTGGTTCAGTGACGACTTTTTTGTTTGGGGTTCTCATTAACCCGTCAATCCCTCCGTATTGGAACAACCTCACAGTCTCCTGGACCGTGAACGCTTTGTCAACAAAGGACCTCTGTGACATTCACTTGCACACTACTCAGCAAATAGTGGATAACTTGTAGAGATAACTTAGAAAACAATGTCCACAAGAAATTCTAATTGTTTTGGTAACGCCCGCAAGTCTAAATTGTGCATTATTTATAGGCGCAGCTGATCCCCCTCTGCGCCCCTTAACGGCTAAATAAGCATTAATTACAGTATATGTTAGCCAAATCCGGCAGATCCTTCGGTCAATTCCTTCATTAACTCGTTCAAAATAGCTATCTGTGCGTTAAATGCCCAAGCGATCGGTAGGAAAGTACTGTATAACGGCTATATTTCCGACCGACACTGTAACGGGTATTTTTCTGGAGCGTTGCGTCGAACTGCGCAGTAGGTAATCGTTGGTCCTGCGCAGTTACTTCATGGTGTCTAATTTCTTTTCTCCTCGTGGTTTCCTTTTGAATGTTGCAATAGCGCATTGTCTTTTTTTTTTTGACGCACAACTTTAGCAGTGCTGCACGTTACATAGATCTATCTCAACAACTTTGTGTATAGACTTTTCGCAGTTTCTAGTGCCCAATTCCAACTGTACTTGGAACTTAGGAAATTTTCCCTTCTTCTTGATCATACTGGATGCTGCGAAGCAAGACTATCGCGGTAAAGCTTTAGTCTGCTTCCATTTATCAAATTGGGCAATGTATTACCGGCTAAAGTAGCTAATTGGACTGCACCACCGTTGGTAACATGTATAACAGTATATGGCCCAAGCCAATGCATTTTAAACTTTCCAGGAAACTTCATGAATTTACTATCATACAAGAGGGCTAGATCACCTACCTGGAAAGACTTGCTCTTGATGTGGCGATCGTGCCATGCTTTTTCACGTTCTTTCTGTACTTGTTGGTGGAAGCCTACGATGAAGCGATCCTCTTCTAGACCAACCAAGTGTAACAACCTTTCTTCTAGCACTGCGCGGTCTGCCATCCCTGTAAATGCAGCTATTCTCAAGATGGGAATAATATACTCCATTGGCATTATTGCTTCCTTCCCATAAGCCAATCTGAAAGGTGTATGTCCAGTTAATTTCTTGCATGTCGTTCTGTATGCCCACAATACAGATGGAATGCGCAGGTCCCAATCATCGCGGTTTACGTTGCATATCTTGGTTAGCGCATTCTCGAGCACTTTATTGAATGCTTCAAAAGTTCCATTCACTTGCGGATGACAAGGCGTACTACGCTGATGATGGATGTAGAACTCTTCGGTTAAAGCTTCAATAGTTCTATTCAGAAAATGAGTGCCTTGATCACTCATCAAAAGTTTTGGGCATTCAAATCGTGTAAGGATGTTCTCAAAGATAAACTCGGCATCTGTGGCTGTGCTACAGTCTTTTACTGGTTTTGCTTCTGCCCATCTGGTGAGGTAGTCAGTTGCAGTAATAATGTACCTCGCACCAGTTCTTTTTCCCGGTGGGTTAATAGGTCCCACGAAATCAATTGCCCATTTTTCAAATGCCTGCAAGGTCAACTGAGGGTTCAACGAAATTTCATCTCTTCGTGACGGTTTCCCTGTCCTTTGACAGGCATTGCAGCTCTGGCAATGTTCCTTCGAATCCTTATGGATTGTTGGCCACCATAGCCCTGCGCGCAATACCTTCTGCGTAGTGGCCCTTCCTGCATAGTGTCCTCCTGCTGCTCCTGAAGGTGCATCGGCCAATATATATGGCTTCTCATGCTCCAATACGCACCTTTGCAGTACTTCATCAGGTCCTAACTTGTACAACTGGCCTGTGATAATGGTGAAGTCTCCGGCTCGCACTACCAGCTATTTCTTCTGCTGCGTAGTGAATTCTTCAGGTGCCAACCCTGTAGTTAAAAAGTCGATTATGTCTTGATAATAGTCATCGGCGACCTGTATAGCGAACAATTGTGCGTCAGGCAGATTATCTTCAAGATTTGTAGGCTCTTCTCCTGACTCAATCCTAGACAGATGATCAGGTCCCAAGTTTAACCTGCCTGGCTTAACCACTATTTCAAAATCATACTCTTGGAAGAGTAACAACCATCTGCATATTCGCCCCCCTAACACTAGATTATTGACTAGGTATTTCAACGCAGAATGGTCAGTAAACATAGAGAAGTGCGCATCGAGCAAATAGTGCCTGAACTTCTGTAGCACATATACCATTGCGAGTCCTTCTCTTTTAGTAGTGGTATAGTTCTTCTCAGCAGATGACAACTTTCTGCTCGAAAATGCAATGGGATGATCAATGCCTCCTTCTCCCGGCTGAGCAAGAATAACACCCAATGCTATACATGAAGCATCAACATGGACGTGAAATGGCTTCTCCCAGTCTGGAAAAACTAGGATCGGCGCAGTGACCATCTTCTCTTTCAATGTATCAAATCCTTTCTCACAGTCCTCGTTCCAAATGAACGGTGCATCTTTCTTTAAAAGCTTCTCCATTGCTGTGGTTATCTGCGCATACCCGTTTATGAATTTCCTGTAGTAACCGGTATGCCATAGTGTAGTGCGCAATTGTTTAACTGAATTTGGTGTAGGAAAATTTACAATAACTGCGATCTTTGCAGGGTCAACCATCAATCCCTGCTTGCACATAATGTGTCCCAGCAGAATCCCATAAGGAACACAGAAAATACATTTCTTCAAATTCAAAGAAATCTAGTGCTGTCTGCATTTTTCCAGCATCATCCCGAGGTTCGTGGAATGGTTCTTCAGTAACCCAAAAATGGTCCAATCATCAAAGTAAACCTCTAAAAACTTGTGTATGAATTCTTTAAATGCTGCGATCACCATTCTAGAAAATATGGCTGGTGCGTTCTTCAGACCAAAAGGCATCACTGTATACTGGAACGACCCCCATTCTGTTGCAAAAGTGGTCTTGTGTCTATCGGCCAAATCAATTCTTATCTGATGGTATCCAGAAAATCCATCAGTAAAAGAGTATGCCTCATTCCCTCCAACGTTATCAAGTACTTCGTCAGTAAAAGGAGTAGGAAATGGGTCATGCATTGAAGCATCATTCAAATTTCTAAGATCAACACAGATCCTGATCTCACCCTTTGTTTTCTTATCTTGGACAACCATCAGGCTTATCCATTCAAATTCTTCAACCGGCTCAATGATCCTTGCATCGAGCATCTTGTCAAGTTCTGCCTTAACTCGTTCTTTGTAGCACGGATTTAATCTATATGGTCTTTGCTTTACGGGTTTAGCGCCAGGCTTAAGAGGAATCTTCATCACTCCTAAGTCTCCCAGAATGCCTTTCATCTCTGTGAACTTGGTCGAGAATACTTCCTGATATTCCTATAATATACCCGCGACCTCCGCAATTGTATCGTCATCCCAATAGTCTCCTATTTCCATGAACTTTGGCTCTTCATTGGTGCCAATGTTCACTTTCTTCGTTTTAACCGGTTCACTCATATCTGAAATTTCCAGTGGAGGTCCTTCTACCTCGCGCGTTCCTTATGATTCAGGGATCTTTATGTTGCGCGGGTCCTCCTCATCGCTGTCTTCCTTATCTTCAACTTCTTCAACTAAGTTATATCAGTCCAAGGCTTGCTCCAACTGTTTTGTCCAATCTAGTTGTAGACTTGCAGGTACGCTGTTTGCTTCAAACTTTTTTTATAATGTTATATTTTCCTGCGTGCAATTTGGTCTAAATATCTTTTCCTTGATAAGCTGCAGCGTGTCATTGATAGTAGGATGGTCATCTTCAAAGCTAAAGTCCTTATGGAAGCTCATAGTGAGGACAGACCAATCCATAGTTTCTCTGCGCAGTTCCGCCTCTATATACCATTTCTTTGGAATAGGCTTCTCCAACGTATGCACAAAAAGGTGTACCCATTCTGTCTGTGGTCTTTCTTTTCAAGCTTCTACACAGGCTACAATATGATCCCCTGGATCCATCTGGCCATTGTATTTCTCAAAAGGTAGTGTAACCTTATGAGCAAACCTGATCTGCATTTTAATTCTGCACCGGTCCCAAGTTGTCAATGTCTTCTTATGCGTATCCCACCATCTGGCAGGTGTCTCGCGCAATGCCATGTCTAATGCTAAGACGCGATGTTCATCTGCAACTGCTGCAGTGTACTCTTTGATAAATGAATAAACGTTAGCTGAACCATCATAAGTGGGAATTGGACTCACCTTCTTTCCAATCCAGCAGAGTGATTTTGTAATTGTCGCGCATCTCCTGGGAGATACTTCATGCATTCTGTGTTGCCAGTTTTCCAATCCTGCCTTAGAATTTGAGACGCAAGAACTATCATAGCGCCAGCTGAGCGTTCCATCTGCAGTAGGATGAGTATAATCCGCAACATTTGTTGTCATCTTATAGATACAGTCGAGATCTTGAGCTCTGTACTCCTCTTGAATTGGTTCAACATATCGCTCCCCTTGCGAAGGGTCCAGTGGTGCGACGACCCTTATGTCATTGCCTTCAAATATCATTTTCATTGTCTTCAGATTTATGATGGTGGAGTTTGTCATTGCCCAATCGATACCCAGCAGCGCCGGATAAGGGTTTCTATCATCCACAATTTCAATTACTTCGAAGTCTGCATAACTTCGCACTCCGTCAATGTCGACAATGGTATTGGGTAACCTCCCCAATGGTATAACTATGCCTTGATTAACCAGTCTTAACTGTATAGGTGACCACTGCAACTTTGGTTTCCCCATCGCCTGCCATGTCTGCTTGTTCAAGACATTTACTTCGGATCCGAGATCAAGAATGATCTCGTCCATCTTGTACTCTCCAATCTGTGCAGTGAACCGCATTTCCCTCCCGGTTCTTTTGGGACTCCTAATGTTATGAATTGCGCCATGGGAAGTCCTCCTCTCACTGTGTGATTCATACTGATTTAGCGTTTTTTCAAATTTCATAAGAGTGTCTTTGTTCTTCAATAACTTGATGCAACTCTGTAGGAACTGCGCAATAGAGGTGGCTGTATCTGGTGCAGCGCACGTCTGATCATATGCCAGTGGCATGTCTTCTATCTGTGGTACTTCACTGCGCAACGGGATTCTCGGTGAAGTAGGTGGTGGTTGTTTGAACATGTCCTGCGCTTCTTCAAATACTTCTTTATTTTTCTGTAAGTTCAAAGGAGGTGCTTTCCCATGGGATTTTCTAATCCATACTGTTTCTCCAGGGGTCTTCTTAGCATCAGTTGTACCAGAAGTTGAGGCTTCTGCGCTTCTGTCTCTTCCTGTATCAGTGCCACTTCGCGTTACTGCATTTACACTCGGATCTGTAGGTCTGATCTCTGCTGCGATCAACTGAATGTTAGGGTTCGACGTTTCTGTCCTTCTCCGCTTCTGCATTTCCACCTCAAGCACGGGGCAGTCTTCAATCACATGATCAAATGATTTACAGTAGTTTCATGTGGTGCATGGATTAGTACATTCTCTAGATACATGACCTGGTTGGCCACAATTACAGCAGATTACCTGGCCTCGGCCTCTTCCTTGAGCTGGGCCAACATTTCTCCCTCTCCCGTGGTACCCACCTCCACGGCCTCTATATCCACCCTGATCATACTGGGTGTTCTCCTGTTTTGGCTGATTTTCTTCTTGAACATGGTACATTCCAGCACCTCGCATTGCTTCCATATCTCGCTTTCTTTCATTCATCATCCCATAAGCACGAGAGTTGGATTCATCATGTCCAACTGACTTACATAAATTACAATATAAGTTTTTAGGTGTTTTTACATATTTTTGTATCAGATAACAGTCTTCAGGTTGGTGTCCTCTGGTTCTACAAATTTCACACCACGACGCCTGGTTCTGATTCATATTCATTGGGTTTGGTGCACCACTGTTAATATAATATTTAAATAAGGGGCAATGTTCTCTGGTGTGCCCCTCTCCTTTGCATCCTGTGCACCAAACTTCATGTCTTTGTTCATGTCTCTGTTCCTTTCCATTCTTCATACCTTGCAATTCTAATGTCAAGGTAGCCAACTGGTTTTGGATGTGTAACATTCCAGAACTACTCTCTCCAATTGGTGAAGCCTCCAACTTCATCGCGATCTCCAAGGCCTCAGCCTGCGATACAACCTTCTGTTGCATCAGTGGTTGTCTCATATGGGGAAACAACGCAGTAATGAACCACTCTTGGTGTTGTTATGGAGCTATAACAAAGCTCACTTGGTCCAACAATGTTTTACATTTTTGGTCGAATTCCTAGACCGATTCAGTATGTTTCTGTTTGATTTCTTTCAACTCTGTTATGCACTGTGATTATGATTTCAGCTTCTTGAATTCTGCTAACATCGCAGCTTTGATGTCTACTAGGGTTCTCGGCTGTGCTTGAGAATACTTCATAAACCAATGTAATGCTCTATATCTAAAAGTAGTGATGAGTTGTGCCCTCTTCACAACGCCATCCTGAACTTGCTTGACACTCCATACGACTTCACATAGAAACCAATGCTGATCAGGGTCTTCTAGATCCGTTCCTTTGAATATCGGCAGCTTTATATCGTTATCAGCCATCCTCCTTCCGGATTGTGTACGGTTTTGGGACAAATTCCCTGGGACAAAAGTAGACACAGGCTGCTGGGTCGTGTTAGGGATAATATTCCGCGGAATGGTTTGAGTCATAGTGGTCTGAGCACTTGTTCCTGCGGTGCTATTAGTATTGATGTTCTATGGGGTGGGCTGTGCGATGCTCGCAGCGGGTGGGTTCTGGACTGCTGGATTCTAAGGTGTAATACGCTGGATTGTGGCTGATAATTGTGTGGTCTGATTATTAAGGTCACATGAAATTTCGGTAGCTACGTGGTTTTTAGATCCTCTGGGATTCTTTTCGTTAGTAAGCTTATATCTCTTCCCACTTCTCAAAGTATGGTTTTCTTCGTCACAATCAATTTATGTGTTTTCTACCATGACAGATTCAGAATTATTACTGCATTCTTAAAACACCTTTCTCAGCTAAAAGCATTTTAATGTATAGACTGAGATTGTTCAAGAACTTACCTCTGAATCCTTCGAAAAAGTATGCTTCATCTTGGCTGTAGGATTTTAGCGTGTCTACAGCAAACTCGATCACAAATCCTTCAAGTATGCTATCAACCCAGAAGTCGACTGCTCGCGACAATGGGCTGTCTATTGCTTTGAGATGTTCAGTAAGCTCTGGAGTCCACTCTGTAGGTACTCCTCCTTGAGAACAATTGTTTCTTTCGGTGAGGTGCGATATCCACTCATGCAGCTCGTTTGGAAACGAAGCCTAGAAAATCTCCTGGATGTCCCTCCACAAGTATCTGTTCAACCACTTTACGTCAGATAGACGCGGGTGTTTTTTTTCTTTCTTTGCAAAATCTCTTTCGATCTTATCACACCAAGCCCAGATCTCTTTCTTTTCTGGATGCCAATTGTCTGACCCTAATGGGAACTCGTATTCTTCTTCGCACATTACTTTTCAAAACACACTATCGCATCACTGAGTCTTAGTGCGGCAACATAACCATTTGTTGGCATATTTACTGATCTAGAGGTTTTCCAATGTAGACCCAAGTACTTCGCGGTGCAGGATACCAACAAAACCCTTATGCACTGGCCCTTTCGGCAACAGACTGTGAACAGCCTGAGGTCTCACCCCAGGTGAAGCTGAGGGGGTGGTTGCGGAATCAGGTTTCCACAACCTGGTGATGCGAGTGCCTAAACTGACTGATGAACAGTGCGGAAAGGAGCTTCCATGCTGCGGACAAAAGACTACGCGGTACTAATAGGTTACAACAATAGGACAACCCGATGGGTAAATACGCTCCCTCCTCAGGCTAACTAAGCATGCAGATATTAAGTTAAAGATTTTTAGATTTGACGGTATGATGATAAGCTATCAACAACTTATCTTGCAACACTTATAATGGATCAGCGCGTCAACCAGAACCTGCATTCACTTCAAGACTTGATCAACTAACCAATCTTACTTAGAAACCTTTAATCATTCATCAACACTTAGATTGATTTAAACATATGTAATGGAACGAAATATACAATGCTGCACGCCCTGATGCAACACTTCAACCTTAACAATCAGCTCTGTGATTATTTAACAGATCCATGCATTCAAAGACTTATAAATGTTGAGCATTAACATTCATCCATATATGAACTACTTAACATCTTATTCCCATCTTTTTCGCGGCGAATACAGATAAAAGCAACAAATATTAGATAACTGCAATATCAAGCATTCATATTAAGCAAATGAACAATGGCAAAAATACAAAGAAATCACATAACACGGTATTTAATGTGGTTCACCCCTCGGATGGAGGCTATGTCCACAAGAACTGCTGTTATATTTTCTTTAGGGAAGGGTACAACAGTTCTTCGTCTGGGCACTCAGCTGCAGACGCTCTTCTCTCTCTCAAAATTAGGTCTCTGTGCACTCAGCCGCAGAGCCTTTACAATAGCTTCAAGCTTACAGACTCTATCAATATTCAATAATGACCAACATAATTGAAGAGTCACCCTTTCCCATACAAAATCATGCCTTATTTATATATCAAGACCCGTAGGTCATGTCTTTACATCTCGAAGGTAGAAACCCTTAGGTTTACAAAACTGTCACGGTTTTCCCCAAAACCGGATTGCTGGTGTCTGGTAGCGGATCTTCCGTTGTGGAAATCCTCCGTGTGTGGAGACGTTGCTATCATCCCCCCTGTCACGTGCGCGCCAATAGGTTGCTCTCGCTGAGCCGTTCCTTCTTTCACGACCTTTAGGCGATTGGTTCAAGTAGTATTTCTCCGTGTTTGCGACCAGTCACCTTCCTCCCGATCTGCACCTACCCACCACTTGGTAGTTATCGAGCATCTTTGCCAAAAATAGATCTCCGAGGCCTAACCGGAATATGTGCTGTCTTTCCTCCAACACTCTGCTTAGCTGGATCTTCCATTGACCAAACACAACGCAGCGCTGTTATCCTCGCAGCACTAACTTTGCAGCTCTTCCACTACTGCGCTGCACGCAACTTCGCAGCATACAATAACTTATCCCAAAAATTCCTTTACCTGCACTGCGCTTCGTTCCGCATCTCCAAAACCTGCTCTCTCAAAAATGCCCCACTTGGGCCAGGCCCAACAATGTTTATCATGAATTCGATAATTAAGTTGATGCTTTATCAAAACAAGGCCTAGTACTTAATGATGGTGCTTTGAGGTTGGAAGAGTTTTAAGGGGGTACATCTTGGCCTCCTGTCCTACATCTCTATCAAAAATTTGTCAACTCTAGTTTTGATCTAGTACTGATTATCTCAGGCATTTTATATGCACTATTTGAGATCTTTATGTTTATCTCTGTAGAAAAAACTTTTCAGAAATTTTTTTGTAGTTTTTTCTCCCATCACCAAGGATTGTATTTTTTGACAATGATGAATAAAAATGCGTTTTTTTTTTCTTGGAAAAAAAATATCAGTGGTTGATTGGTCAAGATATAGGGTCTTAGCCTTAGCATTTACTCATCTTGACCATATCTCCTAGAGCATGCTACCTCATTGATATGTATTCCACATCATTATTTCTCTCACTCTCTCTAGTGGTGCACCTCCCTCCACATGGTCAAAGAGGTTAGGGTTTTGGATTTAGGGTTGCTAATTTTAACCATTTCATGCACATACTTTATTATTTTCTTTAGAAGATTTAACAACTCTCTTGTCTATATAAGAGAGACTCCTCTCATTGTTTCTTTGGGCTAAAATTTGAGAATAAAATTGCTCTTGTTTCACTTGTGTCTATTTCTTCTTATGATAGAACATAGGGTAATGCTTGTAGAAGAAAGCTAAAGTTATAAGTGTATAGTGTCAAGTATGACTTCCTCTCATTGAGAACTATGCATTGATATGATTGAGTGAATATCACTCTAAATCATTGCTTATTTTGCTTTCAAAGTAGTACAATATTCAACTCATGATACATGCACTTAATGGTATAATTAATAATACTTTGCATGCATATTTCACTTAAAGAATTTCAACTCTTTGATTCTACATTCAAGTAAAAGAAACCCTATTTGGTTATTAAAGACTAAGACAAGGGATTGGTTACTTCCCCCTCGCCCCTTCCCTCTTACTCTTTGATCACCAAATATCTTTCTTCCTTCCTTCATGACCCCATGCCCTCTCTCTTGAGCAACTAGGCAGTAGTCAAGAGACTAATTATTTTCATTTTAGCCACTTGTAGGGACCCCCATTTCGGGGTCCCCCAAAAAAGAAAAACTTCCAGTATGATTTTTTAGAAGAAGATATAGAAGCCACAGATCTAGTTCTATCTATTGTAGTACATGAATGTCAATATATAAAACTATATACTCAGATTTATTCATTCTCAAAAAGATTTAGCAAAATAAATAAAATAAAATAAAAATACTTCAAACCTGTTTTCGATGGTTGGTCCAGCAAATTGATGGAGTCCTTGAAGTGGTTTCCACACGATCCAATCCAATCTCCCGACGAAGTACCAAGTGACCCCTCGGTTGACCTTCCTACTGTATCGGGGTTATTTTTCTTCACCCCGAACCCCCGAGCTAATGGGGTCGTAAGAACACACAATTTAG
This sequence comes from Larix kaempferi, assembly GCA_027924585.1. NCBI lineage: Eukaryota > Viridiplantae > Streptophyta > Pinopsida > Pinales > Pinaceae > Larix > Larix kaempferi. The sequence continues at coordinate 16,359,385 of BSBM01000825.1, read as the reverse complement.
CCTCCCGAAAGGATCTCCCAATCCTCGTTCTGTCTAATCCCAACTCCAAGGATCATAACATAATCCGAGATTATGATGAGCATCCAGCATTAGGGAGCAAGAGATGTCTTTTTCTCCTTCTCCTCCCTCATTATATAGCAAAATCCTGTGTGCCATGTGTCTGTCCATGCACATATTTAATTTAATTTAATATTTTAATTTCCAATATTCTCAAATACATGTGTATTCTTAATGTCTTTAATGTGCACCTAAATCCTTAGATCAGTGGGAGTCAGGTGTAGAAGAGTTCTACTTCTCTTTTGGTTCTCATTTAGTTTACTTAACAATCTTTTAGTTAGACTTATTGCAATCTACTTTTCTTTATTTTCCTAAAATTAAGATTGAATTAAAAGATGATTCCTTTTATTAAAAGTATAATCTATTTTAAATTTTCTCTTTATAAAATATTTTAAATGAATAATATAATTAATTAAAGTAAAAATCTTAAATAATAATAAAAGAAAAACAATTCTTTTATTAATGATCTATTTCAATTCTTTCTCAAAATAATGAAGTCAATTAAATAGAATCTTTAATAGAATGATTTAAAAATAGTAAAATCCATTGAAATCTTTGAATAAAAATAATTCTCTTATTATTAATCTTTTTCAATCAACATAATTAATCAAATTTAATATTGAATAAAATCAATCTCTTCAATTATTTTTCAAGTTAATAAAATCAATTAAAATGAATAATTCAAATTAATGAAATTAATTAAAAATAGAATCTTAAATAGAGTTATTCAAATTAATAAAATAGAACAAAAATGAAATAAAGTATTTTTTTTAAATCTTATGTGAAATTTTCATTTATACCATTGATTAATTTTCTTCCTCTCGTTCTTGTCTAGGTACCTCTTCGGCGGGCCCTTTTGACAGTTTTATTTCTTCCTTCTTATGGGGAGTACTGCGTAGTGACCGGGAACCGTTATCGCGATCTCTCAACTACGCTCCTTGGAGACTAAGGGATGTTGAGGGATAACGCTCTCCTTATTGCGCACCCCTCAACTCATTGTATGCGACCAAATCATTATGGCCTTGCTCGTACGGCATACGCTTCCCCGGGTGAGCTGAAACGGCTTCACCCGTGCCTGGATTGCTAATCCAGGGTCGACAGTTAGTCGTCGTACCCCTATTTGTTCTTTCCGTTCTTACGAACCCTATAATTCCATTGTGGGTCAGTCGGTAAATCATCTTACATGCCACTGCACACACATACACTCAAGTGCACATTAGTAGCGTTGCACTATGAAATATTTCATCATCCATCATAATATCTCAATCAGTCAAACATATGTAACATTCAGTCATCCTATCTCAATCAATCGAGCATATCTAACATTTAGTCATTCTATCTCAATCAATCGAGCATATCTAACATTCAGTCGTTCTATCTCAATCAGTCGAGCATATGTAACATTCAGTCATCCTATCTCAATCAGTCGAGCATGTCTAACATTTAGTCATTCTATCTCAATCAGTCGAGCATATCCAACATTCAGTCATTCTATCTCAATCAGTTGAGCATATCTAACATTTAGTCATTCTATCTCAATCATTCGAGCATATCCAACATTCATTCATTCTATCTCAATCAGTCGATCATATCTAACATTTAGTCATTCTATCTCAATCAGTCGAGCATTCATTTATTAAGTAAAGTAATAGTTTCTATAATTGTCGTTCAAGCATTTTCAAAGTAAATTCAAATGGTTCATGTTTTACTTAGCCGGTTCATTTCAAAACTAGTACCTCATTATTCTAAACAGTTAAGGTACCGAGGTAGGCATTACACCACTCAACAAATTTTATTTTCTTACTAGAATTTACTATGAATCTCACACATAAGATTGGACATAAGACAATTTATTTACAAGTTGATGCTATTTTATGGTAAATCCTACATTGCGGTGATCTTTTGCTTTATGGCTATAAATGAAATTTATGTGAGCTTTATGTTATTTTCATATTTTGTGTAGCTCTAATTTATTCATAGCATCTATCTTTAAACTTGAGCTAAATCTTTAAGTGTTTAGAGTTGTTTTCTTTTAACTTATATTTAACACTCTTAATTGTTTTACATAATGCAATTTTTAGATCTTGGCATTTTGACAGGTTTTATTAACACAATTATTTTCACTCACTAAGATTTGAAATTTAAATTCAAGTAACTAAACACACCTTATGCTTTACATTTCAAGCTATTAGTTACTTGTCTTTTCAACACTTTGCGTTTAATTTTATTTCTCTAAGTTGCTGGAATTTATTTATTGTTGTTAACCACATTATCCCAGCTTCATCTCTTTGGTTAATTAACAATTTTTGTTGCGAGTTATTTATGAAAATTATGGTAACATTATTCTATCTGAAATTCCAATAATAGTCCAAGAGTTTGTAGTTCAATAAATGGTATTATCTCAAAAGTTATTTTTCAGATTTATTTGCAATCTATTTCATTGCTTCAAATCAAAGTAACTAAGGATTTCATAACTTTCTTTGTTGGTTTAAAGCTTATTTCCAATTGCCATTCGTTAAACTTAACTCATAATATACTACAACCGTGTTAAGTTGATCTACATTGTTTAATGAGATGCATTTTACTTGTTACATATTACTTCTCATTTATAGTTCTTTATCTAGTTCTTTTGGCAACAAGTTCATTTTTCATTTGGAAAATCACATAAGCCTTTGGGTTGCTTATATTTACTTTCTTTATTCAAATGCATTTCATATGCAAGCAATTTCATTCATTCACGGATGTTATTAAATTGTGAGTTATCTCTTTCAATACTTTAGATTTCAACTCTTAATAATATTTTCTAACTCACAATCATCCATCCATAATCAAAGTTATTTGCCTTATCTCTTGAACTTAGTTTCCTATAAGGACTCTCCCCTTGTGACTTCTCAAGTCACTAAAGTGAAGGGGAGTATTTGCTAAGGTGACAATGGAATTACTTATATAGTTGCATATAGCTACAACCTAATGAGGACCTTGCACTTTAGGGGTGCTAGTTTTTGTGGCAACAACATGTAAGTCAACCTCTTCCCCCAATTCAACGTTTCTAGTCAACTAAGCCTCAAACTGGTTTCCTACACTGTGATTAAGATGCATCACTGTAACATGAAAGGAATCGTTTTGGCGAATTAGGCTCCTTAGGATTTGATGTAGGTTTGATACATTAAAATTGGCACATCTCTTAGAATGGCTATTACTATCCATACTAAAACTAGGTAGAGTGAAATGGGGCCAAATGGATCCAAGAAAGCCAACAAAACCAAAGAAAACAACAATGTTATTAGAGATGAAAACGAGATTGAATCCAATCAAGAAAAATACCAATTAAATGAAATAACAAAGTCCATGCAAATTGAAATCCATGTAAAGATAAATCCCACGTCTACGAGGAGGCACCATCTTGTCACACTTAATATGGCTTCCTCAACTACGCCTGAAGAAGTGTGGAGGGAGTATGGGAAGGGAGGAGTATATAAAGGTTCATCCCTCCTTTATTAATGCCATGTGCCACTTGTCCTTTGATATCAATTGCATGTCTTTCCCAAGGTTTGCGTGGATTGAATTCACGTGATAATAAAGATGGTGACGTCAACCCTATTTTTGCATGATAAACCTTTATTCAACACAGGCCATTTATTTGCCATGGTATTTTCTTATGGATTGCAAGATCTATGAACATGAAGAAATTTTTAGTAAGTCCTTTGATTCTTGTGATCAATATGTAGAGAGGAGAGTTTTGCCTAATATTTGGATTCCTCGCCTGACTAATGACTATGGATGAGTCCCCAAGGACCAAAATATTTTTAATCTTCATGGATATAATGATGAGCAAAGCTTGGTATAGAGCTAGGAATTTCGTTTGATTGTTGGTGGCCACTCCTAATCCCTAAGTGAAGGATAATTCTCTTATTCCCTTAGGGTTATATGCAAGCCCCTGTACTTTTCATCCCACTAATACAATGGTTCTTTGATGTACACGGGCTCTTTGATTTTATTTTAAGTTACAAACAACCCCCCATACCTGCCACCCCACTAATACAATGGATCTTTGATTATTTTTATTATTATCATTTATTGTCAATAGTGTTGAACTTTGGTTATCATTGATGTCAACTAATGTCAAAGAGGATGTCAACTGATTCAGTTTGAGTAATTGATGTCAACTGATGTCAAAGTAGATACATCATTCCTACAATAGTTTGAAGAAGTATATGGAAACCAATTTGAAGAAGTATATGCACAAGATGGTGAAGGTGACAGACATGGATGCCAGTCTGAATAAGTATATCTAAGAGTTGCATCCAGTCTAAATATGTGTGTCCAAGGATACATCGTGCATGATGAGTTTGAAGAAGTACATAAGGAAGGTACATCATGCATTTCCAGTTCAAAGAAGCACATAAGCAATGTATCCTACTTCATGTGGTACTTGCGCAGATATCAAGTCCACCAAGTCATACTCTCTCGTGGTAGTAGTCAAAGAACTAGTTGGACAATGGTACATGTGCATAACCAACCAAGGGGTTGAGGTACAAGTGTGCAAGCATGTTGAAAGAAGACTCTAGAATGCACAAGCATTTCTTGGTCAAAGATCGGGAATGCACAAGCCGTAAGAAACAACTTATGGTTAGGCAGTCTTGAAAGTGCACAAGTCTAGCCAATCAGAAGATGCTTTCGGTTGTAAAGGGCGCACAAGTTCCTAGAAGTGTACAATGATTGAAGTTAGTCTATGAGCAAATTGAACAACTGATGACACGACAATGGTCGAAGTCCCACGAAGTAGAAGTTGGTGTATGCGCAGTTTCCACAAAGCATTCATACATCAAGTGAGTAGTACCCACAAGGGATGGTACAGTAAGGGTCGAAGACTCACCAAGTTGAAGAGAAAGGATGCACACATACCTTAAAGCGATGGTACTTCAAGAGCGCATGTGTACACCACCAAGGTGTAAGCCCCACTAAGTCGTGGACCATGGATGTGTAAGCAACACAAAGGATGACACATCAACATCGCAGAAGATGACATGTGGAAAAAGCACAATCCGTGAAATATGGAAGAAGGGATGCCACAACCAACTTGTGGAAATACAATCCGTGCAGGAGTTGTATAAATAGAGATGCAAGTTGGAGATTTGACGTAAGCTTGATGGCGATATCATAAGAGATTCAAATGGAAGATATAGATTTATATTCGGGGCATCAAGGGCTTGAGGACAGAATAACATGATCTAACGAGGAGCTGAGTGCACACATACAACAAAATGAAGTACTGATGGTGCATAGAATGATGCTGTAGATCCGTGACGATGGCGCAAATACCGAAAGGAAGAAATACTGAAGTATGCATAGCTGCATGATGTTTTGAATGAATGAATTACAGATAGTACGCAGATAGTCACATATGTTGTAAGTAAGATAGAAGTGCAGACAGAACCAAAGTATATCAGATGATGCGTAGATTTTTGGCTAATGCATAAAGACTGAAGTAAAGCGTGCAAAGTTGAGAAGACCATCTGATGCACGACGACATAGCAGAAGCAGGATCTAGTAAGTGCGTCATGATGAGGATGATCTGAAACAAGTGCGTTGAGCCGAAAGGATGAATCATTTGCTGCACAGAAAGTCTCAGATTGTCTAAAATAATGTGGCACTTAAATAGAATGGACACATCAGGAAGTGCGCAGTTCCATCTACTACTGGTTCATTGTTTCAAAGCAACAAACTATCAATTGAAAGCACAATATCAGTTGGTGAATGCAGTTGTGTAGTAGCATATCAACAGAGCATACCTTAGCACAGACTACAAAATCAACAAACACATAGTATATGAAGTAAGACATCATAAGAAGTGTTGAATTGAGAGGAATGAGAAGTCAACTGATGTATGCAACACAATGACAATGAATCATTTGCATTCGAAGGTGGCGCACAACAGAACTAATATTAGAAGATCAGAAGTGCATATTAGAAGATCAGAAGTGTGCGCAGAGTTGAAGTTCAACAAGTCAGAATCACATATTGGATATCTAGGTGGTAGGACGGGGAAAGAAGAAAGGGGGTTGTAGCCTCCTTTCAGTTGGTGCTGGAGAAACACAAGGAGTCTGTGCTTCCTTCAGGTCAATTCCTGTAAAACCAAGGGGTTGGTGCCTCCTTCCAGTTGGTGCTAGTAAACGCATAAAGTTGGTGCTTCCTTGAATGTATTATTTTTCCACTATAAAAGAAGCATTCTTTGTTTTTCTCCTGTTTGGGTTTCCACGTTAAAATCCTGTGTGTTATGTGTTCTTGGTCTTGGTGCATATATGGATCAATGATTTATTTATATTGTATGCATAACTAAAGATTAAGATTAAGTGAAGACTAATATGTTAAAGAAGGTAAAAACTGTTGATAACTATGTTAATACTAATTCACCCCGCTCTCAGTATTAAATCGATTCCAACAATTGGTATCAAAGCCCGTGTCTTCAGTGACAGAGTAACATCTGGAAGATAGATCCATGCGCAGTTATGGGAAAGGAATTTTCTCTAAGCGAATCACCATGGTTACAGGAGGATGTGAGTTTAGACAAGCTCTCCGTCACAGAAGCACAAAACATCATTCACACACAAAGAAAGACGCTAGAAGAAGTTAAAAAGATAGCAACTAAGACCTTAAACGTCCCAAAGAAGAAAGAAGTAAAATCTAAGGAATTGACAGCAGCTTTGAGCAGTCAGTTACAAAAGGTGAATGAGATCTGTCAAGATGAAAGATTGGATAATAATGCCTTGGATACCAAACTGAAGAAGTCAATTGCATATAATTAGAGACTTGAAAATGAGATTAATCTTCTAAAAGAAAAGTTGGGAGATGTCACAAAATAAAAGGAAGGAAATACTAATGAGGTCCTGTCATTAAAGGATCAACTACATAGACAATGTGATAGTCAAGTTCATCTTCAAGCAAGACAACTAGAAGTGATCTGTAACATCCCAAGATCCTTGTCACTGTAATATCCATACAATTATCAATTCACCTACCAAGGTGAATAACCTTTAGACAATCAGATACATAGCTTTACTGCCATATGGAAAAGTTCTTCCAAGCATAAATGCATGCAAACCAAGTTTCTCTTTATAGCATTATAAAGCAGATTCTAAGCAGAATTTCACTTTCAACTTTGTGTACCAAATTGGGTAAGAAATACCACACAATTATGAAGTTGGTGCAACATAGAAATACACTCCTTCTACATAATAAGTTAGCTCCTTAACTCGATGTTATATTTAACACAACACTCTTAACTAGAGTTATTTAACATTAGAAGCATGCCTATGTACTATGAGTCTCCCATAGATAAAAACCAAGATATACACACCCATCTTTCCATGTAATGACATGCAATACATTAAATCAAATAATGAAAGATGTATCACTGTGCGAAATACTTGTGGAGAAATGAATCAATTCAACACTCAATCACACTTGGTAACTCTATCATTAAATACAATGGTGCACGACATACATTCATGTGTTAGATTCCATCCCATACAAGGATACTCATTCCCTAACTTACATGCTTAATCGACCTTTATAAAACTTGTCGACACATCTTTAATGCATAATGGAAAACCTTCTCAAACACGGAAGTATGCAAACACATAATATTCAACATCATGATGTCGTAGTTTCATTAACGAGACATTCAACTAACCATTGGATGTAAATGCACCATTAATCTCATCATAAGTAAATGAAGACAAAGTTATACACCCATATAACAATATGAGAACATGTCAAGTTCTTCTCTTACACCCAATGAATACTAAGTCAAACATAGACTATGTCGAAATGTGTGATAATAACCTTAGTAAGATTTGGCTAGGTTATAATGACTATTCTCCTTTACATCAATCACAAAATGTAACATGTTCTTTTCACACATATCCTTACATAGATCATCATCAAATGCAAACTGATCTAAGGTAATGTCTCATTCATAGTCCACATAAGGTTTTACACATTTATTCAAGTGCATAAGAACTTAACCATTCTCCTAATGCATCCACAATCACATGCTTGCACATTAAATATAATTTCTAATATAAGTCCTTCACATCAAAAACATGGAATTGTAAAACCTTACGCATGTGCATGATACTATTCCTCCCTAGGGTTTGCATCATACTGAAATCTCTTTTCAAACAAAGGTAACCTATTTCTTGTGGCCATCCAACAATCAACTTTACATGAATACATGAATAAGTAAACGTAATATTTACTTGCATTAATTGAATATAATTAAAAACACAATGAGATGAGTCAATATACATATATCAATGAGTATGATAACCTAACCAACATACTTTTCTTACCACCTAGGCATAACTGAAGAAGGGGACTATTCTTTTCGTTGTCTTATTCCTGTATTCATCATTCATACTTACAACATGCATTAGTACAATAAAATATACTCCAACAACTCTAGATGTCATTTCATTAATCAAGATAGATCAAATCAAATTAAAAAACATAACTATTTAATAAGGGGAAAATATAGTGGGCAATGCAACGCTCCACCCAATTGTAGGCTCTTCAACGACATATACTCAGTCTGTCCGAAGGCCACCCCCGAGCTAGGCATGGTGATCCAAAAATAGGATAGAGAGTGTTAAAGTCTCGTCGCACTAGAATCCAATCACACACAACTCTAGAGGTTAATGAAGTCCTCCTGCAAGTCAAAAGGTAGTTCTCCTACCTAGACACTTCTCGTGTCCTAACCTCGTGCATAGCTGGGGTGTGGTTCTCAGTGGGACCAAGTCTGTACTCCAAACTTGACCGTCTATGCCCCACGCCATAAGCATGTGTTAACTGACTTCCGTTCACGACAGTCGTACCATAAGTAAATTAACCGATGCATTCGGCAAGCCATCTAAGCATTCGACATGCCGCCTCACATCATTCAGCATGCAACCAAGGACATCATGTGATACAAGCATCATAGCACAAGATAAGAAGCGTATGAGATACACTTGACATGTGATAGGGCATCTGACATGCACTGTCAAGGTATCATGCGATACACACGTCATAAAATGTATAGGTACATGGGAGTTGCATTCAACATGCAATAATATACTCAACATGCAATCCTCAGGTATCATGTGATACAACATCCGCCATAGGTGTAGGAACATAAAAGCTGCCGTCGACATGCAATAATGCATTCGACATGCCATCAAAGCACAATGTAATGCTAATACAACCCTCATGAGTATGTCTATGTGATGTTCCCCATGCACTCAACACACAACCTATACATTCGACTTGCAAATAAATAAGGCATCATGCAAGGCAACATTATTAATCATATACATGTAAATTTTAGTCAATGCATATGATGCAAATCTTTATGCACTATATATATATGGTCCATCCATGGTATACCATATACAAAAACAAAATGTGACCAATGTAAAAGTATGTATGTATTAACCAATGCCATACAACCGGCCTCCCAACTCGGTATGCACACGCATGAAACTCACCTACCTACATACTCTGTCATCAAAGGAGAAGAGTTATAGATATACATAAAAAATGGCTACAGGTGCATTCATGGAAAACAAACCGATTCTCCGAGATTGTGTGGGTTGATTCCCACTGGAATTGCCCTGCCCATTATCGAGAATACAATTCCAACTTATTATTTCAAAGAATAGGGTATAAGCCCAACCCCAAAACAGAGCATCCACGAAAAATTACCACGCAGAGCATCCACGCTCTAAACTAGACTCCAGCAAATTAAATGAACGACGTGGATCATGCGATTTCTTCCAATCCTTACGCAGCAGTCCCAAACGATAGTTAAATGGCTATGTAAATTTTTTATATAGAGCCTAAAACGATTTGAAATCAATACTGGAAACGTAAAGAGATCTGCACGACATTTTCATTTCATTCCACTTCACAATGATGAAAAATTCAAAACATTTTCCAGAACCAAAACGAAATACTACATGGGCGTTTTCGTTTTCAAAGAACCAATGCTGAGGGATAAACAAACATAGCTGAGCGTTTATCCTTTCCTTGCTCTCAATAATGACAAACACAAACAAGAATAAAGCACAAGATGCAGGGCATCTCCCATGACATGCGACCAACAAAAATGGACAAACCCACAAAAATAAAACTGCCAAGACATTTTCATCATCCCACGGAAAAAGACAGAGCACGAATTCAAAAAACATAGCACAAGTTCAAAATACAGAGCACAAATTCAAAGTACCCAGCAAAAACGTTTTTAGAACTTCCATGGAAGCATACAAAGAATGAAATCAGAACAACGAGATGCTAAATGCATCCACCCTAGCAAAATGATCAGAACAACGAGCTTCCAAATCGTTATCATTCAGATCTAAGAGGAGCACTGCAGAGAGATCTCTCTCTCTTTCCCAACATAGCCATCATCCTGCTCTCCCTCAATGCAACCCTTATGCTTCTCTCCCTTCTCTGCGTGAAGGATCTCCAACGAGCCAGCCCCCAAAACTCTTGCTCAACGCAAAAAAAAAAAGAAAGTCTTTTGGTTCAGCCACCAAAAACAATGGCGAGTTTTCCTATCTCAGCGTGAAGCTCAACCCCCAAGACAATGGAACCCTACAGAGATAAATAAAACAGTGATGGCCCTTCAACCACTGAGAGCTCAACCAAAAACACTCGCAGCCTTTTCCATCATCCCAAACGATGCCGAGTCTCTCTACCTCGACGTGAAACTCAGTCCCGAAACCATGGCGAGTTTTCCTCTCTTCTAAGTGTGAAGCTCAACCCCCAAGCAGTGGCGAGCTTTTCCTCCTCTCTCTCACGCCAGCTCTAGGTAAAAAAAAAAAGAATAACACTATTAAAATATATTAATAATATAAAGTCTACTCAAACTAGGTCGAGAAGAAATAGAATAATGAGAATATATATATATATATATATATCCCATCTATTTTTCTTTCTAATATATGAAAAGGATAAAACATCGCTTGAAAAACATATACCATACTACTTCCAAAGTATTTTATATAGTTTAATTTAAAATATATATATAAATGCTCCTAACAATTATATTAAGAATCCATTCCATATATTGAATATACCACAACACAATATATTTATTACCACATAAAATGTATTGAAGTATATCCCATAAAGTATATTGGGTATAACAATTATATTAATTAGATTAAGAATCCATTCCATATATTGAATATATCACAACACAATAATTTTATTACCACATAAAATGTATTAAAGTATATCCCATAAAGTATATTGGGTATAACATAAGACATCTATGCTTTTATAAAAAAAACATATAATTTGAAATATATTTTTGCACATGAAAATACATTACAACCATATTAATTTGTATGGTAAAAGTATGCATATATATTATTTATATACTTTCATATAAAAAATATGCATTTTCATTAATTATAATAATGTAGGAAAGCAAACGTTTTGTTCGCCATACTTGTATTTTGCAAGTGCCAATACATTATAAGTATATACATGGAAAACAAAGTAACACAACCTTATGTTCAACGTTTAAAGGATTAAAAGAGTACACAAAGATGTACATAAACAATAACATACCAAAAGTATGCATTTTTATAAAATCATAACAATAAGATAGAAGATACTCACATATAAATAAATGTATGCACTATGTATATATCTTCCAATATTCTTTTATAAAATACATATGCACATGTATTTTAAAAGTTGTCATGCTTTAAATAAGAAGCCCAACGATCGTGATCGACTTTTAGGCATATTGCATAAAATTATATCATAATTATATTAACTTGGATCAAGATCAAAAGCTAAACCGAGCCAAAAACTCACGACGACGTTTACGACTTAAGACTTAATTACTCTCCCCCTTATGGTTCACCATGCCCTTTTTACACTCTAGGTTGCATTGCGAGAATTAGTTTAGATTCTAGGTAGTGTCGACATGCAAGATAAACACAATTGAGTAATAAAAGCTTTTACCAGAGATGGAGACGTTACAAAACTCTCCCTCTTGGAATAACACCGTCCTTGGTGTGGTGTCACTTTTCACACTATTTTATCTGTGCATCTTTCTTTCCTGCATTTTTACCTTATGCAACCACAATCTCTTTCCAATATATGTTAACGATACAACAATTGTATAACAAAAACATCATAAAGATATGGTTTTTATGCCTGCAATGCTTATCTCCCGCATCGCTATACCCCCCTATCTTGGGCGATTGTGAATACTTTTCAATTCTGATACCAGTTCCACCTGGTTCACATGTTAGTTTCATAATATAAAACATAAAACTTCGGAGCCACATGCTCCCATGCACAATCATTTACTGTTTTACTGTGCTTGTTTAATTTACTTGCACTGTCTTGTTGACATTCCTCCATGTTAGTTTACAGTATACACATATTAAGTTTTGCAATGTTCTATTTAAAGTGGTTCAACTTCGGCCTTAAACTGCAATTGCCGAAATACAAGGATAACTAGCACCCCTAAGTGCTTTCATCTTATACTGTAACAACAACCACTGCCACACCAAGTGACCGTATCACATCCAATGTGTAAGAAAAACAATATACATGCATAATGCTATCAGTGTACTAAGTATGATGTTAAACCAATACATTACATGTACTTCAATCTTTTTACATTTAACAGTAACATTTCATTTGAGTAACCACTCTATGACACATTCAAGTATCTCAACAATACAAAATAAATCACAGTGTTTTCATTTCAACTTAGCTATTCATTAATTCACATATACGTGAATTTAAATAAACATATTTTTTTTGCCGCAAAATTTTGATTTGCGTACCTGTAGTATAACCATACCAGTCATAGCATCTTTGAATGCATCAGCAGGTGATCTCAATATTTTCCATTCAATCCCTCTCGCTTGCATTCCAAAAAATTCTCTTTCCCCTCAAGCCCTCTAGCTTTAGTCCAGGACAACTCTATTTCCCCTCAAGCCTTCTCGCTTGAGTTCATGAACTATTTTTCCCCTCAAGCCTCCTCGCTTGAGTCCAGGAACTCTATTTCTGCTCAAGCCTCCTCGCTTGAGTCTAGGAAAACCTTTTTCCCCTCAATCCCTCTCGCTTGAGTCCATGAACTCTCTTTTTCCCCTCAAGCCTCCTCGCTTGAGTCCATGAACTCTGTTTCCCCTCAATCCTCCTCGCTTGAGTCCAGGACAACCTTTTCCCCCTCAAGCCTGCTTGCTTGAGTCCAGGAAAATATTTTTCTACTCAAGCCACCTTGCTTGAGTCCAGGAAAAATTTCTAAGCCTCCTCGGCGTGCACGAAGCACAAAAATGGTACTCGACACCTTCTCAGTGTCATGCCCCTCAGGGCATGCATCGCGCACATGACGATGCCCAACACTCACCCAACACTCCTGATTTCCAGAGTTCTCCAGGGACTTTGATGATGCCCAACACTTACCCAGTGCTCCTGAGTTACAGAGTGCTCCAGGGACTTGTTCGTCACTAAAATCATGGAACCACCTCTAACAGGTAGTCAGGGTAAACACAGTGATCCTGCAAGCTTGGGGTAGTTCTCCTACCTACACACAATCAAGTGGCCAAGCCATACCCAACTGTAGGTGTTCCTTGTGATATGGACCAGTTTGGTACTCCCAAATCTGTCCTCAATCACATGTCTTCATGACCAGTTTGGTTCTCCCAAATCTGTCCTCATTTGTCTCAGGTTATTGTTCATGTGAAGGTGAGGGTTTTATTTTAATTTTAAGTTAGTGCTATCTTAAATTTTAAGTTAGCTTTATTTTAAAATGTAGGGTGCCTCCCTCTCCCTCCTGCTTGTCTTGCTAAGATGGGGGTTTTATTGTTTTTTTGGAGTTATCTTTCAAATTTCTCTTGATGCTCTCAAGATTTCCACTTTCTAGTCATAAGGTCTCATGTGCATGCAACAATGTCTCATAACATTGCATTGACGAACCCTTGGTTCTCATTGTGGCTCTAATGCCACTATCATGGCTAACTGGCTTGACATCACAAGCTGTAAGTTAGGCCTACTGCACATAACCATATATGAATTTCAACAACTATAAAGTGGCATTCGCTGATAGTGATTTTTGCGAAGCTCTTTTGATCTAGCGATTCTCTCGCCATTTATTAGCCTTGGCTCTTAACTGCCAAGCCCTTGCTTCGTGCGATCAATTCCTTGCACACAACAACCAATTATGCAATATTAGTTTAAGCCTCATGGATGCCAATAGTCAATCAAAGAAACATAATCATAATAACATTTTTATTGCAACTCAAAATATATGTCACAGCATCAAACATAAATGAGCCTATAGGTCCTAGAGTAGGAACCTTTGATCAGATACCATATGTAACATCCCAAAATCCTTGTCACTTTTAAGAGGAAGTGGGGATAATTTTATTTATTTATTTATTTTAAAACAACATACTATCAATATCCATACAATCATCAATTCACCTACCAAGGTGAATAACCTTTAGACAATCAGATACATAGATTTACTGCAATATGGAAAAGTAGCTTTACTGCAATATGGAAAAGTTCTTCCAAGCATAAATGCATGCAAACCAAGTTTCTCTTTATAACATTATAAAACAAATTTTAAGTAGAATTTCACTTTCAACTTCGTGTACCAACTTGGGTAAGAAATACCACACAATTACGAACTTGGTGCAACATAGAAGGACACTCCTTCTACACAATAAGTTAGCTCCATAACTCGATGTTATATTTAACACAACACTCTTAACTAGAGTCATTTAACATCAGAAGCATGCCTATGTACCATGAGTCTCCCATATATAAAAACCAAGATATACACACCCATCTTTCCATATAATGACATGCAATACATTAAATCAAATAACGAAAGATATATCACGGTGCGAAATACTTGCGGAGTGTTATCGGACAATCCACTCGAGCAGGATCTCCCTAGCTCAAAGTGAGTCTAGAACAAATAGAACAGGCTACTAATGCATTTCCTAGATATACTTAAGGATTGAGTACTAGATGTCTTACCTTTCACTACGCAATCCTTTCTCCTGAATGTTGCTCCACGTCTCACGGTCGTCAGATCCAAGCTGCAAGACTTGTAAAGATAAGAAACAAGAGAAACCAATAAAAGACATCTATACAATAAAAGACCTAAGTAAATAGTTAAGCATGTAAACTACTCAATATCATTACACACATGAACAACATTGGTGGAAAGCATTTGTATTACTGCAAATAGAGGAGTACATAATAGAGATATAGAACTACAACCGAGGCTTAATGCTGTAGCCCTTCTCTGACAAAGCCAATTGCCATATCCTTCCAAGGAAGTATGAGTTCTCCAATAGGTGAGTGGAGATGTTCTAAGAGTGATTTCACCAGCATGTAGATACCATAGCCTTCCTCCTTTTGGGATGGGAGTGAGCTTCATTTATATAGGACTAAATTTACAGGGTATGGATAGGATAGGTTGAGAGATGGTAAGAGAGGCTTAAGGAATCTCTCTAAAGGTTTGGGAACCGAGTGCCAACTCAACAAGCTTCCAGATGGACCTCGAAGAAGATATTTTTTTGATCTAACTGACTTCGTCGCACCCTGTAATGGAGCAAGGTGCGACGTCGCATGTTGCTAGTGTACAGCCTGCGACGACCCTCCAAAACTTAGCACAATTGGGTACAAATCGTCCCAGGATGATTTCTTAGTCCAAGTATCTTCAGGGGTGTATACACTGAATCTTATGATGAGTAGATTTTGGGTGTAATAGAATGCCCCCCAAAGCATGAAGCTGTTGAAGATGTACATGTGAAGTGCTTTGATAGAAGTAATGGCAATAGACTCGTCGGACGAAGGACACTGCTGCAGTACAACTGACTCTGAACTGACAATCTCATATGAAGTACAACATGGCTGCCGACCAATACATTGCAGATCCATGGTAGTAATGACCGACTGGACACAATCACAACTACTAAACACAAGCGTAGATCCGTGATGAGATGATAACACAACCACGACCAATACAAAAGTGGATCCATGTGATATAACTCAATACAAACTCCATCGCAACCTGGGTAAAACATGACTCCCCAGGGTCTTCAAGCTGAACCTGCAATGATACGAATCTATCCATGTGATTACAAATGTCTTGACGTCAAACATGGTAGAAACCACTTGATTACCGACCATTGATGTAAACTGTTAACAAGTGCGAGGGATATCACCATTGATGTCAATGATTCCCAAGGTATCATAGTACATATCATCAAGCGTGAATAAATGATTTGAAGTCGAACGTAGGATGCAATCTTTCAATCAAGAGTCAATGATGTAAACTCATGATGAAAGCAACATAACCTGCCATTGAGGCATGCGGGGCCAAGGTACTTGACTGGTTTCTAGATTCAATCCTCGGATAATGTGTTGAAGTCGACAAGGATGAATTCGTCGAAGGAGGGCCATGATGAATCCCCCATCAATCGACACGAAACACGACAAAAATGTATAAGGTAGATCGGACGGTACAATAACATGCAAGACTGACTCAGAGTAGACCGATGTGATGGCGAGCATACTGAATACAGATGATAAATGATAGACATATTCTTGAACATGGGCATGGAATGACTTGGCAGTATTGACACGACGAGTGTGACACAAATTCTTAAAGCGACTGATGATGGAAGCTTTTCTTTGAATGAATCAAAGGAGTGATAATACTTAGGAAATAAGTGGAACTCGAAGACAAACGGATGATCCAAGTGCTGTATGCAAATGCAGATGAGTGCCATGTTCAAGAATGACTACATACTGCCACTAATAAGGTATGTAACACAAACACTTTCCTTTTTCCCCATCATGAATGATGAATGCCTCATGTGTTTTTTACGAGCTTGATGAGGGTAACCAGATGCTTGGTATAGCTCATCTCATAGATGAGTCCAATACAAAATATTTTCCGAACCTGGGATATGAGGGGTTCGTCCCACGACGGGCCCTTAAATGTGAAAATTTTAATGAGCCCACAGAAGGTAAACTCGGTCGTCATTTGATGTTTAGAGAGTCTGAAAAGAACTAAAGGAGACTCCAATGGTCCTTTTTCATAAAGTTAGCCTCATTGCTCGAAAAGGGGTAAAACAACGCGGGAGAGGACTCTTCCAGTCATGATTGTCTGGAGTATACCTTTTTCGTAATTAGTGCCTACTGGTTCGAAAAAGGGGTAAACTATCACCAGGAAGACGACCATTCAAATACTTTAACAAGCGTGAACGCGACAAGTTCGCTTGGCAATCTTTTCATTTTTCGAGAGCCTGAAAATAGCTTAACGGTAGACTCTGGGGGGTGTCCTTTTCCATGGAAGTTTAACGAGCCCAGAAAAGTGATAAATCATAACTCGGTACTTGTTCTCATAGTTCTGTGAGTACGAGAACAAACGAAGAGTAAACTCATCATCATGCAATAATTACAGACTAACCGTTGCAAAAATAACGACAAAACATTCAAGGGAGTGTTCATACCTGTGATGATCGTTGTGATACGAGAAATGACACAAAAGACCACTTACAACTCCTGCACACTAGAAAATGTGTCAAATAGCCTCAAATATGACAAAAATGGTCAAAAACTATGATAAATGGCCCAAGATCATCAAAATATTCGAAAAGGAATATTCCATTCTATTTATAAATAGAAAAATGGGCCAAAATAGATTTCATTGTTTCATTTGCCAATTTGGGAGCAGAAGTACCAATTTGGAGCCAAAACTTTCTTTGCCGATTCTAGGAGCTACGATCTGCATTTCACCCACCGTCAGGAGTAGGTAAGCCTAAACTTCATCCAGCAACTTTCCAGTGGATTAGATTTTGTTTTTAGGTTCAATTTTTGGGTTTTTTGATGGATTCATGGAGGGCTACTGCGCTCTCAGCTCGTCGCAGTTGGCCCTTTTGGGAACTGCGACGAGACAACCCCGACGCAAGTCCCGAATGGGTAAAGTGCGACGACATTGCAATGTACGGAAAAGCACAGTGCGACGGCGTAGTTGCATTTCCCAAACATCAAAATGAATCCAAAAAAATGAACTTGTAGAGGTTGAAGTAGGATCTAACAGTGTTTAAATGTCCTTCTTGGCAGGTTGTTTGCTAGCCAACATGGTTTTAGAGTGGCGGGAAAGAGAACACGAGATAGAAGATGAACAAGCTGCCAATGATCCATAATGCATGGATGCCTTGATGAACTGTGGTTTGCTCAACTTCTTTGAGATTCAAGGGATGAGATCCCAAATCCCATTGCTATCACACATGCTTTAGAGTTGGAATGCGGCCCAATAGTATTTCATGATTGGTGAGTGTTACACCCAAAATCTACTCATCATCAGATTCAGTGTATACATCCCTGAAGATACCTGGACTAAGTAATCATCCTGGGAGGGTTTGCACTTAGTTCTGCAATCTTTTGAGAGGTCGTCGCAGGTTGCACATTAGAAACATGCGACGTCACATCTTGCTCCACTGCAGGGTGCGACGAGGTCAGTTAATGGGAAAAAATAGCTTATTCGAGATCCTTCTCAAAACTTGCTCATTTAGGGGCTTATCCTTGACCTCTAGGGGAGCTGGTACTTGACCCCTAACTCTTTGGGAGGATCCCCTATCTCTCTCCTACCATCTCTCAACCTATCCTATCCATACCCTATCCACTTAGTCCTATATAAGTGAAGCTCACTCCTATACCAAAAGGAGGAAGACTATGGTATCTACATGCCGGTGAAATCTCTCAAGACACCTCCATTCACCCATTGGAGAACTCATACTTCCTTGGAAGGATATGGAAATTGGCTTGGTCGGAGAAGGGCTACTGCGTTAAGTCTTGGTTGTAGTTCTATATCTCTATCATGTACTCCTCTATTTGCAGTAATACAAATGCTTTCCACCAATATTGTTCTCATGTGCAATGATATTGTGTAGTTTGCCTGCTTAACTGTTTACTTAGATCGCTTATTGTATAGATGTCTTTTACTGGTTTCTCTTGTTTCTTGTCTTGACAGGTCTTGTAGCTTGGATCTAACGACCGTGGGACGTGGATCAACATTTGGGAGAAAGGATTGCGTAGTAAAAAGGTAATACATCTAGTACTTGGTGCTTAAGTAGATCTAGGAAATGCACTTGTAGTCTGTTCTATTTGTTCTAGACTTACATTAAGCTAGGGAGATCCGGCTCGCGTCCACTTGAGTGGATTGTCCGATAACAAATATGGCGACCATACTGGGGAGTAGTGTTTGTCTTGTTTAGTGGTCATTAATCTGAGAGTCATTTTCAGTTGATTACTTGACACAAGCCTCTTTTATCATTTTTTCCATTTACTTCTTAGGATTGATTTCACTATCAGATCTTCACGTTGAAGATTTTGATTTGCTTCCTCTGAGTTTATACAAATCATTTTCAAGCCTGTTTATGGTTCATTGTTGAGAGATCTCATTCATTTTTGAATCTAGACCTCGCTTGTCGCACCTGGGAAGTAGAAACAGAGCGACACTGTGTCATTCTGAGTCTCTGTTCTTCACCTGTTAGTCACCCGCCGCATCCTTTACATTGGTATACTGCGACATCGTCGCACCTCCCGTGAAGGTAAACTGTGACATCGCACTGTGTGTAAGGGCAGAGTGCATCGATCTGTCAAAGGTTGGCATACAGGCATCCCTTCCCTCATTTGACAGTTTGAACCTTTGTTTGATGTATGAACTCTCTCTGTGCTGCAAGATCCAGCGAGAGACCCCATTTATGATTAGTGTGTTGAGAGTTTGGTTTCATTTGGATTGATTTTGGGTTCCGTCATGGACAAGTTTGAGTCAGGTTGTGGTGGATACTCTAGTCTCCTCTTCCTTCATCCGTTCACTCTTGCATTCCCTTCCTTCCGTCCCTGATCTGATCATCGCATTGGATCAACCTCCAGACCTCATTTACATTTGTTTTTAGCTTTGCTTGCTGTTGCTTGATTTTGAGTTAAGTGTGTTTTTCAGCTTGGATGAGTGCTTGTCTTTTCTTGAGTTTTCTGAATGTATGAGTGCTGCGGGTAGTGTTTTATTTTTAGTCATTTAGATCTGAAAGCAGAGTTGTTATCAAGTTTATTCTTTGATGCATCCATCGAAAAGATTAAAAGTGCTTCTTTCCCATTTTTTCTCAAAAAATTATTGAAGAAAGATTGTTGTGCATTGGAAAATTCTCGTTTATATTTTGGAAAAGTTGAATGAATGTATGATCTATTGTGTTTTTCTCGAATTATGAATCGCTCATCTTCTTGAAAGGTTCAAAGCACGCTTCGATTTTGAAAAAATTAATTCCATACTAAGGAAAGATAGATGCATTTTTAATTCTTATTGCTCTTAGATCGTTGAAAGTGAAATTGAAAAGCTTGCATATTTCATTTTAGAATCCTCTCTTTTCATCCTTTAGTGTCATTTTACTTTGAAAAGGAAAAGAAAATAAAAAGTTGTTTTGATTTGATTTAGTAGTGTTGTGTACTTTTGCATTTCACATAAAAGGAAAATAATACTTTCATTGTCAAATTTGTTTGAATTGGGAATTGTGTTGCATTGAGTTTGTTTTGGCAATATTATTGGAAAAAAAAAAGCTTTCTCCTTCCAATAGCTAGAATTCATTGAAAGAAAAGAATATTTTGTGCATGTAGCTAGGAATTGCATTATGCTTCTGATTATGTACTCACCTCATGCATTCACCTAACCGTCCAAGATAAAATTAACGATAGAACTAGGTAAATTTTTTAGCAAATGTGTGTAAGTTAGAGATGTGTTCCGGCGTCGTTAAGTGTGGCACCTGTCGTTATTTTCCAGCACTGTATCTCGGGGGTATTTTAGTCTTCCATGTACATCGATATATCTAGCTTCTTCACGTACCCACCAAGTACCATAATCCGTACTTGGAGTATATCGAAGGGTGTATCACGTATTCGACACGTATTTCGGAAGGTCTCTTTCCGAACAGTTGTGCATTAGATAGCATGACTATGGATTTGAGCTTCCACGTTCCTTACGTATATCGGGAGACACCATTAGGATTCCTGAAACCAACCGAGTTAACCATTTGTATGTCTTGGCAAAGCAATACACCGAGAACAACACTCGGGGAGATTAGCACGCACGTACTGTCCAGGTAATCGGGTATGCAGGAAAGGGTACGGTCCCAATCCTCCTTGTCGCGTCATATTGTTGGACTCTGCAGTATATCGCGATTTGCAATGCCTTGATAATCCCGTGAGGTTCCAGAATTTTAAATCTACTCTGTCACATAAGTTTGCTTGTTTCCTTAGTTTGCGTAGGTTTTTCTGGATTGCTTTTCTTTTAGCATACCCGTTAGGAGAAATGCTGTTTCAACCATCCTGGCTGATCATCCTGACACTCTGGTGGATTTTCCCTGGAGAAGGTCCCGCAGGATCTTAAACTTATCACCCGAATATCCCCTTAATCCGAAGGTTATTTCGAGGGTAAGAATGGATCACCGTAACGCGGTCGTAGTTACTGAAGTGGAAAACCCCACTTTGAATGTTGGAGGACTTTTGTTCCCACAAAATCCTCTAGATTCACCTACCTCTCATCCCTCGTAGGAGGGAGAATCACACATCCCCGCTTCACAAGGCCTTTCTCTCGTCATCTTGGGAGAAACTGGATCGTTGGAATAGATAAATCGGCCCCAGGACGACCCTACAGTAGCTGTTAGTCCTTCAACAACTTATTGGAAATCTTCTACAGACCACCTAGTGGCTCATTTTTCCATCTCATCCCCACCTCACTGGACTACTCCAGAGTTCTCTAGGCCTTACTATAGGCCTGAACTCGCCAAAATTTTTGGCCCCATTCATGAATGTTTGGAACAATTACGTATTAAAGGTGATGAGCTTCGAAGACAAAGTCTCTGGCAACACTCTGAAGAGTTCCATAATCGCCATTTCCAAATAAGATTTGACGATGAAAACATCCCAATTCATCCGATATCGTTTGGATCACCTGAACTACCCCACCACGTGACCACTAATGAGATTGGTCAACCCTCGCAAGAGTCTAGTCCTACACCTCAAGTGAACCGACCGGTGGAAGGACAACAGTCCAACAAACTTGTCACTACCACGGTTACTTTTCCAGTTCCTCCCCCACCTCAGAATTCAAGGGGAGGGTATTTCATTCCCACGGATTATCTTATTGGTAATGTTATTACTACAGTAGCTAGTCAACAACCTATGTTGGTTCAACCTCTGAATAGTGGTCAACCTGTTGTGGCTGGTGGGTAACCCCCGTTTCTTAACCAGAACATAGGCGGTGGAATCCCCAACGGATCTTCCGTTGGACCTTCTCAACCCGCTAGACCGTCCACCACGAGATTATCTCAGGTTGGAGGGCCGTCAAATGTAACTCAACCCTCATGGAGTCAAGCGTATCCAGGTTCTGTTAACCCTGCGCCTGGCCAATTTAATCCCGGAAATGCACCATATGGGATACTTTATCCCGTATATCCATACACTCTATGGGGGAAACAACCTGTGTTACAACACGGACCGCAACCGACTATCCCTCAAGTACCACCACCCCCGATCGATCCTCCCCCACCTCCTGTTGGAGGCGGCTGGCCCACACCTAACCCTGGTGGAGGCCCACCTCATTTCACCTACATCCCTCACCCCTCCGGTGGTGGCGGGAATGGTCCACCACGCCCTCCCAGCGGATGCGGCGGGGGACCACCCTATCATGGTGGAGGAGGACATTTCCCTTTGGGTGGCGGCAGTGGTCAACCACCCCCTCAGGTGGAGGCAGTGGAGGACCTAATTACTATGGTGGTGGAAGTGGTGGTGGAGACCTTCATCCTTCCAGCGGCAGAGGTGGTGGGGGCCCCCATTCTTCTGGCGGCGGAAGTGTTCCACCACCCCCTCCAGGTGTAGGTGGTGGTGGGCCACCTTATTACGGTTATGGACCCCCACCTCCTCCCGGTGGTGGCGACGGACCTCCACCCCCTCTCGGAGGTGGAGGTGGATCCCCACCCCCTCTCGGAGGTGGAGGTGGATCCCCACCTTATTGGAATGGACCACCTTATGGTGGTAGACCTCCTTATGGTTCGGGCGGCACACCCCCCTACAGTCAGTTTCATCCTGGTACACCTTACGGTCAGTATGGTCCTTACATGCCTTATCCGTATTATCAATACGTGCAGCCCAACCCACAGCTGCCCTTCCTGGCTACTTTGGACCTGCCTGACCTATCCCGTTTAACAACTGATCCTATTTACCACGGATCTAACTGGCCACCGATTCTGTTGAAACTTCCGTCTGATATCCCCAAGTTTGACGGCAAGACTGGTGAAGACCCTAAAAACCACGTGATGACATACCACTTATGGTGTTCATCTAATTCCTTAATGGATGATTCAATTCGTCTTATATTGTTTCAAAGGACTCTCATCGGTTCGGCTGCCAAGTGGTACATTGAATTGCCATCGCACTCTTTTCCTGATTTTGGCTCTCTTGCCATGAAATTTTCGACACATTTCCAACTGCCAATACGGTATGAGACTGGTACCGAGCTTTTAACCTCGCTCCGTCAGAATATCGCCACTCACATTTCGGATCACATCCACAAGTGGCGAAGGAGATGACGTCTCATTAAAGCTCCCATTCCAGATCAGCTCCTAGAAGACTGGTTCACAAAATCCCTCATACCTACCATAGCAAGAGACATTGCTAGGTGAGGTGCTGTCACTGAAGAACAAGCCATCGCAAGTGCCCATGTGTTAAACCTAGTCTACACTCAATCCGACACTTTGTTTGATATTCTACCTGACGCACCTCGTGACATTAGTGACCCTGCAAAACCAAATAAGGGACTCCAACCGGATGGAATCATTGGTTCCCTTAACACCCAGTCTGCTGCTAGAACTGTTGGATCATCCAACCCAAGTCCGGCTGGCCACAGCACCACCAAGTCCACCGCTCCTGCTGTAACTGAAGAGGTGAATTCTGTCCAATCAGCTTTATCTCAGAAGTCTGGCGGTAAGAAGAAGAACAAGGGGAAACCCAAAAAGTCTTCCACCCAACAGGAACAAAAGAGCACTCCTGACGATACCAAGCAGAAATAGAAACTAAAGTATCCTTGTTTACTATGTGGAGATGACCATTTCTCCAAAGAGTGTCCCCATAGAGACGAAGCACAAAAGTTTCTTAGGGGTAAACCAACTCCCGCAGTACTCAACGATCCGTTTCCTACTCAGAACCAACAGATGATTGCTCAAACCCCCCCAGCCCAGGGGGAACCATCCAATACTGTGCATGTTCTCATGCTGCGTAACAAGATGATCAATTTGAATACTCGCTCGTGATCTTACGAACCAGTCCCTTCGAAGGAATCCACTGGAAGCAATGTTGAAAAATATTTCGACTCCTTAACTGATGTCACTGTACCATCGACTTCTCTCACTATTGAGAAGCCCTCCTTAGACTCGATATTGCGACCGCCCAAGAGTACGATTCAAAAAGCTATTTTCAATCCTAATGCTCGAGCGACACAAAATTACAATATCATAGAGGAATTGGCACAAGCTCCTTGCACCATGTCTACCCTGGAAGTTTTGCAGAATTGTCCTAATCAACGCAAAACTCTCCTTGCAGCCATCGGTGCAGTCGACCCGGATTCCTCGAATACCATCATGTTCCGACTTGACAACCTTAAGTCGAGGCTCTCACACCAGCTCACATTCCAAGTTTCTACGAACATTGCTGGGAAGATTGTCCATCGTACCCTTTTAGACGAAGGTGCCTCCACTTCTGTCATGTCGATCGCATGTTGGAGAGCCATCGGCTCCCACGAATTGAATCGTTCTCCTACCACGTTGAAAGCATTTTACGGGCGTGGCTTTCAACCTCATGGACTCTTACAATCTATTGCAGTTGAGTTGGGAGGAAAGACCGTAACCATTAACGTGGAAGTGGTCTCGGCCCCGATAGATTATAATCTCTTGCTTGGTCGCAATTGGTTTTACACCATGCAGGCGGTAGCCTCTTCAGTCTTCCGCATAGTACAATTCCCCCACCAAGGACGAATTGTTACTATCTACCAATTAGACTTTTGTACACTAGACGCCACTACTCATCCTGGTGACCATGTTCCTTCCATTGGACAAATGTCAAAACAATATGAGAGTATAGGGGTTGGCCTTTTGAAAGATTCATCTCTCATGGGAATTTTTCCAGCCGCGGACCCCCCTAATCATGTTTCTATGGTTAACATGGTCTCCATAGAGATTTCATCTCACTCAAACGATGCTTGTCTTGTACCGGACGAAGCCACAACACACCTGTTTGGAGACATAATGCCTCTTTCACCCGTTGAAAGTATTTACGAGGCTATCCAATCAGCACCGGAGGACCATTTAACCATGGCCTCTCCATCTTGTTCTCTACGACGGACATCATCTCTACCTGAGCTCTTACTTTAGACTTTTCATTCAGACGAGTCCATCATGGAAGTAATGAATATTGACGACAGTCCGTGGGATGATCTCCACCATAGGTCATCTTTTCTTCCTCCTTTGGAGTACATAGAGGACAACATTCACACCCTCTTTTCACCAGATATCTACCCATCCCCTCATTCCCCCATCCTTACATGTCTTACAGACACAGAGGGAAACTTGGCCAACATTGAGCCAACCACCCCGGTAGAAATCTCGGTGAAACCAGGTATAGTGGAACACATTCGCATAGGCCAGAAGTGTTCTCCTGAAGAAATCGCTGTTAGCACGGCCTTGTTCAAGCAATTTCGAGACGTATTTGCTTAGTCCTATGAGGAGATGCCTGGGATAAACCCCGCAATTGTTTCTCATGAAATAAAAACCTATCCCGACATCAAACCTGTACGCCAAAAGTTGTGACCGGTACACCCCCGGAAGATTGCGGCAATTAAGGCAGAAATTGAAAAGCTCTTAAAGGTTGGTTTTATTTATCCTATCCCATTGACGGATTGGGTCTCAAACGTCGTTCCTCTGAAAAAAAAGCAGGGCACCATCTGTGTCTGTGTCGATTATCGGGACTTTAATCAGGCTTGTCCGAAAGACAACTACCCGACCCCCTTCGTCGACTTTATCATCAACAACTGTGCCAGAAGTGTCATCTTCTCATTCATGGATGGATTTTCTGGTTACAACCAAATTGATATAAACCCAGCTGACCAACATAAGATGGCTTTCATCTACCCATGGGGAACGTTTGCATACCGCAAAATCCCGTTTGGCCTTAAAAATGCTGGCGCCATGTTTCAGCGGGCTATGTCGTATGCCTTCCATGACATTAAGGACTTTGTGGAACCTTACTTGGATGATCTCCCTGCTCATTCAAAGCAGTTGGAGTTCCACATTGATCATCTGACGGCCATTTTCCTCAGATGCAGATGGTACAATATCCGTCTGAATCCTCATAAGTGTATCTTTTGCATTGAGTCTGTATGCCTCTTAGGATTTATCGTTTCGAAGGATGGGATCCGCATTGATCCCTTAAAGGTGGAGGCCATCATCAACCTACCACTCCTGATTGATGTGACGAAACTTCAAAGTCTCCAAGGGAAGGCGACTTATTTAAGACGTTTTGTTTGCAATTTCGTGGAGAAGACTCAGGGGTATATGAGACTGCTCAAGAAGGACGTCCCGTTCATTTGGGATGACCAAGATCAAAAATCCTTCGACAATATCAAACATGCCATCACGCATGGCCCTGTGCTCCAACCTCCTAATTATTATCAAGATTACATCCTATATCTCGTCGCTTCTGCTAGCACTATCACCATGGTTTTGGTACAGGAGGATCAAAATGCCCAGGAACATTTAATATACTATGCAAGTAAGGGTCTAGCCGATGCTGAAACTAGATATTCACATGTCGAAAAACTCGCATTCGCGGCGGTCATCGCCGTCCAGAAGTTCCATCACTACATCCTGCTCCGCACCACCACTATCATCGTCGACTCGAACCCCATGTACCACATACTGACATGTCAAGTGTTTGGGGGCAAGTATTCACGTTGGATTGTGATACTGCAAGAATTTGATCTTCTTTTCGAGAGAGCTAAGTCTAAGAAGTGTTTGGTGTTTTCCGAGTTCATTTGCGACCTTCCCCGTCCTGATGCAGAAGTTGAGCACAATGACTCCTTTCCAAATGAATCATTGTTTCTTATCAGTACGACTGATCCGTGGTATGGAGATATCTTATTGTATCTTCAAACCCAATGCTTCAACCCTCAACTTTCTCACGACGACCATCGTAAGATACATCACCATGCAAAGTATTATTTAATCATCATTGATACTTTGTATCGCCGTGGCATTGATTCAATTATTCGACGTTGTCTCACTCACGATGAGGCTGAACACGTTCTGAATGACTGTCACGCTGGGGCATGTGGCGGTCACCTCTCTGGGATGGCTATAGCCTAGAAGATTCTACGTGCAGGATATTTCTGGCCTACTATCTTCAAAGATTGTATTGAGGCCGTAAAAAATGTCCTCCTTGCCAACACTTCCATACGAAGAAGCGCACTCATCTTGCCCCATTACATCCGGTTATTGCCATTGGCCCATTCGCAAAATGGGGCATTGATTTTATGCATTTTAAGCCTACCTCGGCCGGGGGGCATAGTTACATAATTGTAGCTGTGGATTACTTTACAAAGTGGACCAAAGCTATGCCTACATACCAGAACGATGGCAAAACCGCCACACTCTTCATGTTCAATCATGTAATAGCACGGTTTGGAGTTCCTCAAGCAATTGTTACCGATCATGGTTTTCATTTTTAGAACCACATGGTTGATGAATTGAGCGACAGGTTGGGTTTTCTCCATGAAAATTCAACACCCTACTACCCGCAATCCAATGGATAGGTCGAGGCCATTAACAAGGTATTGAAAACTATGATCCAAAGGATGGTAGGGACACATAAGACCAATCGGCACAACATGCTCTTTTCAGTGTTATGGGCCTACCGAACTTCTGTCAAAACCGCCACAGGCTTCACTCCTTTCCAATTGGTATATGGATTGGAGGCTGTCCTACCAATAGAGTGTGAAATTTCGTCTCTACAACTCGCTGTCGAACTTCTTCCTAACACTACTGCTGAGGAAGAACGTCTCTTGCACTTAGCAAAACTTGATGAGTCTCGCCGAGATGCCACTCTTGCTAATGAAGCGCACAAGAAACGCATCAAATCCCAATACAATAAGTCAGTTGAACTTCATATATTTAACGAGGGTGACCTGGTCCTCACTTATGACCAGAATCACGACAAACTAGGAGCAGGAAATTTCGAGTCCATGTGGCATGGACCTTACGTTGTAAAACGTGTGTTGGAAAAAGGTGCTTACGAGCTTGAAGACTATGACGGAATCTCTTTGGGTGAACCCCGCAATGGGATTTACTTGAAGAGATACTATGCTTGATCTCTCATGCATAGACTTGCTTGTATATACTATACATGGCGTGTTTTTTGTGTGGTGTGACGCATTTATTTTTCGAGTGTCTTTTGATCTTGTTTCTGCTTCTTATACCATGTTCTGTCTGCGTGTGCAGATGGCAACGTGCTATGGATTCGCGGACGGCGCCAGCCGGCATACTCGTAACCTTGCTTCGGGAGCCTGGGTACTATATTCCCCAACAGGTGAGCTCATTAGCTCAGGAGGAAGTTTCCTAGGGTTTGTGACCAACAATGCCGCAGAGTATCAGGCAGTAATCAGAACCCTAGCTAACGCCATTTTCTTGGGTATGAACCACATTGTCATCCACATCGATTCTCAATTAATGGTTTCCCATCTTAACCGGGTGTATGCCATCCGTGATCCCACCTTACTCCGTCTCTTCAGATGAGTACGTCTCCTGGAAAGGTCATTTGAATCTGTTCAATACCTGCACATTCCACGAGAGTTAAACACAGTTGCTGACTCGATGGCCAATTTCATTTTGGATTGGTACATTGCACACACAAAATATTCATAATATGTAAAAGCATTCACAACATGTAAATAATGTAATGTATAAAAGAAAACATGTAAACAAGATCACATCACTAATCATTTTAAAAACACATAATGTATGAATCGTCGATAATGTCTTTATATATATATCGCCCAAAAAGTAGTGCTGGTACAAAATCTGAAGCACGATGGATTTCAGTGAGTCTCTACAAAAATCTGAAGCATCATAGCTTTCAATAGTACAAAATCTGAGGCCTCTAAGCTCTCAGTACAAGTATAGTAGTGTCATCAGGCCTGACGCCTGACCTGTACACCACCCCTAGCTCGAACAGCTTGCTATCACTGGGTGAGGAAACAGTCCACGGTCCGAGCCACCTTGTGGAGTAAGGTGTTGAAGAAAACGGACGCTCCAACCCCAAATCTCTGCATGGGCTTCGGTAAGTCATCAATAGATGGCTCTGGTACCTCCACACTCAACTGGGATAGGTTCCTGTACACCTCCTCCATCTCCTCAATGGCAGCATAAGCACCTACAGGAACGACTGCCTCCCCGCCTCTGTCTCTCCTCGCCAGAAGGGAGAGACCCACCAGCCATACGGGGCCCACATCTACACACACATATTACATACTTGTCAGCACTACATCAAAAAAATGATATAATATACAAAACTAAAAATACAAGGGTTTTGTTCTCACCTATGTCACCCCATGCTGCACTCTCCGATAGCACCAAGTTGGGATCCTCTCGGAAGTCCGTGCCACTGTATGGAAAGTCCTCGACCATGAGTAACTGGCCCTCTAGCCAGCTGAAAAACTTGGGACCAAAGATAATGATGGTCCCACCACCATGATGGGTCATGACCTCAGCCCATCTGAGCATATGGGGATCCCTGGGGTCCCTGTCATCAAGTAGCAACTACGGACGTAGAAGAGGAATCCGCTCCAAGAGGAACTATACTATGATCGATCCATACCCAAAATGCTTGAGCTCCCCTGGCCGACACTTGGTCAGCTGCGCTCAGATGTTTGTGAGGACACCCTCGCACTAGCTGAAAACCATGGGGGACATATAGTCCTCCGCATACAACATCTGGGTCCTCGTAGCCGTGTGTGGGGCTTGACTACCCACCACCCTAGTAATGGTAAGCAATATAGTCCGCAGTGGACGACTCACCACATCCCTGATGAGAACCTTCCCGCTGGAAGGACGAGAAGTAGAAACACAATGCTGCGACACCATGTCCTCAACTGTACGGTCACTGGCCCGTGTTCCAATAAGATGTACAATGTCCTCCCTTCGGGACAAACCGATAAGAAAGTAGATATCCTCAATGTCTATCGTGAGGATATGCTCACCAATCACAAAGTACTGCAACTCTGGAGCATGTGTGTTAGTAGTGGGATCTGGGATCTCATCCCCTGAATCTCAAAGAACTTCAGTAACCCGCAGTTTCTCAAAGCATCCACGCATTGTGGATTGTTCGCAGCTTGTTCATCTTCGAGTTCATGTTCTCTCTCTCGCCACTCCAATACCATATTGGCTAGCTGATAACCTACCAAGAAGGACATTTAAACACTATTAGGTCCTGCTTCAACCCTCAGAAGTCCATTTTTTGAATTCTTTTTGATGTTTGGATTGTGGTTCTCCGTCGTCGCACTGTACGTTTAGGTACAGTGCGATGTCGTCGCACCTCTTGTATTCAAGGCTTGCGACGACTCGGTCTCGTCGCAGGTCCTGAAAGGGCAACCTGCAACGAGCCGAGGGCACATGAAGCCCTCCATAACACCATCAAAAACCCAAAAAATGGACCTAAAAGCAAAAACTAAACCACTGGAAAGTTGCTGGATGAAGTTTAGGCCTACCTGATCCAGACGGTTGGTGAAATGGCGGATCGTAGCTTCCAAAATCGACAAAGGAAGTTTTGGCTCCAAATTGGTACTTCTCCACCCAAATTGGCAATTTGAACAATGAAATGTATTTTTGGCCCATTTTTCTATTTATAAATAGAATGGAATATTCCTTTTCAAATATTTTGATGCTTTTGGGCCATTTTATATAGTTTCGACCGTTTGTCATTATATTTGGGACTATTTGACACTTTCTCTAGTGTACAGGAGTCGTAAAGTGGTCTTTTGTGCCGTTTCTCGCATCAACAATGGTAACTACAGGTATGAACCCCCCTTTGAATGTTTTGTCATTATTAGTTTTAGTTAGTCGTAATTATTGCATGAGGACGCGTTTACTCTCCGTTTGTTCTTGTACTCACGAAACCATGAGAACAAGTACCAAGTTATGATTTATCACTTTTCCGGGATCGTTAAACTTCCACGAAAAAGGACACCCCCCGGAGTCTACCGTTAAGCTCTTTTCAGGCTCTCGAAAAACGAAAAAGATTGCCAAGCGAACTTATCGTGTTCACGCTTGTTAAAGTATTTGAATGGTCGTCTTCCTGGTGATAGTTTACCCCTTTTTCGGACCAGGAGGCACTAATTACGAAAAAGGAATACTCCATCCAATCATGACTGGAAGAGTCCTCTCCCGTGTTGTTTTACCCTTTTTCGGGCGATGAGGCTAACTTTACGAAAAAGGACCATTGGAGTCTTCTTTAGTTCTTTTCAGACTCTCTAAACATGAAATGATGACCGAGTTTACCTTCTATGGACTCGTTAAAATTTTCACATTGAAGGGCCTGTCATGGGATGAACCCCTCCTATCCCAGGTTCGGAAAATATTTGGGATTGGACTTATCTATGAGATGGGCTATACCGAGCATTTGGTTACCCTCATCAAGCTCGTAAAAAACACATGAGGCACTCATCGTTCATGATGGGGAAAAAGGAAAGTGTTTGTGTTACATACCTTAGTGGTAGTATGTAGTCGTTCTTGAACATGGAACTCAACTGCATTTGCATACAATACTTGGGTCATCTTTTGTCTATGAGTCCTCACTTACTTTCTGAGTCTCGTTACTCCTCTGAGTCATTCGGAGAAAGATTCCATCATCAGTTGCATTAGAAGTTTGCGTCATTCTCATTGCGTCAATACTTCCAAGTCATGCCATGCCCATGTTCAAGAACACGTCTATCATGTATCATCTACAGTCAGTACACACATCGTCATGCCGTTGTTACTTTGAGTTAGTCTTATATGTTACTGTACCATCCGATCCACTCTACACATCTTTTGTCGTGTTTCGTGTCGATTGATGGGGGATTCATCATGGCCCTCCTTCGACGGATTCATCCTTGTCGACTTCAACACATCATCCGAAGATTGAATCTAGAAACCAACCAAGTACCTTGGCCCTGCATGCCTCAATGGCAGGTTACCTCGCTTTCATCATGAGTTTATATCATTGACTCTTGATTGAAAGATTTCATCTCGCGTTCGACTTCAACTCGTTTATTCACGCTCGATGATATGTACTGTGATACCTTGGGAATCGTTGACATCAATGGTGATCTCCCTCGCACTTGTTAACGGTTTACATCAATGGCCGGTAATCAAGTGGTTTCTATCATGTTCGACGTCAAGACATTTGTAATCACATGGTTAGATTCGTATCATTGCGGGTTCAGCTTGAAGACCCTGGGGAGTCATGTTTTACCCAGGTTACGATGGAGTTTGTATTGAGTCATATTACACGGATCCACTTTTGTATTGGTCATGGCTGTGTTATCATCTCATCATGGATCTATGCTTGTGTCTAGTAGCCATGATTGTGTTCAGTCGGTCATTACTACCATGGATTTGCAATGTATTGGTTGGCAGCCATGTTGTACTTCATATGAGATTGTCATTTCAGAGTCAGTTGTACTGCAGCAGTGTCCTTCGTCTTACGAGTTTATTGCCATTACTTCTTTCAAAGCACTTCACCTTCACCTGTATATCCTTAACAACTTCATGCTTTGGGGGGCATTCCGTTACACCCAAAATCTACTCATCATTAGATTCAGTGTATACATCCCTGAAGATACCTGGACTAAGTAATCATCCTGGGAGGGTTTGCACTAAGTTCTGTAATATTTCGAGAGGTCGTCGCAGGTTGCACACTAGCAACATGCGACGTCGCATCTTGCTCCACTGTAGTGTGCGACGAGGTCAGTTAATGGGAAAAAACAACTTATTCGAGATCCTTCTCAAAACTTGCTCATTTAGGGGCTTATCCCTTACCTCTAGGGGAGCTGGTACTCGACCCCTAACTCTTTCGGAGGATCCCCTATCTCTCTCCTACCATCTCTCAACCTATCCTATCCATACCCTATCCACTTAGTCCTATATAAGTGAAGCTCACTCCTATCCCAAAAGGAGGAAGACTATGGTATCTACATGCTGGTGAAATCTCTCAAGACACCTCCATTCACCCATTGGAGAACTCATACTTCCTTGGAAGGATATGGCAATTGGCTTGGTCGGAGAAGGGCTACTGTGTTAAGTCTTGGTTGTAGTTATACATCTCTATCATGTACTCCTCTATTTGTAGTAATACAAATTCTTTCCACCAATATTGTTCTCATGTGCAATGATATTGTGTAGTTTACCTGCTTAACTATTTACTTAGATCGCTTATTGTATAGATGTCTTTTACTGGTTTCTCTTGTTTCTTGTCTTGATAGGTCTTCCATCTTGGATCTGACGACCGTGGGACGTGGATCAACATTCGGGAGAAAGGATTGCGTAGTAAAAAGGTAAGACATATAGTACTTGGTCCTTAAGTAGATCTAGGAAATGCACTTGTAGTTTGTTCTATTTGTTCTAGACTCACATTGAGCTAGGGAGATCCGGCTCGTGTCCGCTCGAGTGGATTGTCCGGTAACAGTGAGCACATCCTCATAATAGATGTTGAGGACATCTATTTTCTCACAGGTCTGTCCCGAACAAGGGAACCTATACATCTTACTGTAACACGGGCCGATGACCGCACAGTTGATGACATGGTGTCACAACATTGTATGGCTCTTTCTTGATCTTCCAGTGGGAATATTCTTATCAGGGATGTGGAGAGCCGCCCACTACGTACCATATTGATTACTATTACTAGAGCGGCAGGTAGCCAATCCCCACACATGGATACTCGAACTCAGATGCTTTATGCGGAGGACTGTATGTCCCACATGGTTTTCAACTGGTTCGAGGGTCTCCTCGCAAACCTCCGAGCTCAGTTGACCAAGTGTCGGCGGGGAGAGCTCAAGTAGTTTGGTTATGGATCGATCGTGGTATCACTCCTCTTGGAGCTGATCCCTCTCTTGTGTCCACAGGTAGTACTAGATGACAGGGAGCCTCGAGATCCCCACATGCTCAGATGGGCTGAGGTGATGACTCGTCATGGTGGAGGACCTATCGTCAGTTTTGGTCCCGAGTTCTTCAGCTGGCTGGAAGGCCAGTTACTCATGGTTGAGGACTTCCCGTACAATGGTACAGATTTCAGAGAGGATCCTGACTTGGTGCTGCCTGAGGATGCAGCATGGGGTGACATACGTGAGAACAAAAAACCCTTGTACTTTTAGTTTTGTATATTTATCATTTTTTTGATCTAGTGCTGACAAGTATATAACATGTGTGTGCAGATGTGGGGCCCGTACGGTCGGTAGGGATTTATCTCCTGGCGAGGAGAGATAGAGGAGGGGAAGTAGTTGTTCCCCAAGGTTCCTGATCCAGCAATAGATGACCTACCGAGACCTATGTAGAGGTTTGGGGTCGGAGCGTCCGTACGCTTCAATGCCCTACTCTGTAAGGTGGCGAGGACCGTGGATTGCTTTCTCACTCAGCGACAGCGGGCTGTCCGTGCTAGGGGTGGTGTACGGGTCAGGCGTCAGGCCTGATGACACTATTATAATTGTACTGAGAGTTTAGAGGCCTCATATTTTTTACTATTGAAAGCTATGATGATTTATATTTTGTAGAGACTCACTGAAAGCCATCGTGCTTCAGATTTTGTACCAGCACTACTTTTGAGCGATATATATATATATATATATATAGACATTCTCGACGATTTAGACATTATGTGTTTTAAAATGATGAGTGATGTGATCTTGTTTAAATGTTTGCTTTTATACATTACATTATTTACATGTTGTGAATGCTTTTACATATTATGAATATTACGTGTGTGTGATTTACCAATCCAAAATGAAGTTGGCCATCGAGTCAACAACTGTGTTTAACTCTCGTGGAATGTGTAGGTGCTGAATGGATTCAAATGACCTTTCCAGGAGACATACTCGTCTGAAGAGACAGAGTAAGGTGGGATCACGGATGGCGTAAACCCGGTTAAGATGGGAAACCACTAATTGAGAATCCATGTGGATGACAATGTGGTTCATACCGAAGGAAATGGCGTTAGCTAGGGTTTCGATTACTGCCTGATATTCTGCGTCATTGTTGGTTGCAAACCCTAGGCAACTTCCTCCTGAGCTAATGAGCTCACCTGTTGGGGAATATAGTACCCAGGCTGCCGAAGAAAGGTTATGGGTAAGTCGGCTGGCGCCGTCCGCGAATCCACAGCACGTTTCCATCTGCACACACATATAGAACATGGTATAAGGAGCGGAAACAAGATCTAAAGACACTAAAAAATAAAAGCATCACAACACACACATAAACACAAAAAACATGCCATGTACAGTATATACAAGAAAGTCTGAGCGTGATGAATTTAGGCATATTATTTCTTCAGGTAAATCCCATTGCGGGGTTCACCCAAAGAGATTCCGTCATAGTCTTCAAGCTCGTAAGCTCCCTTCTCCAAAACACGTTTGACTATGTAAGGTCCATGCCACATGGATTCGAACTTTCCTGCTCCTAGTTTGTCGTGCTTCTGGTCATAGGTTAGGACTAGGTCACCCTCGTTAAAGATACGAGGTTCAACTGACTTGTCGTAATGGGCTTTGATGTGTTTCTTGTGCGCTTCATTAGAAAGAGCGGCATCTCGGCAGGACTCGTCAAGTTTTTCTAAGTGTAGGAGACGTTATTCCTTAGTAGTAGTGTTAGGAAGAAGTTCGACAACGAGTTGTAGAGATGTAATTTCGCACTCTATAGGTAGGACAGCCTCCAATCCATATACCAATTGGAAGGGAGTGAAGCCTGTGGCGGTTTTGATGGAAGTTCGATAGGCCCATAACACTGAGAAGAGCATGTTGTGCCAATTGGACTTATGTGTCCCTACCATCCTTTGGACCATAGTTTTCAAGACCTTGTTAATGGCCTCGATCTATCCATTGGACTCCGGGTAGTAGGGTGTTGAATTTTCATGGAGAAAACCCAACCTATCGCTCAGTTCATCAACCATATGATTCTGAAAATGGGAACCATGATCGGTAAGAATTGCCTGAGGAACTCCAAACTGTGTTATTACATGATTGAACATGAAGAGTGTAGCGGTTTTGCCGTCATTCTTGTATGTAGGCATAGCTTCGGCCCACTTTGTAAAGTAATCCACAACTACAATGATGTAACTATGCCCTCTGACCGAGGTAGGCTTACAATGCATAAATTCGATTCCCCATTTTGCGAAGGGGCCCACGGCAATAACCGGGTGTAATGGGGCGGGATGGGTGCACTTCTTCGTATGGAAGTGTTGTAAAGGAGGACATTTTTTTACTGACTCAATACAATCTTTGAAGATAGTAGGCCAAAAATATCCTGCGCGCAAAATATTCTGGGCTGTAGCCATCCCAGAGAGGTGACCGCCACATGCCCCAGTGTGACAGTCATTGAGAACGCATTCAGCCTCATCGTGAGTGAGACAACGTCGAAGAATTGAATCAGTGCCACGAACTTCTCGACGGCGATGACTGCCGCGAATGTGAGTTTTTCGACATGTGAATATCTAGTTTCAGCATCAGCCAGACCCTTACTTGCATAGTATATTACATGTTCTTGGGCGTTTTGATCCTCCTATACCAAAACCATGGCGATAGTGGTGATAGAAGCGGTGAGATATAAGATATAATCTTGATAATAATTAGGCGGTTGGAGCACGGGGGCATGCGTAATGGCATGTTTGATACTGTCGAAGGATTTTTGAGCTTGGTCGTCCCAAATGAATGGGATGTCCTTCTTGAGCAGTCTCATGTACCCCTGAGTCTTCTCGGTGAAATTGCAAACAAAACGTCGTAAATAAGTCGCCTTCCCTTGGAGACTTTGAAGTTCCGTCACATCAGTCGGGGGTGGTAGGTTGATGATGGCCTCCACCTTTAAGGGATCAATGTGGATCCCATCCTTCGGAATGATAAATCCTAAGAGGCATCCGGACTCAACGCAAAATATACACTTATGAGGATTCATATGGATATTGTACCATCTGCATCTGAGGAAAATGGCCGTCAGATGATCAATGTGGAACTCGCGCTGCTTTGAATGAGCAGGGAGGTCATCCAGGTAAGGTTCCACAAATTCCTTAATGTCATGGAAGGCATACGACATAGCTCGCTGAAATGTGGCGCCATCATTTTTAATGCCAAACGGGAGTTTACGGTATGCAAACGTTCCCCACGGGAAGATGAAAGCCGTCTTATGTTGGTTGGCTGGGTTGATCTCAATATGGTTGTAACCAGAAAAGCCATCCATAAATGAGAAGATGACGCTTCTGGCACAATTGTCGATAATCTGGTCGATGAAGGGGGTCGGGTAGTTGTCTTTCGGACAAGCCCGGTTAAGGTCCCAATAATCGACACAGACACGAATGGCACCCTGCTTTTTGTTCATAGGGACGACATTTGAGACCCAATCCTTCAATGGGACAGGATAAATAAAACCAGCCTTTAAGAGCTTTTCAATTTCTGCCTTAATTGCCGCAGTCTTCCGGGGGTGTATCGGTCGCAGCTTTTGGCATACAGGTTTGACGTTGGGATAGGTTTTTGTTTCGTGAGAAACAATTGCGGGGTCTATCCCAGGCATCTCCTCATAGGACCAAGCAAATACATCTCGAAATTGCTTGAATAAGGTCGTGCCAGCGGCTATTTCTTCAGGGGAACGCTTCTAGCCTATGCGAATGTGTTCCACTATACCAGGTTTCACCGAGATGTCTACCAGGGTGGTTGGATCAATGTTGGCCAAGTTTCCCTCCGTGTCCGTAAGACATGTAAGGATGGGGGAATGAGGGAACGGGTAGATATCTGGTGAAAAGAGGGCGTGGATGTTGTCCTCTATGTACTCCAAAGGAGGAAGAAAAGATGACCTATGGTGGAGATAATCCTGCAGATTGTCGTCAATATTCATTACTTCCATGATGGACTTGTCTGAATGAAAAGTTCGAAGTAAGAGATCAGATAGAGAGGACATCCGTCGTAGAGAACAGGGTGGAGAAGCCACTGTTAAATGGTCCTCCGGTGCTGATTGGATAGCCTCATAAATACGTTCAGTGGGTGACAGAGGCATTATATCTCCAAGCAGGTGTGTTGTGGATTCATCTGCTACAAGCCAAGCATCGTTAGAGTGAGATGAAATTTTTGTGAAGATCATGTTCACAGTAGCAACATGATTAGGGGGGTCTGCGGCTAGAAAAACTCCCATGAGAGATGAATCTTTCAAAAGGCCAACCCCTATACTCTCATACTGTTTTGACATTTGTCCAATGGAGGGAACATGGTCACTAGGATAAGTAGTAGCGTCTGGTGTACAAATATCTAATTGGTCAATAGTGAAAATTCGTCCTTGATGGGGAAATTGTACTATGCGGAAGACTGAAGAGGCTACCGCCTGCATGGTGTAAAATCAATTGCGACCAAGCAAGAGATTATAATCTATTGGGGCTGAGACCACTTCCACGTTAACGGTTACGGTCTTTCCACCCAACTCAACTGCAAGAGCTTGTAAGAGCCCATGAGGTTGAAATCCATGCCCGTCGAATGATTTCAACATGGTAGGAGAACGACTCAATTTGGGGGAGCCAATGGATCTCCAACAGGCGATCGACATTACAGAAGTGGAGGTGCCTTCATCTAAAAGGGTATGATGGACAATCTTCCTAGCAATGTTCACAGAAACTTGGAATGCGAGCTGGTGTGAGAGCCTCAACTTAAAGTTGTCAAGTCAGAACATGATGGTATTCGAGGAATCGGGAACGACTGCACTGATGGCTGCAAGGAGAGTTTTGCATTGATTAGGACAATTATGCAAAACTTCCAGGGTATACATGGCGCAAGGAGCTTGTGCCAAGTCTTCTACGATATTGTAATTTTGTGCTTCCTGAGCGTTCGGTTTGAAAACGTCTTTTCGAATCGTACTCTTGGGAGGTCGCAATATCGAGTCTAAGGAGGACTTCTCAATGGTGAGAGAAGTTGATGGTACAGTGACATCAGTTAAGGAGTCGGAAGCGTTTTCAGTATTACTTCCAGTGGATTCCTTCGAAGGGACCGGTTTGTAAGATCGCAAGCAATTGTTCAAATTGATTGTTTTGTTACGCATCATGAGAACATGCGCGGTATTGGATGGTTCCCCCTGGGCTGGGGGGGTTTGAGCAATCATCTGCTGGTTCTGAGTAGGAAATGGATCATTGAGGACTGCGGGAGTTGGTTTTCCCCTAAGAAACTTTTGTACTTCGTCTCTATGGGGACATTCTTTGGAGAAGTGGTCATCTCCACACAGTAAACAAGGATACTTTAGTTTTCGTTTCTGCTTGGTATCATCAGGAGTGCTCTTTTGTTCCTGCTGGGTGGAAGAATTTTTGGGTTTCTTCTTGTTCTTCTTTTTACCGCCGGACTTCTGAGTTGAAGCTGATTGGACATAATTCACCTCTTCGGTTACAGTAGGAGCGGTTGACTTGGTGGTGCTGTGGCAAGCCGGAGTCGGGTTGGATGATCCGATAGTGCTGGCAGCAGGATGGGTATTAGGGGAGCCAATGATTCCATCAGTTTGGAGTCCCTTATGTGGTTTCGCAGGGTCATTAACGTCACGGGGTGTGTCAGGAAGAATATCAAACAAAGTGCCAGATTGAGTGTAGACTAGGTCTAGTACATGGGCACTTGCGATGGCTTGTTTTTCGGTGACAACACCTCGCATAG
Source organism: Larix kaempferi (assembly GCA_027924585.1). Classification (NCBI taxonomy): domain Eukaryota; kingdom Viridiplantae; phylum Streptophyta; class Pinopsida; order Pinales; family Pinaceae; genus Larix; species Larix kaempferi. The sequence continues at coordinate 16,319,280 of BSBM01000825.1, read as the reverse complement.
CATAGTCTCTTGCTATGGTAGGGATGAGGGATTTTGTGAACCAGTCTGCTAGGAGATGATATGGAATAGGAGCTTTAATGAGATGTCGTCTCCTTCGCCATTCGTGGATATGATCCGAAATATGAGTGGCGGTATTCTAACGGAGCGAGGTTAAAAGCTCGGTACTAGTTTCATACCGTATGGGCAGCTGGAAATGTGTCAAAAAGTTCATGGCAAGAGAACCAAAATCAGGAAAAGAGTGGGGTGGCAACTCAATGTACCACTTGGCAGCCGAACCAGTGAGAATCCTTTGAAACAATCTAAGACGAATTGAATTGTCCATTAAGGAATTAGATGAACACCATAAGTGGTATGCCATCACGTGGTTTTTAGGGTCTTCACCTGGCTTGCCGTCAAATTTGGGGATATCAGATGAAAGTTTCACCGGAATTGGTGGCCAGTTAGATCCGTGGTAAATAGGATCATTGGTTAAACGGGATAGGTCAGGTAGGTCCAAAGTAGACAGGAAGGGTAGATGTGGGTTAGGCTACGCATATTGATAATACGAATAGGGCATATAAGGAACAAACTGACCATAAGGTGTACCAGGAGGAAACTCACTGTAGGGGGGTGTGCCGCCCAGATCGTAAGGGGGTCCTCCACCATAAGGTGGTCCATTCCAATAAGGTGGGGGTCCACCTCCACCACTGGGAGGGGGTGGAGGTCCGCCGCCACCACTGGGAGTAGGTGGGGGTCCATAACCGTGATGAGGTGGACCACCACCGCCTCTTCCTGGAGGGGGTGGTGGACCACTTCCACCACCAGAAGGATGGGGCCCCCCACCACCTCCGCCGCCGGAAGGATGAGGGTCTCCACCTCCACCGCCACCACCATAGTAATTAGGTCCTCCACCGCCTCCGCCTGGAGGGCAAGGTGGACCACCTCCACCACCCGAAGGGAAATGTCCTCCTCCACCATGATAGGGTGGTCCCCCGCCGCCTCCGCCGGGAGGGGGTGGTGGACCATACCCGCCACTGCCGGAAGGGTGAGGGATATTGTTGGTAAAATGAGGTGGACCTCTACCAAGGTTAGGTGGGGGCCCTCCGCCTCTAGCAGGAGGTGGGTGAGGGTCGATCAGGGGTGGTGGTACTTGAGGGATAGTCGGTTGGGGTCCGTGTTGCGACATAGGTTGTTTCCCCCATAGAGTGTAGGGATTCCCAGGATAAGGTATCCTGTATGGTGCGTTTCCAGGATTAGATTGGCCCGGCACAGGGTTAACAGAACCTAGATATGGTTGACTCCGTGAGGGTTGAGTTACATTGGACGACCCCCCAACATGAGATAATCCCGTGGTGGATGGTCTAGCACGTTGGGAAGGTCCAACGGAAGGTCTGTTGGGGATTGCACCGCCTATGTTCTGGTTAGGAAACGGGGGTTTCCCCCCAGCCACAGTAGGTTGACCACTATTCAAAGGTTGAACCAACGTAGGTTGTTGACTAGCTACCGTAGTAATAACATTACTAATAAGATAATCCGGGGGAATGGAATACCCTCCCCTTGAATTTTGAGGTGGGGGAGGAACTGGTAAAGTAACTGTGGTAGTGATGGGTGTGTTGGAATGTTGTCCTTCCACAGGTTGGTTCACTTGAGGTGCAGGAATGGACTCTTGTGAGGGTTGACCAATCTTATTAGTGGTCTCATGGTGGGAAGGTTGTTCTGGTGATCCAAAAGATATTGGATGAACCGGGATGTCTCTGTCGTCGAATCTTATTTAAAAACGCCGATTTCGAAACTCTTTAGAGCGTTGCTCGAGACTTTGTATTCGAAGGTCATCACCCTTAAGACGTAACTGTTCCACACGTTCGCGGATAGGGCCGAAAATCTCGGCAGGGTCATGCCTCTAGTAAGGTCTAGAGAACTCTGGAGTAGTCCAGTTAGGTGGGGATGAGACGGAAAAATGAGCCACTGGTTGGTCTGGAGAAGATGTCTAGTAAGCTGCTGAAGGACCAACAGCTGCTGTAGGGTCGTCCTGGGGTCAGTTTATCCATTCCAACGATCCAAGTTCTCCCGAGATGACGGGAGAAAGGTTTTGTGAAGCGGGGGTTTGTGCTCCTTCATCATGTGGGGGATGAGAGACAGGTGAGTCCGGAGGATTTTGTGGAAACAAAAGTCCTCCAACATTCAGAGTGGGGTTTTCCACTTCAGTAACTATGACCGTGTTACGCTGATTCATTCTTACCCTCAAAATAACCTCCAGATTAAGGGGATATTCGGGTGATAAGTTTAAGATCCTACGGTATCTTCTCCAGGGAAAATCCACCAGAGTGTCAGGATGATCAGCCAGGGTGGCTGAAACAACGTTTCTCCTAAGGGTATGCTAAAAGAAAAGCATTCCAGAAAAAACCTACTCAAACTAAGGCAACAAGCAAAATTATGTGACAGAGTGGATTCAAAAGTCTGGAACCTCACGGGATTATCAAGGCATCGCAAACCGCGATATATTGCAGGGTCTAACAATATGATGCGACAAGGAGGATTGGGACTGTACCCTTTCCTACATACCCGATTAGCTGGACAGTACATGCGTGCTAATATCCCCGAGTGTTGTTCTCGATGTATTGCTTTTCCAAGACGGCCAAAAGGTTAACTCAGTTGGTTTCAGGAATCCTAGTGGTGTCTCCCGAAATACACAAGGTACATGGGAGATTGAATCCGTAGTGGTGCTGTCTAATGCACAACCATTTGGAAAGAGACCTTCCGATATACTATCGAGTACGTGATACAACCTTCGATATACGCCAAGTACGGATTATGGTACTTGGTGGGTACGTGAAGGAGCTCGATATACCGATAAGTACGTGGAAGACTACAATACCCCTAGGATACAGTGCTGGAAAATAACGACAGCTGCCATGCTTAACAACGCCGGAACACGTCTTTAACTTACACACAAGTTGCTAAAATTTTTATGTAGTTCTACCGTTAATTTGATCTTGGACGGTTAGGTGAATGCATGAGGTGAGTACATAATTGGAAGCATAATGCAAGCCCTAGCTGCATGCACGAAATATTCTTTTCTTTCAATGAATTCTAGCTATGGGAAGGAGAATTTTTTTTCCAATAGTATTGCCAAAACAAACTCAATGCAACCTAATTCCCAATTCAAACAAAACTTGACAATGAAAGTATTCTTTTCCTTTTTCAAAGAAACACAAAAAATCACAACACTACTATCCAAATCAAAACATTTTTCCTTTTCTTTTTCTTTTCAAATTAAAACGACACTAGGTAATGAAAAGAGAGGATTATGAAATGGAATGTGCAAGTTTTTCATTTTCACTTTCAATGGTCTAAAAGCAACAAAAATTAAAAATGAATTTATATTTCCTTAGCATGGAATCAATTTTGCAAAAATTGAAGCGTTCTTTGAGTCTTTCAAGAAAATGAGCGATTCATAGTTTGAGAAAAACACAATATATCATACATTCATTCAACTTTTCCAAAACAAAAATGAGAACGTTCCAATGCACAACAATTTTCTTCAATAATGCTTAAGAAATGATGGAAAGAAGCACTTTTTAACTTTTCAATGCATGAACCAAAGAATAAACTTGATAGCAATTGAGCTTTTAGATCTAAATGACTGAAAAGAAAACACTACTTGCAGCACTCAGTACACTCAGAAAACTCAAGAAAAGATAAGCACTCAACCAAGATGAAAGACACACTTAACTCAAAATCAAGCAACAACAAGCAAACCAAGCAAGCAAAGCTAAAAAAAAATGTAAATGAGGTCTGGAAACTGATCTAATGTAATGATCAGATCATGTATGGAAGGAAGGGAATGCAAGGGTGTGTAGATGAAGGTGGAGGAGACAAGAGTATCCACCACTACCGGTCTTCAAACTTGTCCAAGACGGAATCCAAAATCAATCCAAATAGAACCAAACACTCAAAACACAAATCATAGGTGGGATCCCTGGCTGGATCTTGCAGCACAGAGAGAGTTCATACAGCAAACCAAAATCCAGACTGTCAAATGGAGAGGAGATGCCTGCATGCCAAAAATTTGACAAATCGACGCACTCTGTGCTTGTACACAACGCAACGTCGTAGTTTGCCTACACGGGAAGTGCGACGATGTCGCAGTCTACCAATGCAAGGGATGCGACGAGTAAGTAACAGGTAAAGAACATAGACCCAGAATGACATAGTGTCGCTCTGTTCCCACTGCCCAGGTGCGACAGGCGAAGTCTAAATTAAAAAATGAATAAGATCTCTTAGCAATGAAACATGGAATGGTTTGGGAATGAGTTGTATAAAATCAGAGGAAGTAGATCAGAGTCTTCAATACGAAGATCTAATAGTGAAATCAACTCCAAGAAGTAAAATGGAAAAAATAAAAAGGCTTGTGTCAAGCAATCAACTGAAAATGACTCTCACTCTCAGATTGACAACTACTGACTAGATTGTATTTTCCCCAGTATGGTCGTCAGATTTGTTATCGGACAATCCACTCGAGCGGACGCGAGCAGGATCTCCCTAGCTCAAAGTGAGTCTAGAACAAAAAGAACAGACTACTAATGCATTTCCTAGATCTACTTAAGGATCGAGTACTAGATTTCTTACCTTTCACTACGCAATCCTTTCTCCAGAATGTTGCTCCACGTCTCACTGTCGTCAGATCCAAGCTGCAAGACCTGTAAAGACAAGAAACAAGAGAAACCAGTAAAAGACATCTATACAATAAGAGACCTAAGTAAACCGTTAACCAGGTAAACTACTCAATATCATTACACACATGAACAACATTGGTGGAAAGCATTTGTATTACTGCAAATAGAGGAGTACATAATAGAGATATAGAACTACAACCGAGGCTTAACGTTGTAGCCCTTCTCTGACAAAGCCAATTTCCATATCCTTCCAAGGAAGCATGAGTTCTCCAATAGGTGAGTGGAGCTGTTCTAAGAGTGATTTCACCAGTATTTAGATACCATAGCCTTCCTCCCTTTGGGATTGGAGTGAGATTCATTTATATAGGACTAAATGGATAGGGTATGGATAGGATAGGTTGAGAGATGGTAGGAGAGGCTTAAGGGATCTCTCCAAAGGTTTGGGAACTGAGTGCCAACTTTTCCAAGAGGTCAGGGATAGGGTCCCAAGTCAGCAAGCTTCGAGATGGACCTCGAAGAAGCTATTTTTCCCATCTAACTGACTTCGTCGCACCTTGTAATGGAGCAAGGTGCGACGTCGCATGTTGCTAGTGTGCAGCTTGCGACGACCCTCCAAAACTTAGCACAATTGGGTACAAATCCTCCCAGGATGATTTCTTAGCCAAAGTATCTTTAGGGGTGTATACACTGAATCTTATGATGAGTAGATTTTGGGTGTAACATGGAGAAATGAATCAATTCAACACTCAATCACACTTGGTAACTCTATCATTAAATACAACGGTGCACGACATACATTCATGTGTTAGATTCCATCCCATACAAGGATACTCATTCCCTAAGTTACATGCTTAATCAACCTTTAGAAAACTTGTCGACACATCTTTAATGCATAATGGAAAACCTTCTCAAACACGGAAGTATGCAAACACATAATATTCAACATCATGATGTCGTAGTTTCAATAACGAGACATTCAACTAACCATTGGATGTAAATGCACCATTAATCTAATCATAAGTAAATGAAGACAAAGTTATACACCCATATAACAATATGAGAACATGTCAAGTTCTTCTCTTACACCCAATGAATACTAAGTCAACCATAGACTATGTCGAAAATTGTGATAATAACCTTAGTAATATTTGGATAGGTTATAATGGCTATTCTCCTTTACATTAATCACAAAATGTATACCGACATGTTCTTTTCACACATACCCTTACATAGATCATCATCAAATGGAAATTGATCTAAGGTAATGTCTCATTCATAGCCCACATAAGGTTTTACACATTTATTCAAGTGCATAAGAACTTGACCATTGTCCTAATGCATCCATAGTCACATGCTTGCACATTAAATATAATTTCTAATATAAGTCCTTCACATCAAAGACGTGGAATTGTAAAACCTTACGCATGTGTATGATACTATTCCTCCCTAGGGTTTGCATCATACTGAAATCTGTTTTCAAACAAAGGTAGCCTATTTCTTGTGGCCATCCAACAATCAACTTTACATGAATACATGAATAAGTAAACATAATCCTTACTTGCATTAATCGAATATAATTAAAAACACAATGATATGAGTCAATATACATATATCAATGAGTATGATAACCTAGCCAGCATAATTTTATTACCACTTTGGAAGAACTGAAGAAGGGGTATTCTTTCCGTTGTCTTATTCCTGTATTCATCATTCATACTTACAACATGCATTGGTACAATAAAATATACTCCAACAACTCTAGATGTCATTTCATTAATCAAGATACATCAAATTAAATTACAAAACATAACTATTTAATAAGGGGAAAATATAGTGGGAAATGCAACGCTCCACCCAACCGTAGGCTCTTCGACGGCATATACTCAGTCCATCCGAAGGCCACCCTCGAGATAGGCATGGTGATCCACAAATAGGATAGAGAGTGTTAAAGTCTCGTCGCACTAGAATCCAATCACACACATCTCTAGAGGTTAATGCAGTCCTCCTGCAAGTCAAAAGGAAGTTCTCCTACGTAGACACTTCTCGTGTCCTAACCTCGTGCATAGCTGGGGTGTGGTTCTCAGCAGGCCCAAGTATGTAATCCAGAATTGACTGGCTACGCCCCACGGCATAAGCATGTGTTAACCGAATTCCGTTCATAGCAGTCGTACCATAAGTAAATTAACCGGTGCATTCAGCAAGCCATCTAAGCATTCGACATGCACTAACATCATTCAACATGAAACCAAGGACATCATGTGATACAAGCATCATAACACAATATAAGAAACGTATGAGATACACTCGACATGCGATAGGGAATCCGACATGCACTCACAAGGTATCATGCGATACACACATCGTAAAATGTATAGGTACATGGGAGTTGCATTCGACATGCAATAATGCACTCAAGATGCAATCCCCAGGTATCATGTGATACAATATCCACCATAGGTGTAGGAACATAAAAGATGCCGTGGATATGCAATAATGCATTCGACATGCCATCAAAGCACAATGTAATGCTAATACAATCCTCATGAGTATGTCTATGTGATGTTCCCCATGCACTCGACACACGACCTATGCATTCGACATGCAAATAAATAAGGCATCATGCAATGCAACATTATTAATCATATACATGTAAATTTTAGTCAATGTATATGATGCATTCGACATGTAACATAAGCATAATGAAATACAAATGTCATGGATATGTACAAAATTTATCATTCCTTTAAAATGGGCGAAGGCATACAACATTCAATTAAATTTACGAATGCATACCCCGTTCAATTTAAATCTAGGAATGCAAGCAACATATATAAACAAATTTATTACCTAAGCAACCAATGCATTAGCATATACATAACACCACCGTGTATGGAATAAAAACATATCTCGACCTTATGAAAACCCCAATGCACACAAGGTAGATATCATAGTCGTTTCATACTACCTATAAAACTTATAACTATATCCATTTTACACAAGGTAAAGGAAACATAACAATCTTTATGCACTATATATATATATGGTCCATCCACGGTATACGATATACAAAAACAAAATGTGACCAATGTAAAAGTATGTATGTATTAACCAAAGCCATACAACAGCCTCCCAACTCGGCATGCACACACATGAAACTCACCTACCTACATACTCTGTCATCAAAGGAGAGTTATAGATATACATAAAATATGGCGACAGGTGCATTCATGGAAAACAAACCGATTCTCTGGGATTGTGTGGGTTGATTCCCACTGGAATCGCCCTGCCCATCATCAAGAATACAATTCGAACTTATTATTTCAAAGAACAAGGTATAATCCCAACCCCAAAACAGAGCATCCACGAAAATTAACATGTAGAGCATCCACGCTCTAAACTAGACTCCAACAAATTAAATGGACGACGTCGATCATGCGAGTTCTTCCAACCCTCACGCAGCAGTGCCAAACGATAGTTACATGGCTATGTAAAATTTTTATACAGAGCCTAAAATGATTTGAAATCAATACTGGAAACGTAAAGAGATCTGCAAGGCATTTTCATTTCATTCCACTTCATAATGATGAAAAATTCAAAACGTTTTCCAGAACCAAAACGAAATACTACATTAGTGTTTTCATTTTCAAAGAACCAATGTTGAGGGATGAACAAACATAGCTGGGCATTTATCCTTTCCTTGCTCTTAGTAATGACAAACACAAACAAGAATAAAGCATAAGATGCAGGGCATCTCCTATGACACACGACCAACAAAAAGGGACAAACCCACGAAAATAAAACTACCAAGTCGTTTTCATCATCCCACGACAAAATAGAGAGCATGAATTCAAAAAACATAGCACAAGTTCAAAATACAGAGCACCAATTCAAAGTACCGAGCAAAAACGTTTTCATAACATCCTTGGAAGCATACAGAGAATGAAATTGGAACAACGAGATGCTAAACGCATCCAACCTAGCAAAATGATCAGAACAATGAGCTTCCAAATCGTTATCATTCAGATCTAATAGGAGGAGTGCAAAGATCTCTCTCTCTCCCAACACAACCATCATGCTTCTCTCCCTCGACGCATCCCTTATGTTTCTCTCCCTCCTTGGCGTGAAGGCTCTCCAATGATCCAACCCCCAAAACTCTTGCTCAACGCAACAAAAAAATAAAAATGTCTTTTGGTTCAGCCACCAAAAAAAATGTCGAGTTTTGCTATCTCGGCGTGAAGCTCATCCCCCAAGACAATGGAAACCTATAGAGATAAAGAAAACCCTGATGGCCCTTCAACCACTAAGAGCTCAACCAAAAACACTAGCAGCCTTTTCCATCATCCCAAACGATGCCGAGTCTCTCTACCTCGGTGTGAAACTCAACCCCGAAACCATGGCGATTTTTCCTCTCTTCTCAGTGCGAAGCTCATCCCCCAAGCAGTGGTGAGGTTTTCCTCCTCTCTCTCACGCCAGCTCTAGGTAAAAAAAAAAAGAATAACACTATTAACATATATTAATAATATAAAGTCCACTCAAACTAGGTTGAGAAGAAATATAATAATGATAATCTCTCTCTCTCTATATCCTATCTATTTTTCTTTTTAGATATGAAAAGGATAAAACATCGCTTAGAAAAACATATACCATACTACTTCCAAAATATTCTATATAGTTTAATTTAAACCATATATATATGCTCCTAACAATTATATTAAGAATCCATTCCATATATTGAATATATCACAACACAATATATTTATTACCACATAAAATGTATTAAAGTATATCCCATAAAGTACATTGGATATAACATAGGACATCTATGATTTTATAAAAAAAAACATATAATTTAAAATAAATTTTTGCACATGAAAATACATTACAACCATACTAATTTGTATAGTAAAAATATGCATAAAAACATATAATTTAAAATATATTTTTGCACACATGAAAATACATTACAACCATATTAATTTGTATAGTAAAAGTATGCATGTATATATATTATTTATATACTTTCATATAAAAAATATGCATTTTCATTAATTATAAGAATGAATGAAAGCAAATATTTTGTTTGGCATACTTGTATTTTGCAAGTGCCAATACATTATAAGCATATACATGGAAAACAAGGCAACACAACCTTATGTTCAACGTTTAAAATATTAAAAGAGTACACAAAGATGTACATAAACAATAACATACCAAAAGTATCCATTTTTATAAAAGCATAACAATGAGATAGAAGATACTCACATATAAATAAATATATGCACTATGTATATATCTTCCTATATTATTTTATAAAATACATATGCACATGTATTTTAAAAGTTGTCATGCTTTAAATAAGAAGCCCAATGACCGTGATCGACTTTTAGGCATACTGCATAAAATTATATCATAATTAAATTAACTTGGATCAAGATCAAAAGCTAAACTGAGCCAAAAACTCACGACGACGTTTACAACTTTAAGACTTAATTATTCTCCTCCTTGTGGTTCACCATGCCCTTTTTACACTCTAGGTTGCATTGCGAGAATTAGTTTAGATTCTAGGTAGTGTCGACATGCAAGATAAACAAAAATGAGTAATAAAATATTTTACCGAAGATGGAGACGTTACAAGATCTCTCTCAAGGAAAATAATCCAGAGTATGAAAATATGTTTGACGAGCAACGAATCAAATTACAAGAAAAGGAAGAAGAACTGAAAAGCATGCAAGGTCGAGTTATGGTAATTGAAAGTTTTGTTAAGAGCACAGAGGTACTAAATGAGATTCTCAACAAGCAAAGATCTCCTTATGATAAAACTGATGTAGGTTTTGAAGATGATTGCGAAAGGGCTGTGAAGGATGTTGCGCAAACAAAGAAGATGAAATTGCACGAATCAGTTCAATGTTGGAGATGCACAATGACCAGACATATTGGGAAATATTGCAACAATGTTTCCTATTACTAATGCAACAAAATTGGTTACAAGGCTAAGGATTGTGGAAAGTCAAGAAAGATTGTGGGAAACATCGGATAAGGAACGCTGACAAGGATTTCCAATCACACAGCAGATGCAACACCTCTGAAAACCAAAGAAAAGATCATTTTTGCAAGATGGTCTAGAGGAAGAAAAATGTAAACAATGATTCTGAACCAAACAGATTTCAGAATGAAAAGATAAAGGACTTGGGAGTCCAATATGCCTCCACTCCACTACAAAATTGACTCATTGTCAGTCGGACCCATCGCAGTAAAATACACATGCGACATCATTAACTACGACAACAGGTGAAGAATTAATGAGTTAGTGGAGCAGCGGCACGAATGACAATAAACACTCAAACGACAACAACATTGATGGTGAGAAGTGGTTGGGTGTATTTGGATAAAGATCACATCAAATTGAAACTTTCTGATTTCCAAAATGGACCAAATCCTAACAAATTCGCAAAAGGTGGAAATCATTAATAAGGGTGTTTATAAATCAAAAGGAATCCTCATTCTGAACTATCATGCCTATTGAGAACAAGAGCTATTGAGTAAACATTGTTTGTAGAAGTTATAGTTGAAGATTATGGCACCTAAAATACAATGCAGAACCAAGAAACCGTTTGTGAAGAAACATGAAGGCTCTGTGAAAACAAAAAAACCTGAATGTGATTATATTCCGACACAGAAACCTGATGCACCAAATGTGACTCTTTTGGAAGTAGAAGACACACAGTTTCAGGACCGAGAGAGCACTGAAGGTGTGTTTGTTGACGGAAACCTGCATGGCCTACTACATAGATTCACATTTGTAGATCATGATGTTACTCATGAAGCAAATTTTCCTGGGTTAGCTATGGATAAGTACTTGGACATAAGGGAAGGATCAGAACCCATGATTCCAACAGTAATGGTACTCAAATAATGGGCATACGAATTTTCAAGAACATGGGTACTAAATCTACTGGAAATACGTCATTTTGGAAGATCACCTCAGGTAAAAATGTGTGCCAAACTACTGCTATGACATATACATGATGGATATCTATGGTTGAATGAATCTATTCCCATTAATGCCAAGACTATAGAAGAAATCACTAGGCTACCTTCAGTTGGGGAGGATATAAGTTGTCTGATGAGCAGAAGTCAAGAAAAGGATATGGGAAAGAATATGGCTAAAAAATATGGAACCCAACAAGCAAGTAGAGGATTCTTTGTTGCACAAATAAAATATGATGCAATAAGGTTCATCGCCTTGTTTCTAGCTTGCAAGTTGTTCCGAAAGAGTCACCAGGACCATGTCTCAACAACAATCGTTGCAGTGGTATAAACCTGTGTTGAGGGAGTCCAAATGAATTGGTAAGCTTTCCTATTGAATGAGTTTCTTGAAGTTTGTCTAGAATCACAAGAAAGAGGTAACCCCTTTCACTATACCCGACTATTAATTTGTATTTCATGCACTAGTTTGATGGATCCCGAGGGAAGCCAGTTCTTTGACAGAAATAGAATAACCTTTCAAGCTGCAAGATACACAAATATGTGGGTCTCTGACATTGATGCCAGACATGTTGAAAACAATATCAATTTTTCCTTGTACTGTGAGGAAATCATATATATCTAGAAAAATTCTCAATGCATATCTCCTCGTATTGTTGAAACATACAAGGGAATCATGCATTTCAAGATTGGAATGCATCACACCTATGTATAGGAAAAAATAGACCCCAAAAAATGATGGTTTCCTACTAGGTATGTTTGCTTTGAAGAAGACATTGCAATTTTTTTTCAAGTTTGGTACGCAGAATGGAGGGTTCCGTTAACTGAAGAGGAAGAAGCAGGACAACAGAAATAGTCAACCACAGCACCAGGAGAAATAAACAATTCAGAAACGCCTTCCAAGCCCATGAATCAACCCAAGCAAACAAAGAAAAGAAAGGAATTTATGCAAGGTGAGGGAACCTTTAAGAAGAAAGTGAAGGCATTTAAACTTGGTTCAACTCAACCACTGAAAACAGGTGATCTTGAGAAAATAAGCACAGGAGTTAGGAAGAGGCAATCAAGAACATGATTACAAAAGGCGAGATTGAAGATCTTGTTTTACAACAAAGAGAAATCTTGATAAAAATCGATGAACAATATGGAATATTAAATTAACTGATGAAGACAAATTGGGGAGAACAAAAGACTATTGAGGGAACCCAAAGTGGTTTTCCATCTCATCCCGCAGAGCAAATGAAGGAGATAGAGTTAGATCAAAAGTTGAAGATCTCATCTATGACTATGAAGTTTTCTACACAAGAGATGCATAATGAGGTAAGTTATGTGGAATTAAATTTATCACATTTAACTTCATATGATGTTGATGTATATGTAACTTTGGAATGTATTGTTGGAGCATAGGCCGCAACTATGGCAAAGCTGCCAAGTTTTAGGAAAAAACACTAAGTTTTGAAGGAAAAGTGCTAATTTTGAGGAAAAGCACCATTTTTGGGCAGAAATGAACAGTGCGCGGTATGGCGCCAGATGGACGAGCTCACCGCAGATTGCGGGCCGAAAATCGTGGAGCTCGTGCGCACAAGTCAAAGGAAAGAGTAAATAAGGTGGCCGAGTAGAAAGCTCAACCACCATAGTAAATGAAGCGGCGGAATAGAGGGCTCAGCTGCCCTCATTAAGGAAAAGTACATGAGTTATGGTTGCTCAGACCGAGGAAGAGCAACGGGCTGAAGCATTGAAGGCGAAGGACAAGGAGCAAAGAACGATGAAGCGACACCCATACCCGCGATCTGCGCCGGAAATCGCGGAGTCTGCAGGAAGCTGCGACGTGACTGCAAGAGGCGCCTACAGTACACCTAGCCATGTCTGCGGTTAGGGTTTTTGGGGATCACTGTTGGGAAAGGCCCACAGTTTTGTAAAGGTGCAACCCTCAAGGCCACCTATATATATATGTGTAATTGAAAAGGGAAAAGAGTTAGATAGTTACTGAGTTACACAGACAATCTATGTTGATGTTGAGTCATTTGTATTGCTGTATCTTTTAAGCTGTTAATGATCATTTTGTGCGTGTAAGAAGCCCGCAATCTCGCAGGAAGATCGCTTGGCGTAAGGGCCATTGCATGTATCGACCAGTCGCAAGAGGACTGAGAGGGGAATGTAATTGTATGTCTTTGTCATGGTAATATCTGTAGAAGAAGAGAATAGATCTAAGAGAAGGGCTCCCAGCTGTGTGCGTGGAGTTTCCCAGAAAGATCTAAGGCTGCAGCTGTGTGTGCAACGGAACTGTGTTATCCCCATCTCAAGATAATATAAAACACAGTTCCCGTAGACATAGCTTCCCTCCTGGAAGTGAACTACATAATTCTTGTTGTTGTGGTGATGCTTTATGTGATTGCATTTCTTTGCTTTACTGTCTATGTTTCTATGAATGTTTTGCTATCTTTATGAATGATTATGTAAAGTAAATCCTGGAAGCTCCCTTAGAAGTTGTACTTGTGCATTGTCGAAGGAGTCTATAAGAACACTGTCGCCGCAGCGCTAAAGGAGTGTGTTACTGCGCTGTGGCGTAAGGGCAGAGACGATACATAGTGTATCGGAGGTAGCGGGTAAAAGACTCGTGCGCAGGTGTGGAGATACCGCGCAGCTAGGCTGAGAAGAGTGAGTTCCAGCGCTGTAGCGTTGGGAGACCTATGAAGGAGTGAGACGCTCTGTTCAGGGGTTACCTCCAAGAAGGGAAGAGAGAAGACTGTAGACTCCACACCACCTAGGTTAAGGAAACCTGATTCCTTAGCCCCCCCATAGCCACTTCGGGTGAGACTTCGGGCTGCTGCGCAGCTCGTTGCCGAAAGGGCTAGTGCGCCAAAGGGGTGTTTGTTGATGCGCATCCTGAAAACCCAGGTCTGTCCAGAAAGAAGCCAACAAATGGTTCCGTTGCCGACTTTAACCCTATTATTTTGAAGGCAATGTGGTGCTGGAATCCTATAGCTAAAGAAATTCAAGAGTGGTTTGATTCAAAGGCTAGAGAGTTCGCTGAACGTGAAAATAAAATCCCTAGGCTTCAGACAGAGGACTGGTTGCAGAAGCATATTTATACTGAGCTTCACGAAATATTCTTTGTAACATTTGCACTCGAGTTGCATGAGTGGGTATCCAAGCTAGCAGATACTGGACCCACTGTGCATGTTGATCAACCTATCGTTTGGACGCTTGAGCTAGTTAGCATTTTGAAGCGGGTAGATAATCCCGTGTCCCGCGCAGTAGACTTTTGGTTGAACAGTCTACTGGAAGGCTTCATCACCGAGTTTGCAGTAGATACGAGAAAGAGCTTCAGCGAGGCTGAGAGGAGCTTCTTCAAAGCATACAGGGTAAGTTCTTAAATTCTCTGAACTTGTGGATTAAAATGCTCTTATATGAAAAAGGAAAACTATGCATAGCTTCCGATGAATAGCATAGACAAGTAATGTCTACAGATTCTGATAGTGATCTTGAAGTTATTGGTTGCACTCATAGCGGAAAACGGTATAAAGTAGGCCTCGACCATCATTCTTTTGAGTCTAGCCCAGAAGATAGTCGAGCTTGTAGAGCGAGCCATATAGAGAGACAAGGGAGTGCTCATATCCCTTATCAACCTTTTACACCGCAAAAGCCAGACGAGGCTCAGCATAAACCTGCAGTAACATCCTCTAGTAGCCCGCACGGTACTTCTAGTACCTCAGCCCCACCTTTGTTTAACCATCCCGGAGGCAGTGCCACAACACCTCCACGTCAACCTAGCGCAAGAAGGATGGGTGATGACATGAAGCTACCAACCTTTAGAGGAACAGGGCTAGAAGACCCTGAGCAGCACTGGTTTCTATGTGAAGCCATTTGGATGATTAAGCAAATTAATGATGATGCTGTTAAGCTGGTTCAGTTAGCAACCACACTAAGAGAGAGAGCCTTAACCTGGTTTATGAAATACTCAGCAGCACAGAATAGGACGCTCGCTAATGTAAGAAGTGCTATGATTAAAGAATTCAAGAAACCTAAATCAGAATCACAGTGCATAACAGAACTCAAAGACATAAAACAGTTACCTACAGAATCAGTATGGGACTTTGACCAGAAGTTCAAAGCCTTGATAGATCAAGTAAGCTTTGAGTTTGCACTGCAGCAGCATAAGGAATGGTTCATTGCTGCACTTCTTCCTCATATTAGACTTCCTCTTATGCAACAAAATCTCACTACTCAAGAACAAGCTCTAGAGATGGCTATGAAACTAGAAGCTTCACCAATTGCTGGAACAAGCAACGATGTTGCGCAGTTGCAGAACCAAATAGCAAACCTAACTTTGCAAGTGCATGATATTAAGAAAGGAAAGGATGTTAAAGAAGAAATTTGGTGTACAAAGTGTAGAGCACAAGGACATTCAAAGGACCATTGTCTTGTTTTCATAGATTATATTGCAACCAGAGCACCTAACCCTTTACCACAGGCTCAGGGGCCATGGTGTGAAATCTGTAGAACTAGAGGCCACAGACCACAAGAGTGTCACTTGTTACAGAAATATGTACAAACTCCAAAGAATCTATATTGCAATTTCTGTAAATCAGTAGGCCATGATGAGAACAATTGTATAGCATATGAACTTATGATAGAAAGAAAACATGATGTTTATAGAGTACAGTCAGAACCACAGGGACCCACAGTAGGTCTGCAGTATGACCCAGCTCGCGAAGACCAAGGAGGAAATTACAGGGGCCGAGGACGCGCAGGAGGTTTTGGTCGTGGAAGAGGACAGATCACTTGCTATAACTGCGGAGCTCAAGGCCATTATGCAAGGGATTGCCAAAACCCTACAACCACTTGCAGATACTGTAAATCTTATGATCATGTCATTGAAGAATGCCCTCAGTTGATGGCCAAGATGCAAGAAAAGAAGCCACAGGTTAACCAGAATATTCAGTTGATTGTAGTAGAAAAAAGAGAACCAGATCCCACAGTTAATATAGTGACGCGCAGTGGTGCAACCACTGGTGCGCTAGATTTGGGAACTGGAAATCCAGCAACACAATGGATGCACCGCGCTAATATTAAACCATCCCCGCTCGACCTACATAAGCAAAAAGAAGCATTCAAGAAAGCTCAAAAGTATTTCTCAGATCCGCGAGCTTCAAGTTCTGTCGCATTACCGCACAATGATATCAGACCGCATGTGCCAAGTCAAGAGAACCTGGTACAAGAGCAGGCTACTACATCTGGAAGGCCCAATGAGGAGGATACACTAGGCAGTGTTCATGCTTTCCTAAGAAGCTGCTTAAAGTTGTTGCACAATGAAAAAGCAACTATGGAACTCCAACACTTGTTGTATCAGTGTCAACAATATGCTTCGATGAACACAACGCAGCGTGCTATTCATCAGATCAGGAGTCATACTAGAACTGGAAGAGAGATGAGACTCACAGCGCAGATTGGAGCATTTGAAATGGACGAAGTCATTTTGGATTTAGGCTCAGAAGTTAATGTTCTCACCATGCAGACTTGGGAACAGATGGGTAGTCCTCAGCTTATCAGATCTTCGATCCATCTAAGACTAGCAAACCAACAACGAGTTTCTCCATTGGGCAGATTACCCAATGTACCCATTGATATTAAGGGAGTAAGAAGTTCTGCAGACTTTGAAGTAATCAAAATTCTGGATGACAGTAGACCTTACCCAGCACTTTTAGGCATAGACTGGGAATTTGATAATCTGGTTGTCATTAATTTGAAGAAAAGACAAATGACCTTTGAGGATGACTAGATTAGGGTCATTGCACCACTTGATCCCCTTCAAGGACCACTGGTATATTGAACCCATTCGAGCAGAAGAAGAAGTGCACCACATGGAAAGTTTGTATCAGATGACTGCTAGTCATAATGATTATGTCAATCCCACAGCGGACGACCATATCAGCTGGCGATGTGATAGCTCGTGCGCATCAGATTTAGAAGTAGGACTGGAAAACTGGCAGAATCGCTTACATGAGGTTTCTGCAAGGCGTTGCGCCAGGACGACTAAATCCATTCGATGGATTGGCACAAAATTGAATAACACTCCAATATTTGATGGTTTAACTGGAGTAAGTGAATTCATACATGCATATGAACAAGAAATCCCAGATGAGCAGCGCATACAAGCATTGGATGTAGCACTGCGCACTACACCCGCAAGATGGTGGGGTGCGCATAAAGAAAATATCGACACATGGCAAGACTGTCACAGGTTGATACTGCGCAGATTTCAAAAGACTACAGCAGGAGTTTTGCACAAATATGATGGACAGAGTGACCCCAGGTCACACGTTGAAGCATGTATTCAGCAATGTTCAGATATTCCAGAGGATGAGTGGGTTCACCTATTCATCCACACGTTGGATATAGTTCCAAGGAATTGGTACACTGAAACATAATTGTGCAGAGGCAATGTCACTTGGCCTCTCATGATTGAAAGTTTTCAACTCACTTTCAGCTTTGAGTCAGAACATCCAAGCATCGATTAGGCTTTAAAGTGTATTAGAAAGAAGATACTTGGACAATGTCCTTTACCAGAGTATTCTCAACCAGATTGGGCTGTCGAGATGGAACATGCCCTGGAATGCTATAATTTCACCACTGGAGAAGAGGATGATGATCCTAGCAACATCAATATTCCAGAGTCAGAAAGGACGCGCAAAGTCGAAGGCCCTCAGCTTGATATCCCTGCCATTACAGAACACATCAAGCTCAAGAAGATTAACATTGGTACAAAAGCCAAACCCAAGTTTGCCTCTATAGGAGATTATTGGGATGATGAAACTGTTGGCCACATTGCAGATTTACTACATGAGTACCAGATTATCTTTCCTACCAAGTTTACAGAAATGAAAGGCATCCTAGGAGATTTAGGAGTTATGCGCATACCTTTGAAAGCGGACGCTAAGCCAGTAAAACAACGCCCGTATAGGTTGAACCCGCGATATAAAGAAAAGGTCAAAGAAGAAATTGATAAGATGCTCGCAGCTGGTATCATTGAGCCAGTAGAGGAAAGTGATTGGATTAGTCCTATGGTGGTACAAGAGAAAAAGACAAAAGGTGAAATAAGAATCTGCGTGGACCTGCGCAAGCTCAACGACGCATCAGCGCATGATCCATTTCCTACACCCTTTACAGACGAAGTGCTTGACAATGTTGGAGGACAAGAGGCTTACTCCTTCACTGATGGCTTTTTAGGATACCATCCGATCAGAATCCATCCAGAGGACCACCATAATACCACTTTTGCGACTGAATGGGGCTCATTCCAGTATACGGTAATGCCCTTTGGTCTTAAAAACGCTCCTGCTATTTTCTCTAGAGTCGTTGTTGCTGTTTTTAAAGAATTCATTCATAAGTTTATAGAAGTCTATTTTGATGACTGGACTGTGTTTGGTTTACTAAAGAACCATATAGGGAATCTAAGGATGATGTTAGAAAAATGTAGACAGTATCAGATTTCCCTTAACTTGAAAAAATGTATCTTCTGTGCTCCTTTTGGTATCTTGTTGGGTCACATTGTGTGCAGACAAGGACTCATGATGGATCTTGTGAAGGTTGCCATCATTGCTAATTTTCCTGCGCCCAACTCAATCAAACAATTGCGCACTACATTGGGACATACAGGATACTACAGCAAATTTATCAAGGGTTATGCAAAGATCACTGCGCCTATGGAAAGACTGCTGAAAAAGGATTCGAAATTCCAATGGACAGAAGAATGCCAACAGAGCTTGGACACACTTAAAGGAAAGATGGTCACAAC
The DNA here is from genome assembly GCA_027924585.1 of Larix kaempferi. Lineage (NCBI taxonomy): Eukaryota > Viridiplantae > Streptophyta > Pinopsida > Pinales > Pinaceae > Larix > Larix kaempferi. The sequence goes on along the minus strand of BSBM01000825.1, from coordinate 16,299,846 downwards.
ACCTATTCTAGTTTTCCCGGACTGGAGAAAACCCTTTCATGTTCATGTAGATGCTTCTTCCATAGCATTGGCGATTGTACTGACACAACCAGGAGAAGGAGGTATTGACCACCCCATTGCTTACTCTAGCAGAAAGCTGTCTATAGCTGAGAAGAACTACACCACTACAGAAAGAGAAGGACTTGCTATGGTGTATGCCTTACAGAAGTTCAGACACTATCTATTGGGTGCTCATTTTAAAATGTATACTGACCATTCTACTTTGAAGTACTTGGTCAATAAGCCAGTGTTAGGGGGAAGAATTTGCAGATGGCTACTCCTCTTCCAGGAGTATGATTTTGAGATTATTGTGAAGCCAGGTAGATTGAATGCAGGACCTGACCATTTATCTAGGATAGAGTCAGGGGAGGAACCTACAAATTTGGAGGACAATTTGCCTGATGCGCAGCTGTTTTCTGTTCAAGAAGCAGACGAGTATTATTCTGATATTCTTGAGTTTCTCACTACAGGGCAAGCGCCAGTTGAGTTCAAAATGTAGTAGAAGAAACAACTTGTTGTCAAAGCCGCAGACTTCACTTTGATAGCAGGCCAGCTTTATAAGTTGGGCCCTGATGAAGTCTTGCGCAAATGCATTTTACCGCATGAGAAGAATTCCATAATCGCAGAAGCGCACTCAGGAACCGCAGGAGGCCATTTCGCAGGAAAGCCGACTGCGCAGAAGATCTTAGCCGCAGGTCTTTGGTGGCCAACATTGCACAAAGATACTAAGGAATTCTGCAAGTGTTGTGATGTGTTCCAGTGAACAGGAAAACCTTCAAGAAGAAATGAAATGCCACTAAGACCCCAGATAATAGTGCGTGCTTTTGATAAGTGGGCCATTGATTTTGTGGGACCTATCAACCCACCAGGAAAGAGAACCGACGCAAGATACATCATCACAGCTACTGAATACCTCACCAGATGGGCTGAGGCAAAGCCAGTTAAAAATTGCGACGTTGTCACTGCCGCGTAGTTCATTTTTGAGAATATTGTCAGTAGATTTGGATGTCCACTGATTCTAATGAGTGATCAGGGCGCACATTTCCTGAACGAGACTATAGAGGCCCTTACTAAAGAATTCCACATTAGTCACCATAAGAGTATACCCTACCACCCTCAAGCTAATGGTACAGTGGAGGCATTCACTAAGATTCTGGAGAATGCCCTGACCAAGATCTGTAATCAACAAAGAGATGATTGGGACCTTAGAGTCACAGCTGTGTTATGGGCTTACAGAACCACATGCAAGAAATTAATAGGTCACACACCTTTCAGTTTGGTGTATGGACAAGAAGCAGTCATGCCCATGGAATACATTGTTCCTAGTCTCAGAATTGCTCAAATTACAGAAATGGCAGATACTGATACTATGAGTGAAAGGCTGTCACAGTTGGTTGCCTTAGAAGAAGACAGGATTTTAGTTGGATTCCATCAACAAGTACAGAAGGCGAGACAGAAGGCTTGGCATGACAGGCATATTAAGAATAAAGTCTTTCAGGAAGGAGACTTGGTACTCCTCTATGATAGTAAATTCATCAAGTTTCTAGGCAAGTTTCATGTACATTGGTTAGGCCTTTTTCAGGTGATGAAGATAACAGAAGGTGGAGCAGTTCAGCTTGCGAAGCTTAATGGAGAATTTCTGCCCACAATGATCAACGGGAGTCGGCTCAAGCTTTATCGTGACGGCCACTCCGCCCTGTTGACCTAATCAGCTGCTAAAGTCATGTAGATGTCCAGTGTAGTTGAAAGAGGCATCACACTTATCACAGTCTACATGGAAGTTGCGAGACATTTTCAATCTCTGGCTTCCTGCGCAGTTCCTCGAAACATCCGCGCAGTCAATAAAGCCTGTTCTGAGCGAGCCTACTTTCGCTCTTGCAGAGTTCTCCTCGCTGTGGAGCCCTCCATGTGCATATTTACCCCTGCTGAAGTTACCTGCCGAAAATTTGAATTGCAGTAGTTCTGTAGCCGCGTCTGAGTCTTAATGAAGGATGAGACCGCCATCTAATTGTATTTGCTCTAACAGATTCAGCTTGATTTCCCTAAGATTCGCATTTAATTAAGGAGCCGAACACCTTAGCACATCTCCCAAATGCTGTCAGAGCCCATCCCTCGCATTTAATGCACCACAGAGGCGTGGGGGGCGGGTTGTCAACTCATCCACTTAGGCGCCAACGATTATTAGTGCCACCTGTCCGCACCTACTACTGCCCTCAGCTATAAATACCCCTCATTCGTATATGCTTGGGTTACTTTCCTTGCTATTGAGTTGTATAGTTGTCCTGATTGAGAGTCTAAGCCATTGTTTTTAGAGTCGTGTCGTGCAGACTGCTTCCCTCTGTTTTCAGAGTTCGCATCCTACGTTGTTCCGCCCTTTTCTGTTCAGTGTTTGTCGTGTATGTAGGTTCATGTCGGAGAAGCTGTCAACTGAAGAATTCATCCGTCACTTCAGACGCATAGGGTTAGACTTCGATATGGCTACCCCGACCAAGACTGTCAAGCTTCCTATTTTCTCTGATCCCAGACAGTCCCCGGGCACAAGGGCGTCTCAACAATAGCCCCAGCAGCAGCAATAGCTGGAGGTACCCGTTCCAGAGCCCTTGGAAACTCTGGTTAACTACATTCCTCCGCGCCCAGATAATGCACCCGAGGTGCGTATTCCAAAGAATTCCAAGTATTCGATTCCGCTGCCATCAATGGCTGAAATCGTGGAAGAAGAAGGATCCCTACTTGGACATCTCCCGCTGGTTAAGTTTTCTGACTTCAACTTGGGAGATTATAGAACGTATCCTCAGTTCGCGCCAGATCACTATCTGAAGTTGGTCCATAATCCTGTTAAGAAGATTGATGAATTCGTCCCGCAGGAATTTGCAGTAAATCTAGACAAGCCTGGACTATTGAACCTGTTGAAGCTACCACACTTCGGGCGTAGCAATGAAGTTAATGCGGTTGTCAAGGTCCTGTTATCCTGTGTTCATGGTGGTTATCTTTGGCTAGGGAGGCCAATTGATCTGAATGTGGACCTGATTCATCGAATTACCGACCTATCTAAGGTTGGTAAGGACCCCAACGTCCATTTCGTTGGTAAAGACAAGGACCGAAAGCTGGCTGCACAGCTGGTGCAAAAATACAAATTGTCGAGAGGAGGTTGGGCTTATGACCTCACTGTAGTTGAAGATGAAGCACTCAGATTGACAGGCAGTCTGCTTGCAGGCAGTCTGCTCGCAGGTAGACTTTTAACGAAATGTTGACCTAAAGAAGTCCCTGGAGCTGTTGTAGAGCTCGCAATTGCAGCTGCGGAGGGAGAGAAGTATAACTGGTCTCTCCACCTCCTGAATTCATTCTTGGAAGACTGCCGGAAAGTTCAGGACACCGCCAATCAACTATTCCATTTCTCTTCGCTCCTGATCTTGTGTGCCTTTGTTGGGTGGAAGGAACCACCCAACACTTAGTTTCTTCCGCGCCGCTTAGGAGAGGTTATAGGGATGCGCTATGTCAACCTCTGGGATTCTAGTAATCTCGTGAAGCACAAGATGAAATGCGCCGTGTTCTTCGAGTATTATCATCTTCTCAGGGATACCATCCTGGAGATGCCGAGGCTTACTAAGGAGACGACATAACTCTATGGAACGAAGTTGGTCTTTTCTTCCAACTTGCATGAAATCTATTTCCGCCCTCGCGGAATTCAGCTGGAAGAATGGTCCGTAGGGCTCTACCGAATGACTACCCAGGATGTGGAGGAAACTGTGAAGTCCTGTCCAGATGAATGGAAGCAGGCCGCTGAAGCCGCTGCCACGATGCCACCCCCTGAGGCGCTAGAGAAATATAAGGGCAAGGAAAAGATCGGGCAAAAGAATAGTGAAGGTCCGTCAGGACCGGCTAGCAAGAAGCAGAAGCTGTCGCACCCCGCAGAAGCGACTGGATATCCCTATGAGATCCTTTCCGCGAGGCTCAACCAGTACTTGAAGGAGCCATTTCAGGAGCTACGTGCCTCTCAGGCCAATATCAGAAGTGCTCTGGATTTGCAGCTCGTGGAGTTGAAAGGTCTCGCAGGACGAGTTATGCAGACCCATGTGCTAGCATCTGGCTCGCAGACGTCGCAAGCATCTACAAGCACCGAGCGGGTTGAAGTACCTATAGAAAGGCACACTATCGTCCACATCCCTCCCACAAGCATGACACTCTCGGATCCTCTGGTTGCACCGCAAGTAAGCGCGGTTGGCCTTGTTGAAATAAATTTGTCACTAATTCCGTTGGAAACTCTACAGTTGGTTCACGAGCAGGTCTCTACTGAGCTGAGAGCTAGGGAGCTCTCCACATTCCATGCCAATCAAAGACTGCAGACGCAGGAAGTAGAGCTAAGGGCAGGCTATAAGGAGATCTCTGCGTAGCTTGCACTTCACGAAACGCGAGACACTGGGCTAAGGAATGCCGTCGATGAAATCGCCCAGGAGCTGCCGGCCTGCCAGATTCAACCAGACCTTCCTTTAGTTGAGAAAGTGCAACGCATTGGTAGAAGGGCGAAAGCCCTAGAACAACAAGTAGTTGCTATGGCTGAGGACCATAGAAAGCAGCTCGCCGAGTTGGAAGCTCGTGTCGTAGTGCCTCCCACAGATGATAAGCAAGAACGACTTGAAGCACTACGCATAGCTTCTACCCAAATGAAGTGAAGAACAGATGAAGCCCAGCAGTTAATAACGCAAGCTATACAGGCTTGGGATGAGCTCAAGAAGCTCCCTTCTAAAGTTGCCCTTTTGGAACAGGTGAAAGTAGCAGAACAGTCCCTAACTGTTTTGAACGAAGAATCTAAGCCCTTGGAAGGCTTAGCCAAAATGAGAAAGATGAGCGAAGTCCGCAAAGTCCAACAAGAACTGCACAGGCTCAGAGACAAAGATGCTACTCTCGCCAAAATCATTCAGCCGTTTATGGATGAGTATGCTGAACTTGCTGCCCAAGCAGAGGCAAAGGTCAAAGCATTTGCTGAGTCTCAAGAGTTGGTCGATGGCACGGAAGGAGAAGAAGCTACTTCAGACTTGGTGCAGACAGCCACGAAGTGCGTGCAAGACATGGACTCCGCTATTGTGCAGTGGAAGTAAGCCTTCGCTGCGACCCAAGCAAAGTCAGATGCACAAGTAAAATAACCGCAAGCTAGTGCGATTGGCTTGGGGAAGAGTCACAAGTATGTGTTAGGGGCTTGTTGGAGCATAGGCCGCAGCTATGGCAAAGCTGCCAAGTTTTAGGAAAAAGCACTAAGTTTTGAAGGAAAAGTGCTAATTTTGAGGAAAAGCACCATTTTTGGGCAGAAATGAACAGTGCGCAGTACGGCGCCAGATGGACGAGCTCACTGCATATTGCGGGCCGAAAATCGTGGAGCTCACGCGCACAAGTCAAAGGAAAGAGTAAATAAGGTGGCCGAGTAGAAAGCTCAACCACCACAGTAAATGAAGCGGCGGAATAGAGGGCTCAGCTGCCCTCATTAAGGCAAAGTACAGGAGTTATGGTTGCTCGGACCGAGGAAGAGCAACGGGCCGAAGCATTGAAGGCAAAGGACAAGGAGCAAAGAACGATGAAGCGGCGCCCATACCTGCGATCTGCACCGAAAATCGCGAAGTCTACAGGAAGCTGCAACGTGACTGCAAGAGGCGCCTACAGTACACCTAACCGTGTCCGTGGTTAGGATTTTTTGGGATCACTGTTGGGAAAGGCCCACAGTTTTGTAAAGGTGAGACCCTCAGGGCCACCTATATATATATGTGTAATTGAAAAGGGAAAAGAGTTAGATAGTTACTGAGTTACACGGACAGTCTAAGTTGATGTCTGAGTCATTTGTATTGCTGTATCTTTTAAGCTGTTAATGATCATTTTGTGCATGTAAGAAGGCCGCGATCTCGCAGGAAGACCGCTTGGCGTAAGGGCCATTGCATGTATCGACCAGTCGCAAGAGGACTGAGAGGGGAATGTAATTATATGTCTTTGTCATGGTAATATCTGTAGAAGAAGAGAATAGATCTAAGAGAAGGGCTCCCAGTTGTGTGCGTGGAGTTTCCCAGAAAGATTTAAGGCTGCAGTTGTGTGCGCAGCGGAACTGTGTTATCCCCATCTCAAGATAATATAAAACACAGTTCTCGTGGACGTAGCTTCCCTCCTGGAATTGAACCACATTATTCTTGTTGTTGTGGTGTTGCTTTATGTGATTGCATTTCTTTGCTTTACTGTCTATGTTTCTATGAATGTTTCGCTATCTTTATGAATGATTATGTAAAGTAAATCCTAGAAGCTCCCTTAGAAGTTGTACTTGTGCATTGTCGAAGGAGTCTGTAAGAACATTATCGCCGTAGCGCTAAAGGAGTGTGTTACTGTGCTGTGGTGCAAGGGCAGAGACGATACATAATGTATCAGAGGTAGCGGGTAAAAGACTCATGCACAGGTGCGTAGCTACCGCGCAGCTAGGCTGAGAAGAGTGAGTTCCAGCGCTGTAGCGCTGGGAGACATGTGAAGGAGTGAGATGCTCTATTCAGGGGTTACCTCCAAGAAGAGAAGAGAGAAGAATGTAGACTCCACACCACCTAGGTTAAGGAAACCTGATTCCTTAGCCCCCCCATAGCCACTTCGGGTGAGACTTCGGGCTGCTGCGTAGCTCGTTGCCGAAAGGGCCAGTGCGCCAAAGGGGTGTTTGTTGCTGCGCATCCTGAAAACGCGGGTCTGTCCAGAAAGCAGCCAACATGTATTTTACCCATGTGTATTGTATTCCTATATAGATGTTATTATTCCTCTATATGGAAGTGTTTGTATTCCTATAGAGATGTTATTATTCCTCTATATGGAAGTGTTTGTATTCCTATAGAGATGTTATTATTCCTCTATACTGAAGTGTCATCATTTATATTGTAAGTGTCGTAACTTATACTTGATGGGTTATTAGACCACCTTGACGGGGTCGTCCCTGTATGAGTCATGTGGGAAAATGGGTTATTAGACCACCAAGTGTGGGGTCGCCCCGGATTAAGTTAACATGGGTTATTAGCCTAAGCTAGACAAGTCGGCCCCATTAGTTTATTGGGCAGGACATGACAAGTATAAATAGAGATCGGGAGATCTCTATTTGATCACTCATTACTCACTTCTATCTCTCTCAGAAAGTGGTGTACTTGTGAGGAGGAGGATCATATGCTAGGAGAAGACTATCTCTTATAATTTGGTTGTATCATTGCTCTATCTATCTCTGAGGAAGTTGCGGGGTTTTTCACCTTCTTGGTTTTCCCCGACGAAACTCTGTGTCTCTTGTGTGCTTGCATTATTGTGTCCATGATTGATATGCTGTAGATATGCTGTCCATGTTATTCTCTCAGTTAAGATCCTAGATCAGATTGAAATTTAAAAAAAAACTAACATGGTATTAGAGCTATCCTGAAAGAAGGCATGGTATGGCATGTATGACACTTGTTGCACTTGCGATGCTAGGGCTTGATATAGCAAAACCAAGTCATCGTAGAACTTTCTCTATAAATCCATTTTGGAAACATTTTCGGATATGAAACTTTTACAGGTCGAAGATTAGATCCCCATGTACCTTGTGTCCAAAGGAAAACTCCTAATTCATTGGACTTTGTATTTTATGATCTTTACAGTCTAGGGTTTCTGCCTCTTCCAGATCTGAGTCATAAATAGGTGACCTAGGAAAAAAGGTCATAACTTGGGCTAGGAAGCTCCAAATGAAATTTCGTAAAAATTGATAGGTAGGGAATGGGTTGTATTTTCACAAGCCAAAGGTTCAGAGGCCGAAATTGAACCCGTGACACATGGCACTCCGTACAAGTTCGCTCTCCTGTTTTATCCCATAAACAGGTCACATTAAGACACTTGGCATAACGCTCTCTTAGAGAATCCAATTGAGTTCAGAACTATGGGGTTGGAAAGATGACAAGTTGGTATACCACAAGTAGAAATTTCAGACCCTGTGGATTCGTAGTTTCAGAGTTACACCAGAAACAATCAGGTGTATATTTCTGTCAAAACATAATTGGATTTTGAGCACCTTCATTTATGGCTCCGAGAATTAGGTTTTCGGAGAAAGTTGGAATTTTTGTAATCAAAGACCACGGCTGAATGCTACTCTTAAAAATCAAAATTTAGAGACCAAGATCAAATTTTTTTGGTTGGGCAGAAGGTCGAGCTTGATCAAACCCTATTTCAGGACTTTGATCGGAAAAGTGGAAAATTAGGGATTCTGCAAAAGTTGGAATTTTTGAATTCTGTGACTACGGCTGGAAGCTCCTCAGAAAAATAGAAGTTTAGAGCTTTGGATCGAACCTTTTGGTTGGGCAGAAGGGCGGGCTTTATCAAACCCTAGTTCGGGATCCTATCCAAAAGATCTGGAAGTTTCAAAGTCAATTTTGAGGGGTGAAACTTTGGAGTTTTCAAATTCTGAGTATACCAGCTTGATCAGCTCATCAAGGAACATCCTTCTATCCTTTCATAAGTTTGAATTTTTACGGTTTCTCTGACAAACCCTAATCTATCTCCAGATCCAGTTTCTACAAATCAAGTGGATTGGGTTAAGCCTAGAAGAGAATCGTTTGGTCACCTGCATAAGTGAAGAAGTTCTTGTTTCAGAGGGAGATGAGGCTAAGGCCTTACATAAGAAGATCACAAGCAATCTCGATAGGTATGACTTATACAAGTATGTTTCGAGATTTGTTCATGATTAATTTTATGGTATGTTTGTCTTCATATAATTACGGTTAGTACAATCTTGATTAAATTTAGACTTGTCATATCACTTTAATAAAATTATGAATGCATGATAGAAGATATTCATTAGGGTTTTGACACTTATGATTGTACTAATGCATTATGGTGCTGTATGAGGTTTATGTTGTCCGCTAACATGAAAGGTACACCAAGAAAGACAAATCATGTTCTAGTTCAACAACATATGATCAGGGTGACATGAAGACAAAGATTCATCCATTGTCATGGATCACATAGAAGATCTATTTATGAGGTATGTATAACTTGGTTCTATAATGGTTAACTTATGAGATATGCAGGTTACTAGCACAAGTCATTGAAGAGAACAAGAAGACATCATATGGGTATGTTAGACATAGCTAGATAACATGCTAATCCAGGTATGTTTTCCTATATCAAGTTAGAATCCTACCTTGTGTTAGGATCTCTTATATAAGTATACTTGGCATGATTGATTATGTTTATTCATAAAGTTAGAAATGTAAGTAATCAAGGGTTTAGGCATATTATGCTTCTTACTTTTATTGATGATATGACTAACCAGAAGAATTCTATGGTCACATATGAATATGTATGAGTAAGAGAAGTCTTCCCTGAAACCTTGAATACTAATGCTCATTATCTGTGTTTGAAATGATCATGACTATACATGTTTAAGATTATAGTGTTTTATTAGTATTACGCTAATGAATGTATGTATGAGACTTCGAGGATAACACAATGATGATACTAGTAAATATGCATAGTAATCGAGGATGGACATAAGTTCAAGGACAGGTAATCTAGGAAGCAAATATCAAGAGGGAGCACACTCCAGTAGTTTCTACAAGGATGAAGATATTCAGAGGGAGTTGACCACTTCTCACAATCCACATGAGAATGGAGTTGCAGAATGGAATTATCATTTCTTGCATATTTGATTGTTTAAATAATACTGTTCAATGATGTATATACTGATATTCCTAGAATTAGGTTGTGTATTATGCATATTAGAATAGTTGCATTGATGAACAACATACTACTAATATACATGGGTAAGTGGCCTATGGAACTGTACAACATTCCATTGCTACTTATCTAGAATGAAACCTCTTTGCTGACATGTTGAGAGTAGTGCAAAACTCTTAACAATGTTCTCGTAGAGATTGGAAGGCATCTAGAAAGTTACAGGATATGGATGAATGTTGTATTGAAGCATTGGCTAAAATAATTGCATGACTGTATGACATATTTCTTTATGTGTAATAATTTGTTCTGAAAACTATGAGATGTTTCTAATCATGCAATTTAACTTGTTTTGTAGGAAAGATCGTATACCATCACCTACAAAAGAAGGACTACAACATTTGTTCAACAAAAAAGTTATCTATTGAAGATATTGAAGAATCTGAAGTTCCCAGGATACGGGATACAGTAAAAGGATGCAAAGGTCGAATAGTAACAATCGATCATGTTTGGAATGTGGTCCCAAGACCTGAAGGGAAGTCTTTTGTGACTTCCAAGTGGATCTATAAGATCAAGCATGCTGTAGATGGTAGCATAGAAAAATACAAAGCGAGGTTTGTAGCTCGTGGCTTGTCCCAGAAAGAGGGATTAACTATGAAGAGACTTTTGCACCTGTAGCCAGGAACACTTCCATCAGATCAGTACTTTCTCTAGCTGTAGTGATGAAATGAAAGATACACCAGATGGATGTCAAGACAACTTTCTTGAATGGTGTAGTTGAAAAGGAAGTGTATGTGGGGAAGCCACTCGGTTTTGAGACATATGACAGAGAGTCACATGTGTGCAAACTGAAGAAAGCCCTGTATGGTTTGAAACAGGAACCCAAGACTTGGTATGGCAGGATATATGGCTTCCTATCTAGTTTGGGCTTTACCAAGAGTAAAGTGGATTCCAACCTTTACTACAAGGTTGAGGAAGGCAATCCAATGATACTACTATTGTATGTGGATGACCTGTTTGTAACAGGTGAGGATATATTGATTTCCAACACGAAGAGGAAGCTTGCTACCGAGTTCAAGATGAAGGACTTGGGTATGATGCACTACTTTCTTGGTATGGAGGTGTGGCAGAGTGTAGATGGAATCTTCCTTGGATAAGGGAAGTATGCAATAGAGATTCTGAAGAGGTTCGGGATGATGGACTGCAATGCCATGGCCACACCTATGGAATCGAACCTGAAGCTTCTATGTGATGCTTCATCTGAGCCAGTTGATGCTACGATGTATCGTCAGATGATTAGGTCCTTGATGTACCTGATGAATACGAGACTAGATATCTGCTTTGCGGTAAACACCTTGAGCCAGTAATTGAAAGATCCGAGACATGTTCACCTATTTGTTGTAAAGCATATTCTGAGGTACTTGAATGGTACAATTGATTATGGGCTCAAGTATGATGCGAATCAAAAGTTTAACCTGGAGGGTTATGTTGATTCAGATTGGGCGGGCAATGCTGCAGATAGGAAGAGCACTTCCGGGTGCTGCTTCAGTATGGGATCAGGTGTGATCTCTTGGTTTAGCAGGAAGCAGTCCTGCGTAGCACTCAGTACAACCGGAGCAGAGTATGTTGCAGATTGTTCGACTAGTTGTGAGGCAATATGAATAAGGAAGCTATTGTTTGATCTATTTGATCTCCCGTTGGATGCTACTGGTATATTTTGTGACAAACAGAGTTGTGTGAAGCTGTTTGAGAACCTAGTGTTCCATGAAAGGTCGAAGCACATAGAGATCAAATATCACTATATCGGGGATATGGTGCAGAGAGGAGCGGTGAAGCTCCTGTATGTTGCGACGGATGAGCAGATTGTGGATGTGATGACGAAAACACTAGCCAGAGTGAAGTTTGAATACTTCAGAGAGAGGCTTGGTGTTCTTCAGATTGATGACACTTTAAGGAAGAAGTGATGTACACATTTGCTGGAGCCATTCCAAGCATGGTGAGAGGAGGATCTTTCCCATGGATGTGGATGTAAGCGCTGGATGATGGGCATCAAGATGATGCTCCAGTTACTACTCTGTATATGCATCATGTTGGATGGTTGTGATGATCAGTTGGATCATGTATACGTATATGCATCATGTTGGATGCTTGTGATGATCAGTTGGATCATGTATTTGTATATGTATCAGGTGGATACATTATGTGATCAGGTAGATCATGGACGAGGATATGTATAAGATATGCATCAGGTGGATGCATTGTATGATTAGGATGATCATAGATGACGAGCTTCAAGATGTTGCTCCAGATGATACGCATCAGTATGATGCTATGATGATGATCAGGAGGATCATGTGATGTACATCAAGATGATGTATGGAGAGTATGAGGTTGATACTCTGTGGTCGTGGAAAGGTTGTGCAGATGAGCATATAATAGGGATATTTGTAGACACTCTTGCTAGGTTTTGCCGATGGCATATAATAGCTCCCTGGGAGGTCTGGCAAATGCTCTTGCTAGGTTTTTCTCATAGCGACATATAATAGCGCCCTGTGATATTTACAGATACTCTTGCTAGGTTTTGTCCATGGCATATAATAACTCCCTGGGAGATCTTGCAGTTTGTGCTGGGCATGTAATCAGTCCTGGGACGCTCTTGCTAGGTTTTGCCGATGACATATAATAGCTCCCTGGGATATCTGGTAAATGATCTTGCTAGGTTTTTTTCATGGCATATAATAACTCCCCGGGAGATCTTGCAGGTTTTGCTGGGCATGTAATCAATCCCGAGATGCTCTCGCTAGGTTTTTCTGGTTACATATAATTTCTCCCTGGGATATTTGTAGATGCTCTTGCTAGGTTTTTCCTATGGCATATAATAGCTCCCTGGGATATCTGACAAATGCTCTTGCTAGGTTTTGCTTGGTCACATGTAATAGCTCCCTAGGAGATATTGAAGGTCGTGCTGGGCACGTAATCAGTCCTGAGATGCTCTTGCTAGGTTTTGTTGATGCACGTAATAAGTCACGAGGATCCACAGTATGACTAGTGATGATGAAGACCTGCAAGTGGTGGGCCTACATCTAGTATGAAAAAGGACTGGCTCTGTAGAAATTCCTATGACGAGTAGATTCAAAGATTGATTGAGATAGCAGCAACGATGACGACGACAATGATCCAAAGAAGAAGACTTGTGCTAGCAGATCTGTGTCGAGAAATACCTTCCTAGTTAAGAGGGAGTGTTGATGTATATGTAACTTCGGAATGTATTTTACCCATGTGTATTGTATTCCTATAGAGATGTTATTATTCCTCTATATGGAAGTGTTTGTATTCCTATAGAGATGTTATTATTCCTCTATACGGAAGTGTCGTCATTTATATTGTAAGTGTCGTAACTTTTACTTGATGGGTTATTAGACCGCCTTGATGGGGTCGACCCTGTATGAGTCATGTGGGTAAATGGGTTATTAGACCACCAAGTGTGGGGTTGGCCCGGATTAAGTTAACCATGGGTTATTAGGCTAAGATGGACAAGTCAGCCCCATTAGTTTATTGGGCAGGACATGACAAGTATAAATAGAGATCGGGAGATCTCTATTTGATCACTCATTACTCACTTCTATCTCTCTCAGAAAGTGGTGCACTTGTGAGGAGGAGGATCATCTGCTAGGAGAAGACTATCTCTTGTACTTTGGTTGTATCATTTCTCTATCTATCTCTGAGGAAGTTGTGGGGTTTTTCACCTTCTTGGTTTTCCCCGGTGAAACTCTGTGTCTCTTGTGTGCTTGCATTATTGTGTCCATGATTGATATGTTGTAGATATGCTATACATGTTATTCTCTCAGTTAAGATCCTAGATCAGATTGAAATTTCTGAAAAAACTAACATATGATTTATATGCATTACACACATTTGCTGCAAAAGAGATCAGAAGGAGACATGAAGCAGTCACAACTAAGTTAGATATAATCCAAAAGGAGAAGAATTCCCTACAAGAAGAATGTTCACAGCTAAAAAATGAAAAAGGGTTAACTGCACATAAAATAATATAGTTGGAAAGGGAAGTAGTTGAAAAATACAGTTTGTTAAAACATGGACTGAAGAAAGCACATCAGGATTCCTGCAATCTGCAAAAACCAGTAGAGGAAGTATAGAACATATTTCTAGAAGCTCACAAGAATGAAGATATCTCCGCATAAATAAAGGTGATGATAATATGAGAATTCATTGTAACGTCCCCCTCACCCAATCCGACCATCGAGAGGGGATGCTAGCCAAATTCGAGCTCTCAAATTTCGCCCCAAATCCATAATACGATTTTCAACAAATACAATATGTGCATAAACTTAAATAAACATGCACAGTGGAATTAAAATCTATCCACACACATCTAGCATGAAAATATATAAGCATAAACATTACATGAATTAAATAAAAGCATTTCAGAATCGAATGCATAAGAATACTTATATTTATCCAATACAGATCCAAGCAATTGGATCTGTAAGAGCGATTTTTCACTCAACCATAGGCACTCCGTCCAACATATGCTCTTTATGCTAGGAGGCCACCCCCAAGATGGGCTATGAGGCCACCAGGGCGAAGGAAACACCTACATGATTCTATATCTAATCCCACAACCCATTCTTCTCTCTATGCTTATCTAAATGCTCATACCAAGCTCTACAGGGATCTCACTCAACCCTCACATCCTTGGCTTCCACAATAACTGCCCCACACAACACCCTTCTAGATCAGGCATCCCCTTCACCAATCCATGGCTCTCTTTGGCGATCCATCTTGCTGGGTGCTTCCAGTGTGTGCATAGAAGAAGTCCAATATGATATTGGCTGCTATAGAACCACATGTAGACTCAATTTGTGGCTTCTCAAGCACCTATGAGAAACACAACTCAATGGGTAAGGGTTCCTAGCTTGCCCAACCTCTCTACTCACCTACAACCAACAATTTTCACTTCCAAATATGCAGCATGGTCTCCAAATTCGAATTTCTGGGTTCAAAGCAGTAGGGAAAGTTCATGGACAACAATGGAGAGCTCTGCCTAGTGTAGATTTGCATGAAATAATGAGAGAAAATGAGGGTTGAATCCAATGCAATGGGAAAATGGTGAAAATACAACTGACATAAATTCTGATTGTATACGAAAGGACTCCTAGTAGCTGCAGACTGACTTCTGTCATGACAAGACTATTACAAAAGTGCATCCAGTCCCATCCTTCAATAACTACATGAGGTGACTTTTCACACCAACCACACACATGCATTAAGGATTGGAAAATGGTCAAAAAATGAGATAATTAGCATATTCTCATCACTTGGCATCAAGGATTTAGTCACCCATGGACCCCTTTTCCTCTTCCCCTCTAGTGGAATCATAGCCCCTTTGGTTCTCTTTACACAACCATGTTGGACCATTTTATTATTTATGCACATAATATTTACATGTATTCTAAATCAACATAAAAGCCAACCAAACAGTCCAAATAAAATATATACATCATACATGCCTATCCATTCACTAGTCGGGCCTTGGCCTTGAGATCCACACTAGGAATTCACACTAGCATATTTACATCAATTACATAATTTTGGATAAATACATTCCAAGTCAAAACTAGGGTTATTACAATCCTCCCCCCCTTGGAATAAAACTTTCCTCGGTGTTTGCTCAAAATTTAGAACAAAAATGGATATGCCTCTCTCATGGCATCCTCCAAGTCCCACGTAGCCTCATGGGAACCGAAGTACTTCCATTGCACCTTTACCTGTTCGATGGATTGATTCCAGAGCAATGTCACTTTCCTGTCTAGTATGCATAGTGGCTCTGTTTGGAACTCTTCCTCAGGTTCCACCTGAATCACATCCCAATCAATCACATGGTTAGGATCATGTACATATTTCTTAAGCAAAGAAACATGAAAAACATTATGAGCTCTAGTGTTAGCAGGCAATGCAATTCTATATGCAACTAGTCCTATTCTCTCAAGCACTTCAAATGGCCCACAATATCTTGGTGATAGCTTGGAACAACTTACAAGATTCAAGGAACTCTTCCTTGGCCTCACTCTAAGGTAAACATGATCCCCAACATGAAACTCTCTATGCAGTCGGTTCTTATCTGCATAACTTTTCTGTCTATTTTGGGATGCCTTTAAATTTTGCCTAATATTTACAACCTCTTGTTCCATTTCTTTAATAAATTCTGGCCCAATTACAATTCTGTTCACTGGATTATCCCAAGTAACTATTGTCCTGCACCTCCTGCCATACAAAGCTTCAAATGGACTCATGCCCAATGATGCTTGTTTCCAATTATTATATGCAAAATCTACCAAATGTAGATAGTCCTCCCACTTGGATGGTTTGTCCATCACATACATGCATAACATGTATTCAAGCACTTGATTTACCCTTTCTATATGCCCATCTGTTTGTGGCTGGTAGGCGGTACTAAAGTTCAGTTGTGTACCAAAATCAACAAAAAGAGTTTTCCATAAATTTGAAGTAAACTTCGTATCCCCGTCTGAAATGATTGCTTTAGGAAAACCATGCAACCTAGAAATTTCCTTCATAATGTTTTTTGCAATAACATCCATTTTATATGTGGATTTAACTGGTGTAAAGTGTGATGTGTTAGATAATTTATCCACCACAACCATGATGGAATTGTGCTGCCTCACTGTCATTGGAAAACTTGTAATAAACTCCATGGAAATCACATCCCATTTCCATTCCGGAATTGGCAAAGGATGCAAAAAACCTACTGGGTGTTGATGTTCAAACTTCACTTGTTGGCGTTTCATACACTTAGAAATATACTTAGCAATGTCCTTTTTCATTCTCGGCCAAAAATACTGCTTTCTTGCTGTAGCAACTATTTTCCAGTATCCTCGGTGACCGGAATATGACATTTTATGGATTTCATCCATAACAATTCTTCTCAAATATGCCACATTAGGAATGTAAACTTTGTTTTTATAAGCAAGAAGTCTGTCACCTTCTAAATGGTAACCTTCATACCTCTTTTCCAAATTCCGCTGCTGCAATTTGTCCTTTATTTGCACATACAGTTCGTCTCTTCAGCAATACAATTAGTAATCTGTCGCCTCAAATCTGATTGGAAGGTACCAATGGCTACTACATGCATCTCATGTACTTTTCTGCTAAGTGCATCAACCACTTTATTTTCTTTACCTTTTATGTGCTTGATCTCAAAATCAAACTGACATAAAAATTCTAGCCATCTAGCTTGCCTAGCATTTAATGTGGGATGCTCAAACAAATATTTCAGACCACAATGGGCTGTCCTTAGCTCAAATTTTCTTCCCATTAAATAGTGCCTCCACATTTTCCAAGTGAGCACTATGGCTACAAGTTTCAAATAATGAGTAGCATAGTTCTTCTCATGCTCTTTCAACTTCCTTGACTCGCAGCAAACCACATGGTTGTCTTGCATAAGAACTCCTTCAAGTCCATCTTTACATGCATATGTTCATACCACAAAATCTTTTTCCGGGTCTGCAATTTTTAGAATTGGAGTACTTGTGAGAAGCTTCTTCAAAACTGGAAGCTTTCTTCACATTTCAGTGTCCAATCAAACTTTATCCCCTTATTTTGCAAAGAAGTGATTGGGTGTGCGACCTTGGAGAATCCTTCAATGAACCTCCTGTAGTAATCAACAAGACCCATAAAAGATGTCACATCCATCACGTTTCTTGGAGTTGGCCAATTCATGATGGCTTCAATCTTCTCGGGATCCATCAATATTCCCTTCTCAGAAATAATGTGACCCAAATAATGTATCTTATTTTTTATAAAAGTCACATTTGCTTAGATTTGCATACAACTTATGCTCCCTTAGCAATTGAAAATCCATTCTCAATGTTCTTCGTGCTCTTCTTCATTCTTGGAATAAATAAGAATGCCATCTAGAAATACAAGAACAAACTTGTCCAAATACTTGCTGAAAACACTATTCATGAGACACAGGAATGTAGCTGGTGCATTGGTGAGACCAAATGGCACCACCACAAACTCATAGTGCCTATACCTTGTTCTAAATGATGTCCTTTGAATGTATTCTTATTTTATTCTCACTTGATGGTAACCAGACCTCAAGTCAACCTTTGAGGACATATTTTCCCCTCTCATTTGATAAAAAAGATCATCAATTCGAGGAAAGGGGTACTTGTTCTTCACTGTAACTTTGTTAAGCTGCCTGTAATCAATACATAACCTGAGCGTTCCATCTTTCTTCTTCACAAAAAGAAAAGGTGCTCCCCATGGAGACACACTTGGCCTTATGTACTCCTTTTACAACAACTCTTGCAGTTTCATTTTCAGCTCTAATAATTCTGGTGTACTCATCCTGTATGGTGTCTTAGAAACTGGTGCAGCTCCTGGAAAAAGATCAATTGTAAAATCAATGTCTCTCTTTGGAGGAAGTCCTGGAAATTCATCAGGAAACACATCCTTGAATTCTTGCAAAATAGAATGGTCTTCCAACTTGGGAATTTCATTTCCTGTTTTCTCCAAGATATGGGATGCATATAATTGGTAACCTTTCCTACGGAATTTATTCAATTGCATGGCTGAAATATGCCTAACAGAAACTACCTTTGGAATGCCATTTATAACCCTTGGGTTTCCTTCTTCATCAATACACTCAAAAGTCTTGCTGTAGCAGTCAATTTTAACTCTATGGGCTTCCAACCAGTCCATTCCAATGAGGATATCATTGGAACCAAGTGGAAAAACATTTAGATCTTCAAAAGTGGACAGTCCACCCATTTCCAATGGACATTTCTCCACGATTTCGCTAACCTTTCTCTTAGTTCCAGTGGCTAGTTGGACTAACCATGGTTCATTATGCTTTGATTTCTTAAGAGCACAAATCTCAACAATTTTAGGACTAATATAACTGTGAGTAGATCCAGGGTCAATCGAAATAGAAATAGATTTCTTAGCAATATTACCTTCAACTTCAACCACAGTTGACTGATGGTCTGCTTTGCGGTCCTCTAGTGCTGCATAAATTCTAGGGGCGGTCCTTGCCACTTGACCCACTGTTTCAGCTCCTTGGATGTTAAGAACTTGATTTTCACTCCCATTCCGATGTGGATAGTTCCTAAGCATGTGGTCCCCTCCACATCCCAAAAATTGAAGTGGCTCTCTTGGATCTTGTGGCTTGTCTCCCAACATTCTAGTTGGTTTAGTCACACCCTGTGGTGGATGCCATGGCTAATTTCTGAATTGAGGAGGCTTGAAGCCCTTCTTCCTTTGGTCAAACTTTTCCTTACGGAATTCTGGTTTGCTTTTGTTTTGATCATAACAATACTTGGCCTTTCTTATGGCTTCCTCTAGAGTTTGAGGTTCATCAAACTCAATTCTATCTTTATATGACTGGGGCAGTCCACTTAGAAAACACTGAATTTTCACCTTATCATTCTTGATATATTTGACATATCTCAACATCTCCAACAATTTGTTTGCATATTCTTCCATTGTCATTTGTCCCAATTTCAGCTCATGGAACTCTTTGATTTTTCCATTGTAGTACCTGTCAGAAAGGTACTTTTCCTTGAAGTACTTCTTGAATTGCTTCCACACAATATTCCTTTAATTGATCCTCTTTACTTGCCTAAGGTGTTCCCACCAATAGATGCTCTTCCATTCAGATTGAATATGGCCACTCTTTCCTTCATATTTCCTAAATAGTATTGGATTTGGAAATACTTCCTCATCCCAAGAATCCAAGCCTCATCTTCTTGACCAAATTTAACCTCACCATCAAAGGTAGGAGGTTTGGCCTTCTTAAATTCTCCATGAGAGTTGTTCTTGGAAAACTTCTTCCTCATGTTTCTATGAGATGAAGAGCTTGAAACTTCAATGGATTCTTTAGAGTCATATGACTCACTAGAAGAGATTTATGGAGTATATTTTCTATCTCTAGAAATACTTCTTGAACTATGTGATCTCTGGTGGAAATGCCTCCTTGAGCTACTCCACTCTTTTCCTGATTTTTTGAATTCTGCCCATGGTTTATCTTCCTTTGAATGCCTGTCAAGATTCTAAGCATAACTGCATTCAACTGATTCTGCTCCTCCTCGGATCTAATCATCCTTTCATTGTCTGCTCTGCAACTCTGCAGTTCCACCTTTAATCTCCTCATGGTTTTTGTAATGTCTAGGGGAGTTGCTTGGTTTCTTCTACCATTAGATTCTCAACTTGTACATTCTCTCCATTCTTAACCTATACATTCTCTCCCATTGCATCTGCCTCAACATCATAAGGATCTTGTGCATCCTCCATGATGATACTGTTGTTCTTGGTCCAACCAAGATCAAACTTCCCAACTACACTAGACTTAAATGTTGACCCTTAACTGTCACTTATAGGATTCTGAATCTACAAAAGTGTTTATAAACACATTTGTTAGATTTATTATAGTCTTAAGAAAATTATAACATTAATCTTCATGCAACCTAGGAACAACCCATATTGACAATTTCTGTCAAATCACAAAACTTTTTCACACTCAACGACGTATGAGGGGGATGATGGGGGTCAAGGGGCAATTTGGCACATAAGATTGATTGCAATTTTTCCATTTTGGGCACCCAAACATTGGATGTGAAAAATGTTGCTTTTTGTTGGAATATTTTATATTCCTTGGAAGGTAATAATGTCTTTGTATTATGTCAGAAGATATCCACAATCTTATGTAAAAGAGTAATACATTATATCCCATATTCATTATGGTAAAATATACTCTTGATATTCATTATTATATAAAGAGATTTTATTATGGAGAATTATATTATCCCACATGTAATATGTGAGAGTAATTCCTCCTCATCTCTTAGTATATAATAGAGTCAAGGGAGTTGCATCACTCATCATGATCTATACTTTCACAAGTATTGCTATATTGTATTGGGGTTATTGGCATTACTCTCTGTAAGCTTGAGGGAGATATTCTAGATATAATAGAAGACTAAGCTTGAGGGAGATATTCTGTGAACCACGTATATATGGTGTACTCTTTTCTCTTGTTCTCTTTCTGATCTTATTTACTGTGATATGTTATTGTTTGCATAGATAGGTAAGCTAGTTTAGTTAGATCCATATCTCTGACATGGTATCAGAGCTTGTTGCTATGATCTAGCACCTTCTATTGCTTTCAAACAATATTTTATCATTAGGCATTGATTATTTCTTGTAGATTTTCTTTCTATCTGGTAGCCATTAGGCTTCTCTTCAGATTTGGGCATATTTCTGCAGTTTTTTATTTCTAACCCTAACCTTGTTATGTAGATTTTTGTAATTTTTTTTCAAGGATTTCTTGATGTTGTTTTTGTAGATCTATATGATTTTCTGATTCTCCTCAACGATATCTATATTCCGGTTGTCAAAACGACAATTTCCATCCAAGTTTGGTAGACTTTGTGTAGGTTTCCATCTTCGACAGATTCGACACTATTTTCGGCCTTATACTGGACACTCACGACTTTTCTTCGTAGGAACCCGCGGTTAACCACGACTGTTCCTACTGTGAACCCGAAAATACTCTGCAGACTCGCGACATCCCAGTGCGTAGACCCGCGTATGCTCCGACATACTCGCGACTGTTCCACTGCCGAACCCATGTTTGCTTCAGACTATTCACGACCCTCCTTGTGCTGAGCTGGAGAATGCTTTGGCAGATTCACGACCTTACAGTGCAGAGACCCGCGAGTAGCCGCAACTCCATTGCATCACAACCCATGAGTAACCGCGACCTTTGTTGAGCAGAACCTGCGAGTATCAATGTTTATTCGCAGGTTTCCTGTTAGCAGACCCGTGAGTGACCATAACTCGATCAATATTTCTTGAAATTTTTATTATAACCTGGTTTTGGAACTGGAGAAGTTGTTCTGCGTCCACCTATGCAAACAAAACATAATTATGGGCAAGTCTGGGCACTCAATCAAAATGGTTGTAAGTAAAAGTTTCTCTTTCCTTAACTATTTTTTTCTAACTGTGTTTTTTTGCATATTTAGATCAATACGGTAAAGTATTTCAGTTTTTTGTTATTCACTATCTTTCTCTTGTTATTTATAGCATTTGGGTTTCTAGTCAAAATTTCTATCATTATGACTTCAGAAGTTTCTTCTGTTCCTGAACTTGTTCGTCCGAACTATCTTTCCTGGAAGAGAAAAATGATTGATGTTCTCAGGAGTGAGAATCTATGGAGTATTGTTAATGGTGAACACAAGAAACCTACTGATGCTCAAGCTTTGACTATATGGGAAGATAAATGTGATCAAGCAAGAGAGCTCATTGGTCAAACAATTGCAGATAGTCTTAAGGTAAGTATAGAGGTAGAAGACAACCCCGTTAAGGTATGGAAAACTATTTCTTCTTTATTTGATAAATATGATGATGTTTCTGCTTATTATCTTGAAAAGAAGATTTATGAGCTAGATCCTACTAAATTTTATAGAGTAGAATTATATCTTGCTGAAGTGAAAACTTTAAATGAAAAATTAAATAATTGTGGTACATATTACAAGAAAACAGACCGCTGCTCTTATAATTCTTGTAGAATAAAAATTGCCATCTTGTTTTGATATGTTCATCCAAACTAGGAATAGAGCTCTTGAATTTTCTTCAAATACCACGAAACCTACTTTTGATGATTTTTGTAAAGAATTGATTAATGAGCAAGAAAGGTTAATTGTTTCAGGATAACTAACACCTAATAAAGCTCTTATGACACATAATAAGACTCCTAAGAAAAGTTTTAATAATGTTAAAGGTTCTAATTCAAACACTTCAAATCCTACTAATAACTCTGGTAATGCTTCTAATGCACATCATGATAATAGTAAGAAGAAGAAAGTGTATGATATTTGTAAGCATCGTGGTAAAACTAATTATCCTGAAAATAATTGCTTTAAATTGAAACGTTTACAAGCTAAATCTAAAAAGAATGGTTCTGATGAATCACAAGTAGTTTTGTGTGCTTCTGTTGTTTCTTCTAGTAATTCTTCTTCTAATGTGGAATGGATAATGGATTCTGACACTTCTAAAAATATTACTGGTAATGCTTCTTTATTTTCATCTTATGACAATAATAAAAACACATCTCAGAAAGTCTCTGTAGGTGATCGTAAACAACTTTCCGTAATTGGTTACGGTAATGTTAATGCTGCTAATGGTCAATTGGAAGATGTTTTTCATGTTGAAAATATTCCCATCAACTTACTTTCTATTTATCGTGCATGTCAAAAAGGATATAAATTTGATGCTTGGACTGATAAATATGTTCTTAGAGATATCAATCAAAATTTCAAAGTAGTTTCTTCTGGTCCTATTGATCATACTGTTGGTTTATATAAATTTGTTGGTTTTAATTAAACTAAAAGACAACGTTTTTATTTCTATGTTGCTCATGTTGATGAACTAAGTAAATTATGGCATGAAATATTAAGTCATTTGAATTATGGTAAAATGCAAATGTTAACTAAAATGGTACTTGGATTGCCTAATGTTTCGTCTACTAACAGTGTTTGTGAAGGTTTGTTCTTGGTAAACATCATAGATAAATGTTTGATAAAGGTAAAGCTTGGCGTGCTAAAGAATCTTTGCAATTAATTCATAGTGACATTTTTTGTCCTTTTGAAGTTCCTTCTATTTCTAATGCAGTTTATTTTCTTATTTTTATTGACGACTTTAGTAGAAAATCATGGGTTTATTTTTTGAAACATAAAAGTGAAACTTTTTCTAAATTTCAAGTATTTAAATCCTTGGTTGAAAATGAATCTGGTAAAAAGATTAAGATTTTAAGAACTGATAATGGGGGGAATTCATTAAGAAAAAAATTGAAGTATTTTTATCTAAGCATGGAATTCAACATCAAAAGACTGTTCCTTACACACCTCAACAAAATGGTGTTGCTGAAAGGAAAAACAAAACTTTAGTTGAAATGGATAGATGTATGCTTTATTCTAAAGGATTACATAAGAAATTTTGGACTGAAGCCATAAGTTGTGCTAACTTTATTTTAAATAAAGTTCCTACAAAAGCTGTTAGGCATGTTACCCCTGAGGAAAAATGGAATGGTAGAAAACCAGATATTAGTTACTTTAAAGTGTTTGGTTGTGAATGTTGGGATCATATTTCTGATGAAAAACGAAAAAAAATTAGAACCCAAGTCTCACAAGTGTATATTCATTGGTTATTCTGAGGATTCTAAGGCTTATAGGTTGTTTGATCCTTCTAATCAAAGTGTAATCATTAGAAGAGATGTTCAATTTATTGAATTCTCTCCACCACCTGAGTCTGTAGAATTTCATGTCACTTTGAATATTCCCTTATCACCTGTTACTCCTATCTCGATTGCTCCTTTCAGTTCCGTGACTGATCTTAGTTCATCTTCTTCCTCTTCTTCAAGTATTCCACCTGAATGTATCGAAGCTCCTGAAGTGAATTCTGTCCCTTCTCATCTTCCTGTTTGGGCTCGAAAAACTCTTGAATCTATAGGAAGAGATATTAGAATCCCTTTTGATAATTGTAGAACTCGATCTAACTTTTCTCTTATGACCAAATTTTTTGCCACAAATGATCCTACCTCTTATGCTCAAGCTAAGGGTAAACCTCATTGGGAACAAGATATGACTGCTGAGTATGATTCTCTTATGAAGAACAAGACTTGGTCTCTTGTTCCTCTTCCTTCGGGAAAGAATTTAGTTGGTTGTAATGGGTTTATAAAACTAAATTTAGTGCATAAGGACAGATTGAAAAGTATAAAGCTAGATTAGTTGCAAAAGGTTTTAATCAAATTGAAGGTATAAACTATAACAAATTTTTTTCTCCTGCTGCTAAAATGAATACAATAAGAACAATTTTATCTATTGCTTCATCTTATAAATGGGAAATACACCAAATGGATGTTAAAAGTGTTGATGTATATATAACTTCTGAATGTATTTCACATATATGTATATTGTATTCCTATAGAGATGTTATTATTCCTCTATACGGAAGTGTCGTAACTTATACTTGATGGGTTATTAGACCACCTTGTTTGGGGTCGGCCCTGTATAAGTCATGTGGGTCAAAGGGTTATTAGACCACCCTATTGGGGGTCGGCCCAGTCAGCATTATGTTATGTGGTTAAGTTCGAGCCTACATGAGTTAGGTAAAAAGGCAAGTCAAGTCAAGTATAAATAGAGTGCGGGAGGCACTCTATTTGCTCACTCACTTCTCACACATGCACTCAAGGAGGAGTGGCGCACTTATGGAGGAGGAGGATCTGCTGCTAGGTTATGGCTATCTCTCTTGGTTGGTTGTATCATTGCTCTATCTATCTCTGAGGAAGTTATTGGGGTTTTTCACCTTTATGGTTTTCCCCATGTAAATCTTTGTGTTTCTTGTGTGCTTGCATTATTGTCTCCATGATTGATATGCTGTAGATATGCTGTACATGTTGTTCTCTCAGTTAAGATCCTAGATCATATTGAAGTAAATTCAGAAAATCTAACATGGTATCAGAGCTAGCCTGAAAGAAGGCATGATATGGCATGTATGACACTTGTTGCACTTACGATGCTAGGGCTTGATATAGCAAAAACCAGTCATTGTAGCACTTTCCCTATAAATCCGGTTTGGAGAATTTTTCGGATCTGAAATTGTTACAGGATGAAGCTAAGATCTCCAGGTACCTTGTGTCCAAAGGACAACCTCTAATTCGTTGTACTTTGTGATTTATGATCTGTGCAATATAGGGTTTCTGCCTCTTCCAGATCTGAGTTAAAATCAGGTGACCTTGGGAAAAAGGTCATAACTTGGGATAGGAAGCTCCAAATGAAATTTCGTGAAAAGTGACAGGTAGTACACAGACTTTAATATCTCAAAAAACTTTTTCAGAGGCCGAAGTTGAACTAGTGACACGTGTCACTCCGTACAAGTGCGCTCTCCTGTATTATCCCATAAACAGGTCATGTTGCGACATTTGGCATAACTCTCTGTTAGAGAGTCCAATTGAGGTCAGACCTGTCAGGATGGAAAGGTAATAGGCCGAGCTATCTCAAGAAACTTTTTCAGAGGCCGAAGTTAAAAAAGTGACACGTGTCACGCCGTACAAGTTCGCTCTCCTGTTTTATCCCAAAACAGGTCACGTTGCGACATTTGTCATAACTCTCTCTCAGAGAATCCAATTGAGGTCAGATCTGTCAGGATGGAAAGATAACAAGTCAGGCTATCTCAGGAAACGTTTTCAGACCCTGTGGATCAAAATTTTTGGAGTTACACCAGAAACAATCAGGTACATATTTCTGTCAAAACAGAATTATTTTTGAGTACCTTCATTCATGGCTTCCGGAATTTAGGGCTTTGGAGAAAGTTGGAATTTTTGTAATTGGACCCCACGGCTGAATGCTACTCATAAAAATAGAAATTTAGAGACCAAGATCAGAATTTTTGGTTGGGTAGAAGGCCGGGCTTGATTAGACCCTAGTTCGGGACTTTGATTAGAAAAGTGGAAAATTAGGGCTTCTGTAAAAATGGGAATTTTTGAAATCTGTGACCACGGCTGGAAGCTCCTCAGAAAAATAGAAGCTTAGAGCTTTGGATCAAACCTTTTGATGGGGAAAAAGAGTGGGCTTCATCAAACCCCATTTCAGGGTCACGTCCAGTGAATCCGGAAATTTCAAAGGCAAAATTGAGGAGTGAAACTTTGCAGTTTTCAAATTCTGAATATACCAGTTTGATCAGCTCATCAAGGTGCATATTTCTATCCTTTCGGAAGTTTGAAATTCAAAGTTTGAATTTTTGGGGTTTCTCTGACAAACCCATATCCAGCTCCAGGTCCAGTTCTTGCAAATCAAGTGGATTGGGTTAATCCTAGAAGAAGATGGATTGATCATCTTCATGAGTAAAGAAGTTCCTGTTTCAGAGGGAGATGAGGCTAAGGCCTTACATAAGAAGAATACAAGCGATCTCGACAGGAATGACTCATCGAGGTATGTTTTGAGATTTGTTCATGATTAAGTTTATGGTATGTTTGTCTTCATGTTATTACGGTTAGTACAATCTTGATTTTAGACTTGTCATATCACCTTAATAAAACTATGAATGCACAATAGAAAATATTCATTAGGGTGTTGACACTTATGATTGTACTAATGCATTATGGTGTTGTATGAGGTTTATGTTGTCTACTAACATGAAAGGTACACCAAGAAAGACAAATCATGTTCTGGTCCAAGAACATATGATCATGATAACATGAGGACAAAGATTCATCCATTGTCATGGATCTCATATAAGATCCATTTACGAGGTATGTATAACTTGGTTTTGTAATGGTTAACATATGAGACATGTAGGTTACTAGCACAAGTCACTGAAGAGAACAATAAGACATCATGTGAGTATGTTAGACATAATTAGCTAGCATGCTAATCCAGGTATGTTTTTCCTATATCAAGTTAGAATCTCACCTTGTGATAAGATCCTTTATTTAAGTATACTTGGCATGATTGATAATGATTATTCATGAAGTCATAGGTTTGAATAGTCATGGTTGTATGCATATTATGTTTTTTACCATAATTGATGATATGACTAACCAGAAGAATCATGAAGGTATAGGTTTGAATAATCACAGGTTTTATGCATATTATATCTCTTATCTTGATTGATGATTCAACTAACCTGAAGAGTCATAGGTTTGAGTAATTACAGGTTTAGACATGTTATGTTTCTTATGATTTGACTAAAGAATCCTACATAAACCTTGAATGCTAATGGTTATTATTTTCTGTTTGAAATGATCATGACTATACATGCTTGAGATTATTGTGTTTTAATAGTATACTAATGAATGTATGATTTTATATGAGATCACAAGGATAACACAATCATGATTCTAATAAGCATGCATAGGGACCAAGGATGAATGTAAGTTCAAGGACAGGTAATCCAGGAAGCAAAGATCAAGAGGGAGCACACTCCAGTTGTTCCTGCAAGAAAGCAAAGGAGCACACTTCAGTAGTTTCTGCAAGGATGCAGATATTCAGAGGGAGTTGACCATCTTTCTACATTCCACAACAGAAAGGTGTAGAAGAAGCTACTTCAGATTATGACTCCAACAACTCCTGCAAGGAAGCAAAGACTCAGAGGGAGTCCACCCAACGAACAAAGAAAGATAAGTATTTTAATCATCATTTCTTGCATATTTGTTTGTTTAAATAAAATTGTTCAATGATGTATATGCTCATGTTCCTAGACTTAGGATATGTATTGTGCATATTAGAATAGTTGCATTAATGAACAGTATACTACTAATACACATGGGTAAGTGGCCTATGGCACTGTACAACATTCCATTGCTACTTATCTAGAATGAAACCTCTTTGCTGACGTGTTGGGAGTTGTGCACACTCTTAACAATGTTTTGGTAGAGATTGGAAGGCATCTAGAAAGTTACGGGATATGGATAAATGTTGTATTGAAGCATTGGCTAAGATAATTGCATGACTGTACGACATATTTCTTTATGTGTAAGAATTTGTTCTGAAAACCATGAGATGTTTTCTAATCATGCAATTTAACTTGTTGTGTAGGAAAGATAGTATGCCATCTCCTACAAAAGAAGAACTACAACATTTGTTCCAGCAACAAAGATATCTATTGAAGATATTGAAGATATTGAAGTTTCCAGGATCTGGGATGAAGAAATGAAATGCCATGATCCGTCGATCATGAAGAATGATGTTTGAGATGTAGTCCCAAGACGTGAAGGGAAGTTTGTTATGACTTCCAAATGGAACTATCAGATCAAGCATGTTGCAGATGGCAGCATTGAGAAATACAAAAGTGATGAAATAGAAGATGCACCAGATAGATTTCAAGACAGCATGGTGTAGTCATATATGTGTGCAGAACTTGACATGGTAGGATAGACAACTTCTATCCAGCTTGGGCTTTACCAAGAATAAAGCGGATTCCAATCTTTTCTACAAGGTTGAGGAAGGCAATCCAATGATACTACTTTTGTATGCGGATAACCTATTTGTATCAGGTGAAGATAGATTGATTGCCGACACGCAGCGGAAGCTTACTACTGAGTTCGAGATGAAGAACTTGGGGATGATGCACTATTTGTTTTTGGCATGGAGGTGTGGCAGAGTGCATATGGAATCTTCCTTGGACAAGGGAAGTATGTAGTAGAGATCCTGAAGAGGTTCGGGATGATGGACTGCAAGGATATGGCCACACCTATGGCATTGAATCTGAAGCTTCTATGTGATGCTTCATCTAAGCCGGTTGATGTCTCCTTGTATTGTCAGATGATTGGGTCCTTGATGTACCTGACGAACACGAGACCAGACATTTGCTTTGCTGTGAACACATTGAGCCAGTTCCTGACGGATCTGAGGAGTGTTCACCTGGTTGCTGTAAAGCATGTTCTGAGGTACCTGAAGGGTACAGTGGATTATGGGCTCAGGTATGAGGAGAATCAAAAGTTTAACCTGCAGGGTTATGTTGATTCAGATTGGGCTAGCAGTGCTGCAGACAGGAAGAGCACATCTGGGTGTTGCTTCAGTATGGAATCAGGTGTGATCTCTTGGTTTAGCAGGAAGCAGTCCTGCGTAGCACTGAGTACAGCTGAGGCAGAGTATGTTGCAGCCTGTTCAGCTAGTTGTGAGACAGTATGGCTATGGAAGCTACTGTCTGGGTTATTTGATCTCCCATTGGAGGCTACTGGTATCTTCTGTGATAACCAGAGTTGTGTGAAGATGTCCGAGAACCCAGTGTTTCATGACAGGTCGAAACACATAGAGATCAAATATCACTATATCAGGGATATGGTGCAGAGAGGAGATGTGAAGCTCCTAT
Organism: Larix kaempferi; assembly: GCA_027924585.1. Classification (NCBI taxonomy): domain Eukaryota; kingdom Viridiplantae; phylum Streptophyta; class Pinopsida; order Pinales; family Pinaceae; genus Larix; species Larix kaempferi. Next base: position 16,270,200 of record BSBM01000825.1, on the reverse strand, counting down.
ATGTTGCGATAGACGAGCAGATTACAGATGTGCTGACGAAGCCGCTAGCCAGAGTGAAGTTTGAGTACTTCAGAGAGAGGCTTGGCGTTCTTCAGATCGAGGACACTTCAAGGAAGAAGTGATGGACACATTTGCTGAAGCCATTCCAAGCATGTTGGAAGGAGGATCCTTCACATGGCTGTGGATGTAAGCGCTGGATGATGAGCATCAGGATGATGTTCTGGTTTCTGCTTAGATATGATCAGTTGGATCATTATATATGCATCATGTTGGATGCTGGATATGATCAGTTGGATCATGTGTATGTATTTTGTATATGCATCATGTTGGATGCTTGGACCATGTATCTGTATATGTATCAGGTGGATACATTATATGTATCAGGTGGATACATTGTATGATCAAGTGGATCATGTATGGTGATATGTATCATGTATTTGTATCAGGTGGATACATTGATGATCAGGAGGATCATGTATGATGATATGTATCAGGTAGATACTTGGTATGCATCAGGTAGATGCATTGATGATCAGGTGGATCAGGTATGATGACATGCAGCAGGATGCTGCAGTGATGATCAGGATGATCATAGATGACGAGCTTCAGGATGTTGCTCCAGATGACATGCAGCAGGATGTTGCAGTGATGATCAGGATGATCATAGATGATGAGCTTCAGGATGTTGCTCCAGATGACATGTAGCAGGACGTTGTAGTGATGATGATCAGGATGATCATGGATGCATCAGGATGATGTATGGTGAGTATCAGGATGATACTCTATGGCCGTGGATCAGGTTGTGTAGATGAGCATGTAATCCGGTGCCCTGGGAGATTTGCAGATGGTCTTTCGAGGTTTTGCCTATGGCATGTAATATCGGTGCCCTGGGACATCTGGCAAATGCTCTTTCGAGGTTTTTCTCTGGGAGGACATGTAATTCGGTGCCCTGGGAGATCTGCAGATAGTCTTTCGAGGTTTTGCCTATGGCATGTAATAGCGCCCTGGGATATCTGGCAGATGCTCTTGCGAGGTTTTGTCCTATGGCATGTAATAGCGCCCTGGGAGATCCGATAGGTTGGGCTGTGTGCCCGTAATCAGTCCTGGGATGCTCTTGCGAGGTTTTGCCATGACCACATGTAATAGCGCCCTGGGAGATTTCAGGTCGGAGTTGTGTACCCGTAACATCCTGAGATGCTCTTGCGAGGTTTTGTGGTGGACCACATGTAATTTGTGCCTTGGGAGATTTCAGGTCGGAGTTGTGTACCCGTAACATCCTGAGATGCTCTTTCGAGGTTTTGTGGTGGGGTCACATGTAATGGCGCCCTGGGAGATCCTACAGGTCGGAGTTGTGTACCCGTAACATCCTGGGATGCTCTTTCGAGGTTTTGTGATGCACGTAATAAGTCCTGAGGATTCCACAGTATGGCCAGTGATGATGAAGACCTGCAGGTGGTGGGCCTACATCCAGTATGAAAAAGGACTGGCTCTGTAGAACTTCCTATGACGAGTAGATTCAGAGATTGATTGAGATAGCAGCAGCAGTGACGATGATGATGACTCGATGACGATTATCCAGTGACAATGATCCAGAGAAGATGACTTGTGCTAGAAGAACTGTGCTGATAAATACCTTCCTAGTTATGAGGGAGTGTTGATGTATATATAACTTTGGAATGTATTTCACATATATGTATATTGTATTCCTATAGAGATGTTATTATTCCTCTATACGGAAGTGTCGTAACTTATACTTGATTGGTTATTAGACCACCTTGTTTGGGGTCGGACCTGTATAAGTCATGTGGGTCAAAGGGTTATTAGACCACCCTATTGGGGGTCGGCCCAGTCAGCATTATGTTATGTGGTTAAGTTCGAGCCTACATGAGTTAGGTAAAAAGGCAAGTCAAGTCAAGTATAAATAGAGTGCGGGAGGCACTCTATTTGCTCACTCACTTCTCACACATGCACTCAAGGAGGAGTGGCGCACTTATGGAGGAGGAGGATTTGCTGCTAGGTTATGGCTATCTCTCTTGGTTGGTTGTATCATTGCTCTATCTATCTCTGAGGAAGTTATTGGGGTTTTTCACCTTTATGGTTTTCCCCAAGTAAATCTTTGTGTCTCTTGTGTGCTTGCATTATTGTCTCCATGATTGATATGCTGTAGATATGCTGTACATGTTGTTCTCTCAGTTAAGATCCTAGATCATATTGAAGTAAATTCAGAAAATCTAACAAAAAGTGCTTTTTTGAATGGTGATCTTAATGAAGACATTTATATGCAACAACCTCCTAGTTTTATTAATGCTGAATCATGAAGTTTAGTATGTAAATTACACAAGTCTTTATATGGTCTTAAACAAAAACCTAGGGCTTGGTATGATAAAATTGATGCATATTTCTTGAATAATGGTTTTAAGCATTGTATATCTGATCCTAACCTGTATGTTAAGCATGTTGAAGATAATATCATTGCTATTGTTTTATATGTGGATGATATTATTATCGTTGGTAGCCAACCTGTTCTCATTCAAAGTATGAAAAGTTACCTTCACAAGTAGTTTGAAACGATTGATCTCGGTATATTGCACTATTTCTTGGGTCTTCAAATTTGGCATCTGGCAGATGGTATTTTTCTCTCTCAATCGAAGTATGCTATAGATTTATTGGCACGTTTCCACATGAGTGATTGGAAACCTGCTCCTTTGCTTTTTCAGTCCGGTGTAAAGTTAACTGTTTAATGTACTACTCCTCTGTTAATGCTACTCTTTATCGTCAGCTTGTCGATAGTTTGATATATTTAACTCATAGCAGACCATATCTCTCTTTCGTCGTCAGTATGGTTTCACGGTTCATGCAGCAACCTCATGAAATTCATTGGCAAGCAACAAAAAGAATTCTGCGATATTTACAGGTGACATTGTACTATGGCATTTTTTATTCGAGCAGTACTACAGTTTCGATTTCTGGTTATACAGATTCTGACTGGGCAAGTGACAGTTCTGATCGACGGTCAACTACTGGTTATATATTTCAACTTGGCTCAGGTCCGATTTCTTGGTCCAACAAAAAGGTGAAGACTCTTTCTTTATCATTGTGTGAAGCAGAGTATGGAGCAACCAAAGAAGCAACAAAAGAAGCACTTTGGTTACGGCATGTTCTCATTGAGCTTGGTCTAGTTCTGAAATGAAATGTGACAATCAGGGTGCAATTCAGCTTTCTTATAATCCGGTATATCACTCCAAGACAAAGCATCTCGATCTTGATGCTCATTACATTCGAGGTCTAGTTGCAGATGGTGTTCTTTCTCTTGAGTATTGTCCTACTGAGCAGTAAGCAGTCGATATCTTCACCAAGTCCTTAACAACAATGAAGTATTTGCATCTTCGTTACTTACTAGGGATGAGGGAAGTTGTCATCAAGGGGGATCAGTAATGACTCCTTCCTTCCTTTGTTAGTGGGATTTTCTCCCAGCCATTATTAAGGGGGAGTGTTGGAATATTTTATATTCCTTGGAAGGTAATAATGTCTTTGTATTATGTCGGAAGATATCCACAATCTTATGTAAAAGAGTAATACATTATATCCCATATTCATTATGGTAAAATATACTCTTGATATTCATTATTATATAAAGAGATGTTATTAAGGAGAATTATATTATCCCACATGTAATATGTGAGAGTAATTCCTCCTCATCTCTTAGCATATAATAGAGTCAAGCGAGTCGCATCACTCATCATGATCTATACCTTCACAAGTATTGCTATATTGTATTGGGGTTATTGGCATTTATCTCTGTAAGCTTGAGGGAGATATTCTGGAGATAATAGAAGACTACCTTCCCGTGGACGTAGCCCAATTGGGTGAACCACGCATATATGGTGTACTCTTTTCTCTTGTTTTCTTTTTGTTCTTATTTATTGTGATATGTTATTGTTTGCATAGATAGGTAATCTATTTTAGTTAGATCCATATCTCTGACACTTTTCCTCTGATCCGTGCCCTTCAAATGCCACCTACATTGCCTTACCACTTATTAGGCATAACCAGTTTCAGGCTCTCGGGAAGAGTGGTTTCCTGAAACTACTTTTACGTGCCTGAATGCATGAGATGGTGATATGTGGATGGGGTGGTTTTCATTCAGGGTTGTGAAAATAGATTAAATCGCGTGCACCTTCACGAGCCTGAATCACTATAGACCATCGATCTAACTTGCTTCTCAATAGTAAGTTCTTCTCCGCCTTAACACTCCATCCCTTATAGTCACCTGTGCATGCGGATCTGATGTTTCTAGTCCACAACACACCTTCTGCCCACGCAACTCCTTAATGTCATACCTCTCGCCCACGTGACTGCTCCAAGTCACCCTACCACCTGGAAATGGTGGGGCCCAACTAGATTTTTTCCAATTTTTCAAAATTTCAAAATTACACAGAATTTTAATTCTGCAATAACAAGGATTAATCTAAAATTATTTCCGCCCCCTTATCCGTCACTTAACATAAACAGATTTCTGCAACACCATTTCTAATTTATGCCTGTAAATCGTGATTTCTGGCCCATATAGCTCCGATATTGCAACCAAAAGCTATGATATCACTTTGTAATGTCCCCCTCACCCAATATGACCACCAGGAGGGGACACTAGCCAAATCTGGGCTCTCAAATTTCATCCGAAATCCATAATAAAATTTTCAACAAATACAATGTGTGCATACACTTTTTTTTGGTAAGTTTCAGACTAAAATTTATTTAACAGAGACAAAAAAGATGGTGAGAAATACAGAGAGAACCGAAGAGTCTAATGCAGACTGGGGAGGCATTAGGTGATGAAGCCACCATCCCAGTCACTCAATAATACTGAAATTACTGTCATTATACAAAATTGAGACCTCCTGGGTGAGGCCTGCCCATAAAAAAGGCTGGGACTTTTTCCAAAAAAATAAAACATATTGTCTATGAGTGCTAGATATTAGATTGTAAAGCAAATAAAAACAAACAAGATGGAAATCACATAGATAACCTGGAGCTGGCGTGGCCCATCTTGGGACGTGCAAGTGGTTCTTTTGGTTCCTCCTCAAGGATGGGGCAGCCAATGTAGAAATATTCAAAAGTCCCCGGAGAGGGGAGAGCAAGGGGAGATGAACCTAAGGGTCCTTGACCTTCTTGGGCCACATGGTTGGCTAGCGTTGCAGGTGTCGGAGACAAGTCGTTTCTCACCCTGTATTTTTCCTTATCGGAGCCATCATTATGCACCTCAGGTTCATTGGCCACTACATTATTACCCTGAGTCTCCTGTTCAAAAATTGTGCCCTAGGGAGAATATATCCCAGGTCATATTGGCGTCTAAGGTGTTCAGGCGATCTGAGGCTTCAGTTAGAGTAAATTTGATATTCCGAACCATTCTGGTGCTAGCATCCCAGATCGCTTCCATTTATTCAACCAAGGTACTCATCATATTTTTCAACAGCCAGTAATGGTTAATGGCTCCCCCATTGCTACCCGAGGCCATGAGAGCCGCTACCCTATGAGATTCCCAACCATCAATGAGACTGCGATTCTACACAGAGATACGGTCTGCGTATCCATTCATAACCGTCCATTCCATGGCAACCTTAGGCCTCCTACTAGAGCTAGAGCCCTTTCTTCTACTACCGCGATGAGGGGTGCCTCTAGAGCGAGTCATGGCGTCACGAAGTCTAAGAGTGTTCAGGAGCCATGGAGAGTGAGCCACGAGTAAAAACCAGACATAGAAATCGACATAAGAGTAGGAATGCATGTCGATAGTTGGATTTAAGGAGCCAAGACAAGCCATTTCCCTCCCATGGAGGTCATTAATAATGTAGGCTGTCATCCTTGAAAAAGGTGGGATAATTAATGGCATCTCGTACCAGTAATAAACGTCCATCGTCATGAAATCATAGGAATGAGGGTTGGATCTTGGGGCTCGTCCTCCAGCCTTAAATAATCGCCAACACCGTAGGGAGAGTGCTAGATAGTGGAGTAAGCTGAGAGGTGGGCTATACTCACCGTCACATGGCCTATAACGTGCTGGCTAGGGCCGAAGCCATGTGCAGGAGGTTCCGTGTGTGAAGGAACCAAGGCCGATGCCACGTTAACACCCGGATCCGGGGAATGTGTGCATACACTTAAATAAACATGCACAATAGAATTAAAATCTATCCACACACATCTAGCATGCAAATACACAAGCATAAACATTACAGGCATGAAATAAAATCATTTCATAATCAAATGCATAAGAATACTTATCTTTATCCAACATATATCCAAGCAACTGGCTGTGTAAGATCGATTTTCCACCGAACCATAGGGACTTCGTCCATCAACTGGATGTGTAAGAGCAATTTTCCACCCAACCATAGGCACTCCATCCAGCATATACTCTTTCTGCTGGGAGGCCATCAGGGCGAAGGAAACACCTATAGGATTCTCTCTCTAAGCCCACAACCCATTCTTCTCTCTATGATTAGCCAAATGCTTATATCGATCTCTACAGGGATCTCACTCAGCCCTCACACCCTTGGCTTCCACAATACCTGCCCCACACAACACCCTTATAGCTCAGGCATCCCCTTCACCAATCCACAGTTCTCTTGGGAGATCCATCTTGCTGGGTGCTTCTAGTGTGTGCATAGAAGAAGTCCAATATGATATTGGCTGCTATAGAACCACTTATAGCCTCATTTTGTGGCTTCTCAAGCAACTATGAGCAGCATAACACAATGGGTAAGGTTTCTTAGCTTTCCCAACCTCTCTGCTCACCTACAACCAACAATTTTCACTTCCAAATCTGCAACATGGTTTCCAAATTCAAATTTCTGGGTTCAAAACAACAGGGTAAGTTTATGGACAACAATGGAGATATTTTCCTAGTGTAGATATGCATGAAAGAATGAGAGAAAATGAGGGTTGACTCCAATGCATATGGGAAAATGGTGAAAAGACAACTGACATAACTTCTGACAGTAGAATAAAGGACTTATGGTAGCTGCAGAATGAGTTCTGTCATGACAGGACTATCGCAAAAGTGCAATCAGTCCCATTCTTCAATAACTACATGAGGTGACTTTTCCCACCAACCACACACATGCATTAATGATTGGAAATGGTCAAAAAAGGAGATAATTGGCTTATTCTCATCACATGAAAGAATTTTGGGTGAGTTCTAAGGTTGACACTTGGAAACATGGATTTAGTCACCCATGGACCCCCTTTCCTCTTCCCCTTTAATGGAATCATAGCCCCTTTGGTGCTCTTTACACAACCATTGTTATATCATTTTATTATTTATGCACATAATATTTACATATATTATAAATCAGCATAAAAGACAACCAAACAATCCAAATAAAATATATACATCATACATGCCTATCCATTTACTAGTCGGGCCTTGGCCTTGAGCTCTGCACTAGGAATTCACACTAGCATATTTACATCATTTACATAGTTTTGGATAAATACATTCCAAGTCAAAACTAGGGGTATTACCGTCATTCAGAAATTACAGACCAAAATAGGAAGACAAGCACCAGAAACTCCTTCGGAATTTGAGATAGAACCTGAGAAGATAGATACTGCAATTGAAAGCCTTAAAGCTCTGGAATTAAGATGTGTAGAATTGCATTAAGAAAGTGTTCAATTATTGACAAACCTAGTCGAGGATGAGGAGATGAAAGAAGTAAATAAGAGGCTTCAAACTACACAAGACTTAGAACAAAAAATTCGTAATAGTCTGACCAGTATTTCAACAGTTGAGATGACAAGCAAAATGGGAGAATGTAAGAAACAACAAGAAGTAAATAAGATATGTGAAGAAAAATGAATGGTTATTGAAAGGATTGAACCTCTACGAGAAGAAGCCTTCAGTATTACATAATCTTGTCCCTTGCTGCAAAAAGAAAATTTAGAACTAATTAATGATTGCTTAGAAACTTTGAAGTCAGTTCCCCATGAGAAGGTGGAAATAACTATTGTATGAAAAGAAGAAGAACTAAGAGAAGATGTTGCAGCTATAAAACAAATATGCAGAATATTAAATCTATTGTTCATACAAGTACATAAGAAGCATATTACAACAAGGGAACAACAAAGCATGAAGTTAGGGTGAGTCTTCCCTAAACAAAATTGAGGAACATAGATTGTGCAAGTAGTGGCACCTCTTTTCCATTTATGTCAAAGGGGGAGAGATGCATGAAGCAGGAACAACTGGGAGAAATGCATGAAGTTGGTTGTACATTGATTAAATGCAGTAGAGAATAAACACCATTATGCAGATCGTCAAAGATGTAGCAGACAACATATGATATAGCATAAAGCATTTAGTATACATGAAAGAGCATGAAGTAGATCAACTATGTGGTCTACGCACAAGTAATAAAAAATAGAAGAAATACTGACATCAGAAAGCGCAGAAGTCAAAAGCCCAAAGAACTCAGGGGGAGCGCTTGCAAGAAGTATAGATGAAGCATAAAGTTCAAAGAAGATCATACACAACTTCAAAAGGTGTTGACATCAATGCCAAAGGGGTATATTGTTGAAATTTGGTTGTCATTGATGTCCACTAATGTCAAAGGGGATGTCAATTGATTTAGTTTGAGTGATTGATGTCAACTGATGTCAAAGTGGATACAACATTCCTATAGTAGTTTGAAGAAGTATATGGAAACTACTTTGAATAAGTTTATGCACAAGATGGTGAAGGTGAGAGACATGGATGTCGGTCTTAAGAAGTATATCCAAAATTTGCATCTAGTCTAAAGATGTGTTTCCAAGGATACATCATGCATGATGAGTTTGAATAAGTACATAAGGAAGATACATCATGGAGTTCCAGTTCAAAGAAGCACATAAGCAATGTATCCTACTACATGTGGTACCTGTATAGATATCATGTCCACCATGTCATACTCTCTCATTGGAGTAGTCAAAGAATTGGTTGGACAATGGTGCATGTGCACAAGCAGCCAAGGAGTTGAGGTACAAGTGTGCAAGCATGTTGAAAGAAGACTCTGGAATGCACAAGCATTGCTTGGTCAAAGATTGGGAGTGCACAAGCCATAATAAACAACTTATGGCCGGGCAGTCCTGAAAGTGCTTAAGTTTATCCAATCAAAAGATGCTTTCAGTTGTAAAGGGTGCACAAGTTCCTAGAAGTGTACAACAATTGAATTTAGTCTATAAGAAAATTACACATCCGATTGTACAACAGGTGCGCAAGTCCCACAAGTAATGACACGACAATGGTCCAATTCCCACGAAGTAGAAGTTGGCGTATGCCCAGTTTCCACAAAGAATTCATACATCAAGTGCACAGTACCCACAAGGGATGGTACAATGCAGGAACCATGTCCGGTGGTGGAGTTAACCTTGTCCGGTTAAGAAGTGAAACCAACTTCCATGATTAATAAATAAAGAATAATATATTTGATGATGATGATAAAATTACAACAAGATCGCCTTTATAGGGCTGTTATATCTTATAATACTATGGTATGTTATATCTTTGTCTTGCACAGTATCTTTATTGATGCTATTACTCTCATTGGAAATGACATAATAGTCTACTGTACTTTCACCTTTAACATTAGGGTGGTTTGCTCTACCCTATTTTCACATCCATCTTCATTTTCTTTAAACGTTTCGTCAATAGATTTCTTTATTTCATCTATATCCTTAAGGGTTTTCTCAAGGATATCTATGAATTCGTCACTATAAGATGCCATGGATGTTTGAACAAGGGACTTGGCCTTAGAGATAAGAAGTTATTATTATATTTAATAATAATAATATATATATTTTTTATAATATTATTATTTTTAACAATATTAATAATAATAATAATAATAATTAATAATATTTGAAAATTTTGAAATATTATAATGTAATATTATAATTTTTGTTTGTGTGGAATAAGGGTTTGATGGACTTTCACATGGATGGAGGGATATGGCTAGAGCTTATGGGACAATCGTTGCAGAATGGTGAAATGGAGGGCGTTCGAGAGGATGGTGGGCGATAGGACGTAGAGAGGGAGGATGGAAGGGAAGGCATGGGTGATGGGGGTGGAGGCAGCTGCATGAGGAGTAGCAAGGGACAGGCACGGGGATGGGGGCGACCGTGGTGGTGGCTGGAGGGAGCTACAGGAGGAGAAACAAGGGGGCGAGAGAAGGTTGGTGGAAGTGGAGGGGTGTGGGGGGAGGAGAGCAGAGGTAGGGAGCGGCAGGTAGTGTGGGAGGGGAGATGGAGAGTGGGGACGCGGGGGAAGGATGCAGGGAGAGGGTGTGGTGAGGAAGCAGTGGGGGAGTTGATGCGTGCAGGGAAGGCGGCGTGGGAAGATGTGGAGAAGGGTGAGGGTGTAGGCGGAAGCAAGGAGATAGGTATGGATGAATGTCAATGGAGGAGAGGGCAAGCACGAGGAAGCAGCGGAGAATGGAAGTGTGAGAATTTAGGGAGGGTGGATGGAAGTGGCGTAGAGAGTACTGCAGGGAGAAGGATCGTAGGGTGCTGCAACCAAGGAGGATTCGAAAGGAGGGAGCGCTCTTGGAAGGAGGTGCGTTGGATTGAGGGGATGGAGGGAAATGGAATAGGGAGTGTAGAGAGTGGTGGGAGATGAGAATGGAGCAGCGAAAGAGGAGAGGCCGAGGAGATGGGAAGTGTAGGGGTGTAGGGAAGTGGCAACGAAGAGGAAGAAGGACGGCAGAAACAACAGCGTGGAGAGGAGAGAGAGGGAGGATGATCCGAATCCGAGATCAGGCCGAAGGAACGAATCTGCTTTGATACCAAATGCAGCAACCATGTCCGGTTGCGGAGTTAACCGTGTCCAATTAAGAAGTTAAGAAGTGAAACCAACTTCCATGATTAATAAATAAAGAATAATATATTTGATGATGATGTTAAAATTACAAGAAGATCGCCTTTATAGGGATGGAGCAAGCATAGTGAAGGGTTACGCCCTTTCACTAGTAACCTAATAATCTATTAATTTATAAATAATAATATTAATTAAATATTCACAACATACAACAAGGGTCGAAGACTCACCACGTTGAAGAGCAAGTATGTGCACATACCTCGAAGCGATGGTACTTCAAGAGCGCAAGTGTACACCACCAAGGTGTAATTCCCACTAAGTCGTGTACCATGGATGTGTAAGACACACAAAGGATGACACATCAACAGTGAAGAATATGACATGTGGAAAAAGCACAATCCATGAAATATGGAAGAAGGGATGCTACAACCAACTTGTGGAGATACAATCCGTGTAGGACATGTATAAATAAAGATGCAATTTGGAGATTTGAAGTAAGCTTGATGGCGAGATCATAAGAGCTTCATCTGGAAAATACAGATTTATATTCGGGGCAGCAAGGGATCGAGGACTGAACAACATGATCTAATGAGGATCGAAGTGCGCACATACAACTGAATGAAGTATTGATGGTGCGAAAAATGATGTTGTAGATTTGTGACGATTGCAGAAACAACGAAAGGAAGAAACACTGAAGTATACGTAATTGCGTGATGTTTTGAATGACCGAATTAAAAATAGTACGTAGATAGTCACATATATTGTAAGTAAGATAGAAGCGCAGAGACAAAACCAAAGTATCTCACATGATGCGCAGATGTCTAGCTGATGCATAAAGACGGAAGTAAAGCATGCAAAGTTGAGAAGACCATCTGATGTGTGACGATATAGAAGAAGTTGGATCTAGTAAGTGCATCATGATCAGTATGATCTTTAAGACAAGTACGTTGAATTGAAAGAACAAAATAATTTGATGCATGACGTTGGCGGGCAAAACTACCCTATAGTAAGGAAACTGATACTATCAACTAGAAGGGGATGACAGGTAAGTGTATTAACTGCATTACAGAGATGTTCATGAAAAGAAATAGGTTATAGGCCTTGATAACATACCTTTCAGATGACGTTCGATCCTAGCTCTTATTTGATCTTGCGCTCGATCCTCAAGTCCACTTCCCGTTCATTAAACCTGCAATAGAAGTACCTTCCTCAGCGTATCTTGGATAATATATAATGATTGAAAGAGACAAAGCAATTTAAACATTCAATATTAACCAAAATAGATCCAACATAGTATATAACTTCAATGAACACTTAATTTGGGACAAGAAAGACACTTCAACCTTTTATTGTCAAATGCAAATTGATGTTACACATATACCTGACTTTGTGACATGTTCTTGCAACTTGATCCTGGGCTCTTTCTCTTCTTTGGATTGGATATCTTCCAGCATAAACTCCTCCAATACAAGTTTCTCTTTAAAGTCTCTTAACAACATTCATGTCTCTAACCCATCTCTTTATTCTTCCCTGTATTTATAGGACATGAGAAGCAGTTCAGGTCGAGAGATGGTTATGGAGGAAGTTGGGGAAGTTGGAAAACTACCTGCAACTAATCCTCTTCGTGAATTTAATTATTTTTTAATCATCTTTTGATATGTACGCTACTATTGTTTAGTGAAGTAGCATTTAGGGCGCTACTTTAGTGTTTGTAAACTAGCGCTCATATCTTTTTAAATGTTGAGCTCTACTCTGCTGAAGAGGAGTAGCGTTCATAAGGCTTTGAGCGCTACTATTACACACTGGAGTAGGGTATAGGCGCTAGTCTATTGAAGTAGAGTAGCACTCATATCTCAGAATGACATTTTTAGGGTTTTTCCAGTATTGTCAGGAAATGGAGTAAGTCAAAATCTCATCTAGGGTCAACATGCTCCTCCATCCAAGTTGTCCTTTTGTGTGATCAACAACTCAAGGTGATCAGGGACGGAGAGGTGCAGGTTTGACCTATAACAGATGCTCCCTAATGTGTGAGGTCAGAGGGAAACAATGGCCGAAATGCATTATAATCCAAAGCCATAGGAGGAGCAAAGAACTGCAGAAACAAGTCACAAGAACACCTGAAACAAATATCAAGGTCAACAAGCAATTACATTTTTGACATCATATAGATGCGCAGTGTGATACAACATGATCTCCGATACATAACAGGAGATGTATATATAGCATGGCCACTTGGAATACAAGCGTGGATCCATGTCAAACTGAGAGATCATAGCCATAACAACAAATTGGATCTATGTCTCATGGAGAGACAAATATAAGTGAGGCTCAGTCTTGCACAACTTGGGTAATAACAAAATGAGGTCATTGATTACCGGTCATTGATGTATACCGTTAACAAACGCGAGGACTTCCACCGATAATGATGATGGGGTCCAAGGTACCAAGTACGATCCGCCAAGTGTGAATAGATGGACTTGGAGTCGAACACTTGAGGATCCTGTCGAAGAAGAGACATTGATGTATTCTCAACATTCAACAGCGAGGAAAATTGCCACTGGTGACTGCAATCTATAAGGTACTAACCGAAACTCTAAACTTCATTCCCAAAGTAAAATGAGTTGATGTCGATGGGAAGAAGTTCGTTGGAAGGGAGGCCTTAAGGAATTCTCCATCATCCAACTCGAGAAACACTCAACTGGTATGAGCTGATATGAAATATGTAACAAGACTGACACTAGGATGGACGACACATGAGGTCAAGGTAAACTGCAGAATGGCCGACACAGGGTATATCCTTGAACAATGAGAACGAGACAAAGTGACTCAGGCAGTTTCTGACATAATGGGGTAAAATGATAAGCCTAAAATGTAAGAGACATTATCAGACCCTCCATATGGTTGGAAGAATAACCAACCAGGGGAGTAAACAACTCGGAGATTAGGTTCACCCTGAGGTCAAAAACTAAACCCAACCGACAAGATAGAATCAAGTAGGTGTTGTGTTCAAGGATAGAACTGACTGAACTACCTTTGACATTGAAGATATGACACATCTTTCCCATCCCTTATTCTTTTTAGATAAAAGAATACCTTTCTTGTTGTTTTAATGAGTCCAAGAGAGAATGAAAAATCAATAGATCCAACCATGTAAAAAGTTTAACGAGCCCATGGGAGGAAGACTCAGGACCTTCTTCATTATTTATAGAGTTCGAAGAAGAGATAGAAGATTACTCTATACTACTGATCTCTGAATTTTAATATCGAGCCGAGATCTGTTCTTGCTCACTGGTGTTTTCAATTTTAAGGAGTTTGAAAAACTTAAACAATAACTCCATATATCTGCTTGTGGATTTTAGTATCGAGCCCAAGAAGATTAATGCTCGCCGGTGTTTTCCTGTTTATAGAGTCTGAAAAACTTAAACAATCCTCTTTTCACCTATCCGTGGATTTTATATCGAGCCCGGATTGGTCTGCGCTCGGTGGTGTTTTCTTGTTTATAGAGTTGAAAAACTTAAACAGTCCTCTACTTACCCTCTCGTGGATTTCACATCGAGTCTGAGTAGGTGAATGCTCGCTTGGTATTTTCATGTTTAGAGAGCCTGAAAACCCTAAAGAAAGGCTCCAAAAGGTCATTTTTCGTGCAATTAGTCTCCTCCCCCGAAAAAGTATAAAACAAAGGGAAAAGAACTCTTCTAGCGCATACAGAAGTATACCTAGAGTATACCTTTTTCATAATTAATCCACCTAGGTCTGGAAAAGGGATAATTCTATACCTGAGTGGATGAGCCTTCGATTACTTTAACGAGCTCGAAGAGGACAAGCTTGCTCGGCAATCTTGTTTAGGTTTAAATAGTCCAAACAAGAGCTTAAAATGACTTAAAGGTCAGCTTCTAGGATCATAGTTTCATACTCTGTCAAAATTAGGTCTTCAACAAAATATTGGTTAAAGCGACAAAAAATCTTGAATGATATATAAATTTGAACTATCAACTAGTTGACAAGGTCTAACATCGAGAGTTTTTCAACTTAGGAGATTGATCCTACAAAAATTTAAGGAAAAATGCGAGCTGGATTAGTATTGCACCATATGTATGTTTCAATTGATTAATTAGGTGATTTTGAATTTTTTTTGAAACTATAGAAAATTAAACAATGGTGGGTAAAAATTAAACTCCAATTCATATATATAATTTCATTTTAAAAATCAATTTCCAATTTGTTTTGTAGGGAAAAGATTTGGGGCAACCTTTGGCATTTTCAAATCTCCGTGGAGATCAAATCAAGCATCCAAACGCCGTTCTTCTTCCACCAAGTAAGTTAGAATCCTCCCTACTTGCATTTTCATGGTTTAGTTTTCATTTTTTGAGCCAAAAATTGCTTGCAACGCGATGCTCACAACTCTTACTGCGTGGACGCTACTGTGTAACAATAACAGTAGCGTGTAAAGGGGATGAGCGCTACTGTGCTCAAAGAGAGTAGCGCCCATACGTGACTGTGTAGTATACATAGTAGCGCCCAATCCTAAAAACCTAAAAACAAGCGCCGAGACTAAAAGATTGTCATTTTTTTTGTGCAGGATGGTTCTTCAATGGAGGGAGAGAGAACATGAGGACATGGATAGGTTGGACATGCAAGATCCAGCCACTCTCCATGCTCTCCGAAGATGCGATTTATTGAAGTTTTACCGAACCGTAAACATGAGGGCCCTAAACAAACTATTTCGAAGACTTATTCAGTACTGGGATGTGGATACCAATACTTTTGTCATCCGTGGGAAAACTTTGGAGCTTACAGTTGATGACATATATTTCATTACTGGTCTCTCATGGAGAGGAGATGTAATCAATCTGAAAGGGTCTTCTCGCGTGGGCATAAGGTCTGTGCAAGAGTATGTGAATTCATATTGTGTGGCTGGAGCTGAGAAATCAGTAAGCCAAGTCTTGATTTCAACCATTGAGGGCCTCCCCTTGAAGGTGATAGTGAGTATGATCAACCGAGTGGCAGGTAGTGCCTCACTACACCTAGCTTCCAGGCACACTATGCATGTTGGTGTACAATGCTTACACAGTCATGTATATGATTGGTGTACTAGTTTACTGGCGAGCATGAAATCTCAATTGACAGGTTGCAAATCCGACACAATGAATAATTTTGGGTACGGTAGCATTTTGTGTACTTTCTTCTTTGAGAGGATGCCTGCTATCAGTTTGGGGATGCCTCTACCTCAGGTTAACCCTCGTGAGCCCAGACTAGGCCGTTGGGGTGACATATTCCTCCGCCAGGGTGGTGGGGAAAGTCACTACTGTTATCATACTGATGATTTCTGGGGGTGGTGGGAGAGGCAAGTGCCCGCTTTCGAGCAGTTTCCATATGCTGGATTGGATTTCCGTCATGATCCAGAACTGGTGCTTCCTCCAGGTGGAGCTTGGGAAAATATTGGTATGTTTAATTTTTTGAGAATGATTTAATTTTTTCAAACTTTTCAAGTATTTGATTTTTTATGAATGAATTTTGAAGTGCTAATCAAGTGTCATATGCAGATCTTGGGCCTGTTCGTCCTGAGGGACATCCTACCATCTTTGTGAGGCCAGCTGATATTACTGCATCAGATGCTATGTTGGGGACTATAGAGAGAAAAATGAGTCGGTTGACTCATGAAGTTCCTGCATGCCGTATGGATCAGATACCTATTGATATGCAGGAAGATGTTGTTGGGGTGCCCCCAACATGCCTTAGGGTGCTGCGGAAGATAGCTAGGCTAGTCATATGCTATCGCAATGCAGTAGATGATGATGAGGTCCCTCCTTCTCCATATGAGAGGGATACATTCTATGTATATATATTTTAGGCTACTATGCCCAGTTTTGTACTTTTATGACATGACTTGATAGAATTGTGATCCAAAACTCATATTTTTTGATACAGTATCGACTATATACAATATCGGTTATTTACATATGTATGTGTTTGAAAATTATGTGTGCAATGTTGTTTATGAAAGTGTATGATACAAATGCCATTCTAACACATAGTTTTCTAGTGAATCAACTAATGTGTTTAAACTTCTTGGAATGTGTTCATATATAATAGAATCAAACTGTCTTTCCAATAGTCTAACTCGTAGAAACTGACGTAGCAATCTAGGATCTCTAATCTGGTAGACACCTGTTAACTAAAATACAATTAATTGTGAGTCAAGTATTACCTCCAAATGTGAAATGCCATGACTTAGAGCATCTAGGAGAAGTTCTATAACTGCACTGTATTCAGCCACATTATTCATGGTAGGACCCAAACAAACCTCCCTCAAAGAAGCAAGTTGGCCAGCGGGTGAGTAAATGACCTAAGCTGCCGCAGCCAACTGACAGGTGTGGCGATTGGCGCCATCAGCAAATCCTAAGAAATGTTCGGTTGACATCTGGTACACGAAACGAAAAACACACATAAGATTAACTAACAAGCATAACAAAAATAGCTTTACAAAAATATACAGCTATGTTACAAGAAAACGTACGTCAGCCTAAGCGTAGTACTTCTTCAGGTAGGGTCAATGCCTAGATCCTCCTCGTGAGGTCGGGCAAAGGTGTCATGGAAATCACGGAAAAGATTGGTATACTGAATGATTTCATCAAGATAACATCCCGTTTCAATAAAAATGTTTCCGGTGACCCCAGTGGAAATATTGACCAGAAAGGTATTCAATCTATTCTCTTCAACAAAACCATCTTGTGAAGTAGAAGTGAAATTATTATTTCCACTGGGTGTTGGATAAAACTCACCTCTCTCTATCAAGTTAAGAAAAGGAATCAAGAAGGACCTAGGATCAATATGTTCACGAGGATGGTCCAGGTCAGTCATGGCTTCTAAAATTTCCTGCTAAGAAGGTAAAGTAGTATCCAAACTGTCAAGAGAGTGGGTCGAGTCGGGTGACTGAGTAGCAGCACAATCCATATTTGACTCAACAGACACCAATGGAGTCAATATATGTTATGTTGCAGTTTGATATGAGTCCAAGTGGGTTACTTCTACAACATGAGTGGGCACGAAGGGGTTTGCATTAGTTGGGAGAAACCTAGGATCAGTTGTTAAACTAACCATGGAAGTTTCAGACGATGAACATCCCTCAGAACCAACAAATAAGGTAGGAGCCGATAGGTCAAAAGTGCCAATTAATGACCCGTAAAGTCCTGCTCCCAAACTCTCACTAACTGGGGTGGTTTGATCAACCAAGGGAACCATGGTCTCTGAAGAAGTCTGGTTGTTTCTCTGAGTGAAAGAAAGCTGATCGACTGTAACGACCTTACCTTCAAACAGGAAAATAACAACTCGAAAAAATACCGATGCAATGGCTCGCATGGCATATGTCCAGCTCCTGCCTAATAACATATTGTAATCAAGCGGAGCATCCAGAACTTCTACTTCTACAGCAACTGTCTTACTAGCTAATGTGACATCAAATGATGGAAAAAACCCATGTGGATGGAAAGTCCTACCATCAAATGTAGTAAGTAGTGTGTTAGAAGGGGCTAACTCGGGGGAACCCAAAGCCTTCCAACAGGAAATTGACATTACGCAGGTCGACGCGCCCTCATCTACAACAACTCGTCTAATGGTCATTGGGCCATGGACGACTTCAATCTGAAGAGCAATGAAGTAGGTAAATCGGTATTTGATATCAGTCATATCAAATCGCGCAAGACATGTTAGAGGATTCCATACTTCCAATATCTGCCAGAAGTGCATTCCGTTGTAAAGGACAACTTTGAAAGACTTCTAAGGTAGACATGGCACAAGGGGTCTGGGCTAAATCTTCAACCACATTGTAGTTGGAGGCGGCCCAAGTGTTGGGATTGTGCGATGCCCATTTCAAGACACCTTCCGCGATATTGGGCATTGGGTCCACAGGTATGTGGAGTGGAGTGGAGGATTCTGGAATCTCTTTATCCTTTTTCTGTGCGTCCGGGGTATAATTCATGGCTCTCGTTTGTAAGAGTGCATCTGAATTAACTATGTTAATAAAAGTTTGATCAACCGTAGCATGTGTAGTGCCCCCAGTGTTGGAGGTGCCAGAAGTTGAGCTCTGCCCCTTAGGGAATGGATCTTTCAGTACGACAGGCTTCTTTTCTCTTAATAGCTTCTGGGCTTCTTCAAGCAGAGGGCATTGGTGAGTAAGGTGGTCCTGCTTGCAAAGTTTACAAGGGAACTTAACCTTCTTTTTCTCTTTGTTACCCTCTTTGGCATTCTCTTTTTTAGGCTTCTGATGGTTCCCCTCTCCTTTATTGCCCTTCTTTTTGTTATTGGGATGCCGAGGGCCCTTTTGACTGTTCTGAACTTCGTTGACAGGTTCAGAAATAGAAGGAGAGGTTGTGACGGAAGAAACTTCTGCAGTCGATTGTTTGACAGATAAGGCATGAACCTGTTTGGTCAATGATTCGAAAGCTGTAGAGTCAACTGAACCCACTATGCCGTCAGCATGTGGTCCAGGTTTAGGTCTACTCAGATCGGTATTCAATCGCGGTGCATCAGGTATGATCTCATACAGTAAGCCGGATTGTGCATAAATGAGATCTAACTGCTAGGTCCGTAGGATGGATTCTTCCTCGTTAGACACTCTAGATGTAGCTACTTCCTTAGAAATGTAAGGAATGAGTGATTTCAAATACCACTCAAGAAGGAATTCTGGAGGTATGTTGGCTTTAATGAGCCTCTTCCGTCTTCGCCACTCCTGAATGTGGTCAGATAAATGAGTGGCTTTATTTTGCCTAAATGTAGACAAAAGGTATGTTCCGGCATCATACCGAACAGGAAGCTGGAAGTGATTCAAAAGGACAGTCGCGAGATCCCCAAAATTAGAGAATGTAGCTGCAGGTAACTCAATGTACCATTTGGCTGCAGCACCGGTTAAAGTCTTTTGGAATAGTCTCAATCTAATGGAATCTTCATTTAATGAGTTTGAGGAACACCATAAATGGAAAGTAGTGACATGGTCACCAGGGTCTTCACCTGTTTTGCCTTCGAACTTTGGAATGTCCGAAGGTAACTTGGTAGGAATTGGTGGCCATGTAGCGTTATGATACATTGGATCGTTGGTCAGTTTGGAAAGATCTGAAAAATTCAAATTTTTCAGAAATGGTAAACGAGGCCGGTAAGACGGTACTTGATAAGCTGGGGTCGAAAAAGGGGAACCACCCATAGTTTGACCCATGAACTACTGGTAGGGGTTGCCCCCAGTCGTCTGTTGGTAGGGGTTTCCCCCAACCATCTGTTGATAAGGGTTTCCCCCGGCCATTTGCTGATAGGGGTTTCCACCTACCATATGTTGATAGGGGTTTCCCCCAGCTACTTGTTGGTAGGGGTTTCCCCCTGCCATTTGTTGTTGACGAAAGAATTATTGAAATTTCCCCACCCATATGAAAGTGGGTTAGTGCTCTGTGGGTTCGTCCACTATGGCTGGGTGTTAGCCCCGCCATATTGCTGGTTAAAAATATTACCCCTCCCCCTGAAAATAAGGAAAAAGGGACATTACCTGCAGGCATATTACATTGATTCATGTTGGGACCTGCAAAGTTGTTGAAACCAGTGGTAGCTGACGTAGACGGTGCAGTCATGGTACTCATGATAGGCACAGTTGCATAAGCACTTGGACCTACAGCGGGTGTGGAAATCCAAGTACTGGGTATCTGATATAACGGTTGAAACGCAGGAGGTGGCACTAAATTAGCTGTACTGCTAGGTCCATTAGTAGGTGTAGAGGTAGATGCCATAGTTGTTGAACTTGGCATACCTAATGTACCAGTATTAAAACTGAAAGATGAAGTGGACACAGAGGTTGTCTGTGCCGAACTTGGTGTAGCAGTAAAAGGAGGATTTACCGTGTTAGTTTTCATACCTATGGTGGGAGTTTGTGGAAATCCTTGTTCACCTCCTAGAGTAGACATCAGATGTCCGGGCAAGAAATTATATGTACTGTAATCGGGCTGCTGGAAACCAACAGGTAACAGAAGCGGATTTCTAGGATTGGTCAGAGGAGGATTGAAGGGAGTGCTATACTCCGCAGAAGTAAGATCTTCAATCTCAACTGAACTAAAGTGTCGTTGATCTGGAGTACCTGGTTGTGGTTCCTCAGGAACCTCTATTTCAGGGTTTTCTATTGTTGTTTGTTGTTCTTCAGGAAACTCAATTTCAAGTGGTAGTTCCTCAAGAATTCCTATTTCAAGATTTTTCGTTGTAAAAATTTCCTCAGGAAATTCTGTTTCAGGAATGGTTTCTGAAGAAACACTGGGGTTTACCTGCTATCTTCTAGCTGGTGGTAAAGGTTATGTTCTAACTGGCGGAATGTTTTGAAGCCTTCTTGATCTACGAAGTTCTTGATTCTCCGTGATTATATATATAAAATAAAAACTAGAACCTAGTGGCCACTACGACTAGGGGGAAAACATCACGCCAACTAAAAAATTCCTAAGTATGAAAACCAAGCAAACGAGATGCCTTCCGGAGAAGAGTCTGGGATGATGAGGGCCCAGAACAGATCAACAAAGGAAGAAAGACAGTTACCCGGGGTCCACAATACAATGACTAAGGGTGCAAGCGCTGGAATCACCCAACCACCCTCCCAAAGACTTGCAAGGGATTTCCTTCCACGTCTGTCTTAGGTACAACAGATATACCCTCCACTGTCACCTATGTATGAACCTAAGGTCAGATACTAAGGATACCACAACACCGAAAACTCCTGGGGGAACAGTCGTTGGTCGAATCAGAAGGCGTGGGCAGGGTAACTGAGCCTGAAACTCAAAAGAGTCCCCATACACGATCCAATCCTAGTATATGCTTGAAACAGAAAGTAGGAGGAGTATTCCCAACAATCTGATCTCACAAGACCTACTGCATAGATCCCAGGAAAGCTTTGAGTGAAATGGATTTACCTGTGATAGTTGAACTACGATTTTTGCATAATGTGTGATCTTGAGTGGTTTAAGGTGATTTAAACTCAAGATCCTAACCAAGACTAGTTGGTGTAGTGTATCCCTAAAAAATAAAAATTGTTTCTATTTCATTTTATTAATTTTATTTTTTTTAGGTTGTTATTACTCAAAAGGTAGTGCGTTTGTGTGGCGTGGTTGCAACAGAAAAGCAAAAGTGCACAAATTCTAACTTTTGACAACAAAACTCTTTTATTTATTTATTTAAAATTCTTTTCAAAACTGAAAAAACTGAGCAAATCTACTTAAATCTCTTTTTTGTTTTCTTTTGAAATTGTACACAAAATAACCTATGCTATCTTGTAACAAAAATAAGCCTTATTAAACTCAAACTACCAATTTTTTTGCTTTTTCTGTTATCATAAACAAAAAAGAACTATAAACATGGAAAGCAAATAAGACTTGTGTGCAATGTGTAAGTATGGCTAAAAACGGTTTCTAAGCTTACAACTGTCAAAGCACTAGCTTAACAAAGACTTGACCTACAGGTTTTTTGCAAAAGAAAAATCCTCTATACTTGGAAACAAAGTGGGGAGAAAACAAAGGAGATAGATACAAGAGGAATGACCTAAAGCATCCAACCCTAGCAAGACCACTATGCCAAGCAAAAAGTAGGAAAGCAAGCTACCAACTACCCTACTAACACAAGGACTGAGAAATGAATCAGCTTAAAGCACTTTAAACACACTTGAAACCATAAAAGACAACAAGTCAAAGAAGGTTGGAAATCAACAAGTTCGGAAGACGCCCTAAAGGCTCCAAAACAGACCAAACCCTAAAACAAAGGATAGGATAGGTGAAGAGAAGACAAATGTTGCTACAAATAGAAGATGCAAAAGTATGCAGGTTTGTAAACCAGCAACATACAGTCAGGGAAAAAAAAAAGCGGAAGTGTTCACCACAAGACACAACCTAGTCTTCCAAAAAGGTTATAAACAGTCGAAACATTCCATAGGTAAGCAAGCGATCTAAAAATGGTAAAAAGACTTAAAGAAAGGTTCTACGACCTAAAGAAAAGTTTAAAACCTCAAATACTAGTCAAGGAGATCTAACAACAAAGTCAGAAAACCACAAAAAAGGCTAAAACTCAAGCAGACCACTAACAGAAGGCTACAGGAAATATACCCTACTGTGCAGTAGGGAAACTTGCGCTCCTGAAGGAATCGGAGCTACTGTATGTATAGCACAGTAGCGTATGGGCGCTACTGTATGTACAACAAAGTAGCGCTCAGGTCTTAAAAGCTTAAAAAACTGACTTTGAAAAGATGCAAAAAGACTGATTGAAGCATAGAAAAACAAGCAAGAGGGTACCTACAGGTTTTTCAACACATAAAAGGAGTTCAAATAGTTTTGGGAAGACAAACAAGAAAAGGTTTCCTAGAGAAAAAACACAACTATCCCCAGTGGAGTCACCAGTCTGTTGGCGGGCAAAACTACCCTATAGTAAGGAAACTGATACTATCAATTGGAAGGGGATGACAGGTAAGTGTATTAACTGCATTACAGAGATGTTCATGAAAAGAAATAGGTTATAGGCCTTGAGAACATACCTTTCAGATGACGTTCGATCCTAGCTCTTATTTGATCTTGCTCTCGATCCTCAAGTCCACTTCCCGTTCATTAAACCTGCAATACAAGTACCTTCCTCAGCGTATCTTGGATAATATATAATGATTGAAAGAGACAAAGCAATTTAAACATTCAATATTAACCAAAACATATCCAAATTAGTATATAACTTCAATGAACACTTAATTTGGGACAAGAAAGACACTTCAACCTTTTATTGTCAAATGCAAATTGATGTTACAAATATACCTGACTTTGTGACATGTTCTTGCAACTTGATCCTGGGCTCTTGCTCTTCTCTGGCTTGGATATCTTCCAGCATAAACTCCTCCAATACAAGTTTCTCTTTAAAGTCTCTTAACAACATTCATGTCTCTAACCCCTCTCTTTATTCTTCCTTGTATTTATAGGACATGAGAAGAAGTTCAGGTCGAGAGATGGTTATGGAGGAAGTTGGGGAAGTTTGAAAACTACCTACAACTAATCCTCTTCATGAATTTAATTATTTTTTAATCATCTTTTGATATGTACGCTACTATTGTTCAGTGAAGTAGCGTTTAGGGTGCTACTTTAGTGTTTGTAAACTAGCGCTCATATCTTTTTAAATGTTGAGCGCTACTCTGCTGAAGAGGAGTAGCGCTCATAAGGCTTTGAGCGCTACTATTACACATTGGAGTAGGGTATAGGCTCTAGTCTATTGAAGTAGAGTAGCGCTCATATCTCAGAATGACATTTTTAGGATTTTTCCAGTATTGTCAGGAAATGGAGTAAGTCAAAGTCTCATCTAGGGTCAACATTCTCCTCCATCCAAGTTGTCCTTTTGTGTGATCGACAGCTCAAGGTGATCACGGACGGAGAGGTGCAGGTTTGACCTATAACACATGACAAATCGCATATTGTCTAAAAGAATATAGCACTTAAACAAAATGAACACATCAGGAAGTGCGTAGTTCCATCTATTACTGGTGCATTGTTTAAGAGCAACAAACTATCAATTGAAGGCATAGTATCAGTTGGCGAATGTAGTTTTGTAGTAGCGTAGTGTCCCCTTCCTACCATACATCATGATAGAGAGGACGTGGTGCTCAATCCGGGAAATTAGCCCCATATCCATTCTTTGAAAGAATTAATACGAGACATGTATATGTGCATGCTATAGAACTCAACGGAAATTAAATTAATACTGTTGATATCTAATATACATTCAAGCTATTCTGTGACAGTCATTGAATAGAGACCTTTGCAGAATTATACAAGATCACATGGAAAT
Organism: Larix kaempferi; assembly: GCA_027924585.1. Taxonomy (NCBI): domain Eukaryota; kingdom Viridiplantae; phylum Streptophyta; class Pinopsida; order Pinales; family Pinaceae; genus Larix; species Larix kaempferi. Next base: position 16,245,536 of record BSBM01000825.1, on the reverse strand, counting down.
GCATAAACTTTTAAAAACACAACGGAAATAAATTTGTTTAACACATCCACATACATTCATAATATTCATCGAATGATAATTGCCAATTTACACAAGAGAATACTTATCTTATGCGAAAGTAGTCCCACGCAACTGGTTATGCAACTGCAACGTTCCACCTAACCATAGGCCAGTGTGCTCCTCAATCTCTCAGCACCACTGCCACCCCTGAGCTGGGTATGATCTCTACAAGGAACCAAGGAACAACAGACTCCCACATAGCCAAGCATACACCAAGATGAGCCAAGCCAATCTATAATTGGGTTTATCAGGCTGCTAGGAGATGGAAAGGAAGAGTTGCTAAGCTAGTGACCTCCAGCACAGAGCCAGGGATAACCTTGCAAGATCTATCTAGCTTGGCACCCACAATACCTACACACCTAGCACAAGGAAGTATTCTTTTCACTGCTATACAGTCCCTCAAGCCATACCTTCCCTATCTAGTGCTCTCAGGGTATGCATAGAAGAGTAACCAAAGCCCTCTTGATCTCCTTGAGAGGTTGTCTCCCCCACTAGGTTTATCAAGCCACCTCTGTCCACTACCACTCCAAAACTTCAATTCACAGGTTCAAACCAAAAATGAGGATGCAAACAATAGCAGAACACAATTGTGGGGCAGGATAAAACGTTCTTACAGTGAGATGCATGAGATGGGGTTTCAGCTAACTCAGAAAAATGTGGGAACCCCCAAAAACAAAATAGGAAGTTGGTGAACAACCCAGGAAGCCAAATCCGTTTTTAGAAAAACGTCCTTGGACATTCATTGGCAAAAACGAACTCCATACAGTCCCCAAAACGTGGCCCTTCTCTCCCAGGCTACTGCATATGCAAAAACGAACTCCCAGGCATGGAAAAATGCAGGATTTGGATGAAAAACGTGTAGGGAAAGACCCAGCTAGCTCCAACTGCGTGAATGAGTGAAGACTGACTATTCAGAATGGCTTTGGGCACCATTTCGTGGGTGTTTTCTTGCCCAAGGAGACAAAACACGAATTTCCAGGTTGATGGCTTGCCCATGCACGAAATTGGTTGCCATACTTCTTCATTTCCAAGGCATTAACTGCCTTAACCAATTTCTTGGAAGAATTAAATGATTGGGTGCATGAGACAAAAAGGGTAGTTGGTGGTTTATGGGTTTCCTCATTGACACATGGATTAATACCATTGGCTCAAGGGTTTGAATAATTTCCCTCCCTTTTCCTTGTAGAGTCATGCCCCATCTCTTTTGTTGCATTGCATAGCCGGTTGTGGGTTTTTCATTAAAAATTCGTAATTACATGATGTTTTATATACATTGTGCCTATCTAGCACAAGAACCACAGGCATCTATTTTTAATTTCCGATACATGAAACGCTAAATCAACGGTGGGGCCTTGGCCTTGAGCTCCTCACCATGATTAAATTACAATATGCACATCATTTACGATTTAATACAAAGGGGTCAAAATGGGGACATTACAAGTAGTAGATCGATAGAGCATACCTTAGAAAAGACTGCATAATCAACAAGCACATAGAATATGAAGTAAGACATCAACATAAGTGTTGAATTGAGAGGAATAAGAAGTCAAGTGATGTATGCATCACAATGACAGTGAATCATCTGCATACGAAGGTGGCACACAACATAACTAATATTAGAAGATCAAAAGTGTGCGCGAAGTTGAAGTTCAGCAAGTCAGAATTACATATTGGATATTTGGGTGATAGGACGAGGAAAGTAGAAAGGGGTTTGTAGCCTCCTTCTAGTTGGTGCTGGAGAAACACAGGGCGTCGGTGCTTCCTTCATGTCGGTGCCTCCTTCCATTTGGTGCTGGTAAACAAAGGAAGTTGGTTCTTCTTTGACTATATTCTTTTTCCACTATAAAATAAGAATTCCGTGATTTTCTCCCATTTGTGTTTCCACGTTATAATCTAGTGTGCTATGTGTTCTTTGTCGTTGTGCATATATGGATGAATGCTTTATTTATATTGGATGCATAACTAAAGATTAAGATTAAGTGAAGACTAATCTGTTAAAGAAGGTAAAAAATGTTGATAACTGTGCTAATACTGATTCACACCCCCTCTCAGTATTAATTGATTCCAACAAATAGGTGATTTTGTAAGCGTGTGTGTGTGTGTGTGTGTGTGTGTGTGAGAGAGAGAGAGAGAGAGAGAGAGAGAGAGAGAGAGAGAGAGTTTGTTGAATAATAAATTATCCACTCACATCATCCAACAAATTTTGGATTTGTTTGGAGGGAAGCCACATAGTGCAAATGCATATTATCACAAATACGTCTTAAAGAAATTAGGTTCCCCCAACCATAGACATATGGTTCTCAAAGGAACACAAGTTTAATGGACATAAATTCTAATTCCAAAATATAACTTTTTAAAATTTCCAATTTCTTATTTGCCTTTTAAATAGAAGATCCCCTCAATCATAGTTCATTGTTCTATTGAAACAATATGGTGATGTTTCTTCCAAGTAACTAAACTCCTATAACTAATGTGTTGATGATGGTGTAGTTCCCAACTTAATAATGTTCTAATTCCCATCAACAACGATTTATTAGTGGTGTTTGATCATAGTGGATTATGTCAAATGTTTTGGATTACTGATTATGTCAAATGTTTTGGATTACTGACCTAAACAAAGAACTTTGATTTTCTCTACTACAATGTAACACACAAATTCAAGCTTTAAATCAACAACAATATCATTGTCACCAATGCCAACCAAGAGAGATTCGTGCCATACCTTATCATGCATAACCAACTTAAATGCCAATGTAGAGTAAAGAACACACATATGTTTGCCCCATTTGCTTGATTCAATGTCACAAATTTATTTTCTCCATTATTATTTTCTTTCGAATGCTACTCTCATACCTTGATACAATAAGCAATCCTCTACTATGATGCATAACCACTCCCACACATTTGGTGAACTTATATCTATGGTATCGATGGAAAAAATATTGACACTGATATTTGGTATGTTAAATTTTCACATAAATATTCTAATCATCACAAGAAAGACACATGGAAACTCATCAAAATATTTTTGAACAATTACAAAATATCTAAATCCTTTATTATCTTAAAATTTTCAAATACAATAAATTACATATGCTACAACTACTCAATGTTGTATGTACAACCTAAGGCTCAATTTAAAATGATGCTTGGCTCACTTTCTAAGCTTTTCTAAAATGTTTACAATTTGCTAGTCCACACAAAGATTAATCTCACATCATTAATTGTCTCTATAGTCTAACTTGTAGGATTTGCTCTTTTACATTTATAGAATCAAAATGATTTGTGATCAAAATTTATGTAATTAACACATCGAATTCAAACTTCACGATATTTAATGTTTGATCTCTCAAGGTTGTTTTGAGGATCATTGCTCCTAACCATTTTGGGTTGATGTGCTTCACTTTGTGATCAACTTTGAATGCATCAACTTGTTGATACACTTATGACACATTAAGAATGAATTACTAATGCATCAATCCATTTTTTTTCATGCTTGACCCAAAACTCTGTTGCTCCCCACTTTAGCAAAATTGCATTTTGATCTCAGTGATTTTTCATTATTTCCAACTCTCCCCCATATTATCATTCTACAACTTTTGAAACATTTCTTTTCTTAATGGTTTGCAAATATGTTTCTCTCTAATCTATTGTTTTACATATCTATAACTTATGATATTCTTCCCTCCTACAATTGTATGAGGCACTTCAATATTCTTCAACTTGGAATGAAGTACATGCTTTTCCAATCGAATAATGATATGATTATGAATATACAAAGATGTTGGTGAATCATGCACCATGCAAATGTTTGTGAAAAGTCTTCTAAACCAAAATGCTGCACACATTTTTGCTGAAGCTCCTTTTTATTAAGCTTCTACAGAAGATAGCATGCCTTTGTATTAATACTGTACTATAAGATTATTGCTGATCCTAAATAAAATGTGTAACCATATATTGACTTCCTATTTTCTACACATCTAGTCAACTTTGAATTTGTGTAACTGAGCAACTCCACTTCTTTATTCCCACTATATTCCATGCCTCAATTTATGGTAACTTTAATGTATTGTAACATTATCTTTGTGATCTTCTAATGCGTTTGATTGGGTTTGTCATATACCTCAACACTCTTCCTAAACAACATTGATATTTGGGTGAATAATGGTCAAATAGATCAAGATTCCAACTAAAAGTACCATTTGTAGATGTCCTTGCACATCTTTCCTTTTCATTCATCTATGTTCCATGGGTGTGCGTTCTTTGATCATGAAGCTATTTAACAAATCTCCAATGTTCTTTGTTTGAGAGAGAAGTATCCCTTCAACTTTAGGCCATACTTTGATGCCTAAGGATTAATGCAATGATCCTAAGTCCAAATTCTCAAAGGTCTTCTTTAGTTTTTTAAAATATGGTATTGTCTTCTCATTGCTAGCATTCATAATCAAATCATCAACATATACAATTAAAAGTATCGAATCACCTTTTCTTGTTTTTGGTAGACACAAGTTCGAATCAAAATTTATTTTGTGGAGTACAATCTCTATGAAGGTGATCTATGCAAGAGTACTTAGCTCTCAGTGTTTACTTCAATCCATATAGTTCCTTTTTAAAACTGTATAATAAATTCTCCTTGCTTGCTACCACTTTTTTTCTTTTTTTTTCCAAGTAACATATCTCATGGGAAACCTCTCAAGCACTTCCCCTCATTTCAAGGATGGTACCTCGGGTAAACTATAGATTCTTTAGGGTATAAGTCTAGTTCAACAACTCATGAATAGACCATATATAGCTTATCAACAATTGACTCACTAAGAGCACCCATCAAATGTGGGATTTGAACTTGGGTGGGGAGGGTAACAATCAATACTCACAACCACTTGTGCTAAACCTAATTGGCTTGCTACCACAAAATATTACCACTATTTGATATGCATTCATTCAATGAAATTGTTTAGGGACACTCTTCACATTCATACGGTGAATGCTCTAACCAAATCTAGCCTAATTGTATTCATCTTAGCTATCAAGGAAAATGTTTCTTCATAGTCCGCTCCATTTTGAGTGTAAATGTTTGCTACTAGCATTTATTTGTTCTTGTCAGTATAACCATCAATTTTACATTGCCTTCTAGAGAAAATTTCAATTTGTTACAACCCAGAGCTTTTGATGTATAGATTTTGAGAATAGCCTTTCTAGAATGAGACTAAAAAACCCCTTGACGTGGTCAAAGCCAACTTCATCAAAATTATGGCTACAAAAGGAGGCAATAAAAGACCTTTAATACAAGAAAGAGGTCAAATTCACTTTGAAACATATATTTGGTTCTTGTATTTAAGTTATTAATAGGTCGACCCTAAAATAAAACACAAGCCTCAACTTTAATGAAAAGTTAGAAATATGTCGGTCCTAATCCAATGAGGAAAAATAAGTATAAAATCCATCTCAAAGAAGAATTAGATAATTATTTTTAGAGCCTTCATGAGGAGGGAGAAGCGGTACACCAGGGTATAGAGAAGTCTTGGGAGGTGCAACCTAGCATTAGGAACCTCCATGTGGCATGTTCAAGATTTGTCAAACCTTAAAGAAGCCTTATGGAGGGGTGCCCTAATTAAAGCTTATTCATTACAAGTAAAACACCTTGTAAAAAACGGTTTTTAATGTTACAAGATTGAGAAATTTTTTCTAAAAAACCTCCGCTACAACCTTCACAATCTGTAGTAAAGGTTTTAACCAATACTCCCTATAACTATTTTTTTTGGGTGGGTGGAGGTTTTAGAAAAGTTTTTTATTTTATTTTGGTGCTTGTATTGGTAACACACATTGGTGCATGTGTGATATACATGCATCAATGCATACAATGATGGAATGCATCAGTGCTCATATTCAATTATGCATTGAATCTGTATTTTTTGTTACATGGTGCACTGATATTCATATATTACGCATCGATATGTACATATATTGAATGCATCGTGGCACCTAGTCTGTCTCTTTTGTTATATGGCATGTTGGTGCTCGTATAAACATTACGCCCCGCGACGATCCTTTTGGGTTTTATGGTAGACTAATGCTCGTATAATATTGACGTACCGACATGTTCTTTGTTACTAAACGTCGATGAGTATAATATATTTAACACATTGGTGCGTACTGTTATCATGTGCACCATAATATCTAGAAATCATAAATAAAACCATACGCTGTCGTTTAAAGTAACGATGCTTTTCACAATTGTTAACACCGATGCGGTAATGTAATTAATAGGCATCGATGCACATGACTTATAAAAACACATCGTGTAGAATTTTATGTAACACACCATTGGATGAGTTCAAAGGAATGCATTGCACCAATATGTATTGTTTTATTTTATTTTTCCAAAAATTTCAATTAATCATCTCAAAATCAATTTTTTTTATAGTAAGTTTTTTATTATTATATATTTTAATTATTGTATTTTGACATCGTGATTGCATTAACGTGTTATTCAATGAATTACATTGTTATTCGTAACAATGTAAATTAGGCATATATTAATTCATCAACAACACAACATTTTACAACATTTGACAATGCAATAAAATAAGAAACCAATTTTATTATATATGAAACCCATCGTCATACAAAATGGGACAACAAAAAGGTACACAATAATCCAAATGCAACCAATATGCAATTGCTACACTTATCAGAGTAACCTACATTTAGCATCCACTTGGGACAATGTGTCCAATCTACTAAACAAAATGTCAATATGTAATTGTTACACTTATTGGTAACATGTTAATATGCAACAGGGAGAATACGTGAGTACATTCAACAAAATCCCTGATTTTCACAGATAAATATTCCAAAACATACAACTTGTAGTAGTATTCAATTATATTGATTATCATTCATCACTTGAACTACTGTAATTGATCGAGCTGCATGCATGCCTACTTTCTTTATCATTTGTAGGTGATATTGTACTTGGGTTATTTAACCTAATGTTTTATTGATCGACTTGTTTTTCACATTCCTCCTCTTCATGTTCCATTGACAAACTTAGAAATAAAGTGTAATAAGTATATATACATTTATATAGAAAAATATACATAATTGCATTAATCAAAAGCGCACCATCGAAATGAGTGTTTCGTAAACAATACACATTCTTTTGAATCCATTTGGCTCCACTCTATACTTTGTTTCTTGCATGTTTAATATGCCATGACAAAGAATATATTTAATTAATATAAATGTTACTTGTTGTTCCATTAATTATAAAATGAGGGAAGTTAAACAACAAAGCTACTTATAAATTGTTCAATTAACCCTTGATAGTTCAATGTATACTCACAATCCATACTTAACCAATGTCGATCAGTTCTTCGGATGACTCTTCTTTGTATGTTAGCACCTATTAGAAGACACCCATGGACAAGTGTAAATTAATTATTTAAATATAAAGATAAGAACAAATATGAAATTTTAAGTAACTCCAAAAACATAAGTATTCATAAACTTTGCGATCAACCATTTTCTTCCTTGTCATCCTGTCTTATGTGGTGAATGGGTTCCATTTTCTTTTCCTTTCTGCAACAAAACAATTCAAAATTTGTATTTCATGCAATAATTAAATTTGATGTACATAAAATAATAAATCAATGATTACATACATTTGATGCACGTTGTTGTTGGGATGATTCCTCCTATGATGCAATTATGTTCATTTATTTTTCCATCTCCTTGTAAATTTTTTTAGACATCCCTACTAGCATGTTTTGGATTTTCCCTTCTTTCTTCTTTGGAATTTTCATAATTTTCTTGAAAAATGTAAAGCACAATATATATATTTTTAAATCGGCATGAAAGTAAATATAGCAAAAAAAATGGTATTATAGAAAAACATCTTTGGTAATAATACTTTTTAAATGATTCTTTTTTGTTATTGTAAGTTTTTACTATTGCAAGTCTCACGGGTCTCTTTGACCATTGCCCGAGAAATGCTTGTTGTAGTTTATATATAACTTGATTCTTGGAGTCATTGGATTGATTCTTGGAGTATATTTATACATTCTTCCATTATATCCCTCTTAGTTTTGTAAATCCCCCCCCCCACTCGTTAACTTCTAGCACCACTCCAGATGAACTAAGGACCGAGTCATCATCATTTACATCCTTCATAGTTTTCATCTTCTTAGGATGACATTCTTTTCCCTCGGTATCGATCCCTTCAAACCATTACAAAAATGTGAAATAGAGTGTTTAAAACATGTTACTAATTAATGCTAAGGATTTCATTTTTAATAAAAAGTCAAAGAAAAGATTTATGTTTATTACCTTTTAATCCACCTAATTCCTCTTTTTTTGCAACATTTCCATAAATATTTTATGCTCGTTTGCACTCAAATTACGAACAATATTATTGAGTTTCTTCAAGTTTTTACTCTGCATGACATGCATCAATCAATATACAACATTAATTTTTTAATAAATCTTAAAGAACTTGCTTTGTTCTTTTGTTGGAATGAACTACCATTGTGCTAGCTGCAATTAAAGTTGTTTTCCTTGAACTTCTATCGGCCATCTTCTATCCAAAAAAGCTAGGAATCATTGGATATAGAAATTATGAAATATTTTTTACAAAACAAAATTTTTCGTGTGTCGAAAAAAATCATACGTACCGGTGTGTTATGACAACATATACACATCGATATATGATTACCGTCTTGATACAAATTAATTTTTGTTTGTTTGTTTATAACTTGTTATATTCATGTGGTGCTCTATAAATTAATATATGCATCGGTCCCTCATTACAATTTATTGCGCATTGTCGAACTAGTGAACAAATTTAAAACATGACGTTTCAATATTGAAGACAATGTTCTTTACATTTTAAACTAAGTGGCATGCTTGACAGAACATAGTGGTGTGATATTCTTGTATAGTGTGCACCACGAACCACAAAAGCGTTTTTTTTTTAAATTGGCAGTGATAGGGTTTGGGATCCAATGCAATGAATGATCCCATTACAATGGGTACCAAATGCTCCATATACAAGTAAAGAATCCCTATAAAAATCTATTGTTTAAAAGACTTTTTTTTGTGAAAAATAGAGAGGGAACCAAGATAAACAACAAGAAAGCTATGGCTTCCAATACTGACGGTAACTATGAAACCCTTCTATTTTTTTGAGAATGCATTGAATATTGTTTGAATCAAATAGGGGAAAGATTGAAATGATCATTATAATGAAGTCATATGCCTAGAATTTCTCCTTTGCAGATTTGTATCCCTTGCAAATTTAGCTCTCAAAAAATTGCCCACTCCAAAGTCTTTGTTGGTGAATCTGTCTTACACAAATCTCCCCTCTAAAGTTTGTCAAAATAATGAAGTAAGGATTAGGGGTTTATTTTATATAAAGCACACATTTATAAAAATGAAATTCCTACTCATTTTTTCATTGTATATTTTGGCACATTGGTGAAAAATGGACATATTGTTTTTTTTGTAACTTATTTGTATTGGTGCACTATACAGTGTAGAGCACACCAGTGCACTTGTGATGTAAAAACACATCCCTAAAGAATTTAATCGTCAAAATACAAATGCAAACCTCCACAACTAAATTTTGTGGAGGTTTTTCTTTATGAAGGCCAAAACGAAGGCCACTTCGTGGTGTGCATCATGATTTAGTGCACCATTGCGTTTTCTATATACAAACACATTGGTGCATCACAAAATAATAAATCACACTGATAAGTTTTAAAAGGGCATTCAAAATTCTGTTTGAAGTTAGATTGTTCTATGCTTATCAAACTTTCTCTTAATAATTTATTCATGTATTGATGATGGTTTTGACTCAAATGCAAGGAAAAAATATTATGATATCAAAGCCAATTATTCAGATTCCATCTCATTCCATATCATTGCAAGTTCCTTAAGTTCTCCCTTTCCATTTGTAGTAAGTCCATATTATATTTATGATTCATTTATCTGATTGAGTTTATTTTATTTATGCATGTTCATTTGACTATTTGTTCATTGAATTATGCAGAATCGCGATTCATGATTGAGTTCGGATGCGTAAGATATTCTACCAGTACCAAAATGCCACAAGATCTTATCAAGAGAAAGATACCGCATATAAATGTTTGACGAAAATGGACAATTTCTTTACCTTTCCAATTGTAACATCCCATCTTCTAGCAACCAACTTGGGTCAATAGTACTACAATGTGAATTGGATCACTTTTATGACACTACAGTAGTATGTGGTTGTTTAAAATGTAAAGGGTTAAAGGAGAACCCTCGTCGTGTCACATTGTCCCACTATATTAATGATTGACTACCCAAAGTTGACGCTTTAATGCCTCCTACCGTGGTCAATAATCCAATAGGTGATATAGAAAAGACATGTAAGAACACTTCCATGTGCTCATTTTTTGATTTGGAATCCAGATCAATTAATTTTTGTCCTAAATTGACTAACTCGTCTCCTTCTGTTGAGTCAACAAAGAGTTATAGTGAGACAAAGTATGATATCAATACTACCCAAAACATAACTACTGGGAGATAAAAAAACTTGTATAAGCTGAGAGCAAAAATGTCCAAGTACACACCAAGGTTGGTTCAAATGTTGGAAGGTAGAGATGACTTCCCTCTTCTTATCCATCTACAAAGTAAATACCAAACTTGTTACAACCACGCTTGGACATCCTCCATGACTGTGCCCAATGTCGGAACACATTTCTTCTTTTGTGGTAATAATTACATGATTGCCAAGTCTAAAATAGATGTTGTAAATCTTGCATTGTTTATCCTTTCATATGTATTCAGTCATCCCAAACAATTAGTAGAACTTATGCCATTTTGTGGTCCTATTTATAGTTTGTTTGATTACTTGAGTATTGTTAAACACAAAAATAACATTTCCATGTATAGTATGTGCATGGACAATTATAATTATGGAAACTTTAACATGATTTTTTTTTTTTATATATTGATGGTCGTCCACAAACTCATGGGGACATTGTAGGGTTCATAAATACTTGCAGGTCCTCGTTATTTAGTGCAAATTGTTCTTTTGAGGAACACAAATGAAGGCATCTAGATTTTTGTTGTGCATGCAATACATAGTTTGTCTCTTGGTGATAGTTGTTAATAATCTATAAATTTTGTAGAACACCAACTGCTTGTTAAAAATGGCTTGCATTGGGTCTACCTTTATACCTCCCCTTGGGAAATAAGAAAAAGATCGTTGAGTAATTGTATTTTTGGATTTTCAATGGAACTAATGTAAATGCATTGCTTAATTTGACATTTGTTTTATAAAGTGGTTGGTTGCATTTTTTTTAATGGGAAAAACTTTACGTGCTTCTAAGAAATGTTTGGTATAATGTTTAAACATACTAAATTCATTGTGTTAATAATATTATCGATGTAATGTTCAATATTTTTACAATTAGGATTCTAACGATGAGCAAATTGTCTACTGTTAAATTTTCAGAATTTACTTCAATCTGATCTAGGATCTTAACTGAGAGAACAACATGTACAACAAATCTACAGCATACCAATCATGGACACAATCATGCAAGCACACAAAAGACATAAAGTTTACTTGGGAAAACCATAAAGGTGAAAAACCGCAATAACTTCCTCAGAGATAGATAGAGCAACGATACAACCAGAATACAAGAGATAGTCTTCTCCTAGCAGCAGAGCCTCCTCCTCACAAGTGCACCACTTTCCGAATGAGAGAAGTGTGAGAATGAATGAATCAAATAGAGATCTCCCGATCTCTATTTATACTTGTTCTGTCCTGCCCAATAAACTAATGGGGCCTACATGTCTAGCTTAACCCATGGTTAACTTAATCCGGGCCGACCCCACACTTGGTGGTCTAATAACCCTTTGACCCACATGGACGACCCCCAATAGCGTGGTATAATAACCCTTTGACCCACATGGACGACCCCCAATAGCGTGGTATAATAACCCTTCGACCCACATGACTTATACAGGGCCGACCCCAACAAGGTGGTCTAATAACCCATCAGGTATAAGTGACGACACTTACAAATAAATGACGACACTTCCGTATAGAGGAATAATAACATCTCTATAGGAATACAAACACTTCCGTATAGAGGAATAATTCCATCTCTATAGGAGTACAAAATACATATATGAAATACATGGGTGAAATACTTTCCGAAGTTACATATACATCAACACTCCCTCTTAACTAGGAAGGTATTTCTTGACATTGATCTTCTAGCACAAGTCTTCTTCTCTAGATCATCGTCATCGATGCATCAACCTCGAATCATCGTCATCGTCACTGCTGCTGCTATATCAACCAATATCTGAATCTACTCGTCATAGGAAGTTCTACAGAGCCAGTCCTTTTTCATACTGGATGTAGGCCCACCACCTGCAGGTCTTCATCATCACTGGCCATATTGTGGATATCTCAGGACTTATTATGTGCATCACAAAACCTTAAAAGAGTCTCTTGACTAACAAGAACCCTAAAGAGCATCTGAGGCCTTTTTCATCCCGTCCAGATCTCCAGGACTTATTACATGTAACCCCACCACAAAACCTCGAAAGAGCATCCCAGGATATTACGGGTACACAATTCCAACCTGAAGGATCTCCCAGGGCACAAATTACATGTGGTCACCACAAAACCTAGAAAGAGCATCTCAGGATGTTACGGGTACACAACTCTGACCTGAAATCTCCCAGGGCACAAATTACATGTGGTCATGGAAAAACCTCGAAAGAGCATCTCAGGATGTTACGTGTACACAACTCTAACCTAAAATTTCCCAGGGCACAAATTACATGCCATAGGACAAAACCTTGCAAGAGCATCTCAGGATGTTACGGGTACACAACTCCAACCTAAAATCTCCCAGGGCACAAATTACATGTCCTCCCAAAGCAATGTCTCGAAAGAGAATCCCAGTCTTTTACGGGTACACAACTCCGACCTATAGGATCTCCCAAACATGCTCATCTGCACAACCTGATCCACGACCACAAAGTATCATCCTGATACTCATCATACATCATCCTGATCATCATCACTGCAACATCCTGCTGCATGTCATCTGGATCAACATCCTGAAGCTCGTCATCCATGATCATCCTGATCATATAATGCATCTACCCGATGCAAACCAAGTATCTACCTGATACATATCATCATACATGATCCACCTGATCATACAATGTATACACCTGATACAAATACAAATACAAATACAAATACATGATCCACCTGATCATACCTGATACATATCAACATACATGATCTACCTGATCATACAATGTATCCACCTGGTACATATACAGATACATCGTCCAAGCATACAACATGATACATCTACAAAATACATACAAATGATCCAACTGATCATATCCAGCATCCATAATGATGCGTACATACATATACATATAAATGATTCAACTGATCATATCCAGCATCCTCCTGATGCATATACAGAGCAGTAACTGGAGCATCGTCCTGATTCTCATCATCCATGATCCTCCTGATCATCATAGCATCGTCTTCTTCAGATCATCTCATCGTCCATGAAGCACAACCCAGATGCACATCATCCCACACTTACAACACCGACATGGGAGAACACATCTACCACCATTCAGGGAAGGCTCCAACCCTTACTTTTTCACCATGGGAGAACACACCTACCACCATGTGAAAAATGGCTTCAGCCCTTACATCTACAGCATGGGAGAACACATCTACCACCACGTGAGAATGGCTCAGCAATTACATCACGACCATGGGAGAACACATCAACCATGTCAGAAAAGCTCATGTGCATCTGCATCTTCTGGACTCATCACTTCCCTTTGGAAGGAACCTTGATCTGAAATGCACCAAGCCTCTCCCTGAAGTACTCAAACTGCACTCTGGCCAATGGCTTGGTCAATACATCTGCAACCTACTCATTCATCGCAACATACTTTGCTTCGGCTATACTCAGTGCTACGCAGGACTCCTTCCTGCTAAACCAAGAGATCACACCTGATCCCATACTAAAGCATCACCCAGATGTGCTCTTCCTATCTACAGCAATGCCTGCCCAATCTGAATCAACATAACCCTGCAGGTTAAAATTTTGATTCACATCACACTTGAGCCCATAATCAACCGTACCCTTCAGGTACCTCAGAATATGCTTTACAGCAACCAGGGGAACATCTCTCAGATACGTCAAGAACTGGCTCAATGTGTTCACCGCAAGGCAAATATCTGGTCTCGTGTTCGTCAGGTACATAGAGGACCCAATCATCTGATGATACATCGTGACATCAACCGGATCAGATGAATCATCACACAGAAGCATTAGGTTCGATGTCATAGGTGTGGCCATAGCCTTGCAGTCCATCATCCTGAACCTCTTCAGGATCTCTACTGCATACTTCCCTTGTCCAAGGAAGATTCCATCTACACTCTGCCACACCTCCATGCCAAAAACAAATAGTGCATCATCCCCAAGTTCTTCATCTTGAACTCGGCAGCAAGCTTCCGTTGCATGTCGGTAATCAATCTATCCCCACCTGTTACAAATAGGTCATCCACATACAATAGTAGTATCACTGGATTTCCTTCCTCAACCTTGTAGTAAAGGTTGGAATCCGCTTTACTCTTGGTAAAGCCCAAACAGGATAGAAAGTTGTCTATCCTACCATACCAAGTTCTACACATATATGAATCCCTGTCATGTGTCTCAGAACCAAGTGGCTTCTCCACATATACTTCTTCTTCAACTACACCATTCAAGAAGGTTGTCTTGAAATCCATCTGGTGTATCTTCCACTTCATCACTACAGCCAGAGCAAGTACTGATCTAAAGGAAGTGTATCTGGCTACATGAGCAAAAGTCTCTATGCTACCACCTGCAGTATGCTTGATCTTGTAGATCCTCTTGGAAGTCACTACAGACTACCCTTTGGGACTGCATCCCAAACATCTTCATGATCGACTGGTACTCCTCGATCATGGAATTCTTCCCAGATCTTGGGAACTTCAATATCTTCAATATTTTCAATAGATAAATTTGTTGCTGAAAAAATGTTGTAGTCCTTCTTTTGTAGGTGATGGTATACGATCTTTCCTACACAACAAGTTAAATTGCATGATTAGAAAACATCTCATAGTTTTCAGAACAAATTCTTACACATAAAGAAATATGTCATACAATCATGCAATTATCTTAGCCAATGCTTCAATACAACATTTACCCATATCCCGTAACTTTCTAGATGCCTTCCAATCTCTACCAGAACATTGTTAAGAGTGTGAACAAATCCTAACATGTCAGCAAAGAGGTTTCATTCTAGATAAGTAGAAATGGAATGTTGTACAGTTCCATAGGCCACTTACCCATGTATATTAGTAGTATACTGTTCATCAATGCAACTATTCTAATATGCATAATACACAACCTAATTCTGGGAACATAAGCATATACAACATTGAATTATGTAAGAAATGACAATTCAAATACTTATCTTTGTTTGGTTGCTGGGTGGACTCCCTCTGAATCTTTGCAACTCCATTCTGATGTGGATTGTGAGAAGTGGTCAACTCCCTCTGAATATCTGCATCCTTGCAGAAACTACTGAAGTGTGCTCCCTCTTGATCTTTTCTTCCTAGACTACCTGTCCTTGAACTTATATCCATCCTTAATCACTATGCATGCTTATTAGTATCATCATTGTGTTATCGTTGAGGTCTCATACATAATTATACATTCATTAGTATATTCTTAATACTATCAAAACACAATAATCTTAAGCATGTATAGTCATGATCATTTCAAACATAGATAATAAACATTAGTATTCAAGGTTTCAGGGAAGTCTTCTTTTACTCATGCATATTCTTATTTGAATATAGGACTCTTCTGATTAGTTAAATCATCAATGCATAAACCCATGATTACTCAAACCTATACCTTCATGATTCTTCTGGTTGGTCATATCATCAATTATGGTAAGAAACATAATATGCATACAACCATGACTATTCAAACCTATGACTTCATGAATAATCATTATCAACAACACAACAGTATAAGATCCTAACACAAGGTAGGATTCTAGCTTGATATAGGAAAAACATACCTATATTAGCATGCTAGCTAGTTATGTCTAACATACCCGCATAATGTCTTCTGGTTCTCTTCAGTGACTTGTGCTAGTAACCTATGTTAAGTTTTAACCAAATAGACTAGCAAGATCACTGAAAGAAACACAATCACAAGATAGACACATAATATACCCTGGGAAACCCTCATGGGGTAGAAAACCCAGCAAAGCTTTCCTCAATAAGATGATCAACCAAAATACAAGATGTGCTCCCTCCTTCTTTGTCTCCTTAGCAGATCTCCCAGACAAGTGCGCACTCTTCCACAAGTGAGTGAATTATCTAATGAGGAGTTCACCTCTCTTATTTATACTGACTCCCAATTGACTAAAAGACCTTATGGGGCCAACCTCTCCTAGAGAAGACTAATAACCCCAAAAATATAACCACAGGGCCGACCCCCACATGGTGGGTCTAATAAACCTAGTTAATACAAACCCTCGGAGGAATAAACATCTACGGATACATAATAGGGTTACCTCGGAGGGATGAAACATCTCCGGAATAATAAAGTACAATTATAATATAATTTGAAGCTACAATATTCAACACTCCCCCTTAACGAGAAGGATATTATAACAACATCTGCAGGAGCAAGGAGTCACTATACATGATACATCTATAAATCATCGGAAGCTTTCTTCAATTTGTCTTCATCAGTAACTCAAACAGTTACTGGTATATCAATATCAACAACAACATCGACATCACGGTCATCGGCATCGTCATCACACGATCAGCAACATCGTCATCACACGATCAACAATATTGTTATCAGAATCGTTATCAGCATCGTCATCATACGATCATCAGCATCGTCATCACACGATCATCAGCATCGTCATCATACAATCAACAACATCGTCATCACACGATCATCAGCATCATCATCACACGATCATCAGCATCGTCATCACACGATCATCAGCATCGTCATCACACGATCATCAGCATCATCATCATACGATCAACAGCATCGTCATCACACGATCATCAGCATCGTCATCACACGATCATCAACATCGTCATCACACGATCATCAGCATCGTCATCACACGATCATCAGCATCGTCATCACACGATCATCAGCATCATCATCACACGATCATGTTCCAGGATGATCAATCCCGCTCCCTTTAGGACATAGGTCCATGGATGATACAATCCAATCTTCAGTTCTCGGAGACATCAATCTACGGATCAATTCTGGGACCTTAGTCCAGGGATGATGCAATCCCCTGCCTGTTCATTCAGGACTTCATTTTCGGAGACCCAGTCTACGGCTCTATTCTGGGACCTCAGTCCGGGGACGATGCAATCCCCTGCCTGTTCATTCAGGACTTCATTATCGGAGACCCAGTCTACGGATCTATTCTGGGACCTCAGTCTGGGGATGATGCAATCCCCTGCCTGTTCATTCAGGAATTCATTATCGGATACCCAGTCTACGGCTCTATTCTGGGACCTCAGTCCGGGGATGATGCAATCCCCTGCCTGTTCATTCAGGACTTCATTATCGGAGACCCAGTCTACGGCTCTATTCTGGGACCTCAGTCCGAGGATGATGCAATCCCCTGCCTGTTCATTCAAGACTTCATTATCAGAGACCCAGTCTACGGCTCTATTCTTGGACCTCAGTCCGAGGATGATGCAATCCCCTACCTGTTAATTCGGGATTTCATTATCGGAGACATCATGTCTACGGCTCTATTCTGGGACATCAGTCCGGGGACGATACAATCCCCTACCTGTTAATTCAGGATTTCATTATCGGAGACATCATGTCTACGGCTCTATTCTGGGACATCAGTCCGTGGACGATACAATCCCCTACCTGTTAATTCAGGATTTCATTATCGAAGACATACATCTACGGCTCTCTTTAGAATAGATGTTCAAGGATGATACAATCCCTCTTCTTTCTCGGAGACCTCTGTCTACGGCTCATTTTAGAACAAGTGTTCAGGGATGATACAATCCCTCTTCTTTCTTGGAGACTTCTGTTCTACGGCTCATTTTTAGAACAAGTGTTCAAGGATGATACAATCCCTACATGTATTCTCATCAATACAAGTACAAGTATCCTCATCTATACAAGTACATTAATCAATACATGTATCATCATCTAGCATCAACAGCATGTATACATCATACATCAAAAGCATGTATCCAACATCAAAATCATGTATACATCCATCACCAAAAGCATGTATTCTCACTAATATATCTGACATCAAAAGCATGTATACATCCATCATCAAAAGCATGTATTCTCACTAATACATCTGACATCAAAGGCATGTATACATCTATCATCAAAAGCATGTATTCTCACTAATACATCTGACATCAAAGGCATGTATACATCTATCATCAAAAGCATGTATTCTCACTAATACATCTATCAAAAGCATGTATACATCTATCATCAAAGCATGTATTCTCACTAATACATCTATCATCAAAAGCATGTATACATCTATCATCAAAAGCATGTATTCTCACTAATACATCTATCATCAAAAGCATGTATAAGTAAAACTAAGTATTCTAAATATAGTAGTCCTAAATCTAACTATTTCTAAGTGACTAGGTGAAGTCTCATTATTGATGAGACAAGCTTGTCATCAGGGATCATGCTACTCCCCCTTTCTAGGAGGGTCCTTTTGAACTACACCAAGCTTGTCTCGAAAGTATTCAAATTTCACACGAGACAGTGGTTTGGTCAGGATATCAGCAATTTGATCTTCAGTGCTCACATACTCAAGCTTGATAGCTCCTCTCTGCACCATATCTCGAATATAGAAGTATCGGATCTCTATGTGTTTTGACTTATCATGGAACACAGGATTTTCTGTCATCTTGATGCAGCTTTGATTATCACACATAATTATAGTGGGATCCATTTCTAAGTCAAACACTCCAGATAGCAGTTTTCGAAGCCATACTTCTTCACAGCTGGCAGAGCAAGCAACTATATATTCTGCCTCAGCAGAGCTGAGGGCCACACTAGATTGTTTCTTGCTGAACCAAGAGATCATGGCAGATACAAGGCTATAACATCCACCTGAAGTACTTTTTCTATCTGAGACACTACCTGCCCAATCAGAGTCCGAGTAACCATGCAACTTGAGTTCATGACTTCCGTGATAGAGTAGACCAAAATCTAATGTACCTTTTAAGTACCTCATTACATGCTTTGCAGCTATTAGATGAACCTTTCTAGGTTCTACTAGATACTGACTTAGGGTATTTACAACAAAGTATATCTGGCCTAGTATTTGTCAAATACATTAGTGACCCAATAATTTGTCTATATAGAGTTAGGTCCACTAAATCTGATGAGTCATTGACTAAAATCTTTAAGTTGGAGTCCATGGGAGTGGCCATGGGTTTGCACTCCAACATGTCAAATATTTTCAGGATCCCCACAGCATATTTACCTTGATTTAGAAAGATTCCTCTTGGTTCTTGCCAAACCTCTAAGCCTAAGAAGTAGTGCATTAAACCGAGATCTTTCATCTCGAACTCTGAAGAAAGCTTCTTCTTGCTTTCAATAATTTGTTTCTCATTTCCAGTTAGAAATAGATCATCTACATATAACAATAGTATAACTGGTTCATCATCCATCACTTTGAGATAAAGGTTTGGGTCAGCCTTACTTTTGGTAAAGCCCATGCTAGTTAGGAAATTGTCAATCCTTCCGTACCAAGCCCTGGGAGCTTGTTTTAACCCATATAATGCCTTTTTCAGTTTGCATACATGAGTCTTTCCGTCATTAACCTCAAACCCGTGTGGTTGCTCTATGTATACTTCTTCTTCAATTACACCATTCAGAAAAGCTGTCCTAACATCCATTTGGTGTAATTTCCACTTCATCATGGATGCAAGAGCCATGATAGTTCTAATTGAAGTGTACCTAGCAACTGGTGCAAATGTTTCTTCATAGTCAATTCCCTCCTTCTGAGAGAATCCTTTGGCTACAAATCTTGCTTTGTATTTTTCAATGCTTCCATCCGCATCATGTTTTATTTCGAAGATCCATTTGGAAGAAACCACACTTTTATCTTTTGGTTTGGGAACTATATCCCAAACATCATTTTTCATTATTGACTGATATTCTTCTGTCATTGCTTCTACCCATTCTTTCTTCTGAGCTGCCTCTTCATAGCTAGTAGGTAGTTGATCCACAAGATCACACATCAAGGCCATATAGTTGGACACTAGTTTTGGTTTCTTCCTTTCTCTAGTGGAGCCTTCAGGAGCACCATATCTTTCAGCTCCTTGAATAATATCTCTAGCCCATGCTGGTCTTCTTTTCCTAGATAATTCTGCAACAGGGGGTTCTTGTGGTTCCATCATGTCATGATCCTCTAGTGTATCCTCTTCAGGGATGTGAACAGTCTCTGAGATTCTGGGAGATGAATCTTCTTCATAAACTTCTTCAAGTTGACACTTTCTGGATTTATTGAGAGCTGCTTCCTCATCAAAGGTTACATCTCTACTTATTTCTATATGATGGAAACCTGGTATGTAGATTCTGAAGGATTTGGAAGTTTCATAATAACCAACAAACATTCCCTTCTTACCTAAGGGATCCAACTTGGATATCTTTTCTTTTGGAATGTGGATGTACACAGGACACCCAAATATTTTAAGATGACTTGCCTCAGGCTTCTTTCCTGTAAAGACTTCTTCTGGAGTTTTGAAATCAAAAGCACTATGAGATAGTCTATTTTGTACATATACTGTTGTCTTGGCTGCTTCAGCCCATAGATACATGGGAAGGTCTTGATCATGTATCATAGTCTTTACAGCCTCCATGATAGTTCTATTTTTCCTCTCAGCTACCCCATTTTGTTGGGGATTGTAGGGAGTGGTTAGTTCCCTCTTAATTCCAACTTCTTTACAAAAATATTCAAATTCCTTTGAAGTATATTCTCCGCCATTATCTGTTCTGAGAATCTTGATTTTCTTGTCTGAGAGGTTTTCTATTAGAGCCTTGAACTCTTTGAATTTTCCAAGGACTTCATTCTTACCTTTTAGGAAGTATATCCAAGTTTTCCTTGAATAGTCATCAATGAATGAGAGATAGTATTCAAACCCACTTAGAGATGTGGTAGGCATAGGTCCACATACATCTGAGTGTATTAGTTCCAGAGAGTTCTTAGTCTTTGTTTCACTTTTCGGAAAGGGATTCTTGATATTCTTCCCTTTCTTACATCCTTTACATGAGCCATCATGACCAGCCTTCAAATCTGGCAAACCTATAACCATCTTACTTACATAGGGTAAGGATTTATAGTTGATGTGAGCTAGTCTTCTATGCCATAGCTCGCTGGCACTAGAAACTTCATGAGCAAGGGCAGATTCTGGATGACCCTTGAGTTTATAAAGTCCTCCTTCTTCTTCACCAATGACGATTGCATCTTTGATTGATTTTCCTTTGGACCACATGAGTACTTGTCCATCTATGAAGGCTACTCTAAAACCTTTCTTGTCTAGTGCTGAGATAGAGAGTAGATTCTTCTTTAAACCTGGGACATATAAAATTTCTTTCATCTTTAATGGTGTTCCCGAATCAAGCTTGTAGCTTGCTTCACCAATTCCCTTGATGGGATATTGATAATCATCTCCTAAAGATACCTTTTGGGGTGAAGACTTTTCTTCAATCTTGGAGAGAGTTTCCTTATGACATGTCATGTGCTTTGAAGCACCAGTGTCAATGAGCCAAGTGCCTTCACCAGGAGACACAGATCCAGAGAGAGCAGAAAATAGTACATATTCTTCTAGATCTTCTTTCTTTACTTTAGATCTTTTCTTTTGAGGCCTTTCCTCCACTTCTTCTTCTTCTTCTTCTTCTTCTTCTTCTTCACTGTCATCTTCTGCCATATGAGCATGATGTCTTTTGTGAACAAACCTTTTCTTCTTCTTCCCTGGTAGGGTATAGTCTCTAGCATAGTGTCCTAGCTTAAGACAATTGAAACATTGGACTGTGGAGATGTCTCCTCCTTTCCTTTTGAGTCTATGAGAGGGTTGAGACCTTTTGTAGTTTACTTTCTTGAAGTAGCCTCTCTTTCCTCTTTTGGTGTGGGTGGCCAAAGCTTGGTCATCCTCTTTGAGAAGAGATTCTCTGTTGGCAACCCTAGCCTCTTCTTGAACACAATCTTCCCATACTACATCAAACTTCATGCTTTCTTTTCTGGCACACATGGTTTGTATGAAAGATTCCCAAGATCTAGTGAGACCATTTAGGGCAGTCATCACAAGTTCATCTTCATCAAGAGTGTCACCAATAGCATCTAATTGCTCCTTGATTAGAGAGACCCTTGAGAAATAGTCTTGAATAGATTCTCCTTTGTGCATCTTGGTACTCTTCAACTGAGACCTTAGGTTCATCTTCCTATTGATGTTCTTTCCTTCATACATTCTTCCTAGGGCATCATACATTTCCTTTGGAGTCTTCTTGGAGGCCACTTGGGGAATCAAGTGGTCTTTAATAGAATCAGCTATGATTCTCTTTGCCCTAATTAGATCCTTCCTGTGTTTTTCTTTGGCTTCATCTCCTTCTGGTTCTGCAACTTCTTCCTTGATATAATGAGCAAGATCATTCTCTTCAAGGATGAGACCAATTCTGTGTTTCCAAGCCCGGAAATTTTCTATACCTTCTAGCTTGTCTTCAAGCTTAGTGTTTGGAGCCATCTTCTCTTGGGGAAGTCCAAGAGACAGAGCATACTTACCTGAAAAGTTATTTTTCACTTTTCCGAAATCTGGAACATAATTTTATCGCACTTTTGGTAGAATTAGCGTTTGACTTTCTCGGAGTTCTACTCAACCAAAAAGTTCGATCTAGGGCTCAAAAGAATGGTCTTGAGAAGGGCTATCCAGCCATGTAATCAGAAATAAAAAATGCAAACTTTTTTCTGAAACCAAAATCTGACTTATCGCACTTTTGGTAGAATTAGGGTTTGGATTTCCCGGAGTTCTACCCAACCAAAAAGTTCGATCTAGGGCTCAAAAGAAAGGTATTGAAAAGGGATATCCAGCCATGCAACCAAAATTCAATAATACCAACTTTGGGGTGAAACCCTAACTTCACCGGAGAGAGAGAGAGAGAGAGAGGTATTCTTACCTTGTGAAAGATGTCCTATTCAGTCTAGCTCTGATACCATGTTAAGTTTTAACCAAATAGACTAGCAAGATCACTGAAAGAAACACAATCACAAGATAGACACAGAATATACCCTGGGAAACCCTCATGGGGTAGAAAACCCAGCAAAGCTTTCCTCAATAAGATGATCAACCAAAATACAAGATGTGCTCCCTCCTTCTTTGTCTCCTTAGCAGATCTCCCAGACAAGTGCACACTCTTCCACAAGTGAGTGAATGATCTAATGAGGAGTTCACCTCTCTTATTTATACTGACTCCCAACTGACTAAAAGACCTTATGGGGCCGACCTCTCCTAGAGAAGACTAATAACCCCAAAAATATAACCACAAGGCCGACCCCCACATGGTGGGTCTAATAACCCTAGTTAATACAAACCCTCGGAGGAATAAACATCTCCGGATACATAATAGGGTTACCTCAGAGGGATGAAACATCTCCGGAATAATAAAGTACAATTATAATATTCTCTGAAGTTACAATATTCAACAACCTACATGTCTCATAAGTTAACCATTGTAGAACCAAGTTATACATACCTCGTAAGTAGATCTTCTATGTGATCCATGACAATGGATGAATCTTTGTCTTCATGTCACCATGATCATATGTTCTTGAAGTAGAACATGATTTGTCTTTCTTGGTGTACCTTTTATGTTAGCGAACAACATAAACCTCATACAACATCACAATACATTAGTACAATCATAAGTGTCAAAACCTTAATCAATGAATATATTCTATTAAGGTGATACGACAAGTCTAGTAATTAATCAAGACTGTACTGTAATGATATGAAGACAAACATATCATAAACTTAACCATGAACAGAATTCGAAACAAACCTGTAAGCCATACCTATCAAGATTGCTTGTAATCTTCTTATGGAAGGCCTTAGCCTCATCTCCCTCCGAGACAGGAACTTCTTCACTTATGTAGGTGACCAATCCATCGTCTTCTAGGATTAACCCAATCCACTTGATTTGCAAGAATTGGACCTGGAGTTGGATTAGGGTTTGTCAAAGAAACCCCAAAAATTCAAACTTTGAATTTCAAACTTTCGAAAGGATAGAAATATGCGCCTTGATGAGCTGATCAAGCTGGTATATTTAGAATTTGAAAACTGCAAAGTTTCACTCCTCAATTTTGCCTTTGTAACTTCTGGATTCACTAGATGTGACCCCAAACTAGGGTTTGATGAAGCCCACTCTTCTGCCCAATCAAAATGTTTGATCCAAATCTCTAAGATTCTATTTTTCTGAGGAGCTTCCAGCCATGGTCACAGATTTCAAAAATTCCCATTTTTGCAGAAGCCCTAATTTTCCACTTTTCCAATGAAAGTCCCAAAGTAGGGTCTGATCAAGCCCGATCTTCTGCCCAACCAAAAATTCTAATCTTGGTCTCTAAATTTCTATTTTTATGAGTAGCATTCAGCCGTAGTCTCCGATTACAAAAATTCCAACTTTCTCCGAAACCCTAAATTCCGGAAGCCATGAATGAAGGTGCTCAAAATAATTCTGTTTTGAGAGAAATATGTACCTAATTGTTTCTGGTGTAACTCCGCGCTTTTCAATCCAAAGGCTCTGAAAACTTTTTTTTGTGGTATCTTGACCTGTCATCTTTCAATCTCGACAGGTCTGACCTAAATTGGATTCTCTGAGAGAGAGATATGCCAAGTATCGCAACATGACTTGTTTATGGGATAAAACAAGAGAGCGAACTTGTACAGCGTGCCACATGTCACTGGTTCAAATTCGGCCTCTGAAAAATTTCCTAAGATAGTACGGTCTGTTTACTACCTGTCAGTTTTTATGAAAGTTCATTTGGAGCTTCCTAGCCCAAGTTATGACCTTTTTTCCAAGGTCACCTGTTTATGACCGAGATCTGGAAGAGGCAGAAACCCTATATTGTACAGATCATAAATCACACAGTACAACAAATTAGAGGTTTTCCTTTGGACACAAGGTACAAGTGGATCTTATCTTCGACCTGTAACAATTTCAGATCCTAAAACTTCTCCAAAATGGATTTATAGCGAAAGTTCTACGATGACTGGTTTTTTCTATATCAATCCCTAGCATCGTAAGTGCAACAAGTGTCATACATGCCATATCATGCCTTCTTTCAGGCTAGCTCTGATACTATGTTAAATTTTCAGAATTTACTTCAATCTGATCTAGGATCTTAATTGAGAGAACAACATATACATCAAATCTACAACATATCAATCATGGACACAATAATGCAAGCACACAAAAGACACAGAGTTTACTTGGGGAAAACCATAAAGGTGAAAAACCCCAATAACTTCATCAGAGATAGATAGAGCAATGATACAACCAGAATACAAGAGATAGTCTTCTCCTAGCAGCAGAGCCTCCTCCTCACAAGTGCGCCACTTTCCGAATGAGAGAAGTGTGAGAATGAATGAATCAAATAGAGATCTCCTAATCTCTATTTATACTTGTTCTGTCCTTCCCAATAAACTAATGGGGCCTACATGTCTAGCTTAACCCATGGTTAACTTAATCCGGGCTGACCCCACACTTGGTGGTCTAATAACCCTTTGACCCACATGGACGACCCCCAATAGGGTGGTCTAATAACCCTTCGACCCACATGACTTATACAGGGTCGACCCCAACAAGGTGGTCTAATAACCCATCAAGTAAAAGTTACGACACTTACAATATAAATGACGACACTTCCGTATAGAGGAATAATAACATCTCTATAGGAATACAAACACTTCCGTATAGAGGAATAATGCCATCTCTATAGGAGTACAAAATACATATATGAAATGCATGGGTGAAATACATTCCGAAGTTACATATACATCAACATCTACTATCTATCGTTGCACCACTATACGGTGTCAAATCAAGAGAATGCAATTAAATAAGCATAGCTCGAAGAGGAATCATACCCAACATGGTTGAATCAACCACCTATTCAATTCCCACTATGTCTTGAGTCACCAATTCAAATCCTCTACAACAACACTAGTTCTTCACATGTCGGGGATGAAGGAAATGTTATCGAGGTTGGTATGGATGATTTATTATGGGATACCCATTCCATGGAGGGAACACTATTACATGCATTCAAGCAAAATTAAATAGGGGATGGCATTGATATCATTGATATCTTATTCGAATGCCGTATATATACTTCCACCACCCCTCTCTTTGGACATGGGTTAGGGTCTACCCAACGAGGGATGACAATATCATTGTGCAACTTAAAAACAATGTATGGTATGTCGGAGATTGTTTCTCAACACTTTTGAGATAACCAACCATTAAGACCCCAATTTTATTAATCACACAATGAACATTGAAAATGGATGAGTTTATGCATGTTTGATGATAGTGTACATTTCTATTTCCAAATAATTGTAGGTTACTCAAAGATAAGGTGCTTCCAAGTGATAATATCTTAGCCGACAATCGCATAGAGGCAAATAAAGTGATGAAATGTTGAGTGTTGACTACATATCATACCATGCATGTTTGAATGATTGTACTCTATACATAGCATAATACGCGGACAAAGAGATATGTCCAAAATGTGGGCACGACATGTACTCGGAAAAAAAAAAACAAGGGTAAGGTACATGGTCCTCCTTATAATATATTTAGGCACATGCCTATTAATATAAGGATCCAAAGGCTCTTTCGTTGCCAACAATTAGTTGTGTTGCAAGGGTGGCATGTCTCACATAGAAGTGAGCCAATATTTATAAAAATCCCAACATATTCAATAGTCATGGATCATGTAGAGGATACTTGGCATGATAAATTCAAGGATAAAGGATGAAGTCCTAGATTGAGCATATCCATGGATGGAGTTAACCCTTATTTATCCAAAACAACAACTATTTTGTTTGTCCAGTAGTAGCGGTCAATAATAATATCCTCCATGGTTTTTCATGAAGAATAAACATCTTATGTTGGCTCTTATAGACCTAGGTAGAAAACGAGTGAAGAGAATGGATGTCTACCTCAATTTAAGCAATTATGGATGTCTACTTAAATTTAAGCAATTATGGAAAGGGATATATCTATATGATGTGTCAAGACCCATCCTAATAGAGAGGTATTTTACATTGTATGGCATATGTATGTACACCACACATTATTATCCATGACTAGGAGTTTGATTTTGTAAGCATTCTTAAAAAATATATAAAAACACTAACTATGTATTAGTTTTGGGAGTTATTCCAACTTCCTTAGCTACCTATGCCAACCACCCTTTGAACTTATCCTCCTACCCTTGCCATAAATACAAGGGGAGGGCCTTGGAGAAGGGGAGCCAGATTTTGGTAATGTATTGCTGGAGGAATTATTACTCAAGAGAGAGGAGCAAGAACTCAGGGTCTGGTTACGACGGTGCTTGTTGCAGAAAGGTATAATTTATGTACTTTCTTCATGCATTAATAAAGGTTATATATTATTCCTTTCCCAAATATGATTTGTTCATGTATGCTTCAAATCTGATTACAATTTGATGTTTTATGTTATCATAAATATCAATCTTTTTATTTGTAGTCAAACTGGTTTGAGGAAGGTTTTGAAGTTGTTTTGCAGGTTGTTGCATTGAAGAGCAAGGAAGAGAAAGGCTTGGATCAAACTTCTGAATAAGGTACAAATCCTTCTAACCCTGATCTCTTTTCTTAGTAATTGTATTTGCAGAACATTGTATGTCTGTCTTTCCACATCAGTACGTTGGTAGTCTCTCCCCTGCTATAGGATAGTTTCCCTAACAACATATGTCTACCTCAATATATGCAATTATGGATGTCTACCTAAATTTAAGCAATTATGTAAAGGGATATATGTATATGATGTATCATGACCCATCTTAATAGAGAGATCTTTTACATTGTATGGCATATGTATGTACACCACATATTATTATCCACGACTAGGAGTTTGCTTTTGTAAGCATGTTGACGGATTTGTCTATATATGTAATGTTATTTGGCATACTTAATTTGGTGAAACTATATTTTTTGATGCTAATGTGTTATGTCTACAATAACATCGCAGGTCTTGTAACAAAAGGGTATCATGGATGTAAATGTTGTATAAATTCTATAAAGGATAGGTGGTCCAACCTCCTACAAAAGCCAGTGTACTACTGCTCGAGGGTAATCCTTCTATAAGAGCACCCCTATAGAAAATTTGCATATGATTTCAATGGTAAACTAGAGAGAACTTGAAGTCCTGAAATAATCACAATGACATATTGGATTAGGGAATATGACATAGAGAAGGAGAAGGTAATTGTAGAATTGTTCAATTCAAATGGGGAACCTATGTTTGATGATATTGAATTTTTTGACACCTATGTTGAGAAAATGACCATTGGGATGAAAATGAAATCTCTATTTTATGAGCTTCCACATTTGGAGCATCTCAATATTTCCCACTTACTAGATCCCCATGCATATATTAAAAAAGGTTTCATCTTCTTTATGGAGGCACATATCATAAAAAGAAAGTAACACATTGGCTGTTAGGAGAGATCTTATTTCTTCAAATACTAAAAATAGACATTGGATAAGAAAAGAAAGTAGAAGAAAGGATGATCCTTCTTGGTATTTTAAAGAATGTGGCATCCCATGGACTTTGAAGAAATATGATATTTCTATGGCGAAGGATGTTATCTTGAGTGTGAAGGAATCTTCTTTATATGGGTCTACTATATGATGTTGCTTCATTGTAGAAGGAAATTTGTAGGGGTTGAAATCACATGTCCATCTGAACCTTCTAAGGGTATGCATGCCAAATACATGATTCCTTTATGTAGTGTAGGTTAAAATATACTACACACTCATAGTTTTTGAAATTAATTATGCGTGTGGATATTTTGTAGTGTCATTATCATTTACTCGTTCCTGGTCGTGTGAACCATGACTCCCCTAGGACCTATGATGTGCCATATCGAAATTTTCTGCATTTGTATGTTCGATCATGTCAAAGGAGATTCATATGACTAGCATTTCATGGTGGCATTGAGGGATATGTGATATTGTCTGTATGTTTGAGAAGGAAATTCCCATGATTTTTATGGAATTGCAAGTCCATCATCTAATTCACCTACCTGATGAGCTTGAATTAACTGGGGTGATCTCTGTCGTTGGATGTTATTTTTAGAGAGGTACATGAAAAAATTGAAGGGGTTTGTTCCAAAAAGGGAAAAACCAAAGGGATTTACGGCGGAGGGGTACACAGTATATGAGTCATTCTATTATGCTAGTGAATACATCAAGGAAATTCATGACACACTAAGGGTATTGGTTTGGGACAATCAATGGGATGAGGACAAAAGGGAAGGGGAGCTACTCCAAATGAATGGAAAAAGGTGCATGATAAAGAGTAAGTCACTTATAATTTGTGAAATTTGTACATAGAAACTATTTACATTGAAGTTAATAATATATATTTGATCTCTTACTATTCACCTTGAAATCTTGTATACCTCAATGAATTCATAAATTGATGCCATCAATAAATTCATTCTTTACAATGCGGAGGAAACACAACCACATGTCGTGTTGTATGAAGAGAAAAGAAGGAAATGGGACACTGACATAAAAATTCAGAAAGTTGAATGGTAGATGCATGCATTATCCTGATTATTTAAAAGAAAATATTGCAAATCTCTATCCCAAAGGTTGGGTGGTTGACTTGATCACGAGAAATATGGCATGTCTGGTCGTTACCCACGTGGATAAGAGGACACACTAAACATAGGGATCGAGTATAGCAACTTTGTGGTAATCTCTTTGAGTACCACGTTGAATTTATAATGTACATTTGAATTGTAAAATTTATTATGTTTTTATTAATTCTCGGGTTATTAGACGTATGCCATCGTCCTTTATTCACATTTTTATAGGTGCATTTTTTCCCATCTATGTGGGAATATGGACATCATTTTCACACTGAGGATGCTGATGATGGACACATGACACAAGATTGTGGAGTGGAGGTCAACTTTGACCAATCTAGTTGTGCTAGCCACCGTGATCGAAACCTAATAGAGGGGAAGTTAGGTTACATTGGAAAGATACAAGAGATCATGCAAGTGGACTTATCATATTTTAAAATTATTTTAGTTGGAAGTAGCGGGATACTTTTGGCTGGATTGATGTAAATAAAGATCGTGATAGTGGGATATATGTATTAACTCTAAAAAAATGCGGGTTGAAACTAAGGAGCCTTATGTTTTTCCAAAACACTGAAACCAAGTGTTTTTTACCTAGATGTGTTGGATATGGATTGGTGGTTCCTACTGAGACGTGATCTAAGGCCAACACATCTTTTTGAGAACAACAATGTTATAATGCCAAGCGAGGAAGATAATAAGGGTGATGGCAACGAATAGTAATATGCAAATGTTTTGTTTTTAAATTTATATTGTGGATGTGTCATTTTATTATCAGTATCTATAATTGGTCAATTATGTTTCTTATTCATTTTATAATGTTGGATATGGAAATTTAACAACCATCATATTGAAAATACATTAAATAGTACAAGCATAAAATATGGTTTTGATATATATTTTAAGATCATATTCTTGTTTATTATAGCAAATTTATATTGTATTATATTAACATATGTTAATGTTAAATTTTGAGTTACTAAGCATTAATTGAGATATCACAAAGTTGATGACATATTCATATAATATACTAGTAAATATTTATTTAAAAGTATTTTTTATCTAAAAAATGTTTGAATTGAAAATCAAACCTTAATTTGTATTATTTGAAAAATTCAAAATTAAAATAAATATATATACTTTGATGGAACTTCTATTAATTGCTTGGATTTTCAATTATACAAGACAAAGATACAAAATTAATGTTTATTTGTGGACCATATCATTCTACAATTGATCAATATTAATAGCATGGAATTATAGTGTTCGATAGCATATCTCGCAGTTATTATTATACTTTAATGCTCATGGGATGAGATGGGATACTTCATAGTGATTATTATGCTTTAATGCTCATGGGATACCTCATAGTGATTATAATGCTTTAATGCTCATGGGATACCTCATAGTGATTATTATGCTTTAGTGCTAACATGATCACATCAATGAATGCATAAGGAATTTGATTATCTAATCTAACTATATTTACAATACATGAGAAAATTATTAAAATGGGAGTCAATGTCACTTTGGTTTAATGTTCTTTTTTAAAATACGTTTTTATATTTGATACACAAATTTTTAATTATTTCCATGAATTAATAATGGAATAATTAATTGGAAAAATTAATTTAAAAAATCAATGAAATATGATTTATAATTGCTTTAGTGTTTAATATAAAAAATGATATTTATGTCATTGTAAAATTGGTATGTGTCTTTTATGAAATTTTTCTTTTTTTGATCCTAACATTTCATCATTATACCACCACAACACATTGTCATAATGTCAACATTAGCATTGGTAATTTGTATGTTTCCACGATGCAAGCGAATTACACATTTGGGGGGCAATATTTTGTATCACTTTTTTGTCGAAAAAAAACCTTTGTGTCACTAATATTGATGTGCACTCAAGTTGGTGTTTCTATTACATCTATTTAAGCTTGCATACATCCATTTATGATGATATTGCATTGATTTAGGTTGCAACATTTATTAGTTTGATGTGTCCTTCAACTTGAGTTGCATTAGCATCACATTATGCATTGTTTACCAATGGATCATGTATTTCATCAAATATTGTGTCAAATTATTTAACGTAACATGCGGATCCAGTATCGTAGCATTGTCATTGCATCATTTGCATGTTCATTGCATTGTGGAGTATAGATTGTGTGTCAATTATTGTATTGATATTTATGTGAAGTATTAATTGCAGTTATTTAAAAAATAATTAATTATTTAACTATATTAATAATTAATAATTACCTATTATTATTGATAACAATTATTAATTATTAATTTTATTATTATTCGTTAATTTAATAAATAGGAATTATTTTCATTTTCATTTTCATTATTATTATTATTATTTTAAAAATATTTAAATAATTATAAGATTGAGTCTTAATATAATATTTATTTATTTTATATTTAATATAAAAATATATAATTATTTTCATGTTTTAACAAAAATATTTAATAAAACAAATTGATATAAAAAATTAATCAAATACGATTTAAAATTGACCGTTTTCATAATTTCATATGAAATATGTTATCATTATATAAAATTGGAGGAACACTTTTTTTCTTATCTTTAACTATCATACAATTTAATTTTATCAATATTAATAAAAAAATTAGTAAAAATATTTCAGAATAAATTTTTGAAATATCATTTAACATAATAATTTTCTATTTAAAAAATTAATCAAATTGTGTAATCATTGATTGAATCATTTAATCCAACTTTGTAAACATTTTTAATCAACATATTGTATCTTGTTGAACCACACACGATTCGTTTTTTTTACAAAATTCACATTCATGTTAAAACTAAAAAACAAAGAAATACATTTTTCTGTAGTGACTGGCCGACCACTTGGGAAACTTGACTAGTCACCCATCCATAATTTATCCACTAAATTCCATTATGGGTTTCTATTAAAAAATACATAGCAACATTGGGTTGGCAGGTGTAGGTGGAGTCATTTATGACTCTAAGAGAAACAAGTAAAATGAATACGCCTGGGGAATTGGAAGGAAGACCAACAATGGCGCAGAGTGGTTAGCTTTAATCAAGGGACAATGGCATTGAAGAACTGGTGGTGATGGGAGACTCGCTAATAGTCATAAGAGAAGCAAGAAACTTAATGAAGAATCGCAAAAATACGACTAATAAGACACACTATCTCCTTAAATGCATCGTGGAAGAATTCAAAGCAATAAATTTCCTTCATGTGCTGAGAATACAAAATCAACAGGCGGATTTAATGGCCAACAAAGGAGCAAGTCTAAATGGTGGAGTTTTGGTGTGCGATCAAATAGTCTATGACATAGTTTGGATCCCTTAAGCTTGAGCTCCTTATAAATAGATTGTTTCGGTTTCGAAATCCCTGGAGCAACAAGAATTCCCATTTGAAAAGCGAGTACCTCCTCAATGGCGCAAATACTCACACCTCAATCTCTAATGATATGATTTTGGTTTCTGATTTGAGCCCTGAAGCATTAATGAACCGCATTTATGAAATATATATATGATGGATACCCACTCAAGATACATTGAATGATGTGGGGAGTGTCTCAAATCCGAGACAATTGTTTAGCATGCGTTAGGTCCTGGGGTATGTCATACCTCGAGATGCTACTTATTCTGCGAGAAGGAGAAGGGATTCTCATTCAGCTTGGCGCCTAAAGAGGTTTTCTCCCCTGCATTTCTCTGCATTACTCTGCATTTCTCTTCTTTAATATGGAGGCTTTCTTCCCTGCATTATGGAGAATACCAATGAAGATGGTCTATCGTTGGTTTGCATCCATGATCCCCCTCTGCCTCAATGTCTGAGGTGTAGAAAAACAATTCGTAAACACAATTGTACTCCTGCCCAGGAATTCAAGAAAGCTCTCACGATTTAGAGAGTTTATCAAGCAACTGCAGGTACTCCGGTAAGTCCCTCTAGTTATGCCCCTTGCAACATTGATTACATCGATTTGGAAAGTCAATGGAATCCTACCCCGGAGCAAAAAATATGTGAAAATATTTCCCTCCTTTTGAAGTTCGACTGCTCCTCCAGCTCGGTTGAGATTTTACCTCTTCTACAAGAAATGGAGGACCAGGTAAGAACACTCTGCAGCGAGAATTTATATTTGAAGAGAGAAATCACTCGCCTCTTCTCCTCGCCCTAGCCACTCACTCAGAGGTAAAAAACAGTTGCAGACATGGTCACACTAAAGTTGTCAACCCAGGCGAAAATGAGGAAAATGCCTCTTCTGTCCATTTGGATTACAAGCTTGACTATATTTCCAGTAGGTTCAAAGATGTTGAAAAGAAAGTGGAGAGTCTTCGAGTTGATATTGAGCATTATCTCTCAGGTTCGAAACTTGGTGAAGGCTCGACAAATGGAAGCCCCGAGAAAATGAAGGCGTACCAGCATTAAACCTGGGGCTTCTCTTCTTTATCTTGTTTTGTTATGACTCTTTTTTGTAATGGTCTCTCAGTTCAGTCTTGTTATGTAATTATAATTTTTCTTGAGGTCTTAGGGAAGCCTGCTACAAGTTTTTATAAAGTTCTTGTAGAAATGAGATGCATTAATGTTCTGTTTCTACGGAAAGTTTGACATTCCAGAATATACATCAATGTTCTGTTTCTGTTTGCTTATTCTCAGGCAGTTTGTAAGGAGTTATAGTCTCCATAGATTAGGGAAGTTCAGTCACAATTTAGATTAGATAAGGATGAACAAGGAGTCACAGACACAGTCCTTCTTTGAGAGCAATCCTTCTCCTTCTTTTCTATCATCTTCGCCTCTTTATTTTAATCAAAGCTCTTTACCCGTTTCTGTCAAAAAAATAAAAAAAAATACATAGAAGCTGATACTAGAACAAAAACTGAATTTTTTTGTCCCTGGGGCGCCATGGTCTAACATAATAACCAAAATTATACTGAAAAACAAAATTTGAACTACTACAAACAGACGAAATGACAAGATCATCATTCATGAAAACCTGCGAAGCTTCAACCATAACACTTAGGTCAAATATCATCATAAATGGTAATGAGGGGAGTCATTTTCAGACCTTGTTGGTTGCACCTTTGTTTAGGATTCGAATGTCGACAGAAGACCATATTCGAAAGCTATCCCAGATTCAAGTGCTTGCAGAAGGTTTTTCTTGTCAATTCACAAGCCATCGTGCACATCTTGGAATTCGGGTCCATCAAAGATTTGGTCACCCTATATAGCCAATCCTCCACTTTATCCATGCGAGCCATAAGACTTGAGTCCTAACTATCATTTGACAGTTTTCTTTCCATGCAGTCCATCAAGGAACAAATTAGAAGGGTCTTGGTATACCATAGTAATGTGCGAGTCTTTACATATCGTGCTTCCCTTGAGTGCATAGATATGGGATCCTCCTCCATTCTCCCTAGTTCCACTACTAGGCTCGCAATATTGAGTTTGTCATATTAATTTGAACTCAATTCTCCATTTCGTGCAAGCGACGTTTAAATGGGGACAAAACCATGTCAACAAAGCACACCCTAGATTTCTCTTGTTCCTCAAGAACCCTGGGTACGTGATATTGTTTAGCGTCCACTGGGAGCTTACAATCAGTTTGTGTAGCATCCATGATCTAATATCATATTATATTATCTCAAATTTTAAAACTTACAGTACAACATTTTCACTAGCAAAGACTAGTTAATGAAACTAGTAGAAAAGGGGCTAGTTTAGGGCACAATAAGATTCCTCCCGGGTTATGAATTTGGAATATTGAGGATCTGAAAATGGTATGGGTGAATGTGCAGCAGAAAAGGTATCAGGTTCAAGGAAAACTTATGAGTCCTATGCACAAATTAGTGGGTCCATTTACATTTCAACAACAACAATGGATGATGTCTACTTTGAGGCTTCCTAGGCACTCCAACATATGCATACTAGGCTCAGTGCTCACACCTGAATGTAAAAAAATGGAATATATCAGATATTAACATCCCAATTATGTTTTGGAAATAATATTATGAGAATTTGGGAGGTTATGGTTGATTTTTGGAGCAAAAGAGGCAAGGGAGCTATGTTGGACTGCTCAACTAGTAGTTTTCCAAGTTCTTCCAAACAGGATGAGATGCATTCGAATCCTCAAGGAAATGGATGGATATGATTAATTAAGGTTTCAGGAACCTAAAACAACTTATAGAATCGAATTTGGGCATACAAATACTTATTAATTGATCAAACTACAAAACTAGTCAAATTCGGGTGCCCAATGAGCTAGTCTTGACATTTGTGGACTCAAAAAGCCAGAGAGGGTAAAAAATATCTGATTTTTGGATTGGGATGGGTACTACAGTGAGTTAAAAAACTACATAAAACTTCATAAATATAAATAGTTACTCTGAGCTCTGTATAATGCTTAAATTGGAAAATTAGTCAATAGAAAGTGTATATTGAACTAGTCTTGAAAAATAGGGCTAAAACTGCCAAAGGAGGCTCTCTAATTCCTCTTATGATATTAAATGTGGCTCTAATATGTAATGTACCATAGAATAAAATAATAATTGAGTTTATTAAGATAATCATTTAATTGCATGGCATGGCCTCAGACATCATAGATAATCTGTATACTTGAATTTTTACAATGATAGAAGAAGGAGATTACAGAAAGGAGTAATAAGAGAAGGTGTGGTGATTGTATCATATATGTAGGATGAATATAAGCTTCTGTATTCTCATGGGATTCACACTGGCCTTTTGTATCTTCTTGCAAGCTCTCCAACTGATTACTCTTTCTTTGTGAAACTCTACAGAACCACCTCAAGACATCTGTAACTTTGCATGAACTTCTGAAGGATGTATCTTCACATGAAATGACTAGATAATATCTACAATATGGTATCAATGGATGCAATGGATCATGTGAAAAAGAGTGGAACTGGAACTATGGGGCACATCTCCCATAGGTGGCTAAGGGTGCATCACGAAATCCTAGAGAAGCTTAAGCTTTCTCACATACAAACAACAAACTAGAAAAATATGTGAATGTGGTGCACCCTCATAATTTCAGAGACTGGGTAACTTGTTGTTCAAGTCAACCTCCTTGGCCTCATCTAATTCTCCCTCCTTGACTGAGTAAGGAAACTTCATGCTTTTCCAAAATTGCTTGCTTTATCCCTTTTGGAAACTGCGCCTTCCTGGATTTTCCAAATGTTTCCTACTTCTCATACTGACTTCTTTTTATCCCTCTTTGGAAACTTCACTCTCCCTTCTTTTCATGAGGTTTCCTAATTTCATATTGACTTGGATTTTGTCCTTTTAGGAAACCACGCCCTCCTTTTCTTTCTGGAAGTTTCTATTTTTCTCACCTGCTTGCTTTTGTCAATTTGTTTCTTTTTTGCTTGACACCTTGCTTTGTGCTACTTTTCTCCACTTTATCCTTTGGTGTGACAACTCATCATGGTAGCCTTATCTCTCCATTCACCCTCATGGGGTCCTCATCATCATCCAACTCATCAAAATATATGATCAATAATTAAATATAAAAATAATCATTACTTCACTTCTAAATTTAATTAATTAAACAACTATAGGATAAATTATTCCTAGTTAATAATTGCCTAGGCTAATGTTATCCCCCCCTTTTATTAAATAATTCATTGGTCTTCACTAGGATCCATGGGGGTTTGGTGGATTCTTTGCTGCCCTTGGTACTGGAAAATTGGGGACATGACAGTTCTCCCCTCCCAAGCTTGCTTGTCCTCAAGCAAGAAACCAACTCCACTCTAACCAAAAGTCCACCATGTTTTGGCTGCACCACTCTGATTATAGTCATTCTACCAATGGCTAAATCCTTTTCAACCCAACTAATACAGTTGAGAAGAATCCCGAGATCCCTTTGTTTGTGCTGCATATATCTCAGTAGCATGGTTACTTGTGGAAAAATGTCATTCCCAATAATTCCAGGGTCTCAGCTGCATCCTTCCAAACATCAAGATCATCATGAAGAATATACCATCATGGAGTATGTATGGATCACTCCACCATCCTGGAATTTTATCACTTCCAATGCAAAACTGGACCTCAATGAGTCCCTCCAACCAAGTATGGAACTCCTTATGCTCCATGTACAAACCAACACATAGACTCATATCTCTGCTAGCAAATTGACATATGTGACAATCCCATGTCTTCAAAGCATCATCTAGAAACCATAGATCCCCATGAAAATTCTAAAAATATATGTATGATGTGTCATTCAACTCTCCACTGTTGCAGACAGAAAACTCACCCTTAGGGGTGCTTAGCTCCAATATTTATCTGCTCACCCAATCAATGGATGAACAAACACTCCAACTGAATGCAATATTATGCATGATGGAGACATTAGATAAATGTCTCTGCTGTTTCTCATCAAACTGGAAAGGGAATGGTGTGAAAATCCTCATAGCAGATCTAAGAGATGATGTATACCTCACAAGAAAGAATTTAGGAATAAGATTAAGAATGGTCAATGCAGTAAAATGAACAGCAGAATAATAATACAGTAGAACTCGGATAGAAGCAAAATAACTTCACACACACTAATTCATTAATAAAAAATGGACAAATAAATAATACAATGCATGAGGATTCGAATGCCAAGGTGGCAGTTCAAATTATCCTTCATGGAGTGATCAAATGATCACTGGAGTGTCATCGCAGCACAACTAGAAGTCTATCTCATCATCAATGGAGTCATCAATGCTCAAGTAACTGTCAACCATCAGTCAAACTGAGTCTAACTGAGTGTGGTAGGTGTAACTGAATGTAACTGGAACTAATTGAATGAAGGAGGCTCAGTGGAGGGCGCATGAGGAGCTAACTGAAGTCATAATGGGCATTCAAGTCTCACTGGAGGTCTATCGGAGTGATAACAACAGTTAGGAGTTAGTCTGGCCTTAAATCAAGGCAAGACAGGTGGCTAACTGAAGTGAATTGGAGTGGTAGGTGAGAAAAGGCACCCTTCTGAAGTGGAAGGTGAGAAGTGGGCACATCACTGGCCAGGAGGGCTCAATCTGAGTGGAAATAAGCTCCCGAGTGCTGGAAGACTAGGCACTAGGTGCTGGAGGTATCAACCTAATGACTGGGCAGCATGCGGATGCATGCATAATGCATGTTGCATGCATGAATGCATGCAAGACTGAAAATGCAAAGGATGAAAATGCTGGTAGGACTAGGATGGAGTATAGGAATATCCTAACAAATGGTGCACTTGTCAGGCCACATGGCTTGACCTTGAAGTCATCAGTGGAATATGTGGGAGCCTCCTTCTCCTCATGTGGCACCCATAGGAAAAACCCCTTTACCCAAAATTCATCCCGATGTGTGTTGGATTCCATATGTATGTGGGGTGAAGGAAAGTGAACCAACTCTTGGAAACGATCATCCATGAATATTATGGTTGGCTCAACCGAGATGAAATCATGTGCCTCCAAAAATATGCAGTTTCCTCCATGAGGCAACTTATAATATTTCTGGAAATGAATAGGTGTTTTGCCTTCATCTTTATTAATTCCAAACTCTCCAAGAACATGCAAATCAGATTGTAATCCATGTTCCCAATGCACACAAGTACCAAATATCAAAACACTGTCATCCAAATGACAAGGGTGAAGGCCCCATGTCCAATCACCAAAAGGGTAGGCATCTCCAACATTCCATGGATGCCCATGCTGCTCACCAAAGGTGTAAAATGTATCAAAGAACTCTCCATTGATGCAAGAAGGAGTATTACTCGTGTATCTTTTCTCCCCAATGGAAAAATAAGAGACACTCCAATCCAATGGTCCAAATGGAAAGCAATATGCTTCCCCATGTGAAAATTTCCAATGGCTCAACTCTCTGCCACTCGTCAAAGGATGCCTGCAACCATCTTGTGTCCCACTTAATGAAGTCAAATAGGAACCACCTGCATATTTATGTGATGTTGAATCAAATATAGGCATGAGATTCCTCTGCAACTGTTGGGTAGGGAATGGTGTTTCCATTAAATCAACTGAAGTGAATGTGGGAGCCTTCTGCTCCTTTTCAAGCATCATCAAAAATAAATTCTTGACCCAAATTTCATCCTCAAATGTCATGGAAGAAGTATAAGGGTCTGATGTGGGATCATGGACAAAAATCTCCTCTCTACAAACCTCTCCCATTAAACTAATGGATGCATCAAATCCATCACAGGCTGGTCCATCACACATGATCTCTTTTGATTCCTTAGTGGAGGAGTGACTTACTCCAGGAAGAAGCTCAGTTTCTCTCTGGGAAACTATATGTGCTTGGAACTCTTCATCTACATGGACATGCATGTCATAATGCACCTAATGAACCACCATATCATTAGGTTCTTCCATATAAATTTGAATACAACCAACCATAAGAGACTGGCTGACTGGTATGAGTGATATTTTGCAACTTTTGATGAAGTTTCTCTATTTGGATCTTGGATTCTAAGAGGGCACCTTGAGTGCTTCTCAAAGAATATTGGGTGGACATAAACGCATCATTGAGCTTGCAGATCTCCTCATCATCATTCAAGGATGCTCCATGCAACACATGCACAAGCTCATGCAAATAATTGTTTTCAGAAAGCATATCTAAAAAATTACCTTGAATTGTAGACATTGCTCTCTGAATATTCTCCATGGCTACAAGGAAAGATGAATCTTCCAATGAAGCATCTCTCCAACAAGATTGTGACAATGAAACACGTGTGTCCTGGAGAGTGTGTAAGGCCTTCTTGATATTTCTTTCATTCATCTTGAGTGACCTTTCAAAATGGTCGGGTTGAGAATAAACCTCCTCATCATCTACCAATGGATCAACCTCTTGAAACTCATGTGGTGATATTGATATCCATCTTGTGACTTCTTCCTCGACTGCAAGGATTTCATATTCTTTAGTATTAGTGGAAGTTGAACTTGTAGAAACCTCATCAAGAGGTATCTCTATGTCACCTACATAGAGAGATGGACATCCATTAGAATATGTCTCCTCAAAACTTAGGCACCCATCAGTAGGTGCCTCTTCATGACATCATCCATGAGTAGATGCTTCTTCCTAATTTGAGAAAATTTTAGTATATGCCTCTTATTGGAACCCATTAGTATCTACTCTCTGATCCATACTTTTCTGATCCTTAGCAGAACTGGTGATGGATTCTTCATGCTTACCCCTTTGGGAAGATCTGCTTGAAGAAAATACAAACAATCTCATGATGCTAGAAGATGTTGTTGGATGATTTTTTCTTCCTTCTTCTTTATTCAGAGAGGTAGAACAACTTGGTTCCTCCATGGGTGGCTTTCTGCTCTATATTGAATCCAAAAATTCATCCTTTATCTCAAATCCAAATCTGCAATAAAAGTAATCTTTGAAAGAAATGGCCGTACCAATTTCTTCTCCCAAGGTCAGATACACCTGGTATTTGTAAGGAAAATTTTTACTTATAGATATCATTTCTGTCAAATCTTTGTTAGGTTTGGCCATCGATGGTTCATACCATTAGTATATATACATATGGTCACAAATGTAAAAATCCTCATCTCTTAGTAATAATCCATCACTGTAAATAATTTCTTCTTCCTCATACAACTCAAAACCTTCATCTTCCATGTCTGCCACTGTTTCCACAATTGCAACTTGAAAACAATTCGGAGATATCTTCCACTGAGTGTTACTTTCCACAGGATGAGCCAAGGAAAGTGCTTTGATACCATTAATATCCATGATATAATATCATATGATATAATATAATGTGATATAATATCATCTAATATTATCTCAATTTTTAAAACTTACAGTACAAATTTTTCACTGACGAAGACTAGTTAACAAAACTAGTAGAAAATGGGCTATTTTAGGGCACAATAAGATTCCTCCTGGGTTATGAATTTGGAATATTTAGGATAATAAAATGGTATGTGTGAATGTGAATAAGAAAATGTATCAGGTTCAGGTCCAAATTCTGATTCCTATGAACAAAGTAGTGGGGCCATTTACATTTCAACAACAACAGTGGCCGATGTCTACTTTGAGGCTTCCTGGGCACTCCAACATATGCATACTAGGCTTAGTGCTTACACCTGAATGTAAAAAAATGGAATATATCATATGTTAAAATAATAATTAGTTTTTGGACATAATATTATGATAATTTGGGAGTTTATGGTTTATTTTGGGAGCAAAAGAGGTAAGGGCACTATGTTGGACTGCTCAACTAGTAGGTTTCCAAGTTATTCCAAACATGATGAGATTCCTTCGAATCCTCAGGGAAATGGTTGGATATGATTCAATAAGGTCTCATAAACCTAAAAAAACTTAAATAATCGAATTTTTGCATACATATACTTATTAATTGATCAAACTACAAAACTAGTCAAATTCGGGTGCCCAATGAGCTAGTCTTGACATTTGTGGACTCAAACAGCCAGAGAGGGTCACGAATATCTTATTTTTGGATTGGTATGGGTTCTAAAGTGAGTTAAAAAACTACATAAACCTTCATAAATATAAATAGTTACTCTGAGATCTGTATAATGCTTAAATTGGAAAACTAGTCAATTGAAAGTGTATATTGAACTAGTCTTGAAATATAGGGATCAAAATGCCAAAGGAGGCTCTGTAATTCCTCTTCTGATATTCAATGTGGATATAATATTTAATGTAAAATAGCATCAAATATTAGCTGATTTTATTAAGATAATCATTTAATGGCATGGCCTCATACATCATATATAATCTCTATACTTGAATTTTTACAATGATAGAAGAAGGAGATTACAGAAAGGAGTAAGAAGAGAAGGTGTGGTCACTATATCATATATGTAGGATGAATCTAATATTCTGGATTCTCATGGGATGCGCACTGGCCTTCTGTATCTTCTTGCAATCTCTCCAACTGATTACTCATTCTCTGTGAAACTCTACAGAACCACCTCAATACATATGGAACTTTGCATCAACTTCTGAAGGATGGATATTCACATGAAATGGATGGATAATATATGTAATTTGGTATCAATGGCTGCAATGGATCATGTGAATACGAGTGGAACTGGAACTATGGGGTACATCTCCCACATGTGGCTAAGGGTGCATCACCAAATCCTAGAGAAGCTTAAGCTTTCTCACATACAAACAACAAACTAGAAAAATATGTGAATGTGGTGCGCCCTACTCATTTTATAGACTGGGTGAATTTTTGAGCAAGTCGACCTCCTTGTCCTAATCTAATGCGCCCTCCTTGACTGAGTAATTAAACTTCCTTATTTTCCTAACTTGCTTGCTTTCTCCCTTTTGGAAACTGCGCCTTCCTGGATTTTCTAAATGTTTCCTGCTTTTCATACCGACTGCTTTGTATCCCTCTTTGGAAACTACGACCTCCCTCATTTTCATGAGGTTTCCTACTTTTCATACTGACTTGTCTTTTTTCCTTTTATGAAACTGCACCCTCCTTTGCTTTCTAGAAGTTTCTATTTTCGTCACCTGCCTGCTTTTGTTAGTTTCTTTCTTTTTTGATTGACACCTTGCTTTGTGTTGCTTTTCTCCACTTTCTCCTTTGGTGTGAGAACTCATCATGCTAGCCTTATATCTACCTGCGCTCTCATGGGGTCCTCATCATCATCCAACTCATCAAAATATATGATTAATAATTAAATATAAAAATAATCATTACTTCACTTCTAAATTTAATTAATAAACAACTATAGGATAAATTATTCCTAGTTAATAATTTCCTAGGATAATGTTATCCCCCCCTTTTATTAAATAATTCATTGGTATTCACTAGGATCCATGGGGATTTGGTGGATCCTTTGCTTCCCTTGGTACTAGAAAATTGTGGACATGAGAGTTTGCTTAACTCGAACCATAATAAATAGGAGATTCAACCAAAAGGAGCACAAAGAGAGCTATATAGAGAAACAATAGAGCACAATAAGAATGAGACACTAGATCATCTCAGACCCTTCTTATAATAAGGTGTCTTTTTCTTGTTTCCATTTAGATATGTACCGGGCGCACTAAGTTTATGATTAGCCCCCAACACTAACAAATTTTATAGATCTATGGATGGAAATCTCTGAAATGTTTTCTAACACGATGGCCAAATCCTTAGGCCAGAGAGTCTTCATACTATACCTACTCTTGGGGGAAAGGACATATCACGCACAATGGTAATAGCCATAACAAATAACCACCTCATCACACAAGATAGAAATGCGTTCTACTGCCACTCGGGGGTAAACCTGAAACCTATGCTAGTTCGTGTGGATGTATTTGTAACTTCAAAATGTATTTCATATATGTATATTGTCTTCCTATAGAGATGTTACTATTCCTATATACAAAAGTGTATGTATTCCT
Source organism: Larix kaempferi (assembly GCA_027924585.1). Classification (NCBI taxonomy): domain Eukaryota; kingdom Viridiplantae; phylum Streptophyta; class Pinopsida; order Pinales; family Pinaceae; genus Larix; species Larix kaempferi. The sequence continues at coordinate 16,201,050 of BSBM01000825.1, read as the reverse complement.
ATAGAGATGTTATTATTCCTCTATACGGAAGTGTTTTCATTTATATTGTAAGTGTCGTAACTTATACTTGATGGGTTATTAGACCACCTTGTTGGGGTCGGCCTTGTATAAGTCATGTGGGTTAAAGGGTTATTAGACCACCCTATTCGGGGTCGGCCCTGTCAGCATTATGTTATGTGGTTAAGTTAAGGCCGACCTAGTAAAGGTTATTAGGCAAGTCAAGTCAAGTATAAATAGAGTGCGGGAGGCACTCTATTTGATCATTCACTTCTCATATATACACTAATTGGAGAGTGGCGCACTAGTGGAGGAGGAGATGTTTCTGCTAGGAGTATACCTCTTATGCTTGGGTTTTGTATCATGGCTCTATCTATCTCTGAGGAAGTTGCGGGGTTTTTCACCTTCTTGGTTTTCCCCGGTGAAATTATGTGTCTCTTGTGTGCTTGCATTATTGTGTCCATGATTGATATGTTGTAGATATGCTGTACATGTTATTCTCTCAGTTAAGATCCTAGATCAGATTGAAATTCTGAAAAACTAACATGGTATCAGAGCTAGCCTGAAAGAAGGCATGGTATGGCATTTATGACACTTGTTGCACTTGCGAAGCTAGGGCTTGATATAGCAAAAACCAGTCATCGTAGAACTTTCACTATAAATTCATTTTGGAGAAGTTACAGAATCTGAAAATCTTACAGGTCGAATATAAGATCCCCATGTACCTTGTGTCGGAAGGACAGCCTCTAATTCGTTGTAATTTCAGATTTATGATCTGTACAATATAGGGTTTCTGCCTCTTCCGAATCTCAGTCATAAACAAGTGACCTAGGAAAAAAGGTCACAACTTGGGATAGGAAGCTCCAAATGAAATTTCGTAAAAAGTGACAGGTAGGGAATGGACTATACTTTCATAGGTATTATTTTCAGAGGCCAAAATTGAACCAGTGACACGTGGCACTCCGTACATGTTCTCTCTCCTGTTTTATCCCATAAACAGGTCACGTTGTGACACTTGGCATAAATCTATCTCAGAAAATCCATTTGAGGTCAGACTTGTGGGGTTGGAAATTTAACAAGATAGGTTACCACATGAAGCATTTTCAGACTCTGTAGATCCGAAATGTATGTGTTACACCAGAAACAATCAGGTGCATATTTCTGTCAAAACAAAATTGGATTTTGAGCACCTTCATTCATGGCTACGGGAATTTAGGGTTTCGAAGAAAGTTGGAATTTTTGTAATAGGAAACCACGGATGGATGCTCCTCATAAAAATAGAAATTTAGAGACCAAGATCGAATTTTTTGGTTGGGCAGAAGGTCGAGGTTGATCAAACCCTAGTTCAGGACTTTTATCGGAAAGCTGAAAAATTAGGGCTTCTTCAAAAATGGGAATTTTTGAAATCTGTGACCATAGATGGAAGCTCCTTGGAAAAATCGAAGTTTAGAGCTTTGGATCAAACTATTTGGTTGGGTGAAGCTTCGGGAAACTCAAACCCTAATTCAAGGTCCTCCCTAGTGAATCCGAAAGATTGAAAAGCAAATTTGAGGGGTGAAACTTTGCAGTTTTCAAATTATGAGTATACCAGGTTGATCAGCTCATCAAGGCGCATCTTTCTATCCTTTCAGAAGTTTTAAATTCAAAGTTTGAATTTTTAGGGTTTCCCTGACAAACCTTAATCTAGCTCCAGATCCAATTTCTACAAATCAAGTGGATTGGGTTAATCCTAGAAGAGAATGGATTGGTCACCTGCATAAGTGAAGAAGTTCCAGTTTTAGAGGGAGATGAGGCTAAGGCCTTACATAAGAAGATTACAAGCAAACTCGACAGGTATGACTTATGGGTATGTTTCGAAATCTGTTCATGATTAAGTTTATGTTTGTCTTCATTAAGATTAGGACAATATTGATTAATTTTAGACTTGTCGTATCACCTTAATAAAAATATGAATGCATGATAGAAGATATTCATTGATTAGGGTTTTGACACTTATGATTGTACTAATGCATTGTGGTGCTGTATGAGGTTGATGTTGTCCGCTAACATGAAAGGTACATCAAGAAAGACAAATCATGTTCTAGTTCAAGAAAATATGACCATGGTGACATGAAGACAAAGATTCAACCATTGTCATGGATCACATAGAATATCTACTTACGAGTTATGCATAACTTGGTTCTATAATGGTTAACCTATGATATATGTAGGTTACAAGCACAAGTCATTTAAGAGAACAAGAAGACATCATATGGGTATGTTAGACATAACCAGCTAACATATTAATCCAGGTATGTTTTTCCTATATCAAGTTAGAATCCTACCTTGTGTTAGGATTTCTATATAAGTATACATGGCATGATTGATAATGATTATTTATGAAGTTAGAAATTTATGATGGGTTTAGGCATATTATGCTTCTTACTTTGATTGATGATATGACTAACCAGAAAAGTCCTATGGTCAAATAGGAATGTGCATGGGTAAAAGAATTGTGATAAATTATCTGTATAAGTGTGTTTTGATAGTATTAAGATTATACTAATGAATGTATGATTATGTATGAGATCTCAAGGATAACACAATGATGATACTAGTAAGTATGCATAGTGATCAAGGATGGATATAAGTTCAAAGACAGGTAATCCAGGAAGCAAAGATCAAGAGGGAGCACACTCCAGTAGTTCCTGCAAGGAAGCAAATATTGAGAGGGAGTCCACCCTACAACCAAACAAAGATAAGTATTTGAATTGCCATTTCTTGCATACTTGTTTGTTTAAATAATATTGCTCAATGATGTATATGCTTATGTTCCTAGACTTAGGGTGTGTATTATGCATATTAGAATAATTGCATTAATGAACAATATACGACTAATATGCATGTGATGGGTAAGTGGCCTATGGCACTGTACAACACTCCATTGCTACTTATCTAGAATGAAACCTCTTTGCTGACATGCTGGGAGTTGTGCAAACTCTTAACAATGTTCTGGTAGAGATTGGAAGGCATCTAGAAAGTTACGGGATATGGATAAATGTTGTATTGAAGCATTAGCTAAAATAACTGCATGACTGTATGACATATTTATTTATGTGTAAGAATTTGTTCTGAAAACTATGAGATGTTTCTAATCATGCAATTTAACTTGTTTTGTAGGAAAGATCGTATACCATCACCTACAAAAGAAGGACTACAACATTTGTTCAGCAACAAAGTTATCTATTGAAGATATTGAAGTTCCCAGGATTCGGGAAGAATACCATGATTGAGGAGTACCAATCGATCATGAAGAATGATATTTGGGATGCAGTCCCAAGACCTGAAGGGAAGTCTGTTGTGACTTCCAAGTGGATCTATAAGATCAAGCATGCTGTAGATGGTAGCATAGAAAAATACAAAGCGAGGATTGTAGCTCATGGCTTCTCTCAGAAAGAGGAGATAAACTATGAAGAGAATTTTTCTCCTGTAGCCAGATACACTTCCATTAGATTAGTACTTGCTCTGCCTGCAGTGATGAAATGGAAGATACACCAGATGGATGTCAAGACAACTTTCTTGAATGGTGTAGTCGAGGAGGAAGTGTATGTGGTGAAGCCACTTGGTTTTGAGACACATGACAGAGAGTCATATGTGTGCAAGTTGAAGAAAGCCTTGTATGGCTTGAAGCAAGCTCCTAGGACTTGGTATGCTAGGATAGACATCTTTCTATCCAGTTTGGGCTTTACCAAGAGTAAAGCGGATTCCAACCTTTACTACAAGGTTGAGGAAGGAAATCCTGTGATACTCTTATTGTATGTGGATGACCTGTTTGTAATAGGAGAGGATAGATTGATTGCCAACATGAAGAGGAAGCTTTCTACTGAGTTCGAGATGAAGGACTTGGGGATGATGCACTATTTCCTAGGCATGGAGGTGTGGCAGAGCACAAATGGACTCTTCCTTGAACAAGGGAAGTATGCAGTAGAGATCCTGAAGAGGTTCGGGATGATGGACTGCAAGGCCATGGCCACACCTATGGAATCAAATCTGAAGCTTATGTGTGATGCTTCATCTGAGCCAGTTGATGTCACTATGTATCGTCAGATGATTGGGTCCTTGATGTACCTAACGAACAGGCGACCATATATTTGATTTGCAGTGAACACATTGAGCTAGTTCCTGATAGATCTGAGAGGTGTTCACCTGGTTGTTGTAAATCATATTCTAAGGTACCTGAAGGGTATGGTTGATTATGGGCTCAAGTATGATGTGAATCAAAAGTTTAACATAGAGGGTTATGTTGATTCAGATTGGGCAGGCAGTGCTGCAGATAGGAAGAGCACTTCAGGGTGTTGCTTCAGTATGGGATCAGGTGTGATCTCTTGGTTTAGCAGGAAGCAGTCCTGTGTAGCACTGAGTATAGCCGAAGCAGAGTATGTTATAGCTTGTTCGGCTAGTTGTGAGGCAGTATGGCTGAGGAAGCTACTGTCTGAGTTATTTGATCTCTTGTTGGATGCTACTGGTATCTATTGTGACAACCAGAGTTGTGTGAAGCTGTCTGAGAACTCAGTGTTCCATGACAGGTCGAAGCACATTGAGATCAAATATCCCTATATCAGGGATATGGTGCAGAGAGGAGCAATGAAGCTCCTTTATGTTGCGAGGGATGAGCAGGTTGCAGATGTGTTGATGAAACCACTAGCTATAGTGAAGTTTGAGTACTTTAGAGGGAGGCTTAGTGTTATTCAGATTGAAGATACTTCGAGGAAGAAGTGATGGGACACATTTGCAGGATCCATTCCAAGCATGGTGAGAGGAGGATATTTCCCATGGCTGTGGATGTAAGCGCCGTGTGATTAGAATTAGGATGATGCTCCAGTTGATGCTCTGTATGATCAGTTGGATCATGTATATGTATATGCATCGGTTGGATGCTCTGTATGATTAGGTGGATCATGTATTTGTGTATGTATTAGGTGGATACATTATATGATCAGGTGGATCATGTATGATGATATGTATCAGGTAGATACTTGGTATGCATCAGGTGGATGCATTGTATGATCAGGATGATCACGGATGACGAGCTTCAGGATGTTGATCTAGATGACATGCATCAAGATGATGAAGTGATGATGATCATGTGTGATGAGTACCAGGATGATACTCTAGATGATATGCATCAGGATGATGCAGTGATGATGATCGGGATGATCATGTGTGATGAGTATCAGGATGATACTCTGGATGATATGCATCAGGACGATGCTATGATGATGATCAGGATGATCATATGAGATGATATGTATCAGGTGGATACATTACATAATTAGTTGGATCATGTGTGATGAGTACCGAAGACACAGATGCACATTTGATTTTTGGACATGGTTGTAGATGTGTTCTCCCATGGTCGCGATGTAATTGTTGGGATTTTTTGACATGGTGGCAGATGTGTTCTCCCATGGTCGTGATGTAATTTTCGGAGCCATTCTCACATGGTGGTAGATGTGTTCTCCCATGGTGCATATGTAAGGGCTGGGGCCATTCAAGCATGGTTGTAGATGTTTTCTCCCATGGTTGCGATATAGGTGTTGGGTCCATTCAAGCATGGTTGTAGATGTGTTCTCCCATGGCTGTGATATAAGTGCTGGGGCCATTCGAGCATGGTTGTAGATGTGTTGTCCCATGGATGCGATATAAGTGCTGGGCCATTCGAGCATGGTTGTAGATGTGTTCTCCCATGGCTGTGATATAAGTGTTGTGCCATCCTTGCATGGTTGAAGTGTGTCTTCCCATGGCATAGATATAAGTGTTGAGCCTTTCACGGATGGTTGAAGTGTGTCTTCCCATGCTAGTGAATGTAAGTGTTGTATGATGTGCATTTGTGTTGTGCTTCGTGAACAATGTTATGATCAGTATGATCATGAGTATCGGGATGATACTCTGTGGCCATGGACAGGTTGTGCAGTGGCATGTAAAAGATCCTGGGAGATCCAATAGGTTGAGCTGTGTGCTCATAATCAGTCTTGGGATGCTCTTTCGAGGTTTTGTTGACTCACGTAATAAATCCTGAGGATTCCACAGTATGGACAGTGATGATGAAGACCTACAGGTGGTGGGCCTACATCCAGCATGAAAAAGGGATGGCTCTGTAGAACTTCCTATGACGAGTATATTGGAGATTGATTGAGATAGCAACAACAGTGACGATGATGATGATTCGATGACGATGATCCAGTGACGACGATCCTGAGAAGAAGACTTGTGGTAGCATATCTATGTTGATAAATACCTTCCTAGTTAAGAGGGAGTGTTGATGTATTTGTAACTTCGGAATGTATTTCATATATGTATATTGTATTCCTATATAGATGTTATTATTCCTCTATACATAAGTGTTTGTATTCCTATAGAGATTTTATTATTCCTCTATACAGAAGTGTCGTCATTTATATTGTAAGTGTCGTAACTTATACTTGTTGGGGTTATTAGACCACCTTGTTGCATTGGTTGTTTTGATGTTGGGGCTGATTGTGTTGTGTGTACACTTGCCCTTGAGTAGTGGGAGGATTTTGGGGTGCCGCAGGTGCGGGAGCAGGTTGCGGTGGATAATAAGCTGGTGGGGCTGGAGGTGGTCCAGTTCCCTGCTGGGGTTGTTGGTAACCCTAAGCTATTGGAGGTGTTGGGTTAGTTGTTGTAGCTTGCTGTGGGTAATACATTGGTTGTGCCGGGAAATGAATTGGGTTCTGGGTGAACGGTTGGTTATAGTATGTGGGTGGTACATATGTCGATGGCGCTTGCCCATAGCATTGTTGTGGACAAGAGGGTCCATGAGTGTGATGAGTCTGATTCGTTGGAGCGTACGAAGTTGTCGCTCCAGAATTAGATGTAGCCCTAGAGAGGTCTGGGGCATTTATGGTGCTCACCATGCTAAAAGGTTTAATTTGCGGTGTGACTTGGCCGATGATACCATAAACGGCATGTGATGCCCCCGGAGCGTCACCGCGTGAAGAATCACCTCGTGGGGCGTCTGGGATGATGGTGTAGAGATAGCCTGACTGGGCATAAATCAGGTCGAATTGCTGAGCTTTTAGGATAGCTTCTTCCTCTGATTGGGGTCGTTCGGAAGCGACGTCTTTTGATATGAGGGGTAGGAGTGATTTAAGAAACCAGTCCAAAAATATACGGTCATCCAGTTTTATCTTACAGAGGCTACGACGCTTGCGCCACTCATGGATATGGTCGGTGATGTGGGTAGCTATGTTTTGTCTGCAATACAACAGTATTTCAACTCCTACATCGTAGCGTACAGGTAGCTGAAAAAACTGAAGGAAAGTGGAGGCGAGAGATGTAAAAGTATGGTGGGTCCCATGTGGTTGTTCGATGTACCACTTGGCTGCAAAGCCCGTGAACATTCGTTGCAACAGTCTTAGTCGAATGGAGTCATCCACTATGGAGTTAGATGAACACCATAGGTGAAAAGACATTATGTGGTTTTGGGGTCCTCCCCAGGTTTTCCTTCAAACTTGGGGATGTCTAAGGGAAGTTTTGTAGGCATGGGTGGCCATGTAGGGTTGTTCCTGATAGGATCGTTGGTTAGCCTAGCTAAGTCTGGTAAATTCAGACTAGCCATGTAAGGTAAACTAGCAGATGGGTGTGGCGTAGTGACTGGGACATAACTATTCATGGTGGCATTATGTAGTGGTCCAGTAGCCCCTAAGGGTATGCTAGGTATTGAAGGTATGTGTCCTCCAACCGTTGTGGTTTGGTATGGGCCAGCGTTTCCAAGTGCAACATGGGTTACACCGGGGTTAGGAATAGTGCCAGGAATTCCTGGGATCTGGGTTGTGGTAATGACAAGTGGTGTGATTCCTATGTTTGGCATAGCCATAATAGGAGGTAGTCCTATGTTGGGCATACCTAAAGGTGGAGTGTCCCCCATATTAGGCATGCCTAAAGGGGTTGTTGTTACCATGGATGGCACAGTAGTAGAAGGGTTTGTGGATGTATCTCCAATAGTACAGGTAAAAAGTGGGTCGTATTGTGGTCCAACCATGAGGTTGGTTGGTGATAATTCAGTAGGGTTTTTGGATTCAGCCTCAGAATCAGATGTGAAGTGAGGCGTGTCAGAATCAGATGATTGTATGTAGGGCCGATGACGTGTTGAGTCAAGGGATAAGGCTCTACGTCGATGACGTGTAGAGCCAAGTAGACTGAACTAAGGGGGTTCACCCTGAAGACGACGAGATCGTCTTAAATTCTCAATGGTGAGAAATATTTTTTTTTAAATTTCAGTGTAAGGTGGTGATGTAAAAAACTCGAAACCCTAATGCAACAATGAGTGCAAAAGGGGAGTGAAAAAATAAAGGCTCTCAAGCCAAAAATCAACCTTAAAAAGCACTTATTATAGCAGTTGTGCTATAATAAGTGGAGGGATGCAACAAAATTGGTCAGAATACCAAAAGTCAAACAATTTCTAGAAAAAAGAGGTGTTACTAGACCAAAGGTGGGTAATGTATCATGCAAACACCTAACTAGAAGTATTGTGAGTCAACCAACCGTCTGCGAAACCATAGATTCTTTGTTCGATCCCCAGCAGAGTCGCCAAAAACTGTTTGGCTTGGTTTTGCAACCAAGCTTGAGTGCTATGGGCACCTATCAACAAGTGATAGCAGTTTCAAATATTGAAAGCAAAAAACAATTATAAATCTGAATCTAAAACTAAACTAGCATGTGCATATCATAATAAACTTGAAAAGATTTAAGAACAAGAACAAGAAATAAAATAAAAAATAACTTTTGTATTATGATACCTCAAATGGTGAGGATGTTGTGGTGTTGAGCAGCTCCAAGGTGAGTAGCTCCAAGCTCCAATGGTCTCTTCTCCAAGATTGCTACAATGGTCAAGAACTCATGAGAGATTTTGACAGCATGAGGATAGGATGATGGATGGATGGAAAGTGAGGAGCCCTTACCACCTTTTTATAGTTTTTGGTGGTGGGGAATACCATTATGGTTTTGAGGAAACCAATGGTATTAACCAACATGGTTTAGGTACATTTTCCCTCCTTTTTCCTTTTTTTAATATTTTTAATATTTTTATTCCCTTTTTAATATTTTTGGGAATTCTTGACCCTTGTTGAGGGTTTTTTATGCTTTTTGAGGAAAAATATTCATTTTGAGTGGAAAAATGGGTGTATTAAGGTCTTTTGGTGACCTTTTGATGACTTTAGAGGCTCAAATGGTGAAAAAGTGGACAAATGGGTCATGTGAATAAGGAAATGTGCTAGTGAGCACTTTTTGGGTGTTAACACTTGGTCTAATGAATCCCAAGTCAAGCAGCTCCTTGATGGTTCGTTCTACCTCATCCTTGAATATTTTTGAGTGCTTGTAAGGATGGACTTTGATAGGTGTTGTGCCTATATCCAATTCAATCCTATGCTCCACTCCTCTATCAGGTGTCCTACCATGAGGAAGTTCCCCAAACACGTCTTATGATTTTGGAGCAATTTCTGAATGTATTTTGGATAACGTGCCACTTCCAAAGAGGTTCCCTTAGTGGTGGTTAGGCATTTTTCAGCCCACTCAATATCTCCATGCCTTAGTATGGATCTCATACTATCTGCACTCACCACTTGTTTTGGGTAGGTGTTGATCCCTCTCAACACTACCTCCTTTCTATCTTCTCCTTTGAAAGTGATTTCAGGAATTTGGTAGTCTATTGAGTGCTTCAAAATGGAATACAACCATTGTACTCCAAAAACGATGTTAGTATCAGCCACATTCACAACATAAAGACTATATGTAATGGTGTGATCTCCTATGGTAATATGTAATTTATGAATCCATCTAGAACAATTCATAGAATTATTACCTAGAATGATAACAATGAATCCTCCAAATTTTTCAGTAGGTAGCTTCCTCCTTTCAACCATATTTGAATCAATGAAATTATGGGTTGCTCCTCCATCCACTAACATAGTGACTTATTTTCATTGAACCACTCCTAATTTGAATCTGAGTGTATGGAAGTGAGGCACTCCTGTCAGTACTGCAATATTTCTCACTTCGGGGGTAGGTTCTTCTTCTGCAGTATCATAGGCCACTTATGCATCTACTGGGGCCTCTTCTTCTTCCTCCTCAGCTTCACTCTCTGAGTAAACTTCAATCTAGTTTGCTTTTACTTTATCACATCTATGTCCTGGAACCCATGGTTCCTGACAGGTGAAGCACGACTTCCTTCTTCTCAATTCATCTCGATATTGGGAATAGTTATCCTTCTTGAAGTTTCCATAAGTACATTTCATGGGTAGCCTTTTATTCTTGAATTAAGTATGACCAAAAGTTCTAGGATCAAATCTAGTCCTCGTAATAGAGTATTGAATTAGTGCATCTTGCAAGGTAGAGGGTTTGTAATCCTTCACCAAACCTTTCAAAGGTTCTGCTAACACTTCAATGAACAACAAGATCAATCTATATTCTAAGATATCAAAGAGCATCATAGCTAGTTTTTGAAAATCATAGATGTAAGCTTCAGGAGTTCCAGTCTGCTTCACATGTGCTAGTTCTCTGAAGGTTATCTCAGGATCTCTTCTTTCGAATATTGCAGCCAATATTCTTGTGAACTCTTCATAAATGGTCACTTGATCATGCCCAAGTGTTTTCAGTCCATGAAACCACCAATCATTGGATTCCCCATCGAAGTGTATAGTAGAAAACTTAATTCCATCTCTCTCAGTCGTTGGATTTAACTGAAAATAAGTATCAAGCTTCTGAATCCAAGAGTTAGCAATGCACTTCTATGAGCCATCAAAGTAAGGCAAAGGAATCTTACCAATAGCATTTCTTAGATCATAGTTTTGATTTGGAATCCGAAAGATTATTATTGAATTGGTCTTGTACTGAATATCACATAAATATTTGAATGGCAAGGCTCTTCTGCATTCTTCATTTAGTGTGAGGTACTCAACATATTTGTCTTCACATGAAGCAAGACCTTCATTTCGAACCTCAGGTTCCTCTCTTGGTGCTTAAATAAACTTGGGAATAGTAGGCCTAGAATGAGGCTGAGATTCCATCTTGAATTCATCAGGTCTATTGTGAGGCCTAGTTCTTGAGAAAATAGAGCCACCATTGATCTTCCTTTCGCCATGTGGGGTACCATTGCTGCTCCCCTCTCCATTTTTACTTCCTAGCTACTGAGATAAGAACTCTCTGGTCTCTTTTCTAGATTTAAAAATATTGTGAGATATATATTTTAATAATTTAATAATACTTTGAACAAAGAGCTTGAACTCATATTTTTCTTCATTGCGAGACATATCTGACTCTCCTTGTATCTTTCCTTCAGTAGAATTGATCTCTTCTCCCTCTTCTTCCTCTGACAGGGGAACTGTCTTCTTAGAATCTGAGTATCTTTTTGGACTCATAGAAATATTTCAAGAGAAGTTTCAGAGTACCATACTATGATACCACTGTAATGTACCAACCAGGATTGGTGATACCTAAACTCACTCCCTTGGAAGACTCAATTAAAAACATTAATGGATTCAGCGGGCTAGTTTGACTGTTGGTAGGAAAAATCAAGTTCTCTGGATAGGATGAGTATTATGTTAGATGATAATACCTTTTCAAAAGAACTAGCACCATTTATTTTTCAAATTAATCCAATCTGAAATCTACTCCAAATCTCCTGGGCACCCCAGCATATGAAAACTAGTACTTCAACTATACATGGACTGGAAGCTATGGATGAAGGATTCTGAATCGGGGAGGATAATTAAAATAAAATATAATTCAATATACATTTATTTTTATCTCCATAAATTTTAAGAGGTTCTGAGAAATACCCACAAAGATACAAGCAAAATGTCCTTCTAGGATTGCACAACTAGACAATTTCAGGATCTCCCAAACAGTCAGGAAGGCTCACAAATTTCTGATATCATGCATGGATTGAATCATTTAACATCTTAAATAACATAAAAAAAACATAAATCATCTCATTTGGATCAATACTTATTCATTTATCAAAGACAATCTAGAAACTAGCTCAAATCTATGCAAATCTAGCAGGGGTGTGGAAAAACTCAGAACAATTCATATTTTTGCAATACAAAATTTTATCCTTATTTCTTATTTTTTGTTGCTTTCTGATTTATGCTTCTTTTCCTGAGTTTTTGTTGCTTTTCTAATTTGCATCATCTTTCTTTCCTTTTTCCTGATTTTCTAGATTTTGATGCTTTCTTCCTAACTTCTTCTGCAAGTCATCTCTTGAGTCAACCTTATCCATTAAGGCGCACTTGTGGAGTATTATCCTCTTTTATTTAATATAAAATTATTTAATATATGAAAAATAATTATTCTCAAGTTCATAATAAACTTTTGGAAAAAATAATTCACACTCCGTAGTTAATTAAATGCTTGAATTTCAAAATTAACCCCAATTAAATGAAGTTGTTTCCTCAACCCAAGGGATTGGTTGGGATAGGAACTTGATCCAATAATCATTTTTTAGGGGAAATGACACCCACTGCATCCTTCTAAGAGGAATTGTTGCGAGGGGCATCAGGTAAAATCATGTAGAGGTATCCAGACTAAGCGTAAATAAGGTCAAACTGTTGGGCTTTCAGTATGGCTTCTTCTTCAGTTCGGGGCCATTCAGATGCCACATCCTTGGTGATGTCTGGCATGAGAGACTTTAAGAACCAATCTAATAATATGTGATCTTCTAATTTGATTGCGCCGAGAGGTGCTCTACAACCCAGTATGAGGGAGATCTTGTAACATGTGAGTGTTTGTCGAGTTTGTCGAGTGTTTGTCTAGTAACAAAATAATACAAAGTAAACAAAAAAGAGAAATACAAAGTAAAAAGTAATAAATATTATGTCGGACATAAACAAAAAATAATAATACGAAATAAAAAGTAAATATGAGACTTAAACTAGAGACTTTAGAGCTTAGGATTAGGTGATAAATATTATGTTGGTCATAAACAAAAAAGAATAATTCAAAGTAAAAAGTAAATATGAGACTTAAACTAGAGACTTTACTTTTTACTTTTAATGCAAAAAAGTAAAAAGTAAATATGAGATTTTAGAGTGTTTGTTGAGTAACAAAATAATACAAAGTAAACAAAAAAGAATAATACAAAGTAAAAAGTAATAAATATTATGTTGGACATAAACAAAAAAGAATAATACAAAGTAAGAAGTAAATATGAGCATAGTAGCATAATTCGAGTACGAATACTGATACAAATACGATTCGATACGGAAAAAATACGTAATGAAAAAATCTAGTACAAATAAAATACGGAAGTAAACTGCTTATATATAATATTTTTAATCAAATATTAAAAAATATAGGATAAATGTACATAGACATTTATATAATAAAATCATATATATTTAAAATATATATATATATATATAATTTAAAAAACCTACCATAAGGCAAGTGTGAGTGACAGCAACTAGTTATTAATAATTATTTTAATAAGAAAGTATATAGAGAATGGTATTTATGTTTTATAGTGTTTAAGTTTTTTTTTTTTTAAATTGGTTTTCAAACTTTAATTTTCCATTATTAAGAATCTGTATTCATATTACACTTACACCGAATATTCAGTGAATTCGAATTTGTTCGGAATTTCCGTACCTGAAATGCCAATACGGCCGAATTATGATACTATGAATATGAGACTTAAACTAGAGACTTTAGAGCCTAGGATTAGGTGGCTCAGGTATTGCACTCAAGGAGCTATTCAAGGAGAGGTTTTCACCTCGGGAGATTTGATCCCTCTCAGTGCTTGATAGAGCCTAGGATTTGGATCTATGCTGGTATTACATCAACTATGGCATCGACGCCACTCATGGACATGGTCGGTGATGTGGGTGGTCGTACTATGTCTACAAGACAGAAGAATCTCGACACCAACATTGTAACAGACCGATAACTTGAAAAACTACAGGAAAATCGATGCACGGAATGCAAAGGTGGAATGCATCCCATGGGGTTGGTAAAGGTACCACTTGGTTGTAGTTCTAGTGAATGTCCTTTGTAGAAGACGTAGGAGAATAGAATCATCCACTATGGAGTTAGAGGAACACCATAAGTGTAAGGACATGATGTGGTTCTAGGGGTCCTCACCACCTTTCCCCTTGAACTTAGGGATGTATGAAGGGGTTTTGGTGTGCATGGGAGGCCACGTAGGCTCATGTCGGATCATATCATTATTCAATCGGACCAAGTCGGGAAGGATGAGACTAGCCATAAATGGAAAACTGGCAGGAGGATGTGACATGGTTGGACTTACCTGTGTGCTATCCATGGCGGCGATCGTGGGGCCTCCTCTACTGAATGATGGAGAGGCGTCGATTGTCATAATGGGATTCATGGAACCTCCTATTGGGGGCGGGGAATGGAATGATGGGCCAGTGCCCCCAAGGGTACCACCGGTAACCAAAGGGACTATTGTCGGAAAAGATATGCTACCGGTGGGTATGGATGTAGTTGTTGGGTGCACTATAGTGTTGGGGGTAGATACTATAGCACTGGGGATGGGGGATCCCATAGATGTCATTGTAGGAATCGATGTTGAGGTGGCAATGGGGCTAGTGGCAAGTCTAACGCTGACAATCCCTCCATAAAACGAGTTAGGATTTATGCCATCCATAGGGCTAGATGGAGATATATGTATGGGTGACTCAGACTCAAAGGAATCATATGTGAAATAGGGGGCATCAAGATGAATATCCAGCAACAAAGATGTGCGTCTCAGGGGAGTGTGACGAGTGGGGTCCAATGGACCATACTACGGGGACTGCACCCATAGAAAATGGGAATGTATTGGGGAATCAATGGTGATATATTTTTAAGTGCTAAAAGGGTTATGGTCGAAAAAATGCTCAAAAAATCCTAGTGAAACCATGCATGCAAAAGGAGAGATCATACTAAAAATGACACTCATGCCAACAACAAGCTCAAAAACACTTGCTGCAAAAACGTGCTACAACAAGGGAGCGACATTAAAATGGTCAGAATAGCAACAGGAAACACTCCTAAAAATAAAAAGACTCATGAACCTATGGGGTACAGGAGCATGAAAACACCTAACTAAAATATATAGAAGCTCATGCAAATCATATCCCCTATAGGGTGATGAAATCCGCAGTCAGGAAATATGAAATGGAGAACCAAATGGATAATGAATATCCCTCTACTGATATGGATCCTGGGTAAAAGAGCCATAGTAAAGACTGGAAACTAAGCTACTTCATTCAAATCATGTCTGGAAAGGTGTTCAGCAGCTTCAGCTCTTTGGTTGTTGCACACCCGTTATGGTAGCCAACATGCGCGACGAGAACAACGAGTTGGTGTCCTTAAGTACAGAGTAGAGAGCTCTCCTCTTTCCACTTTCCCTCATAAAGGATAGGCCCCCCAGTAAATACATTTCAACCATTCTAATCAAAGAAGATTTTATCTCCCTAAAAAGCAACAACTATGTATCAAATGTACGTGACAAGGGAAGTGTTGTTTGGATGCCTAACCCCAATGCCCTACCTAGCTACCAAGTTGTTTTGGGTCCCAAAGTGGGGCTAAATGTGTCTCGAATTAAACAAGTTTTAGTCTCACTTGGAACTTAGGGGTTGAGTGGGTGCACAAGTCATGTGAACAAGACCGATATATGCCGAAAGAAAATACTTAAATAAATAACTAAATCTGAAATAACAAAAAAATCTTTTGATTTTCAAATGAGAGGACTAACTGCTAGAACATGCAATCAAATGGTGCAGCTAATGAACTTGCCGAAATGTACATGCAAGAGATAATAATGCACTAAGTAAACATGAATCCATGCAAACTGAAATTTCTTAAATGCTACAACAAGCAAACAACAGAAAAGAACCAACCGCAATGGGCAGAAGCAAAAGTGGGGCTAGAAATGCAGTCGAAGTGAGTGCAAAAGTAAAAAACAAGTGCAGAGTGCGTTTGTCTGAGGAAAAGTCCCGCTCTAAGCGTTGCCAACTGCAAAACAATCATGCCAGGGGCTGGAAAAATACCACAGAAGGAAAAGTGCACTTCTCGGAAGGATAAGCACGCTTGGAGCGCACTTCTGGGTAGGAAAAGAGTGCTTGGAGTGCACTTATGGGAAGGATATAAGTGTGCTTGGAGAGCGCTTCTCGGGATGAAATTCATGCTCTGGGCACGTTTAAGTGGCTAAAATATGTGATCTAGGTACGAATGACAGAGTGCACTTCGTGAAGGAAAACCCGTGCTCCAGAGCACAGAAATGATGTCAAGAGTCGCGTCCTAGACCGTAAAAACATATTTTTAAAATGGTATTGTGTTGGAAAGGGCCAAACCTACAAGTACGTGGTGTTGTGCTATGCCAGAACTACCCTAAAGAGGGATATGGTTGTAAAAATTGAAATAAACTTCAATGCAAAAGGAAAATAACAAATGCAAACAATAAAAATAGCTACTGCTCTTACAAAACCACAGATCAATGGGAATCGACCCAATTGGAGTCACCAAAATTGTAGCTAGATTATTCACACTAGCTAGTGCATAAATGCACTTACTAAGAGTTATGGAAATCTTAGTAACAGTTCATGAGTAATGGTGTGTGCATGCAAATAAAAATAGTAAAAAGTAAAAATGCTTGGAATTACTGCAGTAAAATGAAATCTAAACTCAAACATTAAGAACCCGTGTATGAAATATTCACCGTATGAATCAAAGAATGTTTTTCAGTGATGTAAAAATGGATTTAAAATATGGGTTTACCTCAAAATGGTGAGAATGTATGGGCCCTTTCAGCCGTAGAAGTGATGGTTCTCTAGGTCTTAATGTCTCTTTCTCTCCACTGAATGCTCAGAGGTAGCCAAAACTCAATTATAGGGGAACACAAGCTCGAATATGGAGTCTAGGGTTCAGTAGGAATTTCAGCAGAGTTTCGGTAAGAAAGTGTGAATATTTGTGAAATGGGGATCTCCACCACCTTTTTATAACAAATTTGGGTGGTGGTATTTGTCCCGTGGTTTTGGGTAGCCACTATTATTGGTTAGTGGCTTTTTTACTTTTCCCTCCTTTTCTTTTATTTTGAATATTTTTTTCCTTTTTATTTTTCTTTTTTGGGGATTTTGCCTTTTTTTAGGAATTTAATTAATTTCTTAAGGGAAATAATAATTTTTTTCCCATTTGCTTGCAAACTTAGGGATTTTGGTTTTTTGGAGGCCAAATATGTAGGAAAAGGGGATAAATGGGTTATGTGACAAGGGGATGAGCTAGGTGATCAAAGTTTTGGTGTTAACAAAGATAATTGAATATATTGAGAAGGATCAAATATCAAATAAGTTAAAGCGAGGTATGTTTGAACATCCTTATTCTAATCCTAAAAAGCTTGATAGTTTTGTCATGAACGAAACTAATAAAAGAAGACCTAAAGTGCGAACCACAAATAAATTAAGATTTAATAATATGAGAGCCATTATGGATCCTAGGATTAATAAGGATAATTTAATTGGCATCCAGGATTCCTCAAATGAGGAAGACAATAATTCTAAAAGGGAAGAAGAATTGGTGACTAGAGTTCTAGAGAAAATTGAAAGGGCCAAGAAGCATTTTCAGATCTATTGGGAAAAAACTAAGCAATTAAAGAAGATTTAGTATTGGAGGATTCAGAAAATAAGATATTTCTTAATCCTTTGGATTTTAGAGACAAAAGAAATTATAAATGTTCAGGAAGGAGATGAAACCTCTAATAAACAAGTAATGGAGTCTGAAGATGATCATTATATGGAAATCCCCATTAATGATACTGAAGGGGATAATGCAAGAAAATCAAATGATGAGAAAGGATTTATAGGAATTGAATGCAAACTATGAGGAATTGAGTTAATTGGAACAACAAGCAGTCAATAGAAGGAAAGCAGTGCAACAGAGGAATGAAGGGTTTTCTAAAACAAATGAAGAACTCTTTAAGAGACTTAAAGCTTCAGAAAAGCAATGTTTTCGATTACAGAAGAAGTCTCAGAATTTGCATGGTTTGGAATTTTTAGAAAAGGTTGCTCATCATGTTTGATCAGCTAACATCTAGTTTTCAGAAGTGCCACATTTGTTTCCACGTGTAATGAAGAGATCATGATAAATGTTCATCATAAATTCAAACTATTTTGGTATAGAGTCTACATCAAGAGTCTGTGATTTCTGCAGAGAATCCTGAAGGTCAAATTTTTCCACTTAAACAACTAATAGGTGTCCTTCCAGATGTACTACAAGATCACAATAGGTTGAGATAAATTTAAAGGATGCAGATAAGTTAAAAGATGGACCAAATAAAAAATTTACTCCTAGTTGTTGCATTTAATTTTGAAAATGTATTTTGTTAGATTTGGTCCATGAGTTTTGGATCTAGAAACTCTTTTAGAAATTAGCTTTGATTATAAAATGTAAGAAACAATATCCTAGAAGGAGTTAGTTGTATGAAGGTCAAGAGCCATGTATTGAAAATTTGAAGACATGTGCTCTTTTAATTCTATTTTGAACACCTGTAATCTGAAGATGATATTTTATCTATTATGAGCCAAGTTTTAGAAGTCTTTTAATCCAATTACTTTGCATTTTTGTTTAAACTGGTCATTGTTATGAATTTTTTTATAATAATTTTTTATTATAAATTCTCATGTTGTGATTTAGTATTCATGATTCTATGTTTGGAATTTTTTTTTAAATATGATGCTTTAAAGTTAATGTGTGAATGAGCTGTTAGTTCCACATATTATTAGTAAGATTTGAACTTGAGCCATCATTGATATGATTCCTGCTTAGGTTTTTCCATTAAATTTTATTTTCATAGTCTGATGTTATTAGTTGTCTTATTCTTTCTCTTTTTGCAAACAGTCTCATGATCCATTACATAACCAATATTAAAATCTAAATCCTAAACCTTGAGGTGCCTAAACTTTGTGTTCTTATAGTCTAGTACAGACTTTAGGACTAACATCTTCTCCTTGATGTGTATAGATGTGTTTTCTTGAAACTCCGTAATAATTTTGATACCAAGTTCATGGCAAATCAGAAGATGGAAGTATGTGAGAAATGCAGTAGCCAATGTTGTAAAGGTGGCATGGGTCGATCATGGTAAGTTCACATACCATTTGGTTGTCATTCTGATGAGGTTATGTTGAAAGAGGCGAAGCCTCACATAATCATCCACTATGTTGTTGGAGTAACACCATTGGTGGAAGGACATGACTTGGTAGGCGAGATCATCCCCTTGTTTCCCTTCGAATTTAGGAATGTCGGAGGGAATTTTATCTGGAATAGCACACCAAGTTGGATCATGTGAAATAGGGTCATTGATCATTTTGGCCAAATATGGGAGATTAAGGTGAGCCACGAATGGTAGGGTAGGATTCGGTCCCGCCATTGTGTGCTATGTGCAGTTTCTGCGAGATGGAGACAGAGGTGGTGCTGAAAATAATGAATGACCTCCTATGAGAGAGGAGGGATCAAAGTGGGAAAAAGGATATCCGAGAGGAGAATCCAAAGGAGATCCTTTTCCAAGAGGATGGGAGGAAAATGTATCTAGATTCTCTCCGATGGGAGAAAATGAAGGGGAACCTCTTATGGAATTTAAAAGGATCAACACTCTGTCTGAGAGGAGAAAACGAATTGAGCAAGGAGTAGCTTCACCCTAATGATCCTATCAATGTGGCCTGGGAGCAGCCCTGACTAGAGTGTATTCCACCTGAACCATAGGGAGAAGGTGTAAAAACAGCCCTTGAGAGATGGGATAGGCCTTGCGATCTTTGGGACTTCCTTAGGGGGTTGATTTGTTCCTCTATGGTCAAATATTAGTGTCAAATGAGAATGATGGTGGAATTAAACACAATTGAAGAAAATAAAAAATATGTCAACCACAACAAATGTAATATGGTGCAACAAGTGAGTGATATATGCAAAGTTGACTTAGTGCAAGAGTTCCCAAATGTAGGTTCTTTTTAATTACAAGTTAGTGAACTTGTATTTAGAAATAAAATAAGTGTAAATTCCCTAAAAATACCTAATGTCCTTCCTCTCAAATGTAACTGGGCCTTCCAAAAGCACAACTGATGGTGATAATGGGATACACAAACCAATTGACTAGTGAAGGTAAAAACAAGCCAATTCAACTGGTGATGGGGCCAATGTTCCAATAAATAAGACTTGGAAACACCTCCCAATGGAAATCGTTGACTCCAGGAGTAATTGCACCCACAATTTATCCTTGTTGGTATCCTAAGTTTGGCTAATACCTTGATTCAAGTGTGTATCATTGATTTGGATTACACAATATAGTCTAGTCTCCCTACAACGAGCTAAGCGACTCGTATGTGAGAGTAGGGAAACTATACCTCAGTTTTCACCTCCTTGGTCACAGCACACTTCTGATCCGGGTTTTCTTTGAACACTTTCCTATAGCAGGATTTTGATAGTATCCTAGAAGTCAACAATGCTATGTTTCAAAATATCGGTAATGAAACTAGATAGGTGGGAATTAATGGATTCCTAGCCCAATCAATCCTACCTAACTAAAATATTTTTGTGTGACCTCGTGCGGAGTAATTTAGTTGGCTGGAAAATTACAATGTTGATTTTACAGGTCTATTTTTTATTAAGGTGTGTAAGGGAGGTATTTCACGATTCCATCCCCTTGTAATTCACCAAGCTCACAAGAAGTGCGAGGTGAAGAGAATACTTGGAGTAAAAAAGGTTTTAGGTCCCTTAGTGTGTGCTAGTAGTGAAAACACATGTGAGGTAATAAAATTGATGTTTTCAAATTAACTAGAAGAGTGTAAAGTAAATGCAAATGAGATGAAATTTTAACTCTAAAATATGCTAATGGTTCTTTGCAAATAAAGTGATAATCAAGTAGACTGTGCAATGGAGGTATTTCACACTTCCCACTCCTTTTTGATTCACCAAGATCACAAAAAGTGTGAGGTTAAGAGAATACATAGGGAGACAATAGTATTTAAGTCCTCGCTTGTGTTCAAAAAGTGCATTCTACACTAGCTGTAATCCTAAAAAAATGTCAAGTAAACAAAAACACAATATGTCTTGAATACTAGTGACAACAATTAGGCCCATTGAAAGCCTCAAGGTTGGTTACCTAAGTAATTTTTGAGAGAGAAGGACTCGTTAATACCTATTCTTAGTCTAAGTGGGATAATTACTATAGAACATGTAAACTATTACAACTTAATTAGTTCCGATTCATTAGTGAGCAGCAATGGGGCTACAAATATTGTGAAAAATGGGTATAAAGAAAATAAAGAGCGGATCCGCGCGAAAAAAAAAATTAATAGACACATGGTAGCATGGAAGAAAGAATCATGGGCGCATGGTAGTGCGGTCACAATGCAAAAAGGTCGCTTGGTTCGATTGCACAGAAATTTGCACGGGCGAAGATATGTTAATGTGCGCGGCAACACAACTGTATGGGAATCATCCGTGTAGGCAGTGCACCTGAGATGCCAGGATCCATGAAAATGTTGAAACAGTAATCGTGGCCCAAAGGATGCCTCTTTTCTGGATTGAATGGTATGTACCTCTTCTCCTTCACAACACAAGATACCAAAAATTAGCCTTTCAACAAACAACAACCTAGTATAAGATAAATGAACTAAAATAAGTGGATTCGCCATAAATACTGTTATGATTTTTTTTTCACAAGAGTGAATCCTTCCCACTTGGTGAGGGGCAAGGACTTGTAGGATGCAACAAGGCCTCACTATTAAGTTCCCCTTTGTGGTGGGTGAATTCTCAAAGTGGTCCTGCAAGTGGTTGTTAGTGGAAATAGATAAGCAAAAGAAATAAAAATAAAATAAATCACAAGAGGGGTAGAGATGCAAACTTCAACGACCAATGGATGCCAAACCACTTTGTATTTACCAATGGCCAAGCATGTACAACACCTAGGAGATGTGATATCCAATGGAGACAAAAAAAAACCCTTAGGGATGTCTATTTAGTCCACACTAGATGTTAAGTGGCTTGAAGAACAAATGAGAAAACTCTTTCCCCTTGAAGGAAGGTGGAAAATTAGGATCTTGGAAAATGCTAAACAAGAAGGAAGAGGTGAGCTATAAGGGATATCAAGCACAATTCCAACAGCATAACCTTGCTCTTGGTTTCCTTTCTTTATATGCATGCCCATGGATTCCTTTTATAGACCAAGAGGTGTCCAAGAAACAACTAGATCCAAGTGTGAACCCACTAACTCCATGCTTAGGCCCCAAAGTACAAAAAGGAGGGCCATTCAATGAACCCACGTACATGGGGAGGCCAAATTTGAGTTCTTGGAGGAAATGGGGCTTTGATGAGCCTTCAATACATAGCGGGTTGTTGTGGTCCCATCATTTCTGTCAGTTGCATGGATATCGAAGGATTATCCGTGTTGGTCACATAGGTGCAATTATGATTATATGTGCGGTAACGCGAGCTAACAGACATGTACCTGCGTGATTGTAGTTTTTAATTGTTCTTGGGAATTTATAGACTCATGTTGTTTCTTGGATCTGATGAGGATGCCTTCGATGAGCTGCATGCTATATGTTGATGACGCTTTACCGTGCAAATTACGGAAATTCCACATGTGTGTGATATTTTCACGTTAACAGACACCATCCACTTCCAATAAAAGCCTGACATTATGAGGTTCTTCTTTAAAAACTAGTCATCTTTCTTCAATGTCCCTAAATGCAATTCCATTTGCAGGGATTCGGATAACACCATATTCACTTTTATTTCGTGCATAATAACCCAAAAATTGTGTCATGTTTTTGCACCTAAACAATCATTGAAATGTGAATTATGCGAAAATGACGAAGAATCTTGTGGGGCACCTTATTTGTTACTTGATCAGTTTGATGTCTACTAATTCCACATTGAGACAATTCTTACTTTTTTTTATGTTGTCCATAATCAATAATATGATCATTAGGACATGCATCAATGGCTTCATACTCCATTCCTAAATCTTTCATAATGAGAGACAATTTTTCAGTATGTGCAAGGTCAATGATTTGGTGATGGTAGGAGAATATCTCCTAATAATCTACAACATTCAGAAGAAAAAAAAAAGAAGAAGAAGTAATGAATGTTGCTCATCGATTTCACATCATCCTTTTTACAATATAATTAACACTTATAAAAATAGGAAGAAATTTTTTTTATTCAATACGTATGGAGAATTATATTACATACGTTAGGATTTGTGTAAGGCAAGCATTAGATAAACCAGTCAACACTTTCAAGTTCAACAATAAAATCGCAGAGAGAAGATTTGTCTTTGATCCTTCATATAAGGGTTTTTCTTCCTTCTCGATGAGAGGTACATATTCAACATATCCATAAAAGTTGTGATCCATCAACGAACCATGAAAGGTTTCGTTGATTAATCTATTTGTCCCATCATTATGAACTATTCAATATCAATGTTTTCCTCACACATACGATCAATGTTTTTATATTTTACCCACATCTCATAGTGCAATGGAGATTTTTCTTTAATGGAGTCAACAATTTAAATTTTTTTCACTAGAGTTCAAATTGAAAATGGCCAAGGGCCTGTTGTGCTCAAAGAACTAAAAAATTAGAGAAACACTAATTAGATGAGTGGCCAAAGTGCGGATAGGAAACAAAGCTCTGATACCAATGAAATGAACAAGCGTTCAATTACTAGAGAATATCCAACATAAGGACAATAAATAAATATCCATATAGGGCAAGTAATAAATAAATAATTGAATAGGAATATGATAAAGATTGGTTTACAATAACCACCAAAACAATATATATACGCATGGACTTATCACGTGGTTGAATGGTCGTGCCCCTTAGTTAGGACGTGTATCTTCATTAATTGTTGTTGTTGTTCTTTGTGTTGTTGTTGTTCATTACATTAGGTAATACTTTTTAAATGAATGAATTAACAAGTTTGCTCTGAAAATGTCAAAAAAATTATATTATTGATTTTTCAAATATAAAATAATTTCATTAATAAGATGTTTTATTTTCATATATATATATATGGCAAGTTCATGACTTTCACTTTATAGTGAATGAAGTGAAAGGATGCATCTCTTTATTACTTGTGATGTCATTTCATAATAAATATTATTATTAATGTATTAAATATGATTTCTTTTTAATGAGCCGACTTGGGAGGATACCTCTTGATGCTACCAACACCAACACTTCCTCTTGGCTAGGGAGGTATCATCATGATGGAACAAATATAGATCATGTATTGTCTTTAATATCTCGTCATCATAAGGAATGTTTTCAACATAATTGATTCCGTCGAGAAGTGCCAATCTCCCTCTCTCTCCCTCTCAAGAGAGAGTCGCATCAATGTCTCATCGATGTTGCAATCATCGACACTCCCTCTAAATGAGGGAAGCATTCTCATGAATACATCCTAAAGCATCAACGTATTATTCTTTCACTGGAGAGGTATTGCATAATCTTGCATAAGTGATGAGTGACGAGTGAGCATCTAAGGACTAATATTCCCACACTCTCACGGGATGTCTCGGAGAAGGAACTGCCCCGCTCTGAGCATTTAGGGAATAATCTCTCCACCCCACTTGGTGTCTGAGAGAAAGCACTGCCTCGTTCTGAGTCGTATTAGGTACTAATATCTACACCCTACTTGGTGTCCAAGAGAAGGCATTATCCCACTTGACCCACCCATAGCAAAGTCTCATGGCCAATACTAGGGAAATGCTTGATGCTTAACCTCTAGGAGGATAGTGTGTGCAACTATGGACTAATCTTCCCACCCCGTCACAGGATGTCCGAAAGAGTGCACTACCCCAATTTGAGCCATTCACCCCTAGCCAAGTCACATGGATAATACTGGGGGAACAACTACTCAATGCATCAACACTACTCATCAAGGGCCAGTATCCTCACCTCATTAAAGGGTGGCTAGGAGTTAATACTTCCCTACCTTTGGTCCATTCACCCCTAGTCAAGTTACATGGATAATACTGAGGGAATGTATGCTCGATGCTGCAAACATCCGTATTCAATATCATCACATCTCCCTCTGTGTTGGAGTTACATGCTCCCTCTGCATCTGAGCATCCCACTTGATCTGTATTTGAGCATCCTGCTCATTCTGCATTTGAGAATCAGAGAATTTTTCTCCCTCTGTATATGAGCATCATGCTTCCTCTGCATCTTGCTCCCTCTGCATATGAGTATCCTACTTGCTCTGCATCCTAGCATATTTCTCCCTTTTCATCTGAGCATCTTGCTTGCTCTACATCCAAGCATCTTGCTCCCTTTGCATCTGAGCATCCTGCTTGCTCTGCATCTGAGCATCTTGCTCCCTCTGCATCTGAAGCTAGCTTCCCTTGAAAATCATCAATCATGTAGTACTAGACTCCTTCTTTCAATCATCAATCCATGGTTATAAAGTGATTATCAACACCATATGGTTCAAATGGCTACCATAAGCCACTCCACATTCAGATCAGCCCCTGATCCAATTCTTTGGCTCTTGGCTCAATGTCAAGACCCCCTTTGCAATCATCATGCAATGTATGTATGTGTTATGTTAGTAATCAAATATAATGCAATGAATTATTCATCACAACATTGGAAATTTGGATTGGATCCAACAATTTTATATCTGGACGAAAACATTTAATGTTGAATAGTAGAATACTTATTGAATGCCAAATCTATCAAGTAGCTCGATCCTTTCATTCAATTATTCAATTGAATGAGACTAGTACATTTCCTATGGCTTTAGTGTAATCCATAAACGAAGGTAGAAAACACCATTAATGAAGAATTGAGGTGGATTCTGATCGAGGTCAAATACACAAGGTAGCCTGAGATTTACCCATTGAGAAGGAATTTTCTTTGGATGGACACGTTTCAAAACATCCTGGAACTCCAAATCCTTGGTTTTGGTCGATCATATTTGAAAACAAAACTCGATCATACCACTCATGCTCTGTTTCTCAGAATCCTCGGCGTGAATATCATGATGAGTGGTTGTGTTGGCATCCACCCAAACAAAGAAAACGCAATCGTCTTTCTCATCATCCTCTCCATAAAAAATTTCAAGTTGTATCGTAAAACGATGCGATGGAAAGTGATCAAAACAGTAAGAGTAGAGACGAAAGTCTAAGCCGACAAATAGGAAATATCATAAATAGAGAGCCCATGTCTGAGGACATGAGAATTGACGGTAGTCATCTTTGTGAATATTCCAAATCACCATGCATAGTAGATGAGGGGCATCGTACTCCACCACTTTAACAGGTAGAATCTTGTAAGACCTTTCATTAAATATTATGTGGGGTGCGTCAACCTTCATAAACAATGTCTCTATTACTTCCTTCATAGCTCCAATGATTCCTCGTAGAACACATAATGTGACTTTTTATGGCATCCCAGTTCTTCTCAAACAAATCAAAGTCATGTTACACAGGACATATTTTTACTCCTCTCGAAACCACAACTCTGACACCATGTTAGATTTTAAGCTAGATGAATGACTTATTTAATGGAAATTTCATGACTTTTACTTTATAGTGAATGAAGGGTGTTAGTACTAGATTGGTACTTTAGTTTTCCATGTTTTTTTTTCTTTTCCTTTATTTGTCCACTTTCTTCCTAGAGTTTAACCATAGTATTTAGACCTTTTTTGTCTTGCTTATATTTCTTATTTACTTAATGCATTTTCTAGTTAATGAATTAAATTTGGCTCATATTTATTAAAATATTACCTTAAGTCTTTCAATGTGTGATTTCACATGATTGTTAACTCATTTTATGGAGATTTATTAATCTTTTTCCAGCTTATGTGATTTGACACATTCCAGCAACATAATAGATGGAGGTTATACAGAATGGCGTTATCGGAATGCTAATCATGAGAATTGGTGGCCTGACGCTTGTCTTGAAATCATGCAATGTCTTTAAATGAAAGAGTTTGCTCTTGATTTATATCAGAAGCGATTGTACATCTATCAATCATGATTAAGTCTGATAGAATGAATTTACTATGTCATGGGTTTTTATTTAACTTTTCCCTAATTTTATGATTTTGCTAGGTATGACGGTTCAAGCTCTGTTCTTATTCAAGTTCAAACTCGTTCGATAGAATTGTGGTTTAGCAGGTGTCTGGCAACTAGAAGTATGAAGAAAAGTGGTAAACTCTACAAATTCGAGCTGGTTAACACGAAATGGGAAGAGGAATTTCCCAAATGCACCAAGATTTTTATGGATGCAGGTTGGTATTCTTTCTTTGAAATAATTAGAGGCTATAATGTTGAAGTCACCAGGTCTTTTGCTTAGAATTACTCAGGTTCATCCATCAAATTCCAGACTTTAAATTTTGAATTGACTGAGGGATCAGCTGCAAAGGCAACTGGACTGCCTGTCGAAGGGGATCGTTGGTTCAAGAAACATCCATTTGAAGTAGATTTGAATTGTATTTGTTGCTTGGGTATGAGTCTTTGGATTGGAGTAAAGGTATACATTTGAACAATATAAAACAAGAATGGAGAGATGTTTTGGATATAATACAATGCTATGTCAGCTATGAGGGTAGGTTTGCTACAATTTATAGGTATCATCTCAGATTACTCCTTCATGTGAATGGGAAATCTAAATTGAATTTACCCTGTGATTTGTTTAAGAGGCTTGTTAAAATGGCGACTAGATACAAAATTCATCATGATCACACAAGCCAGTCAATTTTCCATCATGGGTTATTTAAGTTGATGGTGTTAACCGAACTCAGAAAGTAGAATCATTCTTGGCAGCATTTTCTATTATGGTCAAGCTTTGAACCAAAAAAGCGTGAGGCTCGAGATGATCTAAAAACTCAAATTAGTAAAGAAGATATAGAAACTTATGTCAGTAAGAAGAAAAGTCCTCATATCAGACGCAAAATTCAAGGAGAACAAGGTACTTCCACAAGGCATAGGAGAATGGTAGAACAGGAAGAAAATCCAACATAAAAAGAGTTCAATTCAAATAATGAACCAATCCTATAACCAATTCTAGAAAATGTATAGGAAGAAGATACTCTTGTGTCACGAAATGAAGCTACATATTCCCCAAATACCCTCGATGACACAAAAGAAAAGACAACAGAAAAAGGTATGACTGGAGATCCTTCTTCCAATATTGAATTTCTAGTTACTTCCTCTTCGGAACCTCAAGTTTCTAAATGGAGACCAAATACCAGACCTAAAAATAAACTGAGAATGAACATGAGAGTTGTTTAGATCCTAAATTCAAAAGGGATATTGTAACCATTGTTGAAGATTCTTCAAGCGAAGGGGATCCCACAATCAAGAACATGGAGCAGACTCTGGCACAAGCTTTAGAAAATACTGAAAAGAGCCTTAAAAATTTTCCAGAGATGATTGAAGGAATATGTGAAGCTAATGATGAGCAGAAGTTTCAGAATTTTGAGATTGGTATGAGCTCAAAATCCATCAATCTAGAAACTCAAACAAAAGATACTAATGCACATAAGATTGAGCAATTATTCAAAGCCCAAGAAAATTTTATTATTGAAGAGCAGGTTGAGTTTACTCCAAGATTAAACGAAGAAAACCTTGTGCATCCAACACCAATGGAGACAGTGTCAGAAATTGAAGTTCTTAAAATATCATTGCAACATTATAAGTCTCAGAATGAATATCTCAATGATTCCAATGATAAGTTAATGCAGGATATAGAAGGCTGAGGGAAGACTTCGAAGAATTCAACGGTCATTATCAGGAGCTAATAGCAGCTACAAAAGAGGTTTTGAAAAGAAATAAAAGTGATCAACAGCAAAATGAAGAGTTAACAAAACAAAATAGAGAACTTCAAGACATAGTCCAAGTAATGGAGGCAGAACATGCTCGATTGCAAAAGAGATCCCAGGCATTAGATGGACTTACTATGGTGGTTGAAGCAGCTCGTCATATCTAGCTTAGTAAGATTAAAATCTCCGAGTCATACATCTGGCAGTCAAATTTTGAAATGATTCGTGTGATCTATCTTATCAAAATGAACAGGTGGCATAAACTATGATAATATGGCATATGCTCAAGGAATTAGTTTTGTTATATTTAGAATATAGTTATCAATGTAAATCCTTTTCTATTTTGGGCACACTCGATCCTTAAATTTTGGATCTGAAAATTGTTTTAAAACCTCTGTATGATTATAAATGTAACAACTAAGATAGTAGAGAGGGTTGGGTTTTTTGGAAAAGGGTCAGAAGACATTATGCTTGGTCTGCAAAACAGATGTCTTGGTTCTCTATAAGCTTATTTGGAGACTATATTTTGGAATGATATGCAATATATAATATGACCCATTTTATTCATTATTATAGTAAATGTTTATGATCAGTTTGATCACCCTGCTTACGATTTTGTTTTATGATAAAGTGTTTATCTCTAAATGCTCTTGAGTTCGTGTGCTTTTACTATATCTCTTGTCCAAAAAGTATTTATTTTCATGAATATTTTTACCTGATATTTGGAGATAGTGTATCTTTCATCTATTAGATTGTAAATATGGTTTATGTTATTATTGATTTCATGTTCGCACAGTCTCTGACGTTGTTTACTTATTATATCATCACCTGTTGTTGATATTAGTTTTCTTTATATTTCATTACCCTGATCCTCATCCTTTCCTTTATATCTTATAAAATGCAACCACTTTCAGATCCTATTTATTTTAGATGTATGGGCTTTGCACTTTCATAGTCTAGGTACAAACTCAATTGAAAACATCATTTGGCGTCGTTGTCGAGAATGGAGAAACGAAAGTAAATTTCTTCCCTGGGTATTATTATCTTCAGGTCTGATTTTGAAGGTGAACAAGATGAATACAACTTTGTAGACTACATTTTTTCCTATGCTTCAAAAATTAATTGTGGCTCCCAAGAATATTGGGACTAGGGGAAATCCTTCATCTCATTTGCATTCAGGGGTCTCAGATCCAAAACATATTTTGAGGGAAGCCAGACAAAATCTCATTTCTACATCAATAGGTATATTTCAGTATTCCTCAGCTCCAGTAATACTAGGTTATTTGGATCATAGTTTTCCTTCTTCATATTTGTCAACTTTTGAAGAAGAAAGGA
This sequence comes from Larix kaempferi, assembly GCA_027924585.1. Taxonomy (NCBI): domain Eukaryota; kingdom Viridiplantae; phylum Streptophyta; class Pinopsida; order Pinales; family Pinaceae; genus Larix; species Larix kaempferi. The sequence continues at coordinate 16,170,893 of BSBM01000825.1, read as the reverse complement.
AGCAAGATTTGTATATTACTATTCCTGAGTTTCATATTTTAAATCCTACCAATCAAGTCAATAATTTTGAATTCTATACTAATCCTTTGTCATCAAAAAAAATAAAATAATAACTCCTAAATTATGGACAGTTTGACTTCCTAAAACCTCAGTTGTCACCTTATACAACTCTTACTAGTAAAATTCCAATTAGCCAGTTAAAGGCTAAACTGACACTTTCTCCACAAACTCAGATTGGTACAAATATGGTTTTTCAACCCCCTAATAGAATGGATGCCATAGTGGCTGCTAGATATGCCCCATTAATCTTACCACAACCTCGTAATTCCCTTTCTGGAGGTGATTATCATAAATATCTTCAAGGGTTTAATGGCCAAGGTGAGGTTACAACAGAAGAACATTGGAATGCTTATTTTAGTTATGCTGAAAACCAACATATTGAACATTGGGATGTTTGGATGCGAGTCTTTGTCCAGATCCTGGATGGGAAGGTGAGGAAATGGTTTAGAGAATTTCCAGCTAATTCTATAGATGGGATTGGAGCTTTGGAAGAATCTTTTATGAGACAATGGGGAGATACCAAGGATTATCTTTATTATATAACTGAGATTGGAGCTTTGAAAAGAAAACAAGATGAGACAGTTATTGATTTTACCAAGCGTTTCAACAAAATGTATAGTAAGATCCCTGCAAAGATTAAGCCTACTGATACATCTGCAAAACTTACTTATGCAAATTATTTTGATGTTGATTTCTCTTTATTATTAAGAGAAACAATATCTATCATTCTTGCAAACATGCAAGAATCAGCCTTGGAGGTAGATTCAAATTTGATGGCAGCCAGCAATCTTAGGGATAAACCAGAATATCATGAGGAAGATAAGAAAAAGAAAAAAGAAGTGGTGCCGTCTACTTCAGGGGTAAAAGCAACAGATAATAAGATGGATGAGATGACCAAGCTAATTAAGAATTTATCATAAAAAATCAATAGATTGGAAATGGATAATAAAACTCAAAATAGACTTGTCCGGGAGGGAGATAATAGAAATGAAAATGAATTTAGATGCCCCTTTGTCCCGAGGTTTGTACCTAGGAAAATAAGAAATAATGATGATCAAAGAATACAGCCTCCTTTCCAAAATAACCTGGTGGATGAAGCTGAGGAGATAGAAGAGCTAGAGTTGGAAGATCCATATCAAGACATAAATCATCTGGTAGAGGAATCCTCTGATGGTTTTCTTACTAAATTTGATTATCAACATTCTCTATATTTTGGTCAGGAAAATAAAAATTCTCATCAGCAGAATGTTTCAGATCCATCATATTCAGCTAATGTTTATCAAACGAACCCTCAGAATTCATAAGGAATTACCGAGGCCAAAATTTATCCTAAATAAGAAAAAGGTAGAGAGAGATAAGCAAAAAGGAGAGAGAAAAAGAGAATATTATAGTATTGTTGTGATAACATTTGATCCTGAACTCGGATTTGGGATCACTTAGTACCATTGGAAAGCTCTCGTCGAGGGCTACAACTTTCATGTTTTGAGCTTCATGAGATTCCTCACGGCTTGGCAGGGGCGGGAATTTTAGTAAACCTGGGCATAAGGAATCTTAAAAAGCATCTTTTAAAAGATGCTTTTCGAAAAGCATCTTTTAAAGAATCTTTTCCAACGGTACCAAGTGCGCCCAAATCCAAGTTCGAGATCAAAATTTATCGCAAAAATACTATAATATTCTCTTTTTTCTCTCTCCTTTTTGCTTATCTCTTTCTACCTTTTTCTTAATTAGGATACATTGTAGAAGAGGGTAGAATGTTATGGTCTTATAATTTAAGATCTGGAGCAAAGCAAGTTTCCCAAAATCTTAAAAAAAAAAGTGATTACTCCTTAAAACAGTCACCTGATTCTGCTATTGAAAAGAAGCAAAGTCAGTAGGTCAATCGAGATAATCTTGTAGAAGCTGAAGAAACGAGTAAATTTGTCCAAGGATTTAATTTTGAATATGAGCTTAGTAAAATTAAAATCCCATTTCCATTAACAGAGCTTATGAAGACTCACTCATATAGGGATCCTGCTCTTAATCTATTGAATTCACAAACCAGCTAATTCCCTTCTGATGTTATTAATTTGCAAGATGAACATCCCACTATTATTTTTGGTCCTGAATCGCCTGATAAGTCTGAAAAATAAAACTGATTTTCCTCCACCATTTTATGTCACTCTCACAGTCCATGATAAGATGTTACATAATTATCTATTAGATTTAGGTGCTTCCCATAATCCCATGCCTAGAGTTTTTATGGAGGCCCTATAAAATTTAGTTCACACCAAGATCTGATCAAGAAATTACACACTATCACAAAGATCTCACACAACTAGTCAAGAACACCGAAAATTACTCACAATAGATACAAACTGTATTAACATTCATGAATAAAATACATCATCCAACCTTTGGTAATTAAATGGATTTCAATATATAATGTTTACATCAGAGATTCGAATGGCTAAAGATGCCATTTGGATCCTCACAAAAGTAGACTTATTAAAATGATGCAAAACCCCCGTAGGTGGCAAGTGTGTTCTTCAAGTCACACCAAAGGCTCACGAATTTATGAATTAGTGACCTAAAGGTAATGTGTGATGAAAAAACATGCTAAATCCAAAAAATGGAAGGAAGAAACATCAAGGAGTGAAAGTGGTCCAAAAAACACTTTCCCTAGTCAACTAGCTTTTCACCTTTCACCCAAAAGCAGTAAAAAGCAGTAATGCGCCATTCTCACCATAATCTTATCCAGAATCATTAGGAATGCACCCAAGTGACTTAGGAAACTTGTGGTCCACACCAGGAAGGCTTGTGGTCCCCCCAAAGATGACTTGTGGTCCACACAATGACTCATATGCCAACTATTTAGTCAAATACATAGTAATTAATCATAAAATGATTAATTAATGTCTCTATTGTATTAATTGACATAGAGTGTGTTTTAATTATTCCAACACCCCCCCATAAGTATGAATTTATGTGCTAAATATCAGAAAATGAAAATACTAAGTGCCTAGTAACAAGACTTGGTCACCCTGTACAATACTGTTGGTCCACAAAACAAGGATAGAAGGAAAACCTCATGGGAAAAACCTTCCCTCAAAAAATGGACATATCAAAATTGAAACATTGTTGATCAATCCTTCACTCCACCACATGTTCAGCCATCCCAAGTAGTGATCTAACATAGCTGAATGTCTTCTCAGTAAAATCTTTGGTGAAGATGTCTGCAATTTGCTCACATGTTGGGCAATACTACAAATCAATGATCTGGTCATGCACTAAACCTATGATGTAGTGCATATGTATCTCAATATGCTTGGTCCTCTATCTCTGTATTGGATCACTTGAGACCCTTATAGCACTCTGATTGTCACAAAAGATGACAGTAGGAGTACTAAAGGAAATCTCAAACTATGAAAGAATACCCTGCAACCACATACACTGAGTAGCAGCATTCACTGCTCCTCTGTACTCGGCCTCTGCTAAAGATAGTGCAATGGCAATCTGTTTCTTGCTAGACTAGAAAAAAAGGACCACCTCCAAGCATGAATACAAATCCAGATGTGGATTTCCTATCAAGGCTATCACCATCCCAATCTGAATCAGTAAAGCCAAGAAGATCTAGGCTAGAATTTGCAACATAGTGAATCCCATCAATCTTGGTGCCTTGCACATAGTGAAAATTTCTTTTTGCAGCCCTCCAATGGATCTCATGTGGCTGCTCCATGTATCTCAATGCCACGCTCACATCATAATCAAGATCAGGTCGAGTGTGAGTCAAGTATAGCAAGCTGCCAACAAGTTGCCTATACAAGGTGCTGTCAACCAAGGGGGTAGATTCTGCTTCTTCCATTCTAACTCCTGAAAGGAATGGAGTCTTTGAAGGCTTGAAATCAACCATATTGAACTTATTTAATAGATCAGATGCATATTTGGACTAAGAGACCTTTATTCCATTCTCTATTTGATAAATATCAAGCCCCAAAAACTGCTTAAGAATTCCCAAGCCACTCATGGAAAAAGATTGATGCAAAGCAGTCTTCAATGAAGATATTTCATCAGTAGAGCTACCTGTGATTATCAAATCATCAACATACAGCACTATAACCATTATTGAACCATCAATCATCTTCATATAAACATTAGTATCATATTTGCATCGAACATAATATTGTGACAAGAGAAAGTTGTCCATTTTGGCATACCAATCCCTGGGGGCTTGCTTAAGCCCATATAAGGACTTCATCAACCTACACACATAGTTAGGATCATATGTATACCCTTCTAGATGCTGCATATAAATATCCTCCTCAAGATCCTCATGGAGGAATGCACTCTTGACATCCATATGGTGCACTTCCCAACACTTGGATGCAGAATTTCTAGAACTAGTCTTATCGAATCTTTATGTGCAACTAGTGCAAAAGTATCATTGTATTCAAGGCCTTGGACTTGGGAGAATCTCTTTTATACCAGACTAGACTTATATTTCACTTATGTACCATCAGCTACACACTTTGTTTTGTAGATCCACTTACACCTTACCAATTTTCTTCCTGTGGGGAGCTTGACTAGCTCCCATGTTTCATTCTTTTGCAATGACTGAAACTCCTCATCCATGGAATATTTCCATATTGGGTCATGTGAGGCTTCCTCATATGTCTGAGGATCAGAATCCACCATCATATAACATCTCTCAGATAGGTAGGGGTCATTCGCATTGATAGTAGTCTCAAATTGTGATCTAGTCCTCCTTGTGTCTTGAGGATTGCCCACTAGTTCACCTATTGCTTGCAAAGTCTTAGCAGCCCATTTAGGATTTGTTGGTGAATTAGCATCTGCAATAAAATGGTCCTCATCATCATAAATATCAGAATCAAAAATTTCAATAGCACCATCACTTACTTCTTCAGGTGGTGGTGAAGATGGTTCTCCAATTTCAACATTCTGAGAGGGCTCTTCTTCGAACTGAACACTTCTTTCTATGAAGGTTTTTTGAGTGCTCATGTTCAGCAACTTATACCCTTTGGATTCCTATGAATATCCAACAAAAGACATGGTTGGCTTTGGGGCTGCATAGCCCTCCTCTTCTCAAGTGGAATCCTAGCCCAAGCCTTTGATCCAAAAATCTTGAAATGAGAGATATCAGGTTTGTGCCTTTTCCAAGCCTCAAAAGGAGTGATACCTTTGAGAGATTTGTGTGGCACTCTGTTCTAAATATATGTGGAACAATTTATTGCCTCATCCCATATCTTGGGAGACAATGACTTTGCCTCAAGCATGCATGTGGCCATCCCCTTAAGAGACCTATTTTTCCTCTCAACAACCCCATTCTGTTGAGGTGTATATGGAACTATGTGTTGCATCTGAACCTAAAGAGGCACAAAATTGCTGAAACTATGATTTGACATATTCACCACCATTATCAGATCTAATAATTTTTATATTTCTACCAGACTGGTTCTCAACTGAGGCTTTGAATGGCTTGAACAGACCAAAAGCCTCATATTTTAGCTTGATGAAATAAATCCAACAGTACCTACTAAAGTCATCTATGAAAGTGAGGATGTATTTGGCATGGTTCAAAGACTCATGAGGGAATGGACCTGATATATCAATGTGAATAATATCCAATGGTGCAGAGGTTCTCTCAGTTTTGGATCTCCTATACTTATGCTCAAAGTGTTTTCCTAGAATGCAAGATTGACATACACCTTTGGAAAATCTGATATTGGGCAGCCCTATGACCATTTCTTTCTCATGAAGTTGGGAAAGATATTTATAGTTCAGATGGCCAAATATTTCATGCCATAATTTGCTTGACTCATTAGCATGGTTTAAAAGAGTAGAAGGTGAGGGATATGGCACAAAGTGAGAAAACTTGTAGATTCTAGAGCTATGGTCAACAGTGCCTAATGCAACAATTCGGCCTGTTGACATTTCAGATATCTCAACATCATTTGGGGTAAAGGTTACCTTCTTGGGCATACCTATGTGGGTCATCTGATAGACTGAAAATAGGTTTGCAACAAGTCCGTGAATATACATGACATTATTGAATGAACCAAAATCAAGATCTATGCTAGATGTTTCAGAATTGTCACCCAATACAATATTTGGACCACTGGAAGAGTTTAGTGAAGTAAAAATATTAATTGTAGACACCATGTGTCTTGAAGCTCCGGAATCAATAATGAATGAGGTAGGCTTGGATGTGCTTTCCATCAATGCATGTAATCTCTCCTTATCATCAAAATTTTGTCCTCCATCCTTCCTCCTTGCGCTCTCTAGAAGAGGAATGTTGGCTTTCTCCAAGAGTTCAGCCATTTGGTCAATGGTTTTCTTCATGCAGGAGATTTTAGGATGAAATCCTTTGCTACAATAATTGCACTTTGTTCTCTCATTTTTCTTATTTGGATTCCTCTTGAAATTCGAGGAGTCTTCATGAACTTTCTATTTGTCTTTTCTCTGATCAGTGGGCTTCTTGAAATTGCCCTTCTTCTTCCTTTTCGAACCCTTTGAATCTCCAACATTTAGACAGTGGTCTTTGGATGGATTTTTAATGGCTCCCATCAAGACCAATTTGTCTTTTTCTTTTGTCAAAGACTCCATGAATTCTGAAAGTGTCGAGCTCTTCCAATTTTTAATTGCCTTCCTTGTGGAGTGGAAGATCGAAACAAAGACTGAGTGGTCGGGGCCAAGTTTGGAGAGAATGGCCAAGACTAATTACCCATCCTTTTTTTCCATACCACATTTCTTCAGTTGCAACACAAGTGATTTGAATTTGGAGAATAAATCTTGTAGGTTATCGAAATTATGTAGACTCAATGAAACTAGTTCATTATCTAGTTGGTGGCCTCTTAATTGATTGGTCTTTCCGAACAATTCTTGAAGCTTTAGCCAAACTTCATTGGGAGAGGTAGGACCATCGAGATGGAATAGAAGATACCTGGATGTAGTGAGACACAACATCCCATAATCTTCATCTCTTCGATTATTCCACTTTGATTTCTCAACTGTTGAGGTTGGCTCAGCTTCAATTGCCATAGTCACCCTATAGAGCCCTTTGCTCCTCAGTATGATCTCCATCTACGCCTTCCAATCAAAATAATTGAATGGAGTGAGGTTTATCTGATGTGACTGATCCATGGCAGCTCTGAAATTAATTTTGGAGTGATTTGGGTGTGCCCAAAGCTTGCTTGTTGCGCCTTCTGGAGGATAGAATGTGCCCTGTGAATGAATTATTGCACCCTCCTTGACACTGGTTGGATCCTGCAAGACAAATAGAAGGAAAAAGGAATATCTTGAAATCTTTGATCATGCAAAATTCAGTTCACACCAAGATATGATCAAGAAATTACACACTCTCACAAATATCTCACATAACTAGTCAAGAACACATAAAATTACTCACAATAGATACAAATTGTATTAACTCTCATGAATAAAATACATCAGCCAACCTTTGGTAATTAAATGGCTATCAATATTTAATGTTTACATCAGATATTCGAATGGCTAAAGATTCCATTTGAATCCTCACAAAAGTAGACTTACTAAAATGATGCAAAACCCCCCTAGGTGGCAAATGTGTTCTCCAAGTCACACCAAAGGCTCACGAATTTCTGAATTAGTGACATGAAGGTGATGTGTGATGAAAAAACATGTTGAATACCAAAAATGGAAGGAAGAAACATCAAGGAGTGAAAGTGGTCCAAAAAACACTTTCCCTAGTCAACTAGCTTTTCACCTTTCACCCAAAAGCCGTAAAAAGCAGTAAAAATCCATTCTCACCAAAATCTTATCCATAATCATTATGAATGTGCCCAAGTGACTTAGGAAACTTGTGGTCAACACCAGGAAGGCTTGTGGTCCCCCCAGAGATGACTTGTGGTCCACACAATGACTCATATGCCAACTATTTAGTCAAATACATACTAATTAATCATAAAATGATTAATTAATGTCTCTAATGTATTAATTGACATAGAGTGGGTTTTAATTATTCCAACAGGCCCTAGGGTTAATCATTACCAAGCCTTATCATGTCTTGTTTTCCTTTTATTCGAGAGCATACAAGTGTCTTGGAGTTGTTAAGGACCTTGTCGTTAGCCTTACACAGTTGCCAATGAAAAGTGTCTTAATGGATGTGGTTATTGTTGGTATTGCACCTAAATTTGGTATGCTTCTGTCAAGATCCGAGAAAAAAGAGTTGGAAGCACTTTGCAAATGGACCTTTCTTATGCAACTATCTTGTGTTTGGAGGAGAACACATAAGGTTATATAGAGAGATGCAGCTTGCTTATTTGGTAAGTGACAATGATAATCCAACAAATTACCAAATTTATGCCATTGAAGAGGATATTGGATATTGTATGTTGCACTTGAATGATGATGCTACATTTGTTTTGCAAGTTGAAAAAGAAATACCAGTTCGGCACAACATTGAGATTCAGGACAGTTTGTGGCAGATTTTTTTTTATGGCTCATCATCCAAAGAAGGAGAAAGGGAAGGAATTGTACTCATTTCTCCTAGAGGTGAGATAGTATCTTTGATGTATAAACTGGAATTTCAGACAACCAATAATATCGTTGAGTATGAAGCATTAATTCTTGGTTTAAGGGTTGCAAAAGATTTAAATACTTAACAGCTGGTTGTTTTTGGCGACTCTGAGTTAGTGGTTCAACAAGTAAAGAATGTTTATCAAGTAAAACAACAAATGTTAAAAGTTTATAGGAATGAGGTATGGGATCTTGTGGATAATTGTTTTTTTGCTTTTAACATATCCTTCATTCCTAGAGATCATAATCAGATAGCATATTATTTGGCTTTGGAAACCACTTACTTCAAAATCCCACAACAAACTCAGCTCATATATCCAATTGAGGTTAGATACAAACCTTCAATTCCAAATAATATTAAGCATTGGAGGGTGTTTCATGATGATCAGGAGATTAAAAAGTTTCTAGAATTGACAGGTGAGTTTTCCACTTCATTAATTGATCAAGATCAAGATACTAAGATTGATGAAAGTGCTTCTTATCCAAAGAATTCAATTGACAATCATAAAAGGGAAATTTCATTCCCAAAGGCCTTGTTCCTATGGAAATATTGTTTTCAAAAAATGATACTCTATTGAAGCCCACTATGTAGTCTTCTAAAGAAAATGTTTTGAATTGTAATATTAGTACTGCTGATGAACCGAAGATGGTTAAAGTATCCAACACACTTTCAGATGAAGGAAGGAACCAGTATATCAAACTTTTGAAATAATTTGTGGATATTTTTGCTTGGTCATACGAATATTTGAAAACTTATGACACCAACATAAGATTCCTTTAAATCCTAATACTAACCCTTTCAGACATAAACTTAGAAGAATTAATCCAACATTGAAACCAGTTATTGAAAACGAGGTTAAAAAACTGTTAGATGCAAAGATCATTTTACCTCTCAGATATCCTTCTTGGGTAGAAAATCTAGTGTCGGTGCGTAATAAAAATGGTGAAATAAGGCTTTGTGTAGATTTTGGAATCTAAATAGATCTTCTTTTAAAAACAACTATCCATTTCTTAAGATTGATTAGATTTTATAGAAAGTGATTAGTTCTCAAAGAATATCTGTGATTGATGGATTCTTGGGGTACAATCAGATTGTTGTGCATCCAAATGATAGAGAAAAAACATCCTTTACTACTCCTTGGGGAATGTTCATGTATGACAAAATGCCATTCGGCCTCATGAATGCAGGTGCAAACTTTCAGAGGACTATGGATATAGTTTTTGTCGTAGAAAAGGAGAAGTTTGTGGTAATTTATTTAGATGATATCACAATTTTTTCTAACTCTGACGAAGCACATCTCAAACACCTTAAGCAAGCATTCCTCAAATGTAGAAAATTTGGACTATCTTTGAATCCTAAAAATTCTCATTTTGCTATGCAAGAAGGAAATCTTTTGGGCCATATAGTTCCAGCTGATGGAAGTAATATAGATCTTGAACATGTCAAAGCCATCCTAAAGATCAGTATTCCTAGAAATAAGAAGGACATTCAGTCTTTTGTTGGGAAGATTAATATTTTAAGGTGGTTCATTCCTAATTTTGCAAAGATTATCAAGCAAATAACAACAATATTGAAAAAAGATCCGAAGGTAAAATGGACAGCTGAGGCTAGATCATCATTTGAAAGGATAAAGCAGGGTCTCACTAAGGCTCCAGCATTGGTAAGTCCATATTTTTCAAAGTATTTTTTGACTTTTTCCTTCGCTTCTGAAGATACCGTAGCAACAGTTCTTTTACAAAAAAATTCAGAAGGTTTAGAGCAGCCAATTTCTTTCTTCAGTAGAACCTTGAGGGATTTTGAACTCAAGTACATTATATTGGAAAAAAGGGATTACATATTATTCAAAGCTTTGAAATTATTTAGGATTTACATTCTACATTCTAAGATCATAGCTTATGTACCTAATGCTATAGTAAAGGAAATTTTAGTGCAACCTGATAGCGAAGGGAAAAGAGGGCATTGGATAGTTAAGATTATCGAGATGTTGAAATCATGCCTACTAAACTAGTGAAAGGACAAGGTTTGGCCAAACTTATTGCAGATTCAAATTGTGAAGCATTAGGCCTTCATTTGGTAGCAAATCAATCAGCACAGGATGAATTATAGACAGAAAAAAAAAATAAAGAGCACATTTATGACAGATATGTTGAGTCTCCCTGGTATGGTGACATAGTTTATTTTCTATTGTATTTGCAATGTTCCTCTAATTTAAATAAAAGAGAATGTAGGTCATTAAAGCTTAAAAATACAAAACATTGTTTGGTTGACCAAGTATTATATTGGAGAGATCCAGGAGGGATGCTTCTTAGGTGTTTGGATAAGTCTGAAACTGATTGGGTCACTGCAGAATTGCATGAGGGTGCATGTGGGGGTCATAAATATTGGAAATCCACAGCCTTCAAGATCTTGAGAGAAGGCTATTATTGGCCCACCTTGTTCTCATATGTATATTCCCAAGTCAAAGCTTGTATGCAGTGTCAAAAAATTGTTGGTAAACAAAAGCTTCAATCTTTTCCTTTAAATCCCATTGCAATAAATGCTCCATTTCAACAATGGGGGGTAGATTTCATAGGTGAGCTTAACCTTCCTTCTAGTGGACAACATAAATGGATCTTAACAGCCACTGATTTCTTCACCAAGTGGGTAGAGGCTATTCCTACCAAAAAGGCAACTGATAAAGTAATTATAAATTTCCTCCAAGAAAATATTTTGAGTAGATTTGGCTGTCCAAGGAAATTAGTAACTGATAATGCTCAGGATTTTAAGTATAAGGCTATGGTTGATTTTTGTAAAAGAAATGGCATCATACTCAAGCATTCCATGCCCTATTATCCTCAAGGAAATGGGTTGGCAGAATCTACAAATAAAAATATCATTAATAGTATTAAGAAGAAAAAAAAAAGAGGTCTTGGGACACCATGCTGAAATATGCTCTTTGGGAAGATCGGATAACTACTAAAAAATCAATTGGTATCTATCCCTTTCAACTTGTTTATGGAACTGATATTGTTTTCCCTGTTCAGTTGAGTATTCTAGTAATGAAGTTTATACAGGATAGTGAGGAGGAGCCAAATGAAATTCAAAGAAGAATTTTTCTACTAATTGAATTATAGCAGGAAAGGGAAGCACTGGCAGAAGATGCACATGCACACAGAAAAAGGTACTTAGGTGGGATGCACACAGGGATGAAAAAGGTAAACATGGTAAATTTGATAACCTGTGGTTGGGACCTTTCAAAATTGCAAAAATTCTAGGAAACAATACTTTTGTGCTACAAAACTTGGAAGTTGAGGAACTTGTTGGCCCAGTCAATGGGCGTTTCTTAAAATATGTGTATACTTATTGAGGATATTGGTGCCCTAATTCATTGTATATATCGATGAGTTTGGTTTTTATTGAATAAGACTCCAGCCCAATGGATTTGTATATAATTTTCCTTCACAGTTGGTGTCAAAGCAGTTTCAGTTTCAATTCCAGAAGGAAACTAGCCTATGTGTTCTTGGAGCGTCACAAGGAGGACTCCATTCCCCAGCTGGAGCCAGATGTTAGTACTAGAGTTGTACTTTAGTTTTGTCGTGTCTTGTTTTTCTTTTCCTTTATTTTTCCACTTTCTCCCTAGAGTTTAACTATAATATTTAGACCTTGTTTTTGTCTTGTTTATATTTCTTATTTACTTAATGCATTTTCTAGTTAATGAATTAAATTTGGATCATATTTATTAAAATATTTCCTTAAGTCTTCAAATATGTGATTTCACATTATTGTTAACTCATTTTATGGAGATTTATTAATCTTTTTCTAGCTTATGTGATTTGACACATTATGGCAGCGTAATAGATGGAGGTTATATAGACTGGCGCTGTCGAAATGTTGAATCATGAGAATTGGTGTCCCGACGCTTGTCTCGAAATCATGCAATAGCTTTAAATGAAAGAGTTTGCTCATGATTTATATCAGAAGTGATTGTACATCTATCAAACTCATGATTAAATCTGATAGAATGAATTTAATATGTCATGGGTTTTTATTTAACTTTTCCCTAATTTTATGAGTTTGCTAGCTATGATGGTTCGAGCTCGTTCCAGAGAATTGTGGTTTAAAAAGTGTCTGGCAACTAGAAGTATGAAGAAATGTTGTAAACTCTGCAAATTTGAGCCGATTAACATGAAATGGGAAGAGGAATTTCCCAAATGCGCCAAGCTTTTTATAGATGCAGGCTGGTATTCTTTGTTTGAAAGAATTACAAGCTATAATGTTGAAGTCACCCGGTCTTTTGCTCAAAATTACTCGGGTTCATTCATCAAATTCCAGACTTTAAATTTTGAATTGATTGAGGGCTCAGTTGCAGAGGCAACAAGACTTCCTGTTGAAGGGTATTAGTGGTTCAAGAAACATCCATTTGAAGTAGAATTGAATTTGTATTTGTTTCTTGGGTATGAGTCTTTGGATTGGAGTAAAGGTATACATTTGAACAATGTAAAACAAGAATGGAAAGATGTTTTGGATATAATATAGCGCTATGTCACCTATGAGGGTAGGTTTTCTACAATTTATAGGTATCATCCTAGATTCCTCCTTCGTGTGAATGGGCAATCTAAATTGAATTTACCCTATTATTTGTTTAAGAGCCTTGTTAAAATGGCAACTAGAGTCAAAAGTCATCATGATCACACAAGCCAGTCAATTTTCCATCATGGGTTAGTTAAGTTGTTGGTGTTAACCGAGCTCAGAAAGAAGAATCATTCCTAGAAGCATTTTCTATTATGGTAAGGCTTTGAACCATAAAATCCTGAGGCTCAAGATGATCTAAAAACTCAAATCAGTAAAGAAGATATAGAAACTTCTGTCAGTAAGCAAAAAAGTCCTCATATCAGACGCAAAATTCAAGGAGAACAAGGTACTTCCAGAAGGCAAGAGGAGAAGTCTGTAGAACAAGAAGCAAATCCAACAAAAAAAGAGTTCAATTCGGAGAATGAACCAACCCTAGAACAAATTCCAGAGAATGTACAAGAAGAAGAGACTCTTGTGTCACGAAATGAAGTTACATCTTCCCCAAATACCCCCAATTACACAAAAGAAAAGACAACAGAAAAATGTATGACTAAATATCCGTCTTCCAATATTGAAGTTCTAGTTACTTCCTCTTCGGAACCTCAAGTTTCTAAATGGAGACCAAAGACCAGACTAAAAAATAAAGTGAGAATGAACATGAGAGTTGTTTTAAATCCTAAATTTAAAAGGGATATAGTAACCACTATTGAATATTCTTCAAGCGAAGAGGATCCCACAATCAAGAATATGGAGCAAACTCTGGCACAGGCTTTAGAAAATACTAAAAAGAGCCTTAAAAACTTTCCACGGATGATTGAAGGAAATTGTGAAGCTAATGATGAGTAGAAGGTTCAGAATTTTGAGATTGGTATGAGCTCAAAATCCATCAAGCTAGAAACTCAAACAAAAGATACTAATGCATAGAAGATTGAGCAATTATTCAAAGCCTAGGAAAATTTTATTATTGAAGAGCAAGTTGAGGTTACTCCAAGCTTAAACAAAGAAAACCATGTGCATCAAACACCAATGGAGACAATGTAAAAAATTGAAGTTCTTAAAAGATCATTGTGTTGACTCTAGATGTGTTCTTTAAGTTCGATGAGATAGACCTAGGTTCTGCGCGGTTCAGGGAACCAACAAAACCCCTTTTCACCGGTCCTTTCGGAAACAGTCTGCGAGTAGACTAAGGTCTCACCCGAGGCGAAGTTATGGGGAGGTTGCAGAATCATGTTTCCACAACCGGGTGATGCACGCTTCAATGGAATGGTGGACAGTGTGAAGCTTTTCTCACTTCGTGGTTAGTGCTTATGTTATCGCACATCTAAGGACTGCGCGATGGGGGATGGTCGCTTAACGGTAGGATAGCACAACGGAGGACTCTGCTTCCTCTTCAACACTTATGCAACTTTGAAAAACTTTACTTAGTACAAAATGACGCACTCAACAACATAATAGATTGCAAACCTTGCGAACTTGTACAATAAGACGAACTACAACGTAACTGCGCACTTCTGGTGCTGCGCTTTAGGGAATCACACTATACAGACTCTATTGGTTCAAGTGTTTACCCGATCAACTTAAGCATTCATCTGACTTAGAAATACTTATGCATTCAACATTCATTCACATATGTTCTATACTTAACATATTATTCCCATCTTTTATCCTTATGGCGAATACATATAAAAGCAAGAACACATGAACTCATAAACATGAACTTAACCATTCAACGTAAGAAAATACGCAGATGCAACCACATAATCAATCACCTAACACAAGGAATTAACATGGTTCACCCCTAGGATGGGATATGCATCCACAGGAACTGTTGATTATATTATCAATGGGAAGGGTTCAACAGTTCCAGTCTGCGCACATAGCTGTAGAGTCTCTTCTCTCTTCTTTAGGTCTCCACGCACACAGCTACAGAGCTTTACAATGAGTCTCTCTCTCAACAAAGATCGATATTCCGCTATATCAATAAGAAGATTAACCCTTTCCCTTACAAAATATGCCCTTAGGTCACGTCTGTTACAATCATGGCGGGCTCAAAAACCCTAAGGTTTCCCAAAACTAGTGAGGTTACCCCGCTAACCAGGATTGTTAGGCTCTGATAGAGACTCATCGTCGTGGCCATCCTTCTGCGCATGGTCACGTTGCTTTCAGCCCCTCTGTCAAGCGCATGCCGACGGGTCGCTTTCATCACGTCGTTCCTTCTCTAACGACTTTGTGTGGTCGGTTCACGTAGTGTTGCCTTTTCCCGTGTGACCAGTCGCTTTCCCTCTTCACCACTCCTTACCTGCCTGCTGGGAATCATGGAGTATCTTAACCAAAATAGACTGTCGATCGGTCTCACCGGAATTTATACCATTTTTCGTTCAAAATTTCTTTCATGTCGGATCTTCACAGAGCTATCTCTTCACAGCATTGTATCTTCGCGGAGCTTCCTCTTCGTAGCACTGTATCTTCGCGAAGCTGCCTCTTCGCAACACTGTATCTTCGCAGAGCTGCCTCTTCGCAGCTCTATATCTTCGTCGTGCAGTAACGCCGCAGCGCCCAAAACTGTCTTATCCAAAATTGGCTTACTTGGGCCAGGCCCCTAACACTTACATGTGGCTCGTCCCTAAGCCACTTGCTATAGTTTCACTCCGCTGTGCTTCTCCTGGAAAATCTATCTTCACAGTGAATTCTTGATAAGTTGTGGCTAGATGTGCAACTGCCTTAACCATATCCAACACACCTGGTGTTAGATCTTCCTAAGTTTGCTCTTGCACTATTTTCTCTGACTCTCGAAGTTTTATCAGTTTCTCTTCAATCTCTTACGAGATAACATGAGTTTCTTCTTGTAGGGGTTGTGACTTTTCCCCGGTTTCAACCTCCTTTTTTCTTAACACTTGAAGTTCCCTCTTTAGGTCTTTAACTTTGTGAAATTGACAGAGTCTCTCTCTTAGCTGCAGATTCTTCATCTCTGCATTTAGAGCTTCTAGCGCTACTTGTTTTTCCTGTAAGCTTGTTTGTACCTATAGTAGCTGAGGGTCCTCTTGCAGCATAGTCCAAGCTCTAGTCTCTTCATCCAACAAGCTCTAACACTTAGCTATTTCATCGGCTATGTTTTCTGTGGCAGCTTTCATTTCTGCTGCTCTAAGTTCGATCTGATTTGGTGGAGTCTTCGAGACATTCTGTGCTTCCAAGGTTGCAAGCTTCTCCTTATAGTCTATCTCCATGTCCTTCATTTCAACCTTAAGATCATTGACTACTGAGCCGATCTTAAGGACAGTGTCTGCGAGCTCTAGCTTCTCGTCGCACTCTGGTATCTTTGCGCAGACTAAGGCGACAGTCTGCTTTATTCTTCTTCGCTGCTCCTGTTCGCTTTCAAGTGCCTCAGCCTTCTTTACACTTGCTTCCTGCAACTGTTTGTAATTTGCTTGCAAGTCTTGTTGTTGGTTTAGGATGACCATATCTCTATCATTTATTTCCTCCACAACCTGTAGGTGCAGATTATGTAGGCCTTCGAGGGGTAGCATCGCGATATCAATATCCGCGTGCTCTATTCTTTACATGCTCGAAGCTAATTCATCGTGCGGTAGCATTACACTCTGTGGGTCAATTCTGACGATGCGCGGTCTTGGTGCCATGGTTAAAGCCAAGGGATTTGTCTTATGTTGCGGTGTGGCACCGGATCTTCCTTCTGATTCAAAATCACAAACCAACTCTTTTCGAACTTGTTCCATCTTCGTCGTGATGCTTTGTAAAGTTGTGAGATTCTGCTGTATACTTGCCTGGATCTTCTCATTTTTGTTGTCTTTAAGAGCAAGTGCGTCATCTAGATATTGGTTGATTCTACTCAGGATGAGGTCATCATCATCATCGTGGAGCTTCACCTCTGATGGCTCCTTTGTTGCTTTATGTTTCTTCTTCGTTCCGTTGTCCTGCACAGAGCTTCCAAGATCCTTCCTTTTTCCTGCTAGTGATTCTTCAACAATTGTTGTCGCTATTGGATTACTTTCTTCTGAATCGATATCGATGACCATTGGTCCTTCAACCCTCCAATCATCTAGCTATTCCTTCATGATTAGATCGATATCCACTTCGTCCATGTGATAGTTCCCTTGGAACCATTCTGGGTTCCTTTTCTGTGCCTTTGCTGAAATATAAATGGAATGCATGTTAGCTCAAAAATTTAAAGTGCGGATATACTTGGATGTTACCTCTTTGGATATGCGCGGTGTCCGAACAATGACATCGCACAGCTACTCGTAGTATGTGAGGAATACTTTATTTGAAGCACGTTATCGCTCCGGTAGTAGATTTTCTCAGAGATTTGCATATCTGGGTCCTCGACAATCATTGATATTATATGTGAGACCAACATAATTCCTTGGATCCTTCCATCCCACAAAGGCAATCAAAACCCTTAACCAACTGTAATGAAAAGCAGTGCCATTGACCTGAGTTTCGCAGACATCTTCCATAAACTCGTTCAGTAAATATTGACACCAGTTGAATCTGCCTCCCTGCACTGCCTTCGCACCAAGGAGAATTGCTCCTGCTAGTATTTCTGTCGGTCGTGCCTTGTGGAATATTTTTCCTACTAGCAGTTGTACTACAAACCTTGTATCATCATCATTCAGAACATCTGTGACAAACCCTCTTTTGCCTTTGGAAATCTTATATTCCTCCTTCATCTGCGCGGTGACTTCCTTGTCTCTGGTTTTTTCTGCAAAGAACTTTTTAGGGTCCTCGCCTTGCTTGCTTAACCCTGTGATCCGATGGATCAGGTCTATATTGAGGTCGACATTTATGTCCAACCAAAAGTAACCTTGGTGTGTGTGCGAAATCAATGTGCGCACCACCACATTCGGTTCTGAACTTCGGTCGAAGTTTGGAAGCCTCAGTAGGTTTAGAAGCCCTGATTCCACGACTTCGGACAGCCAGCTTTGCGCGACCAGCAATGAGTTGTTCTTCACATCCATCTCCCTGCACATATATCTGTCAGGTTGAAACTATGGGTACTTCAGCTCATCCGGATCCTTCTGCATTTGAGGTAAGTCGTAGTCTTCAAACTTACAGTCTGCGAGCTTACCCAATAGGTTTTCTTCTGGTTTTACATGTTTAGATATGGGCGGAAGTGGTATCTCATACTTGGAATTTTTGGCAAGCTTCACGGTTGGTGCATCTGGTGCACGTGGAGAAATGTACTCCGGGGTTAAAGATAATGGCAGCTCTTTGTCCTCTAGTGGAACTTCTGGTAGCTTGGAGCCCATTACCTTCACCTTTACTTTCTCGGCTACGGGTTCCTTACCATTGCTTTTCATTGGTGCAGAGTGTCGTGGTGATCGGTGTGAACCCTGGCCTTGTTCTCTGACGACCTTGTTGGAAGGGGTTCTCATTAACCCTTTAATCCCGGTTTGTGTAAAATCCCTCACAGCCTGCCCAACTGTGGACTCTTGCTCAACTGTAGAATCATCAGACATTCACTGGAACTTGCTCTGTAGACTCACAAAATTACTTAGTGCTCATTGTAAACAGATTGAGACTATGGCATGCTGAAAATTTTGAAGGTTTTGGGAACGCCCGTGAGTCTAATGTTGACAGTATTTATAGGTGCAGTTAGGCTTAGCCGCGCCCATGAACGGCTAGATAAACATTAATTGTTATGCTCGTTGGCCAAATCCACCAAGGGTTTCGGTCCTTTCCCTCATTAACTGCTTCATAACGGATAATTTTGCGTGAAATCCTCGAGCGACGTCGGCAAAGTCACTGTATAACAACTACTTTTCAGCTCTAACGACTATTTTGAGGAGTCGCGTCGAACTGCATGGACTGATGTCACCACCCACAACGCAATGAACTGTGCGGTGCTACTTTTCTTCATACCATTCATCATGTCCGTCCTGTTTCTTTTGATCTGCGTGGCTACCTTTTGGACTTCGCAACTGCGCGGTTCTACTTCTCTTTTCTTTTGTTTTATTTTCTCTTCTTTTCTGATCTGTGCAGCTTCACTTTTCTACTAGTGTTGTGCGGTTAGTGCATCATTTTCATTGATCTTCGCGTATCAGACCAAAACTGTGTACAGACTCTGCTCGATTTCTAGTGCCCAATTTCAACTATACTTGACACTTAGAATTTCTTACTCTTCTGATCACTAAGGTTTCTACGAAGTAGGACTATCTTTGTAGGGTTTTAGTCTACTTCCCTTAACCAAACCTATTAGGTTGTCTCCGGCTAACGTGGCTAACTGAGCTACGCCACCGTTAGTAACATGCATAACAGTATATGGGCCAAGCCAATGCATTTTAAATTTGCCAGGAAAATTCATGAACTTGCTATCATACAGGAGGATAAGGTCTCCTACCTAGAATATTTTGTGCTTGATATGGCGATCATGCCATGCTTTTTCTCTGTCATTCTGTACTTGCTGGTGAAAGGCTGCGATGAAGTGATCTTCCTCCAATCCCACCAAGTGTAGAAGCCTTTCTTGCAATGTTACTTTGTCTGCCATGTCTATAAATGCAGCAATCCTTAAGCTTGGTACAATGTACTCGATAGGAATCACAACTTCTTGTCCATAGACCAATCTGAAGGGTGTATGGCCTGTCATTTTCTTGCAAGTTGTTTTGTAAGCCCATAAAACAGCTGGAATGCACAAATCCCAATCATCCATGTTTGTGTTGCATACTTTGCTCAGCGCATTCTCCAAGACCTTGTTGAATTCCTCAACAGTTCCATTGGCCTGTAGATGGTATGGCGTACTTCTATTATGGTATATGTGGAACTCCTTAGTAAGGGCTTCAATAGTTCTGTTCAAAAAGTGAGTTCCTTGATCACCCATTAAAATTTTTGGGCATCCAAATCTGGTAAGGATGTTCTCAAAAATGAACTGTGCGGCAGTAACTGCGCTACAGTCCTTCACTGGTTTAGCTTCTACCCATCTTGCGAGATAATTTGTCGTGGTAATAATGTATCTCACACCAGTTCTGTTTCCTGGTGGGTTAATAGGTCCCATGAAATCAATAGCCCATTTTTCAAATTCCTGTAAATTCAATTGCGATTTTAATGGCATTTCGTCTCTTCGCGATGGCTTTCCAATTCTTTGGCATACATCGCAACTCTGGCAATGTTCCTTTGAATCTTTGTCTAGTGTAGGCCACCATAGCCCTGCTCTTAGTATCTTCTGCGTAGTGGCTCTACCTACGTAGTGACCTCCAGAGACCTGAGTGTGCCTCAGCTAAGATAAACAGCTTCTCATGCTCTAACAGGCATCTACGCAGCACTACATCTGGTCCCAACTTGTATAACTGACCAGCAATGATAGTGAAGTCCGTGGCTTTAACTACCAGCTGCTTCTTCTGATGCGTAGTGAACTCTGTGGGTGCCAATCCTGTAGTCAAGAAGTCTACAATGTCCTTGTAATACTCATCTGCGAACTGTATGGCAAATAACTGCACATCAAACTAATTGTCTTCAAGATTAGTAGGTTCTTCTCCTGACTCAATTCTTGACAGATGGTCAGGTCCTAGGTTTAATCTGTCAAGCTTAACAATGATCTCAAAGTCATATTCTTGAAAAAGGAACAACCATCTGAAGATTCTTCCCCCTAACACTGGCTTATTGACCAGATACTTTAACGCTGAATGGTCAGTGTACATGGAGAAGTGTGCACCCAGCAAATAGTGCCTAAATTTCTGGAGTGCGTAGACCATAGCTTGACCCTCTCTTTCTGTGGTCGTGTAGTTCTTTTCAACTGAAGATAGCTTTCAGCTTGAAAACGCAATGGGGTGATCAATGCCCCCTTCACCTGGTTGAGGGAGCACAATGCCCAATGCTATAGATGAAGCATCAACATGTACATGGAATGGCGTATTCCAATCCGGAAAAACTAGGATAGGCACAGTTACCATTTTCTCCTTTAATGTGTCTAGTCCCTTCTCGCATTCTGCATTCCCGATGAACTGCGCTTCTTTCTTCAGAAGTTTCTACATTGGCGCGGTTATCTGCGCATAACCCTTGATGAATTTTCTGTAATATCCGGTATGTCCCAAATTCGTGCGAAGCTGCTTTACTGAGTTTGGTGCGGGTAAATTCATAATCACTGCGATCTTCGCAGGATCAACCATCAGGCCTTGTTTGCACACAATGTGTCTCAGAAGTATACCATAAGGTACATAGAAAATACATTTCTTCAAATTCAAGGAGATTTGATGTTGTCGGCACTTAGCTAACATCATTCTTAGATTCTCATAGTGGTTCTTCAGTAAACCAAAGATAGTCCCATCATCAAAATAGACTTCTAAGAACTTTTGAATAAATTCTTTGAATGCAGCTACAACAACTCTAGAAAATATGGCAGGTGCATTCTTCAACCCAAATGGAATAATTGTATACTGATATGAGCCCCATTCAGTAGCAAAAGTGGTCTTATGCCTATTTGCTGAATCAATTCTAATCTTATGGTAACCAGAGAATCCATCAATGAATGAGTAGGCCTCATTCCCTCCCACGTTATCTAATACTTCATCTGTAAATGGAGTACGAAATGGGTCATGTAGCGAAGCATCATTCAACTTCCTCAGGTCTATGCAGATTCTTATTTCTCCTTTGGTATTCTTGTCCTGGATAACCATAGGGCTTATCCATTCCAATTCTTCCACTGGCTCAATGATCCTTGCATCAAGCATCTTGTCGAGTTCTACCTTCACTCGTTCTTTGTATTTATGATTCATTCTATAAGGTCTCTGTCTAATAGGTTTCGCGCCTGGATTGAGAGGTATCTTCATCACTCCCAAGTCACCCAAAATGCCTTTCATTTCGGCAAACTTAGTTGGAAATAAATCATGATATTCATGCAGAAGTTCTACGATCTGCGTGACCATTTCATCATCCCAGTAGTCTCCAATGGATGCTAACTTTGGCTCTTCGCTTGTGCCAATATTGACTTTTCTGGTCTTGACAAAACTGCTCATGTCCGAAATTTCTAATGGAGGTCCCTCTACATCGCGTGCTCTTTCTGACTCTGGAATATTGACATTGTGCGGATCCTCCTCATCACTTTCCTCTGCATCTTCTTTTTCTTCAACGAGTTTATAACATTCAAGGGCATGTTCTATTGTTCTTTCCCATTCTGGTTGTAGGTTCACAGGTGCCTTTACGTCTTCAAAGATCCTGTCCTTGAGGACCTCAAATGTCTCATTTGTACTTGGGAATTCTTCTCTGAATATTATCCTTTCTTTGATAACTTGGAGAGCCTCATTTATGTTGATACAGTCATCTTCAAAGTTGAAGGTTCTCTAGAAATTCGCAGTTAAAATAGGCCAATCTATTGTTTCTCTGCGAAGTCGGTGTCTGTATACCAATTGCTTGGAATCTGCTCTAGTATGTGCACAAACAAATGAACCCATTCTGTCTGTGGTCTATTTATCCATGCTTGTGAACAAGTCTCTATGTAATCCCTCATATCTGTTTGTCCATTGTACTTGACCATGGTCAGCGCAGCTTTCTCTGCGAATCTGATTTGCATCATATGTTTGCACTGATCCCATGAGGTCAAAGTTTTCTTATGCGTGGCCCACCATCTGGAAGGTGTAGCGTGCAGTGCTATATCCAATGTTGGTATGCGATGTTCAACTGAAATTGATACAATATATTCTTGCAAAAATGTATAGACGTTAGTTGAACCATCATAAGTGGGGATTGGACTTACCTCTATTCCAATCCAGCGCAGTGATCTTGTGATCTGTGCGCATCTTCTTGCGGATACTTCATGCAATCGGCCTTGCCAATTCTCCAGTCCTGGGTCGGAGTCTGATACGCAAGAGTTGTTGCATCGCCAACTAAGCGTTCCATCATCTGTAGGATTGATGTAGTTAGCGTGGTTTGTTGTCATCTTATAGATGCGATCTAGATCATGAGCTCTAGATTCTTCTTTGATCAGCTCAGTGTATCTCGGTCCTTGTAAAGGGTTCAAGGGCGCGATGACCCTGATATATGCCCCTTCAATATCATCTGTTTTTTCTTCAAGCTGATGATCGCGAGGTTATCCATGGCCCAATCTATCCCCAATAGTGCAGGATAAGGTTCACTGTCATCTACAATTTCGATAACCTCGATGTCTGCATCACTTCGGACTCCATCAATGTCAACAGGAACATTTGCTAGCCTTCCAAAGGGTATAAGCTTCTGTTGATTCGCTAGTCTTAACTGTATGGGTGACCATGACAACTTTGGTTTCCCCATCTGTACCCATGTCTGCTTGGTCAAGACATTTACTTCAAATCCTAGATCAAGGATGATCTCATCCATCTCATAATCTCCAATTTGTGCACTTAGCCTCATTTCTCGGCCTGTTCTCTTATGGATTTTGATGTGGTGAACTGCGTTATGAACATGATTCGTGCAACTGCATTGTTCATAGTGGTTTACTAGATTTTGCAATGCTACTAAGGCATCTTCGCTCTTTATCAGCTCCATACAGCTCCGTAGGAACTACGCAATAGAAGTCCCTATTTCTGCTGCGATACCCGTTTGATCATACGCTGTTGGCATATCCTTTATATGCGTTGTTTCACTTCGCAATGAGGTTCTTGGACTGATAGGTGTTTGTTCTTTGCAAGTCTCCCTTGCTTCTGGGAAGACTTCTTTATTTCGTTCTAGATTGAAAGCAGGTGTTTTCCCGGTAGCGTTTCTTATCTAGACCCCTTCAGTAGGTATCTGGTTAGTGTGGTGCTCTCCAGAAGTCGAAGCTTTCAATTCTTTATCCCTTCCTGTCGCAGCTCCACTTCATGTCACAACATTGATGTTTAGATCTCTTTCCTCTGCTATGATCATCTGAACATTCGGGTTTGGTGCTTCTTGTCTTCTTTCTTGCATTTTTTATTGTAGCACTGGGCATGCTTCAATAACATGGTCAAAAGATTTACATTATCTGCATGTAGTAGTAGCATTTGTACAGTCTCTAGAAAGATGGCCAGGCTGAGCGCAGTTATAACAAATCATCTGACCTCTTCCTCTTCCTTGTCCTTGTCCTTGTCCGAGGTTTCTTCCTATTCCACAGAATCCACCACGGCCTCTATATGCGGCTTGATCATCCGCATTAGCATGGTGTTCCGGTGTTTCTTCTTGAACTCTATACACATCGCGCTTTCTTTCTATCATCAGGTCATATGCTCTACAGTTGGAATCATCATGCCCAACTGAATTACAGAAACCGCAATACAAGTTCTTTGGTGTTCTCACATATTTTTGGATCAAATAACAATCCTTTGGTCGATGTCCTCTCCATTGACAAGTTTCACACCATGGCCCTTGTTGTTGATTCAGTGGATTTGGTGCTCCACTATCAATATATTCTTTAAAAACTGGACAGTGTTCTTTTGAGTGTCCCTCTGCTCTACATTTTGTACACCATATCTCTTCTCTAACTTCCTTTCCTTTCTTAATGTCCTGGAGTTGTAACGTCAGGGTTGCTAACTGGTTTTGAATCTGGATCATTCCTTGACTTGTTTCTCCTATCGGCAAGCTTCTAGCTTCATCGCGATCTCTAATGCTTCTGTCTGCGACGCAACCTTCTATTGCATCAACGACAATCTGATATGGGGCAACAACGCAGCTATGAACCACTCTTGGTGCTGTTGCGGTTCTATGTCAAAACTGACTTGGTCTAATAGTGCTTTAAACTTCTGGTCAAATTCCCATACCGACTTAGTTGTTTTCTACTTAATTTCTTTTAGCTTTGTTATACATTGTGATTCAGATTTCGGTTTTTTGAACTCTCTTAAGAAAGCATCCTTAATATCTAGTAAGGTTCTATTCTATCCGACGAAATATTTCATGAACCAAGTTAATGCTCTATCCCTAAATGTAGTGATGAGTTGTGCGTGCTTAACAGCATCATCCTGGACTTGTTTGACGCTCCACACGGCTTCACATAAAAACTAATGTTGCTTAGGGTCTTCTAGACCCATTCCTTTAAATATCGACAGTTTAATGTCATCAGTCATTCTCTTTCTAGGTGGTAAAGTGTTCTGCGCAGTAGTCTAAGTGGTGTTAGGGATGTTACTGCACGGAATGTTCTAAGTACTCACTCCTGCGATGTTACTAGTATTGGCACTCTGCAGATTGAGAACATTAACAACTGGAGGATTCTGAGGTGTAATGGGCTAATAGGTAGCTGATGGAAGTGTTGTCTGGCTATCGGCCTCAACTTGGAACTCAGTTTCTATGCGGAGTCAGGTTCTCTAAGGTTCTTTTCAGTGGTATACTTATATCATTTTCCACTTCTTAAATTGTGTGTATCTTCTTCAAAGTCGTTGTATGTGTTGTCGGCCATTACAGACTCAAAACAACTAGGTTTCTTACTGCATTCTTAAAACTCCTTTCTTAGCTAAAAGCATTTTGATATATAAACTCAGATTGTTGAGGTACTTACCTATGAAACCTTTGAAGAATTCGTCCTCTGCTGTGCTGTAGGACTTCAACGTGTCCACAGCGAATTCTGTCACGAAGCCTTCTAGAATACTGTCAACCCAAAATTCGACTGCTCGCGAGAGTCGAATATCTACTTCTTTAAGCGTCTGAATAAGCTATGGGTTCCACTTGGTAGGTGCTCCTTCTTGGAAACAGTTCTTTCGCTCTACGAGTCCTGATAACCACTCATGCAACTCATTTCCAAAGGTTGCGAAGAAAATTGCATGAATGTCCGCCCAAAAGTATTTGTTTAACCACTCGACATCAGATAGACGTGGATGTCTATTCTCCTTCTACCAAAATCTCTTTCTGTCTTGTCCACCCAATTCCATATTTATGTTTTCTCGGGATTTCATTTTCAGTGCTCATCACCAGTTCAAGCGCGGCAATGGAACCATTTGTTCATTACACTTCCGTCTGCACGGTCTCGTAACGTAACAACGTCGCGTATCACCAATTCTTTGTCCTTGCAACAGAACCATTTCTTGGCTCTAGATGTGTTCTTTAAGTTCGACGAGATAGACCCAGGTTCTGCGCGGTTCAGGGAACCAACAAAACCCCTTTTCATTGGCCCTTCGGCAACAATCTGCGAATAGACTGAGATCTCACCCGATGCGAAGTTATGGGGAGGTTGTATAATCAGGTTTCCACAATCGGGTGATGCGCGCTTCAATGGAATGGTGGGCAGCACAAAGCTTCTCTCACTTCACAGTTAGTGCTTATGCTATCGCGCATCCAAGGACTACGCGATGTGAGATGGTCGCTTAACGGTAGGACAATGGAACGGAGGACTATGCTTCCTCTTCGACACTTGTGCAACTTTGACAGACTTTACTTAGTACATAATGACACACTCAACAACATAATAGACTGCAAACCTTGCAAACTTATACAATAAGACGAACTACAATGTAACTACGCACTTTCGGTGCTGCGCTTCAGGGAATCACACTATAAAGACTTCGTTGGTTCAAGTGTTTACCCGATCAACTTAAGCATTCATCTGACTTAGAAATACTTGTGCATTCAACATTCATTCACATATGTTCTTTACATAACATATGATTCTCATCTTTTATCCTTATGGTGAATACATATAAAAGCAAGAACACATGAACTCATAAACATGAACTTAACCATTCAACATAAGCAAATACACAGATGCAACCACATAATCAATCACATAACACAAGGAATTAACGTGGTTCACCCCCAGGATGGGAGCTACGTCCATAGGAACTGTTGATTATATTATAAATGGGAATGGTTTAATAGTTCCAGTCTGCACACACAGCTGTAGACTCTCTTCTCTCTTCAGTAGGTCTCTGTGCACAGAGCTATAGAGCCTTTTACAACGAGTCTCTCTCTCAACAAAGATCGATATTCCGCTATAGCAATAAGAATATTAACCCTTTCCCTTACAAAATATGCCATTTTATAGACCGTGCCCTTAGGTCACGTCTGTTACAATCATGGCGGGCTCAAAAACCCTAAGGTTCCCCAAAACTGGTGCAATTACCCCGCTAACCAGGACTATTAGGCTCTGATAGTGACTTGTCATTGTGGCCATCCTTCTGCACGTGGTCACGTCACTTTCAGCCCCTCTGTCAAGCGCATGCCGACGGGTCGCTTTCATCACGTCGTTCCTTCTCTAACGGCTTTGTGCAGCTGGTTCATATAGTGTTGCCTTTGCCCATGTGACCGGTCGCTTTCCCTCTTCGCCACTCCTTACCCTCCTGTTGGGAATCAAGGAGTATCTTAACCAAAATAGACCATCGATCGGTCTTACCGGAATTTATACCGTTTTCAGTCCAAAACTTCTGTCACGCCGGATCTTCGTGGAGTTTTCTATTCACAGCACTATATCTTCGCGGAGTTGCCTCTTCGTGGCACTGTATCTTCGCGAAGCTGCCTCTTCGCAGTGTTGTATCTCCGTCGCGCAGTAACTCTGCAGCACCCAAAACTGTCTTATCCAAAATTGGCTTACTTGGGCCAGGCCCAACACATTGCAACATTATAAGTCTCGGATTGAATATCTCAATGATTCCAATGCTAAGTTAATGCAGGCTAATAGAAGGCCGAGGGAAGACTTAGAAGAAGTCAACAATCATTATCAGGAGCTAATAGCAGCTACAAAAAAGGTTTTGAAAAGAAAGAAAAGTGCTCAGCAACAAAATGAAGAGTTAACAAAACAAAATAGAGAACTTCAAGACAAAGTCCAAGTCATGGAGGCAGAATATGCTTGATTGCAAAAGAGATCCCAGGCATTAGATGGAATTACTATGTTGGTTGAAGCAACTCATCATATCTAGCTTAGTCAGATTAAAATCTCTCATCATACATCTGGCAGTCAAATTTTGAAATGATTCGTGTGATCTATCTTATCAAAATGAACAGGTGGCATAAACTATGGTAAGATGGCATATGCTTGAGGAATTAGTTTTGTTATATTTAGAATATAGTTATCAATGTAAATCCTTTTCTATTTGGGGCACACTCGATCCTTAAAATTTGGATCTAAAAAATGTTTTAAAACCTATGTATGATTACAAATGTAACAACTAAGATAGTAGAGAGGGTTGGGTTTTTTGGAAAAGGGTCAAAAGACATTATGCTTGGTCTACAACACGGATGTCTTGGTTCTCTGTAAGCTTATTTGGAGACTGTATTTTGGAATGATATGCAATATATAATATGAACCAGTTTTATTCATTATTATAGTAAATGCTTATGATCAGTTTGATCACCCTGCTTACGATTTTGTTTTCTGATAAAGTATTTATCTCTAAATGCTCCCGAGTTGGTGTGCTTTTACTATATCTCTTGTCCAGAAAGTATTTATGTTCATGAATATTTTTACCTGATATTTGGAGATAGTGTATCTGTCATCTATTAGATTTTAAATCCGGTTTATGTTATTATTGATTTCATGTTCGCATAGTCTCTGACGTTGTTTACTTATTATATCATCACTTGTTGTTGATTAGTTTTCTTTATATTTCATTACCTTGATCATCATCCTTTCCTTTATATCTTATAAAATGCTACCACTTTCAGATCCTATGTATTTTAGATGCCTGGGCTTTGCACTTCCATAGTGTAGTTTTTAAGAGTCCATGATAAAGAACTCAAGTATATTAATGGTGTAGTTGTACTTATTATACTAGGCAGAAGCTGGCATTATTGATATATATATCCCTCGAATCTCAAAGAGATGACATATTCATTTGTATGTGACTCACCATTCTTAAGAGTGATCCACATTAATGTTATACATAGTACAAATCTAATTGCTCATTTAGTACAAGTCGGAGAGAGTGTAGATAACTTTAGTATGTCAACCTATGCGCTTCATATATGATATTTGATTTTTTTCCACCAAAGATTTGGAGATAAAGGAGGGGCTCTGAGTTACTACTATGTAGATGTTCATTATTGGTGTAGCTAGGATAATGACAAGACTTATTATTTATAGAATTCAGTGGCTTCTTCAATATATTGAAGATGATATAATAATGATTAATCATATCCTAAGCAAGGAAAAATTTATTGGCAAAATTTAGCCCATGGACTAATTTTCGACCTTTATTTGCAAAAAAAATTGCCAGTTTCTATTTTTTCTAAATTGATTTGCCCAAATTCCATGAGATAATTTTTTTTTACTCTAAAAATTGGCTAAATTGTCCAAAACTATATAAAACTCTTCGAAATTTGAATCTTTTTAGAAAAATATCATCCAACAGTTTATGGTTGGAAATTTATGGATTAGTAAGATTCGCCAAGGTTCCTACACTATCAGAAATTTATGGATCCTTAAAATTTTCTCTAAACCTAAGGCAATGAAATTGGATTGTTGATGCACATTGATGGAGCTCTAGATCTTTTGTTGCTTGTTGTTCACTTATTATCTAAAATTGTTAATCCTATTGGTAACAATATAAGTCCATTTAATAATCTCATTTGCTCTATTAAGAGGAACAAAGTTTTATCTGAGAATGCAAAGATATCAATTTTGGTGAATACCTATCCATGAATTTAGTGTCGCGAGATGCTCAACTCATTGACGGGACAAACAACATGTCAAGACATACATCTAGGGGATATTGCACAATTATGTGGGTAGGAGGTTGCAATTTGAAAGAGCAAGTGGTTGGGGTGCCATTAAGCATCATTGATGAAAACAATGATGACACCAATAATAGCATGAAGCAAAAGCAATATTGGACCACCTAAAAGAAAAAGATCGAGGGCGATCTATTCAAGCTTGAATAATGGTCAATCCATATTTTTTTGGTTTTTGTATGGTTGGTTGAAATTCATATATATAGAGCGAGAGGATGTCAAGGTGTTTTCATTTTGCATATTCAAAGATAAGAAAATAAATTATTTCCTTATTTGAAATTTATTATTTCATAATCCATCCATATCCAATTGTCTAATATGTTTAATATGTTGTAATATGAACACCTAATTAATAAGTTTAATATTCCATGATTCATCCATCCAGTTGTCCAATTACATGTAATATGAATGCTTAATTATTGTATTTCTTGTTATAAAATGCCATCCTCAAACCCCTTACCTCTACTTTAAACTTCTGTATCATAGCTCTAAACTAATCTTCAATATGATTGATCAGTCAACCCAACCCCTAACCTCTACTTGAACCTCGTGTATCACAGCTCTAAACTAAACTAATCTTCAATATGATTGATAAGTCAACCGGAACCCAATATGTCACATGCAAGCAAAACAAGAAAGACACGTCTATAATCATTATTCCATAGAAACATAACAAGAGTGCAATTCTAGAAAGTAAAATATGTAATCTTCCATTCACATCTGCAAGGCATTGGTGAATACAAACCTAATTCTGGACTCACCTTGGTCTCAATTAACTCACTTAAAACAACATTTCAATTTAATATTATTAATCAATGACCATACTTGAATAGGAACTCAATTGCATACCGGCTCTCTATCTCTGTAGACCCTCTAGTGAGCCATCCTCTAACTTAAATGTCCCCTCGTGCTTGAAGCATTTTTATTACTTCAATAAAGCACAGGGACACAACATGCGCATCATCTCCTTGACATTAGAATCCATTTTGTGGATCGCTTGAATTGTCTAGTCACCCATTGGCTTTCCTTTTCTTCCCTAGCATTGACTGCGACCCTACATCTTCAAATAATTATTTCAATTTGTTGCCTATTAAATGTTTTTGGCTTTTACTTTTTAGTCATATAATTGGGGACTGCTATGGATACAATTTGGACCTTATTTAATGAACAATAACGAATAGAGTCTGAATCTCTTTAGGCATATGTATCCATGCAACTTCTTATCTCCACCATACAAGAATTAGCCTACTTTAGTTCCTAACGACGCTAATAATGCTCGTAATAGCAAAGTATATATACAGGGATTCTAAACATATTAAGTTGATATACCGACTATTGTTGTCTCACAATGTAAAGACTACCTTGGGGTGGATGGACATATTAACCACCTGACGTTCTGTTTTCGAGAGTAATTACTTCAATTAAGAAAATGTGTGTTTAGTTCAAACAGAATACTTTTATAAGCTATATTTGTTAAAGAGATTTTGGTAAATTGGATATTGTCATGTATAAGTGGTGGTCATCAAAGAGTCTTTACTAATAAGTGTAAATACTTATTACTATAATAGTCCGCAGTAATGGCTACAAACAATGATTCTAAAAGCTGCTCCTGTCCATTGACTGAGATTGGTTTGTAGAAGCACCTGCACCAACCGTTTAAGCTTAGAACAACAGATGAGAAGGATTATTAACCACATATTAAAAGAAACTATGCCAGTGTTGTTCAGAAAATTGTGGTTTTAGTAAAGTTGTTTCCAATTTGCAGTAGATATCATGAAGTGTAAATAACCTTCTTTTGGAAAGGAGCATGTAGCAAATGGAAATGTTACATAAAAGATATAATGACCGCTCATACATTATTTGAGAGAGATCTAAAACACAGTCTCGTTATTTGCCTCACTGGGAGGGTGTTGTGCAGCATTGGATAGATTCTGATATATCCACTTTCATTTCATTTACTTTGTTCTTATTGTTAATCGTTATAGTCTACTTCTACTGAAATGTAACCACGTTGTGTTTTACAAAGACCTACAATCAAAATGGCAACAAATTATTTGTCATCATTACATAGGAAGGTAAATTGGTAAATGATAACATGTATACCTACACTTTGTGGATACTCTGGGGATGAGTTTGGGATCATCTCCAACACAAATGATATTGAATTATCTCACTTTGTACAGAAAGGTAATTCCAGGTGAATGTCTAAGAATAGATCATAATCATGTAATAAACTGACACAAGTTCAATACTTCTTATCTTTAGGACAAGGTAAGAGAAAATGATTAACTGAAGTTACTCTTAATGATGGTACATCCAAATTTATCTATATATATAAACAATGAGCTCTGGGCTCTTTGTTAATTAATGAATGCAGTATAGAGATATTAGAGATATCATTGTAAGTTGCAAATAATTTCTATACCTACCAAACAATATGTTTTATAGACTAACTTGTTCCTACTATTGCAAGTAGACAACCAGAGCTTGGTAACCTTGGTAGTGGACCAATAAAATTATTGGATTAGCTTAACATGTTTCTGAATTGGATTGCCCTTGTCAGAAAAGCTAATCTGAAGAAAACACACCATTGCAGTACCTGAAAAGGAGAGGAACTTATCAGTATATAAGAGTTATGCAACATGCCATATGTAGATGATGATTTCAACCACTACAGGAAAAGTAAAACCTAAGAGGAGACCCTAATTTCTTGTTGGAGTTCAATTGCCTCTTTCAAATTTTATTGCCAATAACGATGGAACATGAGAAAAGGCAAGTAAAAATGAAATGTACTGCACAAAATAAAGTTCGACAGAAGTTTTATGATTTATCATATCAGAGAGATACAATGACCTAGTAGATACATATCTTTGTTTTCCACTGTCAATTTGTGACTCCATTATATATTAAGAATTAAATAGCAGGGATCAAAAACTGATAAATCTATCTGAATGTATTTAACACCATGAAATAATTTCCATACCTTTTGCTAAACTTCTCCACAGCATCAGATGCATAAATAAGTGTCTCACTAGCTTTTTCAAGGACCATATAAAGTTCATTTCTTCCATCAACTCTGCAAATGATCCATGAACTATTTTTTGCTCTCATGCAAACTTCCAAATCATGCTCATAAGTAGGATCATCTCTCTCTGCTCTCTTCTTTACCAAATCAACTTCTGCTCTTAACTTGCATAAAGCAGCCAGGGAGCTCTGGAATGAGGAAGTAAATCTTTATCAGAAAAGAACGTGTAGCAGTTAACCTAATTGCTACAATATCATTTTGTTAGCACTGTTAACAAAATATGAATGGACTAGGCTGATCTGTTCAGAAATGCACCTACAAAGAAAGAGAGATTCAAGCAGTCAAAACTACCATTTGGAACATTCTTTTGCAACAATGAAATAAGGAACAACCAATTTACTTACCATTATGCCACTTTGCCCTGTAGCATTCCCACATCTACAAAATCTCTAATCTGGTCACTTAATACCTGAGAAGTCACTTAAACTAACGACTACTCATAAATAGTGTTGAATGGATATTTTACTATCATGAAGGGCAATATTAAAGGTAAGAAAGCTTGAAAAAATATGAAATCGTATGCAAGAAGACAGCTAGGGACTCCATGCAAGATAGGGAAACAACCAACAAGGTGTTCACATTGGTGTAAGCTTTACTTTCAGCCACAACCAATAAAATATTTTTAATTTTTAATCATTATTGTATGTATTTCTAGGATTGGCTAAGGCCAACCTAGTCAACATTGATTTATTGTTGACTAGGAGAGATAGCATCAAGGGATGTTGATCAACCCCCAAGCAAGACATCTGCCCCTGGGGATTTATTATCTTTGGGCTTTGGTTCTCCACAGTATTTGCATTCTAATTCCCTGATCCATGTTATTAGGTTTTAGACCTTGGATCTTCTCAACATAGGATAGAAATTTTACCATGTTTCTAGGAGTGGCATTTTTCACTCCCTCTTTGCAATTTCTTACTGATGTACTTAGCAGTCCCATTGAACTATTTATGGTCATCTGTTGGACATTAATAAAATTATCTTATCTCATCTAGGTTTGGTTAAGGAATACCTAGTTGATGTGGGCCTAAAACCCCTCCTGGGGAAAACACCCTACACTTGAGTTGCATATCATTTATTGTATTCTAGGTTTGGTTAAGGTCGACCTCTTCAATATGGACCTAAAACCTCCTTGGGGAAAACACCCTACTCTTGAGTTGTTTATGTATAAGAAGTACCTCTCATTTGTAATTTCACATATCTTGTCACCGCTCTTTAAAAAAAATAGCATCCTATATTTACAGAAAAACATTTACAAACTGAAAATCAAAATAAGGGTATGTAGAATAGCATAACCTCTTCCAAAATGCGACTACAACATAAATAAAATCAGAATATTCTAGGGGCTCTAAAGATTGGGCATTCCTGATCAGCAGTGCACCCTTAGCTAGGAGTTGATGGTGTATCTCATCACGCCACATAGTACAAAAAGCAGACAGTGAGCTAACCTCGTGCTCAAAAACAAACTTAGACCTAATCTTCCAAAGAATGAATAATGTTGAGACCCTCAAGCACTATTAGATCCTTGAGAAGGAAAAACGAACTAGGGATCGACAATCTACAAACAAGAAAATCTCCAAAGAATCCTATCCTCGAGCAAAACTAAACACTAATCCTTTAAATATGTCCAGTAACTCTATTAGGCAAACTAACACTCCTAGAAGATGTGCTTCATTGTCTCCAAACAGTGAGAAATAGGGCAAAGGCCATTAGAGAGCCCACTCTTGGCCAAATAGGCCTGTTATCACATATATAGTAGCTGGGCTACCATATGTTTTATTCCAGATTTCAGTACATTTTTCAGCCAGTCCTTTACATTGAGATGCTAGAGATGAGCATCTATATTGGATCGCTATTATAATTATGGACAGCAGTATATTCCTATGCCATGACTAAGTCTCGGGAAACTCAGGTTTGATGACCAATGTAGCCATTTAGCCATTTACAGAGCAGTATGTATTGCCCAGAGTTGCAGCAGCAAGTTCTCAGTGGACAGATGATGGTTCAGATTATTTATGCACCCAGCAGGTATTATCATGTGTTATGGTTATCATTGCTTTTATACTCATTCTTGTGGCATGTTTTAGCACTTGGTATCATGATCTAGCGATCATATAGATATGTGGACCTGGTTGTATTATGTATCTATCTATATCCCTGCTCAGACTTAGAAGTTCCTGGTTATACTCATTGGCTTTACCCTCCTGAGGACAATGGAGGTGATCAGTCCCACCATCCTATGGCTTGCTAGTGTTGGTTTCATTATTCACTTTCTCCATCCATCCATTACCTTCCCATTATGATATTATCCTTTACTTACTACTTGACCTGTGATATGGAGGACCTTCCCCCACTTTAGCCTCTTTGTTGGATAAGCTTCCCTATTTATCTTGTGTCTCGGCTTTGAGTTGGTGACAGAACTTGCCTTCTGTGAGTTGGATTTCATCCTTAGTGGTGGAACTTCCGCATTAGTCATTTGGGTTGTCGTTGGCTAAAACCTTAAACAGATAGTACTACCATCATTACAACGTGTCTGGAAATGAAATGTAAGCCCATTCTAGAATGTGTTTCTTAACACACATGAATGAAAGGCATATGAGATTAATGAAATATCCAAGAATGTGTTTCTTAACACACATGGATCAAAAGCCTAAATAAATGTAAATCCAAGACTGTGTTTTTTAACTCACACAGATCAAGGCTATGGAAATGAATGAAAGGCCTAAAAAGCAATGGTTTAATAAATGCTATATCTAATGATTGTTTGCCTCACTTGTAATGATCTATTCCTCACTAGCCTGCGGGTTATCATGTGAGATGGAGTAAGGGACAGCTAATTCTAAGTGTCCCCTAGAGTCTCAAGTTATGGTTTGTCGGGCACCTAGTCATGGCGGCTCTAGAAAAGATCCTCACGGAGCTGTATCAGCTTGGATGTGAGTTGTAGACATCTGTCAAGGTTGAATAAACACTTCCCAGACTGCTTATCCATTTGTGAGACACTGCCTTCCCCCATGTTACTTGCTTGTCCAGCATATGCCTTAGTGTGTATTCCCTTTCCATTTCCAAAGTGTCACTGTGTCAAGCCAGCATTGTCATCCCTTAGCCTAGCCTTGTAGTTTTCAGCCTTCACCCTACACTAGCAAAATGATCACAGCCATGAAGTGAGTATATTCTTGAAAATCTAGTCTGAGCTATAATAATAATATGAAAACATTTAATTCTTGATTTTAGATCGCCAAAGAATTGATTACTATATGCTATGTTGCTACTTGAATGATTTGTAAAGCATGTCTTAACCTCTAACACTTGCAGCAATTTGATGTTAGCCTAGGTCATTTTATGGGTCATGTTGACTTGGTCAAACCTAGTTTGACCAATGTCAACTACAGGACATGAGGTGGATGGACCTTGGATGGGGCAGATGGATAATATATGGTCTATTACAGGTCACCAGGTGGTTCCATGCATTGATTACATCCGCAAGGTTACATGAACCGTGGGTGCGATCGGAATTGGTTGAAGAATCCGATACGGGTGTGGCACTCACTCCAAAATTAGGAATCGGGGATTCGAAACCCTAACCCTAATTATCCTACATAAACAGATTTAAATTTGTCAAAATGAGGTGTAAGAATCCGATTCAGGTGCGGTTAGGCCTAGGACCGAATCCGGTAACTATGATTACAGGTTTATGATGATGATCTGGCATTTTATTATATTTGATCATTTGCAGATTATTATTATTTTTTATCTGCTCGGGCATATTTGAGATATTATATGATCATGCAGAGATCCATATGGTGTATGAGTACATACCTCTAGTAGATTTGGGCTCTCTGAGTTCAATGAGACAGTTGGTTTTCAGTTCCGGACAGTTACAGTGAGTATTTTCCTCAGTTTATCATTCTGGTGCATATTTGCCATTAAAAATAGCCTGTCATAGTAGTTTGATGATCTTCTTGGTTCACCTAGGGCGCTACAGAGGGAGTATGGGGTCCAGCCACTTGTTTTTACTATTATGTCATACTCCCGGACATTATGGTGCAGTCAGTTTTGGCCCCGGATGAACCAGCAGAGAGTTACAGGTATTTTAATACTTTACAGAGGATTTACAGAGGCATAAAAATGGTAAAAGTGGCTACTTAGGAAATCGATTTGAGCTACTGAGGCAAGGAAATGGCATGGGAATTGTTTTGATGATGTGCTTGATGTCTCCCACACCCTCCAGAGCAGTTGTGATAGTCAGTGGGGCCCTCTCACATTTCTCCGGCACATTTTGAGGTTTTATGGAGCCTTTGGAGGCTCACGACTTTCCCAGAGGAGCACGATTTGGTGCTAGGTTGAGTCATACGTTATTATTGTGCCATGGGGACACACTAGGGAGGTTAGATATTGCCCCCTAGAGCCACCATGAGCGGTTTATCATGTTTATCTAGTCATATTGAGTGGGACGTCCTCCTAGAGTGACTTTGTCCATGTATTGTGTTATATTTTTGAGTTGATCCATGCACTTTATGTTGAGCTCATCTCAACCATTGATTAGAACTTTTATATCTTTTAATCTTAGCCATCCATTCAAAAGGTGGTTAGGGTTTTGGTATCTCTTCTTCCTATTTAAAGGAGAGAGCTTCTCATTGTAAAGGGACTTTTTTGGCTCTTGGCTTCTGGAATAAAATATTTTCTTTGCAAACTCTTGTCTCTTGGTTGTGGATGCTATTGATGTTGATTGAAACTGTTCTTCCTTTGCACTGATAGTATTGTAGAAGATCCTCTGCATATTTTTCTCCACGTTTTTTATCTACAGGTGAAGAAGTCGATTTGGTGAGAAAGGCGCATTGGCTGCAGAGACCATCCCTGCTATTTTCTCTTCTCTTCGTTGATTACAGGGAGTATCATTGTCTTAGTACCTCTTATTCTTTGTTTCCATGTTCGTTACTTGTATTTCTTCCATTCTTGCATTAAACTGATTGATCATACTGTCCTTAGTTTATCAGGAAGAGGAAGGCGCATTGGTGGAGCTGGGCAATTCGCGCAAGCAAGGAAACTCTTCAATCTCTCATTTGATCTCTGCGGGAACAATCCTCAACATCATAGCAAACATTTCCATGACTCAGGTACGCTTGTAAGGTAAGTTATTTATTCTTCTAACCTACCCATCTGTCATTCTCATTTAAAACCCTAAGTTATATCCTTCCGAAAATTCCACAGCTTAAACGACTTGGTTAACAGCATAACCATTTCTGGGTTTTTAGGCTCTTGCATTTATCTAGGTGGGTTCTCCAAAACGTCACAATTGGAGGACTCCATAGGCCCATTTCCCAAGGCACTAGCCTTCTTAAACCCTCACAACTTTCCTGAAGTGACTGTTTACTTGTTGTTTGATCTCTGCCCTCGACCTTGTTTTCTTTAACACTATCATATCCACTTGTCAAGCTGTGCTAGATAGCCCTAATCCACAAATTCACTCTTTGGGTCACTTTCCCTGTTTTAAGGGTCACGTTTCCCAAGGAAGCTGAATTTGTCATTTTGAACTAGCACCTGAATCCTGGAATCATACTTAATTATTGAATCACTGTGTGTAATCATTCTTTATCAAGTCATATCTTCCCTAAGCCTCCACAGTGATCTCATCTCCTTAAATCTAGGGTTCCATACATGTCACCTTACGTATTTCATCTTACCTAATTTGATCTGGTGATTGGGTTTGATCTCTCCTGTCGGGAGTAGATCTTGGTCTCCCCCTTGTTATCTTGGCTTTGATAACTTAAGTGAAGGGTGCCTCGATTGGCGTGACAACCAATCCTTTGGAGATCGAGGCTCTCGAGGTTCACCACTTTGGTTTCCTGTCCCCTCTACCATCCATTATGGATCCATCTTTAGTGGAAACTATAAGATTGGTGATAACAAGGCCTTGAAAGGGATCCCCTAATACACCACTAACTAGGCAAAAACTATCAGCTTACAATAAAGATGAATGGACCACACACTATGAAGTTTGCAAACACATCTTTACTACATGTCAGTCGACACCAATGTTCCACAGGGGCGTGTCCCGCAAGGTTGGGGACACGTACTCCACGCTTCCCACATCCCCAGGACGAGTTAGTGCTTGGAAAAATGTTTTTCCATGCCCCCCATTTTTCAAATGCACAACGAAACGTTTCACCAATGTGAAGGATGTGTTTTGCAAACTGGGTAGCTTATGGGTGCCCTCCCAAAAAGTGACATGCATTTCACAAAATGGGCAGCTTGTGGGTTCCCCCTCCCAAAATTGGAACTCCTGGGCATCCCCAAAAATTATTTTCCAAAAAACCCTAAAAATTAATAAAAGAACATAAAAAAAAAATTGAGAAAACAAAAAACCTAACTAATAACAATGGTGATTGATGAATTTCTTTTGTATCATTTCCCCATTTTGAATTTAGCATTTGCATTGCACAATGATGAATTTACATGGGATGAATTGTTATGTTGGAATTCTGTTTTTTAAATTATAATTTTTGAGATAGGCACCCTTGTGCTAGGGACCCTGACGTCACTTATCCCCAGTGAATTTTCCTAAAATTTGGGGGTCTCTCCACATGTCCCCCATGTGTGCTTCCCTACTCCAATGCTCCTGTGTTCCGAAAACTTGGTTGACACTGGACGACACCCATCTCGCATTGAGGACTAGGGAATGTCATTGATGCAATACCAAATACAGTCACCTTGAATACAATACTATAATGGGTGATCAAAGATTCATCCTCAATCCCTCCAAAAAGGCCTAGGCATCCCGATGTTCATTTTGAAAATATCTATTTTTGAGACAAGCCCCCTCAACTCCATGATCAATAAATGGTCAAAGGAAATCAATCCATACTTTAGAACCAGAGGGCACCAATCCTTCCAAGCATGCGAAGATGAAACACACAGATCGCCCCAGAATAAAATGCACTCCTTGCTCAACCTATGTCCCCAGAAACGAGGCATCTCCACAACATACAAACACTACAAACTCCAACTCCAAATGGAGAGGCATGCTAAATCCATACCTTCCCTACTACCCTTCCAATTACAATGGACCATACCTGCCATCATTCTTTATAAAAGTGATTTAGCCTACAAGGATCATAAACTATAGCACTCTTATTGTTCTTGGTTATTTCACTCTCTAGTGCAATTCTTTTATAGCAAAGGCTAGTTTAACTTTTCCTGTACTTTTATCATGATTTTTTCTTCTTTTTATTGCATAATTACAGTTGGTTAGTTCTAGTTGATTCTTTCTCTCTTATGAAACTCAACATGGTATCAAAGTAGGTGTGAACCCTGTTTACCCAATTCTAAAGCTGATCTGAAGCTATTTTGCTGGTGGCATTATTGATTTTGTGATTCCAGGACCAGGGGGTTTACAATCATCTCTTTACTACAGATTTTCAACAGCTAATCCAATGCTACTTGGCTGGTGACATCACTGATTTTGTGACTGCAGAACAAGGGTTTCTAATCATCCTTTTACAGTGAGTTTTACTGGATATTTTCAGCAGCTGATCTAAGACTATTTATCTGGTGACATCACTAATTTTTTAGACTGCAGAACCAGGGTTTCAAATCATCTCACTTAATTCAGTAGCTGATCCAAAAACATTTGGCCAGTGGCATATAACTTAAGGTTTCTTTGTGATTGCAGACTAGAGTTGTTTGGATCATCTATTTTCTATGATTTAAACCCTTCTTCAAGGCCAGCACCTCCTTTTCTAGGGTTCCCTGAGGATTTTTCCCTGAGTAGTCTAAACGTTCTATGTTTTGGACCACTTTTCTGGTCACTTTTCTGACCATTTCTGCTCAGAATTCTGCTGGAATTGCAGATATAAGTTGTTGAGATTGCACAATCTAAGTGAAACAGGGGTATTCAAGGGTGCTGAATCCATTTCTGTAATAAAAATGGAATTTTAACAATGAAAAAATCGGATTTGATCAAAAGATTAAATCGTCGGATTTTGGTGATAGTAGCTGGAAAAGTCCAAAAGGTAGAACGTTTAGACAACTCTTCCTAGGATCTAAACCCTTCTTCAAGGCTAGCACACTGCAAATCTTTTCAGAAGTAACTAGTACCTCTCTTTCTCTTGGGCATATAAAAACAAAACTTCTGAAGACTCTTTTGTTGGAAATAATGTAACTTCGGAAGTTATTCTTTATGTACTTTATTATATTATTGTTGTACCTCCTTCGGGAGAAGATATTGATGTAATTGATCATGTATAAACCTTGAAAGAACCAATGTAAACCCCAAGACAAGTCATCCCAGTGGGTAAACTGCCCCAAACAGTGGGCAGTCTGTCCCAAACAATAGGCAGAACTGCCCCAGTCAGGTTGGCCCAGTTAAGTAAAAAGTCATTTTTTTACTAGTATAAATAGAGAGGTCGCACTACTCATTTGCTCACTTACTCAACTCAAGCAAGTTCGCTCAAGGAGAAAGAAAGGTTCGCTACTGCAGCTGGAGAAGGGTTTCTTGGGGCTCCTACACTTGGAGAAGTTTCTCTTTCTTCTCTCTCTTATTCTTGATATCTGGATGTACTCTGATCTCTGAATTAATCTCTATACGAAGGTTACTGGGTTTTCTACTTGTTGGGTTTCCCAGGATAAAATTTTGTGTCTATTGTTTCTGTGCTTGGTTATTCTTTTAGTGATCCTGATTTATTATCTGCAATTAATTAATACTGCTAGTATTATACAAAATCTAACATATTTATGGGGGATTTTTCTTTGTTGTTGAACTTTGTTACCTACCAAACCTACACCTTGAGTGGTAAAGCCCTAAAACAGAAGTGAAAACCTAAAGGAAACTTAGAGGAACTGAGAGGGGTTGTCTATTGTCACCACAACACCACCCTCACTCTCATCAGGACAGATATCCAGTAGCATAAGGGGGCTTTCCCTAGGAAAGTGTATAATGAACTTTACAATTAAGACAGATGGGTGGACCAAGACTAGTGCCTATCCAAATTAGGGCAAATGGAATCAAAAGAAAAGGCTTATTTTTCTTATGAGATGAGGACAAAACAGAGCTGGGATGAACAAGCTATAGCTGTCCTCGTATTGCTGCATGAAATTCAGAAAATTTATTTGGCGGAGCTTGAATAAAGGAAAACCTCTGAAACATGCATGAGGGTCCCTATCAATGGATATGTAAAGTTGTAACAACTCAAATTAAGAACAAAGATACAGCATTTTCATTTCCAGCAATAAACAAGAAAGATATCTAAGAGGGAAATGACCCACAATTAAACATTTCTAAAGGGAACAGTATTACTCGGAATTTACCCTTCAGAACATACTTCATTGCAGGTAATTTCCAGCATTCACATTCAACAAGAAAAAACCTTTGCTTGCATTGCTTTCAAACAGATGTTCAACAAGAATATATTTCACCATGACAATTCAAAGAATCAAACGAGTTGGGATAGAAAGTCCTCCCTCGTTATATCTGCCCTTATGCGGAAGTCACAGTGTGCATCTTGATCTTGTCATTATATTGGACATGTCCTTCTAAAGTGTGCAATGGCATCATCATCATATCATCCTCATGCAGTATCATACGTTCATTAGCATAATCTAGGTTAGATCATAACCCTAGATATGAAAAATTATGGATGAACTCTAATATAGCGACTCAGGTAACTAACTTCTTTACACTTGCTTACTCTGATCATATTGATCAAAGAATCACAAAACTCTTTACACAGTACAAATAACCAGGCTAGAAGGTATTATGATTATACAAAGTTACAACCCTTGATTACAAAAGAGACACAGGTCAAGATCTAAACATATGAAGAGTTAAGTGGGGCTTCTTACTCATCACAGAACACATAACTGAGTCAAACCTTCTTGACATACCTTCTCAAGTCCACAGCCTGCCAATTTCATCATCTCTTTTCTGATGTTACACTTTACTGCTGGTGTAACTTGTTTCTATAATTCCACCAACACACTGCCTATAATTGCTGAAGCTTACTACACACATGCCCTTGCACTCTAAATCTGATTTCTTGTTCTAAAAATGATGTACAACGTTTGTTCATAAAATGTATGAAACATAGGCAGTTCTTAAACTTATAAACTAATCAATTGTAAACACAATCTGAAAACCAATGGACTCATAAACAGCAGAGAAAGATATCTG
The DNA here is from genome assembly GCA_027924585.1 of Larix kaempferi. Lineage (NCBI taxonomy): Eukaryota > Viridiplantae > Streptophyta > Pinopsida > Pinales > Pinaceae > Larix > Larix kaempferi. The sequence goes on along the minus strand of BSBM01000825.1, from coordinate 16,127,900 downwards.
ATATAAATCAGTTAAGAACAGATTTACTGGGAATAATGCTAGTTCTCCAAGTATGCTGAAGGTGTTCACAGATAAAAACATTCAACCTTTCCTGTAGCAGCTTGTATGCCTTTACGCTATCCACAGATCAGTCTTGCTTTGTCTTAATGTTTTCAGGATTTTCCATGAACATAGTTCTCAGCCCTTGCGACGAAGTTAGATAAAATTCAAACCCTTACCTTAGGATCCATGTAGGCTCAGTCAGGCTACAAAACAGAGCTAGCTACAAGCCCTAAGCTCTGATACTATGTTAAAATTAGGGTTTGAAGCAGAAATTAAAAAAAATTGTACATAAATGCAGAAAAAAAATTTACAAAATAGTGCTGAGAACAAAATAGTATAGCTGTAACAAATTAAGACGTAATTTTCATCTCTTTCAACTCCAACACTGCCAAAGGTCCCTGTGTTAAAGTTGAAGCATACAGTTAACAATTGCATATAAGACTAATCAGAGATCTAACTAACAATACTAGAAGAATAAGTCTAATAACTTACTTGGTGAGTTGAGACCTTCCTTATACTCAGAAATTTAACTTTCAGAACAGAGTATCCCTCTCAAAGGCAAGTCAATCAACTGGAACAAAACTAACCCTTACCTGAGGGTTTGTACATACCTGAGAGAGAGAGAGAGAGGGGGCTTTAGGATAGGTTTCTCCAAGATCAGGCCCAACACATTAACCAAGACAGTCAAAGGGAGAAAGACACAAGGGCAGCCTCAAAGCACAATCCAAAGTGGCAGCCCTAACAAGCCTTAAACAAAGCAATGGTGGTCACCTACAGGTCACATCAGACCTCAAATCACTGTAGCAGCTCAGACAGTCACCAACAAGGTCACGGTGGACACCTAGACCTCAAATCACAGTAGATCTGACCTAAATAATGTCTCAACAGACAGCGACCTCCACAAGCAACCCTAAACACAGTAGATATGACCCAAACAAGGCAACGACCTCAACAAGCAGCCCTAAACACAGAAGATCTGACCCATACAAGGCAGCGACCTCCACAAGCAACCCTAAACACAGTAGATCTAATCCATACAAGGTCCAAGCAGACAGCGGCCTTCACAGATGACAACAGGCAGTCCAGAAAACAGTCCACAGTTGGGAGTAGCAGGCAGTCCTAAGGCTGCGGCCTTCTCCAAGACAGTCCACACGCAGCCCTAAAGCTGTGGCCCTCCTTCAAGGCAGTCCACAGGAAGCCCCAATGCTGTGGCCCTCCTTCAAGACAGTCCACAGGCAGCCCTAAGGCTGCGGCCATCCTTCAAGACAGGAAAATAGTCCACGGACGAGAGCAAAACAGTCCACAAGGCAGCCCTAAAGCTGCGGGCTACCCAAAACAATCCACAGGGCAGCAAAGTAATCCACAGGGCAGCAAAACAATTCACAAGGGTGGTGGCCCTATCCAAAATAGTTCACGGGATAGCAAATCAGTCTACAAAGGCCACGGATCGGTCCACAAAGGTAGCGATCAGACTTATGATGGGCAACAAACTTCAATAGGTGGACGGTACAAACAAACAGACCCTAGCAGCAATAAAAACCCTTGACGTCATGCTCAATTTGTGTGTCATAGACCCTAGAATAATCCCAAGCAAATCAGAGTTAAGTTATATCTTGATGATGATTTTCAAATGAAGAATTAGACTTGTATTTATAGTCTCTTAGTGGCTTCTAGAAGGATCCCCTTCTAATTCTTCACTGACTTAGGGTTTCTAACAAATAGGTATTCCCTCCAGTTGTTGCTTCTCTCTCTTACGCACTTGTCTCACTGACTTGATGCGAACTTGCTTGATATGTAAATGAGATAGGCGTCCTTATTTATACCTTCATTTCTATTTCCATGCTATCTGTGGCTTTCTAGAACTTTTCAGGGGGGGTCCTTTCTAGAACTTTCTGGGGTTTCCTTTCTAGAACTTTCCAAGGATTTTCTTTCTAGAACCTTTCAAGGGGTTCATGGTCATTCTTTTGTCATGAGGAACAATATAATATTCTTGTATTTATTATTCTTTTGGAATCTTCTGGTCTGACATAAGAATATCTTCCAAAGCTACATAAAATATCAACGGGCCCTAGTTCTCCATATGTTCCTCTCAAACCAATCAAACAAGGAAAGATCAAGTGTTGTGACATAATTTTAGTGAAGATATGACAAATCATGATAGTCCTATAATTATTGAGATCCAAAGCATCATCAAATTAAAGTTTAGGATAAATAATACGTTGGTTAACCCTCAATTTGCATTGTTACCCCTCATTTTGCAAAAGGGTTAATGGAGGGATTGAAGATGATGGTGAACCAAGGATCTGTACTTGTGAGGCTTCTTTAAGAAAAATTTTGAAGTCTTATGATCATTATTGTATCAATTTGTCTTTGGTCCTGTTGCCAAATATTGTAAAAAGTGAAATCGCAGTTGTAATGTTTATAAAGGATCGATCTGTAATGTATAATAAGCCTGACCATGACAGTTGTGCTAGGCAAGTTAATCGTGAGTGTATTTTTATTGAGAAAGGTTTTGCCCCTTATTTCTAGCCTTTTCAAATTTTTTTCACTCGGCAAAATCTTCCAAAGCTGTGAGCATGTTCTAGTACACCTACCATAATCATTGGTTTCCTTAGTCTTTGGTCTATTACATCTCACTTTGAGTCACCATGGACATGTGTCAAGTCAATCCCAAATAGGATAGAGTCTTTTAGGAGTCCCCCTTGCACTTGGTCGTGATTATTAAGGTGTGTTAGTGGTTAAACATAAGTTGGATAGTTAGAGGTGCCTTTCCCTAGCTCAAACTTTGGGTTTAATAATCTTTTTTTCAATTACCTTTTAAAACCCATTTCCCCTTTCCTCATGTTAGACCCTCGCATATTTTTATGCAATCTCACATATATCCAACAAACCATGTGACGCCCTCCTAAACCCTAGCGCTTAGATTATTTGACCCTTGGGATATTAAGCCATTTGGAGGTGACATCATAGTTTTCAGAGCAGTTACCTTTTGACAGAGTGCCCAAAATTGTGCCATCTCAACGCCATCAAATGTAGAGTGGTCGCGATAATTCTGAAAAGCAGTTATAATAGAAAATTTGATCAATATTAACCAAGTTAGCAAATCTAGAACGATTGTTTAAAGAGTTGTACAACATTTTTTGCACACGTGCCATCCTAAGTCACAAGACACGATGACACAGGACGAGGACACAGAAATATGAGTATCCGACATGGGAAACAACGACCACGAAAATACGACATAGGGGCACGTTATATATATATATATATATATATATATATTACAAAGATTTAACATATTGATAATTTGATACAAATTACAATCATACATGATACAAATTGCAGTGATAAATTGTGCATCAGTAAGTTTAGAATTAGAACCATAAATTGCATATTTCTCATTAAGTTCAAAATCAAAATGTATTACATAGATATCAAGAGAATGCCATTGGAAAATACAAAATAGAGTAGATACTAGATACAAAATAGGGAAGAATCTCATAGCTAGTCAATGGTACTGGCCACTGTCAATAGTCCTCCCCCATCGAAAAATCAACATCACTAACACTGCCCTCTCATCCTCCTCCTCCTCTGTACCCAATCCAGGATCTACTACTGCATCTATTGGTATGGAGGATGACCCCTCAAGAGGCTCATCATCAAAAGTGATTGGCACTAGCACTGGGTTATTAAGATCCATGTTGGCTAATGCCAACTCCACATTGCCATCCAAACCCATATCATCAGGAAACATGCCCCACATCTTTTTCTTTCCCTTCAACCACTCCTACCTTTACCTGTAAATAAGACGAAGGTTGGTGTGCACATACACCATTGTCTTTTCCCTGGACTACGCAAGCTTGCTCTTCCTCAAACTGTATAACTTCCCATATGTACTCTAGTTCCTATCACAACAAGAGGATGAAGTAGCCTGAGAGAGCACCCTTATGGTTTACTGTTGTAGAATAGGGCATGTTGCCCCATGGGTCTCCCACCAACCATAGGGCTTCTTGACCACCTTGTCTCCAAGCACATCATAACCTCCAAACCTCCTAGTCCCAGTGGAGAACTCTATGAAGCCCTCCTACACCTCCTCAAGGGATGCTCTATCACGATACATCCTTCTAAATGCTACCTTTCTCCCCTGTTAAATCTCTCCATCCATGTGAGGAGGGAATCTACGAGAGGGCCCACCATTGAGCCACTCATGACTGTAGAACCTAGGATTCAATGAGTGGGCCAAGCAATGCAAAGGTGTGCAATTCTTATCCCACTTGGCGATAAGAATATCTTGTATGGTAGACCAAAAGTCCTCTGTTGATGTCTCATACTCGAGATAATCATTCTCCATAACAATGATCTTCACAGACTCAATCATGAAATCCCACCCCTCATAAACATCTCCTAAGATGGGTTGATCTGTATCTGCAAACCGCAACAAATAAATTATAGGGTCCATGATCTCAATGGAAAGATTTAACCCTTCCCACCAAACATCATCCAACATTGTGTCTCGTTACCCTTTTTGAAGCAGCTTGATCTGTCGTTCATAGGGGGTATTTTTTCTCTTGTGCTTGTTGTTTTGCTACAACAGGTTTATGTGAGGGTATGGAAGCACCAACAACTTCACTTGAAGCACTTGGAGCACTATCACCAGTAGACATTGTAAAACTAGGAGGAGAGGGACCACCAACAGGGACATTCATCCCTTTCTTTTGACCTCTTCCTGCCGCCCTTGAAGATTGAGCCATCACTTCCTTGAATCCTTGAGCTAAATGAAAACCTGTGTTGCTGTGTAAAAGAATCAGCCCCCTAACTACCAAATCTAAGGCAAATCCACCTTCAATGTCTTCCTTCCACTCCCAAACCCTTCACTTGCAAACAAAAGACACTTCATTCCACTCTCAACATCAAATAAGATGGACAAAATGAGGGGGGGATCGCCTGTTTTAATCCCATGGGCGATTTTTTGAAGGACATGTGTCTTGAAAGTCAAGACACATTATGGGCATGTGTCTAACTCAATCCCCAACGTGACCCCTCTTTCAAGACACGTTAAATCATGCGTCTGACATGTGTCATGCCATGTCACATGCCCGACACGTGGGCCACGAACACGGAGGCCTAAAAGGTCGCTTCAAAGGTGCCATCCTTTTCTAGAAGATTCCTTTTTTAACTAATTTGCTCTCTTTGAGCAATTTTCCCCTTTCTAGGTGAGGTGCCCTCTCTATTTTGACTTTTCAAGTGTTTGTTGAAACCACTTTCATTATTTTATTAATTGTTTGACCTTGTCAAAAGAAATAAAGTTTAGTTTACTTGGTAGTTGGTTATAGAATAGATATAGGGTTTTGGAAAAAGAAATATGTTTTTTAATGAGGAAAGTTGAGTCTCAAGTCCTATAAAAATAGACTACCTCTCTCATTTCATTTGTTGGTTGTTGTTGATCTATATTGTACTATTTGGAGAGCTTCATTGAATATCAATCTAAAGACTTCGGAGGAAAAATTATTGGGATCTACTTGTGTATGTGTGGTTCATTTCTCGCTTCATGTTGGAGGTAATATCACAATAGCATTGTCACTTCTTTTCTTTATGACTGGCCATTGAAAGGGTATTCCTACTGAGTTGGATGAAGAATACGGTATGTTGAGTTCTATCATAATTCTCATTGTTATTTTAATTGAAAGGCAGTTCTTTTTTGCATATTTGTCTTAATCTGGATTGTGCAAATACGAACCCCTTCCCTGTAGAGTGCACCCTTATAGGAAATGTATGAGAGATCTTTTCTCTCCATTTGTGACCTTGTGTAGGTGTCTCCAACACATCAAGTGGATTGATGTTAGCCTAGAGCAAAATATTTCTCTTGATAATCTTTCAAAACAAGGCCCTCTTGGTAAGTCTTGGGTAACTTCATATGCCCTTCAGTCTTTTGGCACTAATCTCTCATTTCAACCATCCACATATTTAAGAATTTTAATTTTTTTAAAGTGAAATCTACTAACCCTAAAGGAAAATCTTAATTGGATTTCACAATTATTTTAGATCTATTTGTTCTTTATTGAATATTTTTCTTGGATTAGATCTGGTTGGAAATATTGAAATTTAATCCTAAGGTTTATCGTACAATTTTCAAATTTCCTTCTCTTGAGCATTGGTGCAATAAAGATCAATTTTAAGAAGACTTAACCATTAGAATCTAAATTTTACTTCGAAGATTTATCTTTAGCATATTCAAATTTTATTACTCATTTGTACTTTCAAGTTATTTATCTTTATTTTTGAGTAATTCTTAATTTTCTGCAATTTGGAAATTACTTTATGAAGGCATAAAACAGGAATTTACAATTCACTTCTTACTTATTAAGGGTTACATATTTTTATCTTCGAGTTGCTAACTAAATTTCTACATTTTCCAGCAAGGATAAATGAATAAGCATAGTTAGATCTCGCATTGCAAAATTATTCATTAACCTAAGTGATCTAGTGTTTATTCATTTTCTTGGGTTAATTGTTTTTTTAATCTGGAATTTAAAAAAAAAATTGCATTTTTACTCATTTAATTTCTAAAATTTAAGTTTCTCTAGCAAGCATTAATTTACATCAAATCAAGGAAAATTCATAGTGGCTCTCACTACTAATTTAAAGTGATTTTCACCACTAATTTTGTTTGGCATAATCACCTAGTTCTAAATATCTAGTTGCTTGAAGTATTTAATGTATATATTTTATTCTTGCAATTAGATTAATCCAACTGGTGATTAAGTTTCCATTTTAAGCCTTTAAGAGCTCTTTACGATTATTGGTATACATTCTTATTGGCTTAATAAGTCTAATCATCCTTAAGCTCATTACAAGCTCTAGGGTTTCAACTTAGACCTTGTTTCTAGACTTGGACATTTTGTCAATTCACATAGTTCATGGTTAATCTGTATATCTTTATGTAAATTTATAATGTCTCTTGTTATATTTTATTGAAGCATTTCCATCTGAATCTAAATGTTTAATTACTATATTTTCTAATTGTAAATTCATTTGGAATCTTAAGTACACATTTTTATTTCATATATTTATTGTGTTTAAGCTATAATTAACTTTGCTTCATTTAAAGGAAACATCTTTAATATGGGAAGCCTCCTTGACTTTTGAGAATTTGCCTAAAGAGAAAGGATTGATTGTGTGGTGACATTGGCAATCAATCCAAGGTTGTCTTTCGCTTGTATTCATGGATTGGAACCTTTTCCACTTTGGTACAATTTGGGAGGTAACAGGGACCAAGAAGGGGAAAAACTAGAACAATCAATCTCATTGAAAAGGATAGCCAAGGGTTAATGTATGGGTTCTATTTCATATTTACAGAATTCAAACTGAAGGCTTTCAAGGTCAGCAAATTTACTAGCGTTGAACTTATGGACGGCTCTCTGGATAAGGCAGCATAAAAAAATGACAAGAGCAAGGGGGGAGGAAACTTGAAAGGGTGGCTGGCCAAGAACATTGTAAAGAGAGGAGGCTTGGGTCCTCCAAAAGTGGTGGGGATCAATGTCAGCTGATTCGTTTTATTTCTGAGGGAGGAGAGTGCATCAAAAGATCTAGGGAGCCATGCAATGGAGAGAAAAGAGCCAAGGACAATCCAACATTCCACCAGACCATTATGATTAGACCTGTAGTCCACAAGTTTTACAGGGCTGACATAAAGAGGATTTTGAGAATAAAATATGCATCTAACCAAACAGTTATCAGACTGAAGCATTTTGGCATGGTTTTAATTCGTATAATTAAAAAGTTGTGGCCTAGAAAGATGAGCCCTTCATTTTTTCAGACGCAAGTTCTTAACTTTTGAAGTTTTGACTACACTACCCACACATGCAAAGGTAATCTGCCAGACTTGATATTGAACATGTACAAATATGTCGAGGCAAAGGCAAAAGATATCCATCATAAAAACTTAAAACAACAACCATTGCCAGATTGATGTGGTACATTTGCTCATTAGCATTTATTGTCCCTTTTTCCTTTGAGATGTATGAAGTTTTTCATTTCATTTAGCAACAGAAACCTTGAGATTGTATGCCCTTGTGCCTTTCTCATTCACCTGCATCCTTCATTTAAAATTATTTTCTAGTAAAGAGCAGTCTGCAATACAAGAGTATAAAGTAACTCTAGGCTCTAGCACAAAATAATTAAATGAACGAGGATTGTGCAGAGAGTAGTCACCTTTGAAAGAGTTGTGACCTTTCCAGGAGGAGATGCCCTTGATAAATTTCTGTCATGATTGCAAAACAAGTACCGGTAGCCAGCTACATGATAGGTGTTGCCACCACCCCACTCCTTAGTTAATTTCTCCTCCAGATTCAATATCTTCAGAGAAGCCTAACATCAACTTCCAAAAATTTGATAGGTTAAGATGAGTTGACACACATCAACTGCAGCAGTAACATAATCAGAATTCTAAAGCTTCAAGGCACACTGCTCAAATTACTTTCCACTCCTTAATTAATTTCTCCTCCAGATTCAATATCTTCAGAGAAGCCTAACATCAACTTCGAAAAATTTGATAGGTTAAGGACCAAGGTGAGTTGACACTTGACGCACATCAACTCTAGAAGTGACATAATCAGGATTCTAAAGCTTTAGCCTTTAAGGCACGCTGCTCAAATTAATTTGTGTGTTACAAATATGTAGGTAAACAATCAAGAATTTCAGAAACAAGTTTCATAATGTAAATGTTAAACATATAAAACACACCCAAAACCAAGACTTGTTTGTCAACTGAACTTTTCATTATGACTAATTCCAGGTTAGCAACATTTGCTAGACTAAAAATGCTATGGTATTGAACTTTCTAAATTTTCATACTGAATCCATATCCAGACCTTTTGGTATCCCTATCTTGACTGCATCTTTTGAGAGAGACGGATCTATGACATGCCATGAAGATCCTGTTACCTATGTGTGAGGGTGAGACCTACAATGGATCCCAAACTGAAACCTTGACAGAACACAAAACAACAATAATGTCAAAAGGAAAAAGGGCATGAAAAGTTAAATCTCAACTTTAAGAAGACCCTAAAGGATGCATTTAGAAGGTTAAGACCCTCCTTGATAGAATCTAAGTCACATGGTTCGGGTTCGGGTTTGAGTTCAACAATGTTAAGATTCAATTCAAATTCAATTTTTTTTATGAGATTCATATACGATTTCCCATTAGGTTTGTCCATATACATATTTCAAAATTTTCAAAAATATTAAAAACACACACACACACACACACATATATAAGTTGCCAGGAACCTTGGGTACGGGGACGGGTACGGGGACGCCACTTTTTGAAACAGGGTACTTGGGTACGTCGGGGGTACTATATATTTTTTTTTAAATTTTAATAATTATAAATTTATAAATTATAATACATGTGTAATTTAAATCATTTTCATTGTACATATATATTCATGTGCGTCCATATGAATCCAAACCAATGTTGCATATATCGTCTCGGGGAAAGTATCGGCGAGGGTCTGGAATATAACTTCTCGGCAGTATCGGCGAGGGTCTGGAATATAACTTCTCGGCAGTATCGGCGGAAAATATCAGAAAATGTTGGCAGGCCACAAAAGATACAAAAATACTCATTTTTTTTCAATTTTTAAAACATATAAAGCAACAACAACATCAAATAGACACATTGTTACATAAATATGATGATACAAGTAATAAATAAGATGCATAAGACGTCAAGTGGTCAGAGAATTCTGGGATTTCTTAATTAACTTCTGACAACATTTACATTAAACATAGAGACTAATTTTGGTCAGAGAAGTGGACCTGAATTCCTCGTTCCTGAATTGATGAGAGCCAATTACCTTAACAACTACAACTCACAGAGTGACTCAAAACCCTTTATAAAAAACTCACCAGGTCTTTGAACTCCCTCATTGTAGAAGGAGGAGATTGCTATATGGTTATTTATTCCTTTATTTAAGGTTCAAGCCTCTAAGAATAACAGGGTATAAATGCATTTGCATACAAGTGTGGTAATACTTACTTTCCAATTTAAATGCCTCCAGAATTCCAGTATAACTAACTGTATGTCCAGGTCCCATATACAAACTGGATTTCACATTGACTGAATATTAGGGCCCATAATTCAACAAACTGTTATGATGACAGTCCAGCAGTCATAATGGATCACCTTTTCCTTCTCTCTGTCTCATCTTCTTGACACACACTAATATATTGTGACATATGAACAGAACAGACAGAATGGGAAACAGTTCATGTTCCCTTGGGCTGTATATTTATTTATACACCTTCCTTTGATTGTAATCAGTTTGGTGGCTGGTGTAGAGCTAGTGGATAGGTAGTTTTTGGTTGGTATTGGCTTCATGCTGTTCATATCATTATCGTACAGACTTCTTTATTCAATGAGAATTCAAACTTGATATACTGCCTAAATATTCATGCCAACTGTGTATATTGTGTTATGAGTTCATTCCTATCTTTCTGGTTGTGTAATAGTTATCTTGTCATAACTAGTAAACTGTGCATGTAAGAGAAAGTCATTGGAGTTGTTGTGGACTTAAAACACCCCCACGGCCGCACTTTTTAACCCAGCATGCCGATATATTCCATCGACTCGCGATATATTGAGAAAATGTCGCAATATTTTGAAAGTATCGTGATATATTGAAAATATCGGATATATCGCGATATTTTCAATCCAATATATCGGATGGTGGAAAATATCAGTGATATATCCAATATTTCCGATATATCGCCGATACATGCAACACTGGTGGATCATTATACACAAATATACAAAGTTTCTCATGTATATAGAAAGGGTGCATACAACTAAAAAAACATCAAGTGCAATCCATATTTGACCGAAAATACATAAACAAAAAGGTTAAATGGCGTATAGAGTCCAAAAAACTTCATGCTACAACAAATAATTACATATCAAAATCCTTGCCTATATTGGGATCATATTCATCAGTAACACCCTGTGCCCCCTCCTCTAGGCTCTAGCCCTTGCCTCTACCTTGAATCTTGAAGTTGGTCCTCCAAGGCCATTAGTCAACACCCTACAGTTTTGATGAAACTTCCTAATCTAAGTGTTAAAATAAGGAAGAAGAAGCTTCTAATGCTTAATAAGTGTTTTTGCTTGAGTGAAGGGTACATCTTTGTTAAGGTAATGACAGAGGAGTTCAACAATAAGCACCACCAACATCAAGGTACGTAGAAAAGTTAAATTCCAATCCCATACCCTCATACCTGATAGAATCTAGTGGAAACATTGCAATCTTGAAATCCTGAAAACTGTTAAGTTTGTTGGATTCTGAATGGGATTTAAAATTTTATTTTTTGCATATGAAGTCCAATGAGGTTGGATCCACTCTCAAACATCCTGAAAAAGTTAATGCTAATGTTAAAAATTTAAGAGAATGTCACTTTTACTTAAGGATTTAATATTACCGACTTTAATGTCATTTGTAAAAAACTGGTTGGGCCTGTACCAAACTAGTCACTAGACGTCCCCAAAACAGGGGTACTCCATATAAAACTGGTCGTTGGGCATCCCTAGGCATCCCCAAAACAGGGGTACCATGTCCCCTTTGTAATCAACGTCCCATGAATCTGTGAGAAACATCTCGGGTACTTCGGCCTAGTTTCGAGTACGCAGGGTGCAGCAGGGTACGTGGGTACAGGGTATCTGGTACGGATACACGTACCCTACCCCCATGTATGGATACCCATGCTTACTTATATATATATGCATCATTATAGCCAATTGAGTCTAGCTTGGGTGGTTGGGAGGTGTTACCCTCCATTTTGCAGGAATGTCTACATGTGATTTTTATCACAATTTCAGCAGGGGGTGAAATGTTGATGGAGATTTGGATGGCCAAGACTGATGTTTGCCTTTGTCGTGATGCCTTAGGTTCTTGATAATGTTGATCTAGTGTTGATAATTGGTTTATGCTAGAGGATGATGTTGCACTTATGGTTCATCTTCTTCATGAGCACCCTTGTGTTTATGGCTTGATACATCTTCTTGGTGAGATGTACTATCATATTTGGAAAATCGCTCTAGCTTATTGGGATGATTTGGCTTGATTGGATGATGTGGATTGGTTCTCTTTGGAGCACCCTTGCTTTTGGTTTACTTATATGGATGATATATGATGGACTCCCCATGGAGTGCTTTTATCTTTTCCTCACTTAGGTGGCATCATGGTTCTATTTGGTATCATTTGTGACTAAACACTCTTCTTGTGTCCTCATATTTGGCACATGTGATGACATCCTTTAGGCTTGTCGAGTGGGTTATTCCTTCCTTCATGATCGTGATTAGCTATTGTGGACACTTTGTCCTTGGTTTTCATGCTTTTATCATAGATTAATGGTATCCTTGGTTTATGGATCGGTGAGTTGGCATGCAGGTTGGGTTAGTTGATATGTGGACATCAATATGTGGGCATTCATTCCTTACTTTGAAGAGATACTACACATCGAGGGTTTAACTAGATGGATGGATTGCTATACACATGTTTGTTGGCCTTCCTTGATGAGCACCCACCTTTTGGAGGGTTCTGTTATCACATCCATAGTAGCTGGGCTACCATGATTGCAGAGCAGTTCAGTATATATTTTTGAGCTTTGCCTTTACACAGTTTCAGTGAGATCAGCTATGATGAGCAGTATTACTTGCGATCACTCACACATCAGAGCAGCCCCAGATCAGACATGCAGTACACCGTATGCCACGAATGAGCCTCTTGACCTCAGATTTGATGACAAAGATGACCTTTTATCCCAAACAGTGCAGCGCCAAGAGTATCAGCAGCAATGTTTCAATGGTTACAGGTGGTCCAGATAGCAGATGCAGGCATATGGCCCAACAGGTATATGATGTGCATTGGTTTTATTATCTTGCTCTTTTGGTCATTTGATAGCTTGACTTAGTAAATAGTAATAATGATCTGGCGGTATATCTATATAAAATGAATATGGTCTTTATTGATTATCTAAATGGTTGTATTACTTACACTTAGAAGCTCTTGTTTTATACTCGTTGGTTTTACCCTCTTAGGAGTGTGGACATGATCATTCCCACCTTTTATGGCTTGCTAGCTTAGGCACCACTTTTACTTTCCCCATACATCCGTTGTCTTTCCCACTTTTGGTTTCTACCCTAACTTACTCCTCAGCCTGTGATATGGAGGACTTCCCCACTTTTGCCTCTGTGTTGGATAGCATCCCTGTTAGTTTGTGTCTTGGCTCTGAGTTGGCAACAGAACTTACCCTTTGGTGAGTTGGATTTGACACCTTGATCACTCTAGTCGGTTGCCTCGATGTTTGGTCATGATTGTAGAGAGTCCCCCTAGTTTCCTAAGTTGTGTTGGCTAAAACCTGAAGCAAATTATACTACCATCATTATGGAAACTTAAATGAATAAACACCCTGGATGAAAGCTTGAGTAGTTGTGTTGCTAAACCCATGCAAAATCCCAAAAATGGTTATGAAATGAAATGAATTGGAAACTAAAAGCACCCTGGATGAAACCTTTAGTAGTTGTGCTTCTAAGCACATGCAAAATCCCCAAAAGGGTTATGAAATGAAATGAATTGGAAACTAAAAGCACCCTCGATGAAAGCTTTAGTAGTTGTGCTTCTAAGCACATGCAAAATCCCCAAAAGGGTGATATATGCTATGAATATTAAATATGTATTAAATTAATCATTAAATTATTAATTTAATGATTAATTGAAGGGACGTAACCCTTCTTAAGAAATGCTCAAACCTTATAAAAGGCGAGCTGTTGTAAAGCATTAAGCATCTTATCAATTTAATAATATATATCTTATTCAATATGGATCTCGCGTCCTAGTTTTCTGCCGCATTTGGTATCAGAGCCGCGTTCGACATCAACTCCTGCGCTCCACGCTCCAGCTGGGATCGTCCTCCACTCTCATCTCAGGATTCCATCTCGCGCATCATCTTCTTCACTCCAACATCACTCCACTCCACCTGCGACCTCACTCCACCACGTCCACACTCACTTACCTTCGGTGCGCAATCCCTGGCTGCGCCCTTCTCCAACGTTTCTCCACGAATATTCTCTCCACACGCCTGCAACTCACGCCACACTCCCTCTCACCCCACAACGCACCAACATCCATTGCATTCCACAAACCCGTCACGCTGCACTTCATCCTCCCACTCCCCACACACACTGCCACTCCCGCCATCGCCCTCGTCCACACCCTCCCTCCCTCCGATTTTCTTCTTTCCCTCCCCACGGCCCCTGCACGCACCTCCGCCGTCCTCACTTCCCACTCGGCCTCCGCCATCCCTCGCCCTCCAGTCTCTGCGCCTCCCCTCCCTCTCTTCTGCGTCCTTCCCCCTCGTCAGCTTCACATCCAGCGCCATCCAACTATACCCTCATCCATTCCTGCAACTTTCCACAGCTACCAACGCTCCCATTCGCTTGGGCTCCCCTGTCCACCTCTCGTCCATCCCGGCTCGGCCTCCACGTAGCACTCCTTCATCCACAAAAACCCTAACTCTAATTTAAAAAAAAATTAATATTATATGATTAATATTGATTTTTATTAAAAAAATCCTTAAAATAAAAATATATATATATATATATTAATATAATATTTATTATATATATTTTTTTAACCACACCAAAATTTTTATAGTAATTCCACTTTTCCACGTCATTTTCATTTTTTCCACTCCCAAGCCAAAATTGCGTCCAACTATTCACCCCCACACCTAAGAAGCATGACGACAGAGTTAAAAGCCCAAATGGAGAAAATAGATAAGGATTTTCGAACCTTCAAGGAAATGATCACCAAGAGCCAAGAAGCACTTAAGAAAGAAATTAAGGATGAAGTCATTCAGGTAATGGAGCAGAAAATAGACGACAAGTTCAACATTATAAGCAAGGAACAAAAAATGTTAGGTCAAAAGGTGACTGAGAGCCAGAAAGGTATCGAGGAGATATTACAAAAAATGAAGGATGAGGAAAAAAATCATAAACAACATGACTCGGTTATGTCGGTTGCCCCATCTTCCAATTCTGAGTCACCAGAACACAACAGGATGAAAGGTACTCAATACCAACCATTCGTAATGTACCCACCGAGAGCAAAAATAGAGATGACGAAATATAATGGAGGAGAAGACCAATGCGTCGCTTGGTTGAATAAAGCAGAAGAGTATTTCGACATATATAACATTACAATGGACGAAGAAAAGGTCAAGTATGCTTCAATGCACCTTGAAGGATATGCCTACAACTGGTATATGTGGTGGAAGGGAGACAACTTCGCATACACTTGGAACTTATTCAAGAATGATTTCTTAAAAAGGTTTCAAGGAATCACAGAAGATGAATTCTTCTCAAAACTTACCAGATTACAACAAAAGGGAAGCGTCGAAGAATTCACGCATCAATGGGAATCCCTCGCTACCAGAGTATTTGGGCTATCCGACAAACAACGGTTGGAAACCTACTTAGGAGGACTAAAACCATACATACAAAAAGAGTTAAAAATGCATGACATAACAAATGTTGAGGCAGCAAGACGAAAAGCAAAAGCAGCCGAGGCCAAATTTGATAGTTTTCAATCAAATAAAGGGAAGTCATACTCACAAAGAAACATCCAGTCGACTCCAGAGGATGATACAAACAAATACATCCCTCCGCCTAGAAGGGATGATAGGAAGAGCCTCGAGAATCAACGTATGAGGGAAGGAAAATGTCGACGATGTGGAGACAAATGGAACCCTAAACATAGGTGTCGCCCTGAGGACAGCTCAAAGAAATTATATACTTGTGAAGCAGAGGAGAATAGTGAATAAGAAGAGCTAGAAGATGAAGAGGAGGAAACTGCAAATATGGCAGCCGGGAATGACAAGAACCCCAAAATCTCCCTAGCAACCATGACAGGCATTAGTCAACCACAGACTCTCAAGTTAAAAGGGCATATAAAAAATGAGAATGTTACAGTGCTAGTAGACACTGGAAGCACTCACAACTTTCTTGATATAAGAGTGGCACGAAAACTCAAGTTGTTTGTACATCCAGTTCCAGACATGAAGGTGATGGTTGCAGATGGCAAGAAGATCGAAAAGGTTGGAAAGTGCCACAAGGTGAGACTTCAAATACAAGACTTCGAACTGGAATCAGAACTCTACACCTTACCGTTGGGAGGAGTAGACATCGTTTTGGGAGTCCAATGGTTACAAACATTGGGAACATATTCTGCCAATCATCAAAAGCATTTCATCAAGTTTAAGTGGCAAGGGCAAAATTTTAAGCTATATGGTTTTCATCCACCAAACACACAAGTAGTTTCATCTCAGCAAATGGAAAAACTCATTCGAAAAGGGGCATCAGCATACGTAATACAATGTCATCAACTGGAAGGAAAAGAGGAGGAACCAAATGAGTTCAATAAGGAAATCCAAAAATTACTCCAGAAACATGAACACATATTTCAAGACTTACCCATGCAGCTACCACCAGAAAGGAGTATAGAACACATAATCGAGATTAAACCGGGGTCAAATCCTGTCAAGGTTAAACCATATAGGTATCCCCACCACCACAAAACAGAAATAGAAAGGTTGGTTCAAGATCTACTGAATTGTGGTGTCATCACCAAGAATAGAAGCCCTTATGCAGCGCCAGTCGTACTAGTACGAAAGAAGGATGGATCGTTTAGATTATGTATAGATTATAGAGGATTAAACAAAATAACAATTAAGAACAAGTTTCCAATCCCCTTCATCGATGACATGCTGAATGAACTTCATGATGCAAAATATTTTTCGAAACTCAATTTAAGGTCAGGGTACTATCAAATCAGGGTCAGATTAGAGGATATCGCAAAGACTGCTTTCCAAACTCATGAAGGACATTATGAATTCAAAGTAATGCCTTTTGGGTTAACTAATGCCCCTGCCACATTCCAGGCAACTATGAATGAACTATTTCAGCCATACCTAAGGAAATTTGTGTTAGTATTCTTCGATGACATCCTTATATATAGCAAGACATGGAAAGAACATTTGACGCATCTAGAAGAGGTTCTATCTCTTCTGAAGGAAAACCAGTTCTATGCAAAAAAGTCAAAATGCACCTTTGGGAAGCAAGAAGTGGAGTATCTCGGTCATATAATCTCAAAGGAAGGAGTTAAGGTGGACCCAAAGAAGATCCAGGCAATGAAGGAGTGGCCCGAACCAAAGAATGTTTCAAAATTGCGAGGATTTTTGGGATTAACAAGTTACTATCGAAGGTTCATCAGGAACTATGCACATGTCACTGCCCCACTAACAAATCTCCTAAAAAGAAATTCTTTTCAATGGGATGATGAAGCAAGAAGATGCTTTGAAACGTTGAAACAAATTATGTCTTCAACTCCTGTTTTGGCAACACCTGATTTTGCAAAACCATTCGTAATCGAATGTGATGCTTCAGGGTTTGGGATAGGAGCTGTGTTAATGCAAGAAGGTCATCCAATCGCTTTTGAAAGTAGGAAGTTGAACAAAAGAGAATACCTACAGTCTACATACAACAAGGAAATGCTTGCCATCATGCATGCATTAACTAAATGGCGACAATGCCTTTTGGGAAGTAAATTCCTAATCCGAACAGATCATAATAGTCTACAACATTTGTTACAGCAGAAGACATTAACAACCGAGCAACAAAAGTGGATAGAGAAAATCTCTACCTTCGATATGGAGATCCTACATAAAAGAGGGAAGGACAATGTAGTAGCTGATGCTTTATCAAGGAAAGATGAAGAGATACAAGTCTACGCCGTATCCATGGTGATCCCAGAATTTTTGGACGAAATTCGTAAGGAATATGCCAATAATTCAGAGGTTTGCTCCATAATTAACAACATAAATCAATATCCAAGGTTTGAATGGAAGAATGAACTCTTATGGTACAAAGGACGTATTTACTTAAATTCCAATTCCAGTTTTAAGACCAAGGTGCTTAAAGAGTCACATGATTGCCCCGCCGCTGGTCATGTAGGAATTTTTAAAACCTACCATAATGCAAGGCAATCATTCTTTTGGAAGGGTATGTATGCTGACATTCACAAGTATGTTGCAGATTGTGACATTTGTCAGCGGAATAAAACTGAGAATATCTCAAGTCCGGGGTTACTCCATCCGTTACATATACCAAATAAGAAATGGGAGGAAATTTCAATGGATTTCATTGAAGGTCTACCCATATCAGATGGGAAAGACAAAATATTAGTTGTGGTAGACAGGCTAACCAAATATGCACATTTTGTTGGAGTGAAGAAAACTGATTCGGCAAAAGAAACAGCCGAAGCTTTTTGTAAAAATGTCTACAAATTACATGGTTTTCCGAAGATTATAGTAAGTGATAGGGATGCCAAGTTTAAAGGGAACTTTTGGAGAGAGTTTTGCAAGCAAATTGGAACGTCTCTTAACATGAGCTCAGCTTATCATCCCCAAACAGATGGACAGACAGAAGTTGTCAATAAATGCTTAGAAACCTACCTCCGTTGTTTTGTAACTGATAAGCAAAATAAATGGTTCCAATGGCTACATCTTGCGGAATGGTGGTATAATTCTACTTATCATACATCTGCAAGAATGACACCATTTCAAGCCCTATATGGATATGAACCCCCAAAATGGAAGGATTTCATCACCAACCAAGCAAGGGTCGCATCAGTAAATGACCATTTAGAAGAAAACCAAAAGGTTGTCCAAGTACTTAAAGAGAATTTGAATACTGCTAGGAATAGAATGAGACAACAAGAAGATCGACATCGAACAGAACGAGAATTTGAAATTGGAGATTGGGTATATGTAAGATTACAACCCTATAAACAATTATCACTTAAACAAGGTGGAAAAAATAAATTGGCTCCACGTTTTTATGGCCCATATCAAATCAATAAGAAGATTAGTCAGGTGGCATATGCGTTGGAATTGCCAACTACAAGTCGCATCCGCAATGTCTTTCATGTTTCATGTTTGAAAAAGATGATAGGTCAACACCAGAAGGCACAAACAATACTTCCCTTGTTAGATGAAGAAGGAAGAATCATATTCGAGCCAGAATCTATCATTGCTACTAGAGAGAAGAGATTAAGAACGCGATTCATTAAAGAATACCTCATAAAATGGAAAAATCTTCCCGAAGAAGATGCAACATGGGAATCAGAACAATTTCGACAGTTACATCCCTCATTACCATTGCTTTGAGGACAAAGCTCTTTAAAAGGGAGTGGCAATGCTATGAATATTAAATATGTATTAAATTAATCATTAAATTATTAATTTAATGATTAATTGAAGGGACGTAACCCTTCTTAAGAAATGCTCAAACCTTATAAAAGGCAAGCTGTTGTAAAGCATTAAGCATCTTATCAATTTAATAATATATATCTTATTCAATATGGATCTCGCGTCCTAGTTTTCTGCCGCAATATAGGCCTAAAGAAAGCAGTGATTAAATATATGCTAAAGCCAAAGACTGTTGGCCAAGGAAATGAAATGTAATGATGTGATTTGTAGACATTTGCCAAGGTTGAATAAGCACTCCTCTAAACAACTTATTCCATTTGTGAGACACTGCTATTCCCTGTGTGTTTATTATCTGACATGTGCTTAAGTGTGTATTCCCTTTCCCTTATCCAAAGTATCACAATGTTGAGTCAGTTAAGTCATCCCCTTGTCCTAGCCTTGCATTCTTCACCCTCATCCTTTGCTAGCAAATTGATCATGTCTACAAAATGAGTATATCCTTGAGATTCTTTTGTAAAGTAAATAATTATTTGAACTTATGATTTACGCTATTATCTATTAACTGCCAGTGAAATGATGCTTAATACTTTAAGTCTTGCTATGAGAATGATTAAAAGAGCATGTCTTAACCATTTGCACTTGCAGCGGTAGGCTTTTCCAGCCTAGGTCATATTTTGATCAGTCTTGACCTTGTCAAACCCAAATTGACCTAGTCAACCTTAGGATCCATGATGAGTTGGACCAGTGATGATTTATGACGATGATATATGGTCTTTTGAAACACCTTTGATGGCTCCATACATTGGACACAGGTTTCAGATGATGGTTGATGCACTTTGTTATTGGTTATTATTATTTCCAGACCATTATATTATTATTGTCCGGGTATGGTCGAGGCTACAAATGATCTTACAGGTTGCCACAGGTGTATGGGTACTCATCTCTAGTATATTTGGACCTTCTGAGTCTATTGAGACACTCAGTTATCAATTTCAGACACTCTCAGAGATGATTTGATCAGATTTCCACCGTTTTTCCAGTTTGCCATACAGAAATGGCTTGTCCAGCAGCAGCATTGATGACACACATTTTCCTAGCGCGCTACAAAGGAGAGGGGTGGTCCAGCCACTTCTTATTACCATATTACCCTATCTCTAGACATGATGGTACAGGCAAATTTTGTGCCTGGGCATCCGACAGTGGGTTACAGGCATTTTCATGGTTTTTCAAGTGGAATAAAAAGGTCATTAAGGAAATCAATTTGGGCTATTGAGGCAAGGTTTTGGCATGAGGTCTATTTAGAGGTCATCTATGATGTATCCCACTCCTTCCAGATCAACTTGCAGCATTCAGTGGGGTCCACACACTCTTCGGGTTGTCGTTTGAGGCATTCTTCTCTCAATTAAGGGGGGCACGATTTGATCATTTGGTCACTTGGACATGTCATTGAGTCATAGTTTATATCATTGTGCCATGGGGTGTTGCTAGTGAAGGATAATAAGACCTTCTAGCCCCACCATGTGCTCCTAGTCACTTGTCCTAGTCATCTTATGTGGCATACACTTGTTTTAGTCATCTTTATGTGGTGCACACCCCCCCTAGGGCTTCTTTTAGTGAGTGCGCACCCCCTCATGTGAGTGGATCCATGTTATATTGTACCGGCTCATCTTAGTCGTTGATTGTATTGTGTTTATCTTTTGATCTCAACCACTCATTCATAAAGTGGTTAGGGTTTTGGTCTCTCTCCTCCTATTTAAGGAAGAGGCCCCCCTATTGTAAAGGCAACTTTGGGGCTCTAGAAATACTAGAATAAAATACTATTTTGTGGATCTGCTTCTCATGCTTTGATTGGATGCTCTTGTACGTGATTATACATCTTTTGCTTTAGACATCTAGGTTTCTTGCAGGTGAATTCAACAACTACAGAGGGAGGCTGAATTGAACTGTTGCAGGGGTGCAAATTGCTTGGAGGGAAGATTATAGGGGTTTCTCACATCCCCCTCGGGCAAGACGTTTTCATCTTGAAGGGAGTTTTTCAATTGTGCTTTGTCCATTGATTTACTTCTTTTGATATGCCATGCTTAGATATTATTCATATGTGGATCAAATCTCACTTTTTGTAGTTTGTTTTGCAGGTGAAGTAGGACGTTTTTCCTCCTTGGACTTGGACGTTTAGCTTGGAATCACTTGGATCTAGCTTGGAATTGTAACTAAATGCAAGGATCATAGATGTATAAGGCAATCGCAAGCATTTGAGGTAATATCTACAAGGTACGTATCCATTTTCATGTATTTCACCCATTGGTCACTTCAAACCCTCATATCTCAAAACCCTCAATTTGTTTTTTAGATCCGGTGAGATCTAGCGATTGCTTGGGCTTAATAATTAAAACCCACCTCAATAATAATGAATCAACCTTGGATCTAAATTTTGGTGGGCATCCGACTCCATTTACCCCCTCATCTAAGGCAATGGGGCTCTCTAAGGGAGGTCGCACTTGTTGGGTAGGTGGGCTTTTGCTAGATTTATCTCGTGGGTATTGCTTGTTCCTCATCAAATCCATAGATCTATTGAGTAGCAACCCTTCTAGTGCCATTTCACCTTAATCTTCACCTTGTGGGCCCCATTTTGACCATTTTCCATATTTTTAGGGTGGGGCCCACTTGGGTCTTTCTACTTGGCATTAGATCTATCTAGATCTACTAATCTAAACCCCTAAGTGGCCTAATCTTTCCGTGGTTGAACATTTGTCCATCTTCTAAGCCTCTTCAACCAAGCCCTAACCCCTTGGGTCCACTTATCAATCCTAGATCTAGATCTATTCACTCTTGATCTCTTCATATTTCATCTTTCACATTTCCCTAGGAGGTCTTGAGTAGGTTCACTAGCCTTCATTGGTTAGCTAGGGTCTCCCCCTTGGTCTTGCTTAGGCTAGATCTAAAGTGAAGAGTGCCTCGGTTAGCGTGACAACCAATTGCATTGGGAACCGTGGCATCTCTTGGGTCACCTCTTTAGTTGTCCAACGCCTCTACCATCCTGGATAGGATCACCTTTAGGGACAACTACAAGTTGTGTGATAACATTTTTGGCGTCGTTGCCAGGGAGGTAGAGGCTTACCTCAGGTGTCTGCGAGTGTCTGTGCGTAATTCATATCTTATCGCATCCGGTCCTGTAACCTAGATGGTTATCATTTTCATCCTTAATTCAAACATAGCCATCTCATTTCACTCATCTCTCCCCGCTATTTTAACGACATATCTTTTGGTAGACAAGATCAATAGTTTACCTAGCGACTCCAGAACGTGACTCCGACGAGGAGCGGCCCCGTGCCCATCTTTTAATTTTGTAATTTATAAATCATAGTGAATTCAGACGTTTTCGTCCAAATGACAAGGTGTATGAACGAAATGTATGAGAATCTATCTTGATATAAAGGGCAGTTGGAAGAAAGAAATGAAAGCAAATCAACTTATCAGTATGGGGGTAATTGTGTACATAATTCTTATGACTCCCATCTTTTCCCTCATTCTTCAAGTAAAAGTATGGACCCGATTACTTCAACTAAGAGTCAATCTCAGCCAAGGCCCTGCAACCAAAGCATTCGGTTGAATGAATCTAGTACTCTAGATAGACATCCAAAGCAAATCCCTAGCAGAAAGGCCAGAGTTGTTAGAAATCCAGCTAAGCCATCTCCATCTGACTTCTCTGAAATCTATGGGGCACCTCATCTTATGCCAAATAATTACTTCGAAAGGTTGCCTCTCTTCTATGGAAATTATTTTGACTCAATTGAAAATCACTTACAAATATATTGGGATTATATGGAAGTTAGGGGTGCGGACGATGAAGATGTTTATATGCGGGCCCTAGGTGAATCATTTGGTGGAAATGTCGAGTTGTGGTTTGATCATTTAGCCCCGGGATCCATCACTGGGTATGACATGTTCACCGGGTTATTAAAGAATAAATGGGGTAGTAACATTGAAGAATTCATAACAAAAGCATCAAGCAATGATTGTGCTATTGAGGATCGGTTTGATGAGAACCATCAGGATAATGATGATGATACTTCAAATCAATTCTTAAGTAGCCCTAGTCTTGATCCTGAAGAAATTTCTGAGTTCGAGTCTATTGAGGATCCTCCTGAAAAGAAACTCCTTAATCATTCTATCATTAGCAATTCTTCAATTTCTTATCATCTTATTGAAGGAGAAGAAAATAGGGACATAAAGCAAGGCCTTTTGAGATAATTTCACTTGATCATTGTGCGAATAATCAGGAAGTTCTAAATAAACTTGTCAATCTTCTCCCTGATCAATCCATAGAAAATGATCATTTATCTTCACATGAATTTAATGATAAATCGGTGGAAGAACAGTCTCATAGTCAACATGAGTTGGGAAATCAAATTAGATGCTCGAATCATTGTTCAACTTCTTATGGTAAATCCTTAAGTGTTCCATCTGATCAGGATAAATTGGTTAAATATTTGGGGTTGGATAATCGCATTAAGTTTTGTCCTCGTATAATAACTTTTTCAAACTTGGAAATTCTTCCTAGAATCAAGAGTGTTATTGTCTTGAATGCCTCTCCCTCATTTGAAATTTCAAGGTCAATTGTCATCAATCATGTGGGAGGCAGCATATGCTTTCAATCCACCCTCCCATCCCGTCTTTTCAAATCCTGTTGTTTGGGTTTATGTCTAAATAAATTTTTGGGGTTTTGTGGAACATTTTATGCAGTTGTTCAGTCATCTTCAGTTTATTCCATTCCCTGCTTGATTGAGAAACTTTATAAAGATCAATTTCACTTTTTCTTGGTTATAAAGCAACAATTGGGGTTAATCTTTTTTATCAGGCAGTTAATTTATAAATTGTTCCCAATTTGTTTTGGCAATGGCCATAATTTAAACAAAATTGGATATGTGAAAGAAATGAGTGAAGTAGTTGGAGTTAAAGGAAGTTGAATCATTCATCGCATTCTTTTCCTCCATTCATCTCGAAGATTAACTTGCATAAATTTTATGATCCTATCAATTCTTTGATGGAGGATGTTTGCATTAGTCAATCTTCTCCTTGGCATGATTTCTTGTTGCACCATTCAAACCCTTTTGCAATTTTTGAACAAACCAGGAAGACTGTTCTATCAAATTCATTAATCTTTAATCCAATCCTGACTTGTTTTATTAAAGAACATCAAAGAAAATTCATTAATTTGTTTGATGAATGGTTGCACTAGATTTATAATTTTACCTAGCATTTGTCTGACTGGTTAGAGTAGGGTAGGTAGGCTTTTGAATAAGCTCACTTGAGCAGTAGGATTTGAGTGCTTTTCTTTTTCTGAGTGTTGAGTTTTGCCTGAGTTTCCTTGTGTTATTCGAGTCTAGTCATTTTGCTTTTTCCCAAGCTTTTCCCTGCATTTGAATAAAAATAAAACAATGAAACATATTTAGTTGATTTGATTAGTATCTGTCATTTCGTGCATTTTGATATTTTGTTTTAGATTACAATTTCATTTCAGCATTTTATTTTATTTTATTCCATACATGTTGCTCGTGGTAGTTTGCTTCCATGTGTGTAGGAATAGGTGCAATTAAAAATGAAGCAAAACAGTTAGGTGTTGGATTGAAGATTGATGCAGTTAGTGTTGGGGACTGTTAGTTTTCATCATTTAATTCAATAGATCTAGGATCTTAACTGAAAGAACAACATGTACAGCATATCAAGCATAAGAGACAAGAGACAAGAGACACAAAACATTTCACTGGGGAAAACTAAGAAGGTGAAAAAACCCTGCAACTTCCTCAGAGATAGAATAAGCATCAATACAAGGATCACCATTATCAAACCCAAGAGATAGATATCTTCAACAGCATGCTCCTCCTCCACTTGTGCGCACCCTCCTCTTCTCTCACTAATGCGAAGTGAGTGAATAATAGAATGTGTAAAATGAGAGAGACACACTCTCTATTTATACACTAACTTGACTTGCCTTTTAACTCTAACTAGGTCGGCCCCAACTTAACCACTTAACATAATACTAATTGGGTCAACCCCACTAGGGTGGTCTAATAACCCTTTAACCCTCAAGACTCATACAGGGCCGACCCCATCAAGGTGGTCTAATAACCCATCAAGTATAAGTTACGACACTTACAATATAACTTGCGACACTTGCAAGTACAACTGACGACACTTCCAATCGGAGGAACAATACATCTCCATTCGGGATACAATAAAGTACAAATACAATATACAAGTGAATATCTTCTGAAGTTACAAATACATCAACACTCCCTCTTAACTAGGAAGGTATTCTCTTGACGCAAGTCATCAATACATATAGGCACAAGTCTTTAATTCTGGAGCTGGATCATCATCACTAGATCACGAAGCATCATCATCATCACTGCTACTGTACTCGACATCTCAATCACTGGGCTATCTCTGAATTCTCCTCGTCATAGGAAGTTCTACAGAGCCAGCCCTTTTTCATGCTGGATGTAGGCCCACCTCCTGCAGGTATTCATCAACACTGGCCATACTGTGGAATCCTCGAGACTTATTACGTGCGCCACAAAACCTCAAAAGAGTATCCCATGATCCTTTATGTGCCTAAGCACGATCGGCAAAATCTCCCAGGGCAATATTATATGTGACCCCACCACAAAACCTTAAAAGAGTGTCCCAGGAACATTTATGTGCATAGCATGACCAGCAAGAACTCTAAAGAGCATCCCAAGAACATTTATGTGCCTAAGCACGACCGGCAAGATCTCCAGGACTGATTATATGTGGTCACCACAAAACCTCGAAAGAGCATCCCAGGAATGATTACAAGCACACAACTCAACCTATCGAGTCTCCCAGGGCAAGATTACATGTGGTCATGGAAAAACCTCGAAAGAGCATCCCAAGACTGATTATGAGCACACAGCTCAACCTATCGGATCTCCCAGGGCGTTATTATATGCAATAGGACAAAACCTCGAAAGATTATCCCAGGATCCTTTATGTGCCTAAGCACGACCGGCAAGATCTGCTAGGGCAATATTACATGTCCTCCCAGAGCAAAAGCTCGAAAGAGTATCCCAGGATCCTTTATGTGCCTAAGCACGACCGGCAAGATCTCCCAGGGAAATATTACATGCTCATCTGCACAACCTGTCCATGGCCACGGAGTATCAACCTGATACTCACCATACATCATCCTGATGTACATCATCACATGATCATCCTGATCATCATCATAGCATCGTCCTGATGCATATCATCCAGAGTATCATCCTGAAACTCATCACACATGATCATCCTGATCATCGTCACTGCATCATCTTGATGCATGTCATCATACATGATCCAATTGATCATACAAAGCATCCAACTGATGCATATACAAATATATGATCCAACTAATCATACAAAGCATCTAACTGATGCATATACAAATATATGATCCAACTGATCATACAAAGCATCCAACTTATGCATATACAAATACATGATCCAACTAATCATACAAAGCATCCAACTGATGCATATCCAAAGCAGTAACTGGAGCATCGTCCTGATGCTCATCACACAGCGCTTACATCCACAGCCATGGGAAGGATCCTCCTATCACCATGCTTGGAATGGCTCCTGCAAATGTGTCCCATCACTTCTTCCTCGAAGTGTCTTCAATTTGAAGAACACGAAGCCTCTCTCTAAGGTACTCAAACTTCACTCTGGCTAGTGGTTTCATCAACACATCTGCAACCTGCTCATCCGTCGCAACATACAGGAGCTTCACTGCTCCTCTCTGCACCATATCCCTACTATAGTGATATTTGATCTCGATGTGCTTCGACCTGTCATGGAACAATGGGTTCTCTGACAACTTCACACAACTCTGGTTGTCACAAAAGATACCAGTAGCATCCAACGGAAGATCAAATAACTCAAACAGTAGCTTCCTAAGCCATACTGCCTCACAACTAGCCGAACAAGCTGCGACATACTCTACTTCGGCTATACTCAGTGCTACGCAGGACTGCTTCCTGCTAAACCAAGAGATGACACCTGATCCCATACTGAAGCAGCACCCTGAAGTGTTCTTCCTATCTGCAGCACTGCCTGCCCAATCTGAATCAACACAACCCTCCAGGTTAAACTTTTGATTCGCATCATACTTGAGCCCATAATCAACTGTACCCTTCAGGTACGTCAAAATATGCTTTGCAGCAATCAGGTGAACATGTCTCGAATCTGTCAGGAACTGGCTCAAGGTGTTCACCACAAAGCAAATATCTGGTCTCGTGTTCGTCAAGTACATCAAGGACCCAATCATCTGACGATACACCGTGACATCAACCGGCTCAGATGAAGTATCACACGGAAGCTTCGGGTTCGATGCCATAGGTGTGGCCATGGCCTTGCAGTCCATCATCCCGAACCGCTTCAGGATCTCTACTGCATACTTCCCTTGTCCAAGGAAGATTCCATCTGCACTCTGCCACACCTCCATGCCTAGAAAGTAGTGCATCATCCCCAAGTCCTTCATCTCGAACTCGGCAGCAAGCTTCCTCTTCGTATTGACAATCAACCTATCCTCACCTATCTCAAACAGGTCATCTACATACAGTAGTAGTACCATAGGATTGCCTTCCTCAACCTTGTAGTAAAGGTTGAAATCCGCTTTACTCTTGGTAAAGCCCAAACTGGATAGAAAGATGTCTATCCTACCATACCAAGTCCTAGGAGCTTGCTTCAAGCCATACAAGGCTTTCTTCAATCTTCAATAGATAGTTTTCTTTGAACTTCGTTGCTGGAACAAATGTTGTAGTCCTTCTTTTGTAGGTGATTGTACACGATCTTTCCTACAAGTCAATTTCAATTGCATGATTAAAAACTTCTCATAGATTTTCAAAAAACACATTCTTATGCATAAAAAATGTCATACAGTCATGCAATTATCTTTAGCCAATGCTTCAATACAACATTTACCATATCCCGTAACTTTCTAGATGCCTTCCATCTCTACCAGAACATTGTTAAGAGTTTGCACTACTCCTAACATGTCAGTAAAGAGGTTTCACTCTAGATAAGTAGCAATGGAATGTTGTACAGTGCCATAGGCCGTACCCATTACATGCATATTAGTAGTATACTGTTCATTAATGCAACTTTTCTAAAATGCAAAATGTACATCCTAAATCTAGGAACATAAGTATGTACATGACTAGACAACATCATTTAAGTAATCATATAATAAATGACAATTCAAATACTTATCTTTGTTTAGTTGTAGGGTGGACTCCCTCTCAATCTTTGCTTCCTTGCAGGAACTACTGGAGTGTGCTCCCTCTTGATCTTTGCTTCCTGGATTACCTGTCCTTGAACTTATATTCATCCTGGGCCACTATGCATGCTTAAGTGTGCACTAATGTCATCCTCAAGATCTCATACATGATCATACATCCATTAGTATAATCTCAATACTATCAAAACATTATGATCCTAAATAAACTTAACATGTATGGTCATGATTATTTAACACACAGGTAATTTATCACAAGCATTAGTATTCAAGGTTTCAGGGAAGACTTCTTTTATTCATGCATAATCTTATTTGACCATAGGACTCTTCTAGTTAGTCATATCATCAATCAAAGTAAGAAACATAATATGCATAAACCCTTGATTACTTAAACTTCTAATTTTCATTACCATTCATACAAAAGTATAATATCCTAACGCAAGGTAAGATTCTAACTTGATATAGGAAAAACATACCTGGAATATCATGTTAGCTAGTTATGTCTAACATACCCAAACAATGTCTTCTTGTTCTCTTCAATGACTTGTGCTTAGTAACCTGCATAACTCATAAGTTAATCATTGTAGAACCAAAATTATACATGCCTCGTAAGTAGAGCTTCTATGTGATCCATGACTATGGATGAGTCTTTGTCTTCATGCCACCATGGTCATATGTTCTTGATCTAGAACTTGATCCGTCTTTCTTGATGTACCTTTCATGTTAGCGGACAACATCAACCTCATACAACATCATGGTGCATTAGTACAATCATGAGTGTCATAACCCTAATCAATGAATGTCTACAAGCATTCATACTTTTACTAAGGTGATAAGACAAGTCTAAGATTAATCAAGATTGTACTAATAATATGAAGACAAACATATCATAAACTTAATCATGAACAGATTTCACAAACATACATGTATCTCTTCAAGTCATATCTATCGGGATTGCTTGTAGTCTTCTTATGTAAGGCCTTAGCCTTATCTCCCTCTGGAACTGGAACTTCTTCACTTATGCAGGTGTCCAATTCATTCTCTTCTAGGATCAACCCAATCCACTTTGATTTGCTGAGACTGGATTAGGGTTTGTTGGAGAAACCCTAAAAATTCAAATTTTGAATTTCAAACTTCTGAATGGATGGAAAGATGTGTCTTGTTGAGTTGATCAAGCTGGTATACTTCAATTTTTTAAAATGCAAAATTTGACCCCTCAGAATTGCCTTTGAAACTTCTGGATCTTCTAGACAGGATCCTAAACTAGGATTTGATAAAGCTCGGTCTTCTGCCCATCCAAAAGGTTCGATCTTCTGTTCTAAACTTCGATTTTTTTGAGGGGATTCCAGTCGTGGTCACAGATTTCAAAAATTCCAACTTTTGCAAAAGCCCTAATTTTCCACCTTTCCGATCAAAATCCCGAACTAGGGTTTGATCAAGCCCGACCTTCTGCCCAACCAAAAAATTCGATCTTGGTCTCTAAATTTCGATTTTGATGAGGAGCATTCAGTCGTGGTCTCTGATTCAAAAAATTCCAACCTTCTCTGAAGCCCTAAATTCCCGCAACAATGACAAGCCAAGAATGAAGGTGCTCAGAATCCAATTCTGTTTTGACAGAAATATGTTCCTTATTGTTTCTGGTACATCTCTGAAATTACGAATCAACAAGGTCTGAAACTTCGACTTGTGGTAGCCTGACCTGTCACATTTCCAACCCCATAGGTCTGACCTCAATTGGATTCTCTGAGAGAGAGTTATGCCAAGTGTCGCAACATGACCTGTTTATGGAATAAAACAGGAGAGCGAACTTGTACGACGTGCCACATGTCACTGGTTCAACTTCGGCCTCTAAAAAACTTACCAGAGAAACTACAGTCTGTGCTTACTATCACTTTTTACAGATATTCATTTGGAGCTTCCTAGCCCAAGTTGTGACCTGTTTTCCTAGGTCACTTGTTTATGACTGAGATCTGGAAGAGGCAGAAACCCTAGATTGTATGGATCATATCTCACAAAGTACAGCGAATCAGATGTTGTGCTTCGGACACAAGGTACATGGGGATGTTACCTTCAACCTGTAAAAGTTTTAGATCCTGAACCTTCACCAAAATGGATTTATAGCGAAAGTGCTACGATGATTGGTTTTTGCTATATCAAGCCCTAGCTTCCGATTTGTCCAAGTGCAACAAGTCTAATAAATGCCATAGCATGCCTTCCTTCAGGCTAGCTCTGATACCATGTTATTTTTCATCATTTAATTCAATAGATCTAGGATCTTAACTGAAAGAACAACATGTACAGCATATCAAGCATAAGAGACAAGAGACAAGAGACACAAAACATTTCACCGGGGAAAACCAAGAAGGTGAAAAAACCCTGCAACTTCCTCAAAGATAGAATAAGCATCAATACAAGGATCACCATGATCAAACCCAAGAGATAGATATCTTCAGCAACATGCTCCTCCTCCACTTGTGCGCACCCTCCTCTTCTCTCACTAATCCGAAGTGAGTGAATAATAGAAAGTGTAAAATGAGAGAGACACACTCTCTATTTATACACTAACTTGACTTGCCTTTTAACTCTAACTAGGTCGGCCCCAACTTAACCACTTAACATAATACTAACTGGGCCGACCCCACTAGGGTGGTCTAATAACCCTTTAACCCACAAGACTCATACAGGGCTGACCCCATCAAGGTGGTCTAATAACCCATCAAGCATAAGTTACAACACTTACAATATAACTTGCGACACTTGCAAGTACAACTGACGACACTTCCAATCGGAGGAATAATACATCTTCGTTGGGGATACAATAAAGTACAAATACAATATACAAGTGAATATCTTCCGAATTTACAAATACAATATACAAGTGAATAAGCTCACTTGAGCAGTAGGATTTGAGTGCTTTTCTTTTTCCGAGTGTTGAGTTTTGCCTGAGTTTCCTTGTGTTATTCGAGTCTAGTCATCTTGCTTTTTCCCAAGCTTTTCCCTGTATTTGAATAAAAATAAAACAATGAAACATATTTAATTGATTTGATTAGTATCTGGCATTTGCATTTTGATATTTTGTTTTAGATTAGAATTTCATTTCAGCATTTTATTTTATTTTATTCCATACATGTTGCTCGTGGTAGTTTGCTTCCATGTGTGTAGGAATAGGTACAATTAAAAATGAAGCAAAACAGTTAGGTGGTGGATTGAAGATTGATGCAGTTAGTGTTGGGGACCAGAGATTCTAAGGTTCTCAAGCACTCTCTCCCTTAGAGCACATGTCCCAGCTGGAGCCAGATGTTATCACATCCATAGTAGTTGGGCTACCATGATTGCAGAGCAGTTCAGTATATATTTTTGAGCTTTGCCTTTACACAGTTTCAGTGAGATCAGCTATGATGAGCAGTATTACTTGCGATCACTCACACATCAGAGCAGCCCCAGATCAAACATGCAATAGACCTTATGCCACGACTGAGCCTCTTGACCTTAGATTTGATGACCGAGATGACCTTTTATCCTATACAGTGCAGCGCCCAGAGTATAAGCAGCAATGTTTCAGTGGTTAAAGGTGGTCCAAATAGCAGATGCAGGTATATGGCCCAGTAGGTATATGATGCGCATTGGTTTTTTTATCTTGCTCTTTTGTTCATCTTGATAGCTTGACTTAGTATATAGTAATCATGATCTCATAGCTTGACTTAGTATATAGTAATCATGATCTATATAAAATGAATATGGTCTTTATTGATTATCAAAACGGTTGTATTACTTACACTTAGAAGCTCTTGTTTTATACTAGTTGGTTTTACCCTCTTAGGAGTGTTGACATGACCATTCCCACCTTTTATGGCTTGCTAGCTTAGGCACCACTTTTACTTTCCCCATCCATCCATTGTCTTTCCCACTTTTGGTTTTTACCCTAACTTACTCCTCAGCCTGTGATATGGAGGAATTCCCCACTTTTGCCTCTGTGTTGGATAGCATCCCTGTTAGTTTGTGTCTCGGCTCGGAGTTGGCAACAGAAATTACCCTTTGGTGAGTTGGATTTGATACCTTGATCACTCTAGTCGGTTGCCCCGATGTTTGGTCTTGATTGTAGACAGTCCCCCTAGTTGCCTGAGTTGTGCTGGCTAAAACCTGAAGCAAATTATACTACCATCATTTATAGAAACTTAAATGAATAAACACCCTGCATGAAAGCTTGAGTAGTTGTGTTGCTAAACACATGCAAAATCTCCAAAAGGGTTATGAAATGAAATGAATTGGAAACTAAAAGCACCCTAGATGAAAGCTTTAGTAGTTGTGCTTCTAAGCACATGCAAAATCCCCAAAAGGGTTATGAAATGAAATGAATTGGAAACTAAAAGCACCCTCGATGAAAGCTTTAGTAGTTGTGCTTCTAAGCACATGCGAAATCCCCAAAAGGGTCATATAGGCCTAAAGAAAGCAGTGGTTAAATATATGCTAAATCCAAAGATTGTTGGCCAAGGAAATGAAATGTAATGATGTGATTTGTAGACATTTGCCAAGGTTGAATAAGCACTCCTCTAAACAACTTATTCCATTTGTGAGACATTGCCATTCCCTGTGTGTTTATTATCCGATATATGCTTAAGTGTGTATTCCCTTTCCCTTATCCAAAGTATCATAGTGTTGAGTCAGTTAAGTCATCCCCTTGTCCTAGCCTTGCATTCTTCACCCTCACCCTTTGCTAGCAAATTGATCATGTCTACAAAATGAGTATATCCTTGAGATTCTTTTGTAAAGTAAATAATTATTTGAACTTATGCTTTATGCTATTATCTATTAACTGCCAGTGAAATGGTGCTTAATACTTTAAGTCTTGCTATGAGAATGATTAAAAGAGCATGTATTAACCATTTGCACTTGCAGCGGTAGGCTTTTCCAACCTGGGTCATATTTTGATCAGTCTTGACCTGGTCAAACCTAGTTTGACCTGGTCAACCTTGGGATCCATGATGAGTTGGACCAGTGATGATGTATGATCATGTTATATGGTCTTTTGATACACCTTTGATGGATCCATACAGTGGACACAGGTTTCAGATGATGGTTGATGCACTTTTTTATTGGTTATTATTATTTCTAGACCATTATATAATTGTTGTCCGGGTATGGCTGAGGCTACAGATGATCTAACAGGTTTCCACAGGGTGTATGGGTACTCATGTCTAGCAGAGTTGGACCTTCTGAGTCTATTGAGACACTCATTTATCAGTTCCAGGCACTCTCAGAGATGATTTGGTCATATTTCCACTATTTTGCCAGTTTGCCATACAGAAATGGCCTGTCCAGCAGCAGCATTGATGAGGCACGTTTTCCTAGGGCACTATAGAGGAGAGGGGTTGTCCAGCCGCTTGTTATTACCATATTACCCCCTCTCCATACATGATGGTACAGTCAAATTTTGTGCCTGGGCATCAGGCAGTGGGTTACAGGCATTTTCATGGTTTTTCAAGTGGAATAAAAATGGAATAAAAAGGTCATTAAGGAAATCGATTTGGGCTATTGAGGCAAGGTTTTGGCATGAGGTCTATTCAGAGGTCCTCTGTGATGTATCCCACTCCTTCCAATCAACTTGCAACATTCAGTGGGGTCCACGCACTCTCTGGGTTGTCGTTTGATGCATTCTTCTCTCAGTTGAGGGGGCCACGATTTGATCATTTGGTCACTTGGACATGTCATTGAGTCATAGTTTATATCATTGTTACATGGGGTGATGCTAGTGAAGGTCAATAAGACCTACTAGCCCCACCACGTGCTCCTAGTCACTTTTCCTAGTCATCTTATGTGGCATACACTTGTTTTAGTCATCTTTATGTGGTGCGCACCCCCCTAGGGCTTCTTTTAGTGAGTGTGCACCCCCTCATGTGAGTTGATCCATGTTATATTGTACTGGCTCATCTTAGCCATTGATTGTATTGTGTTTATCTCAGTGTTACAAACATCGGCGATATATCGCCAACATCGCGATCGCGATGTTTCCAGCTTGGCGATAATACTGGCATAAATCGGCAAAAATATTGCCATTTGAAAATATCGCGATTTTTTGAAAATATCGGCAAACATTGGCAAATATCGGGAAAAATCGGGAAATATCAAAAAAATATTGGCTGAGTCAAAAAATTTATATTTTTGTATTTTTTAATTTCGCCGATATATTGCCGATGTTTGCCAACATTTTCCCTGATAAATCCGATATTTCGTTTTTCGACCCTCGGCGATATATTCTTCGACACGATATTTGTGACACTGGTTTATCTTTTGATCTTAACCACTCATTCATAAAGTGGTTAGGGTTTTGGTCTCTCTCCTCCTATTTAAGGAAGTGCCCCCCCTATTGTAAAGGCACCTTTGGGGCTCTGGAAATACTGGAATAAAATACTATTTTGTGGATTTGCTTATCATGCTTTGATTGGATCCTCTTGTACATGATTATGCATCTTTTGCTTTAGACATCTAGGTTGCTTGCAGGTGAATTCAACAGCTACAGAGGGAGGCCGAATTAAACTGTTGCAGGGGTGCAAATTGCTTGGAGGGAAGATTGTAGGGGTTTCTCACATCCCCCTCGGGCAAAACATTTTCATCTTGAAGGGAGGTTTTCAACTGTGCTTTGTCCATTGATTTACTTCTTTCGATATGCCATGCTTAGATCTTATTCATATGTGGATCAAATCTCACTTTTTGTAGTTTGTTTTGTAGGTGAAGTAGGACGTTTTTCCTCCTTGGACTTGGACGATTAGCTTGGAATCACTTGGATCTAGCTTGGAATTGTAACTAAATGCAAGGATCATCGATGTATAAGGCAGCCACAAGCGTTTGAGGTAAGATCTACAAGGTACGTATCCATTTTCATGTATTTCACCCATTGGTCACTTCAAACCCTCATATCTCAAAACCCTTATTTTTTTTTTTTTTTTAGATCCGTGAGATCTAGCAATTGCCTAAGCTTAATAATTAAAACCCACCTCAATAATAATGAATCAACCTTGGATCTAAAGTTTGGTGGGCATCTAACTCCATTTACCCCCTCCTCTACGGCACTGGGCCTCTCCAAGGGAGGTTGCACTTATTGGGTAGGTGGGCTTTTGCTAGATCCATCACGTGGGTATTGCTTGTTCCTCATCAAATCCATAGATCTATTGAGTAGCAACCCTTCTAGTGCCATTTCACCTTAATCTTCACCTTGTGGGCCCCATTTTGACCATTTTCCATATTTTAAGGGTGGGCCCCATTTGGGTCTTTCTACTTGGCATTAGATCTATCTAGATCTACTAATCTAAACCCCTAAGTGGCCTAATCTTTTTGTGGTTGAACATTTGTCCATCTCCTAAGCCTCTTTAACCAAGCCCTAACTCCTTGGGTCCACTTATTAATCCTAGATCTAGATCTATTCACTCTTGATCTCTTCCCATTTAATCTTTCACATTTCCCTAGGAGGTCTTGAGTAGGTTTGTTAGCTTTCATTGGTTAGCTAGGGTCTCCCCCTTGGTCTTGCTTAGGCTAGATCTAAAGTGAAGAGTGCCTCGGTTAGCGTCACAACCAATTGCATTAGGAACCGTGGTATCTCTTGGGTCACCTCTTTAGTTGTCCAATGCTTCTACCATCCTGAATAGGATCACCTTTAGGGACAACTACAAGTTGTGTGATAACAGGTTCTTTACAAACCTTCCCATGCATATTCATTGGAGCATTCACCATGTAGAAATTGCTTAACTTATTTTCTAGATTTGTTGATGGAACGACCCCTTTGGTTGTTGGTCTACACACTTATCAATGCCATTATAGTTGGACGTTTTGGTTGAAAATTGGACAATATAATAACATCATAAGAATCAAACCCCTTCTCCTAATGGCCCAATATTTAACATAGTCTGATAGCCATCTAGGGTTAATTTTAAAGTTTTGCATGCCTCGATTCCCGATTAGGGTTATGTTTATGGACCTTCTAAATTATTCTTGAAAGTCCACGCATAACTAGCTCCGCATGTGTGAGAAATGAGAGCAAAAGAGGAATCCACTCAATATCATGGTGATCAACTAGATTGGTCAACTTGCAGTTGGCATAACTTCTTCATATGGACTCTGTTTGTTATGAATACAAAAGGTCAATGTTTTGAATATATTAATATATTTGAATATCAATATTATTGTAATTATGAAAAGACAACTTCATAAGGGCATGACCTTATATGACAAATCACCTTAAAAATCCTATATAAGCTAGGCCATTCATTGTTGTATCATCATCTTATCAAGTTACATTATTGTTATAAGTAAAAATATATTTATTTGCACAGTTTATTAACTGAGTGTCATAGTGTTTCCGCTACATTGGTATCAGAGCAAGAACCAACTATTCTTTATAATTTCCAATGGAGGAGAAAGAAATAAGAGAAATTTGAGATCTAATTAAACAAATAAAAGAGAATTTTCAGCATGCTACTAAGAGAGAAAGCAAATTCATAGCGAAAGAAAATGAATTAATAGCAAAAGTTTTAATTGAAGCAAACGATTATGAAAGGAAAATAATACCTCTCGAAGTTAACGATGATGACAATGACAGTTTCGATGTTATATGTTACGAGAGTGAATTGCTTCCTATAGATGATAAATCGGAGCACGCCTATGATATACAAATAAACTTGTTGGAAATAATGTAACTTCAGAAGTTATTCTTATCTTTATTGTACCTCCTTCGGGAGCAGAATTGCCCTAGTCAGGTCGGCCTAGTAAGTGAAAATGTCACCTTTTGATGTGTATAAATAGAGAGGTCGAACCTCTCATTTCGTCATTCACTTAAGACAAGCTGGTTCGCTCAAGAAGAGGAGAAGTTCGTTGCTGCAGTCAGAGAAGGCTTATTTGGGGTTCTCCACTTTGGAGAAGTTTCTCTCTTGTTTTTCTTGGGGTTTGTGCTACTACTATCTGGATGTACATTGTTCTTTATTGGAAGGTGTGAGCTCGGGGGAGACAAATAGCTTTGTCTATGGTTGTGAGATGATTGTTCTTATCATCATGGTTAAACGAGCTCCAAACTCATTTTGTTTCTTTGTTTTGCCATTCTTTTAGAGATCCTGGTTATGCTGCTATAAAATCTAACATGGTTTCAGAGCAGTGCTAAAAGAAGCCATTGCCGGAAACTAGGGTTTCACATTTCAGGGCGTTCCCTCATCAATTTGACTTGAAAAGAGCATTAGAAATTTTGCCCTAGGGAAGGAGCATCTTTTGGTGAAGGAAAAATCTAGTTCGGAGAAATTTCAATTTTGACCTAATTCTGCAGTTGTTGCAGTTACTGCAGAAATTAGAGTTTCAAGTTTTGTGTTGTTCAGTTCACAGGTTTGGCTCGATTTTACCTTCTCTCAACTCGCCTTGATAGGGCGCATCTATCTGTGGAGTCAGTTTTGCAAGAATCCAAACTTCATTTTTGACCTAGCTCCTGCTAGGGTTTCTCATCCAGTTCTGGAGTCAAGATGATTGGAATGAAGGTTGAAGATTGACTTGATGGGGATTCCAACTTCATTTTGTGTAAGTCTAGGGTTCTCATATTAGAAGAAAATGATCTTTTGAAGTTCGTCAATGAGAAGGTTCCAGAACCAAAAGCAAAAGATGGTGAGTCTCAATGGAGAAAGAATGATGCTAGAGAAAGAAGAATCTTGGTGGATTCAGTAAAGGATCATTTATTTCCTCAGATCTCACAAAAGAAGACAACTAGGAAAATGTTCAAAACCCTAAAGAAGTTATTTGAACATAGTAGCACCAATGTTAATCTCACATTGAGGAACCAACTATCAAATCTAAAGATGTGAGAGTCAGAATCAATCGCTTCATACTTCATGAGAATCACGGAACTAAGGGACAAGTTAAGCTCTAGTGGATAATCCCTTCAATACAAGGAACTTGTTATAACCACTCTAAATGGTCTCCTTCCTTCTTGGGAATCATTTATCCAAAGCAGAAGTGGACGAACCAAGTTGCCCAAATTTGACAGGTTATGGACAGATTGCCCTCAGGAAGAGACGAAAATTGCAGCAAGGCATAAACTTCGTGGGCCTCAATTTGAAGAGAATCAAGCATTTATATCTCATACCAAGAGAGGCAAAGGAAAGGGAAGAAAGTTTCACAATCATAAGAACCAAGGTAGGAGAACAAGTCGTTCTCCAGATCAGAAGAAGAAGAAGAAGAAGGATCTCTCGCATATACAATGCTTCAAGTGCAAAACATATCACCATTACGCCAATAATTGTTGAAGTTCAAACAAAAGGAAGCATGACGCCTCAACTGCTGATGTAGATGAAGACACCCATCATAAGAAGTCAAGAAATGATGATCATACAGAGTTCTTCTTCTAGTATGTTGAGGTGATGTTATGAAGATCCAGACTGCGATGGTCTCCCAACAAGAAAATGAAGAACAGAGGTCTCTCATGGTTCCCACAAGGAGGCAGTGGGAGCCCACCCACAAAAACAATAAAAGATAAGTATTTGAATTTATTGCTCACATAGATCTGTTTTTCCTTATATGTTCTCATAACAAATTGTATGCAGATCTATTAGGAAGTTTGTTGAGCATTTGATATAGTTCATTTATTGATGTACCGTAGGCACTTGTTGTACTTGTTATGCATATGAGCTGCACAACATTCCATAACACCTGTTGGAGCTAGTTTAGATGATATCTCCTTCTTACATGCTTAGAGTAGTGCACACTCTTGATGGCATGTTCTAGTGGAGATAGCAAACATAGATAACTAAGACGCCTACATACCCATGTAAACTATTGCCATTGCATTGAAATATAAATTGGTTAAATTTGATTATGCAATGTCGCTAATCATCTGACGGGATTTGACTTGT
This sequence comes from Larix kaempferi, assembly GCA_027924585.1. Taxonomy (NCBI): domain Eukaryota; kingdom Viridiplantae; phylum Streptophyta; class Pinopsida; order Pinales; family Pinaceae; genus Larix; species Larix kaempferi. The sequence continues at coordinate 16,088,366 of BSBM01000825.1, read as the reverse complement.
AAGGAAAAGACCATATGATATGGCCTACAAGAGAAGGATGATGAGACTTGTTCCAATGAACAAGTGGTGGACACATGAATCTCGTCGATGTTCAGAATATTCAAAAGCAGGAAGCTTCTAGGAGCATGACTCTCAGCCTAGAAGGATGACTCCTATACAAAGCAGTTAGATGGAATTCATGACTATACAGCAGCGGACAGACGAGGACCTAACACATCCAACTATATTTGATGCATGGCCCACAAGCCTAGAGGATCTCATATAGAGATTGGTGTTTGGGAGCAGAAGGCTCCAACGGATGTCGGTCTCTCTCTACTGCAGATGTTCAATTCTTCAATGAAAGCAATTGGTTTCCAGTGAGAGTCATGTCCGGAAGGACGAGAGTTACTCAGTTAATTTATGAGGAGGTGTGCCTCAGGATCCAAAACATATTTCTGATGATGATCTCTTGTTCGTGATGGCGTATACTAATGATCTATTCCTCAACGAGATAGAGGGAGGTAGCCCTTGAGATGAGGATCTTAGCCTATTGATGGTATGGTAGAAACCTAATGAGATCTTCATAGGTTAAGGAGGAACACAATTGAGATCTTGAGCAAATCCAGCATGATGACCTGACTGCACTGATGGCGTCGCTGGTTGATTCAAACAGACAGTTGAGAGGATCCCTGATGTACCCGGTCGTCACCAAGATGGATACTCACATTTTAGTAAGGAACTGTGCAAGCTGGTGCTGAGATTGGCACCCGAAGTGATAGTTTGATGGACTTACCTGTGGATAGCTCCAGAGAGGGAGCAGGACGCTCCAGCATAGAGGGAGATGTGATGAGCATTATTGCAATATCAGACAAGTGTTAGCCATGTGTCTTGGCTAAGGGTAAGTGGTTCGATGGTAGTACCATATTTTCTCCCATACACCCTGTGATGGGGTGGGGAGACTAGGTTCTTGATACTCTCACATACAAGTGCATGAATTATGTCATGTGATTTGTTATTATCTCATTTATTTCCATTTCATGACTAGAGTAGGGAAGGACAGAAATGTTTGCCTCGATATATTTGGTGCCTCTGTTAGTTGATATGTGTGTAGGTATCTTCTCTCGATCACTCCGAGAGGGAGTGAGGAGATTGGTTCCATGATTATATCCCTTGCTAAGAGGGAAGGACAATGATACAGAGACCAAGCATTATCCCGATCACTCTGAAAGGAGTGAGGAGATCTCTCAGGCATCTTGATAGGATGGAGAGGCCATTGCATTCTCTGGATCACTCTGAGATGGAGTGAGGAGATCTCTCAGAAATCTTAATCAAATGAAGAGGCCACTGCATTCTCCAGATCACTTAGAGATAGAGTGAGGAGATCTCTCGGACATCCTGAAAAGGATGGAGAGGCCAGCACACACTCCATATCACTCTGAAAGGAGTGAGGAGATCTCTCATGGAGAGATTTAGTGCATTCTCCAGATCACTCTAAAAGGAGTGAGGATATCTCTCAGACATCCAGAGACGGGATGGAGAGGTTGGTGCACACTAGCGCACACTGGTACTCTTGGACTATCCGATGGACTGTGCAGAGTTGTTAAGTTGATGCATGATGGACTGTCTAATGGACTATGCAGAGTTGTTAAGCTGATGCATGATGGACTCTCCGATGGACTGTGCAAAGTTGTTAAGCTGATGCATGATGGACTCTCTGATAGGCTATGCAAAGTTATTGAGTTGAGGCACGAGTGACTCCCCTATGAATAGGGCAAAGTCGTGGAGCTACTGCATGTTCTCCGATGGACTGGATTGAGCTGATGCACGAAGATTGATTTGTTGACACTTCTCAACAGACTAAGATTGTGTTGGAATACCTTCCTTATGATATAGAGGTTAGAGATAACCATGATGTACAGATGATACCTAGATGTGTTCCAGTATGATAATATTGATGATGCCTCCCTGGCTAAGAAGGAGTGTTAGAGTAGTAGCTACGTGAGGCATCACCTCATGGGTCAACCCAGGAAAGAATAAAATTAGAATACCGTGTCTGTAGAATACCTTCCTTGTTAAGAGGGAGCGTTGGAAATAATGTAACTTCGGAAGTTATTCTTATCTTTATTTTACCTCCTTGAGGAACAATTATTAATGTAATTGACCATGTAAACGATCATGAAAGAATCAATGTAAACATTGGGTTGAAATTACCCAAAGAAATTATTTATTAAGTGTATTTTTTGTATTCCACAACTCAGGTCGTCCCAGTGGGTAACCTGCCCCAAAACAGTGGGCAGTCTGCCCCAGACAATGGGCAGAACTGCCCCAGTCAGGTCGGCCCAATTAGGGAAAGTCAGGTCAGCCCAGTAAGGGAAAAAGTCACCTTTTGATGTGTATAAATAGAGAGGTCGAACCTCTCATTTGGTCGTTCACTTAAGACAAGCTAGTTCGCTCAAGAAGAGAAGTTCGCAGCTGCAGTCAGAGAAGGCTTATTTGGAGTTCTCCACTTTGGAAAAGTTTCTCTCTTGTTTTTCTTGGGGTTTGTGCTACTACTATCTGGATGTACATCGTTCTCTATTGGAAGGTGTGAGGTCAGGGGAGACAAACAGCTTTGTCTATGGTTGGGAGATGATTGTTCTTATCATCGTGGTTAAACAAGCTCCACACTCATTTTGTTTTTGTGCTTTGCCATACTTTTACTGATACTGGTTATGCTGCTATAAAATCTAACAAAACTTGTATGAAGAAAAAGACCTGGACAATGAGTATGGCCATGAAAATGACTAGGCTGGAAACACTCACTTTAAATCACATGAAGTTATTGGTGGCCCAATGTTTGAAAAAATCAAAATCGGACTCAGAATCGGTCGAGGGTCAACTCGGAATCGGAATCGGAATCGGTAATGAATGTCATAAATCAGCCGATTTGAATTTAATGAATCAGTTTACTCAAAAATCATAAAATATTTAAATTTTAAAGAAAAACAACATTTCCAAGATTTTAGGACTGTTGTTATGACCCAGACCATTGTTTGAAGGCCAAAGAGCAACTATACTTGTTGTTTAGGGATGCTTTCATCCACAGTACTGCCCACAATTTATTTTAAGCCTTTAAGCTGATTTTCATGACTTTTTACTGCTGCAAAGGTCATAACAGGCACATGTTTGCTTCAAAATTGTTGAACAAGGGTTTGAACAACTTCAACCTAAGTTGCATGAAATGGGGAAATGAAGACGAAACGGGGAAACTTCGAAACAGAGGAAACGTGACCCCCAAAAATTTTGGAAATGAGGAAATGCAATATATATATATTAAATTAATAAATTCGCAAAGACATTTACGAAAATGAATGTGAAATATAAATTATCAATCATACATGTCGAATAATCATTGCCTATATTGGGATCCGATTCATCAATAGCACCCTATGCCTCCCTCCTCTAGGCTCTAGCCCTTGCCTCTAACTCGAATTTCAAAGTTGATCCTCCAAGGACATTAGTCAACGACTCAACACACTACAATTTTGATGAAACTTCCTAATCCAATCGCTAAAATAACGTAGAAAAAGCTTCCCATGCTTGATAAGTGATTTTGCATGAGTGAAGACTATATTTTTATTAAGGCCATGACAGAGGAATTCAACAATCAACACCACCAACGTCAAGGTACATATAGGGGTTGATGTGCTTGATTAAATGCCAATTCAATACCCTCATACATGATAGAATCTGGTAGAAACCTTGCAATCCTAAAATCCTGAAAACTATTAAGTCTGCTGAATTTTGAATGGGATCTAAAAGTCTACTTTTTGCATATGAAGTCCGATGAAGTTGGAACCACTCTCAAACATCCTGAAACAATTAATGGTAATGTTAAAAATTTAAGTAAAATGATGGAAAATAAAAGATAAGGAGAATGTCACTTTTACTTAATATCACCGAGTACTATTGCACCATGGGGATATTGCATTTTTTTTTTTCAGACCGCGGGCACCCACACAAAATTCCAGACAAATCGGCCGATTTTTTACATAACTCAGCCGATTAGACTGGTTCGGTACCGAACCGGCCGATTCAATGTTCAGATTGGCCGGTTCGGTACCAAACCGGTCGAACCGATTTGATTCGGTTCCTTATCAAATCGGTAGATCGGCCGATTCCGAAACCGATTTGGCCGATTTTTAAAACATAGGTTATTGCACAACCTTTAATCAATTTGGGAATCGTTCATATGCCCGTTTATGTCACTGAGGAAGAATATGATTATGTAGATGCACAGATTTATAGTCGCAATCGAACATTTAGCAGCAGCTAGGATACTTGTATTTGAAATTCCAGACAAAATGGAAAAACAATTTTTGCAAATGGAAGATCAACACCCTGCTGATGTCAAATTGCACTTGCTTGGTGAGAATGGAGAAGAGTATAAACTATGAAGGATTTGATCCGCTGTACCATCATTCACAGGTTTTGACAAAATCAGAGTTTTACGAAGCTATGCTTCTGATCGTTAGTCTTCTGATCATAACAACTGCCTATTGAAATCAAGAGAGAGGTAAGCAAAAGATTCAAGTGGCACATGGCCAAGACTGAGAAATTTATGACGAGCAACAGTGAAGGCTTTTTTATGGATTCTTTAATGATGCCAACATCTTATCTTAAAATGAAGGCACTGTGCATGCATATTGGCAAAACATTTCATATTCATATCAAAACCCATAATCAACACATTCTTCCAACCTGATTAGATCTCCTAAATATAACTGTTGGTGTATACAGTGTGGCGTTGTGCAATAGACTACGACAATTTCTTGTTGCTTGCGCTCCCACTAGCCCTTCCACACTTGTAATGGAGCTTTTAATTGCAACTGCTAACTTTCAAAAAGATCTTCCATCCTGGAATATCTGTCCAATAAAAGGTGTGGACTCGAATGATTTGTTTCATTTGTACATTACCCCTGGATCCAAGAAAAATGCCTTCATCTGCTTCATTTGTGCAAGTCTGATAAGGTTTGATGGATGGAAACAACCACACAACACTCAACATCACAAATTGTTGAGGAAATGTACGAGCGCATAAAAAAAATTCAGGATAAGTATAAAGTCATTGTTAACCGCTGGCCCGAATACTCAATTGATCTCAAAAATGCAATCACAATTATTGAGAGGGCGGTGGTTAGAGCATTGGAGAAACAGTGTTCTGAGATCTTGATTCCTGTGAAAATGATACCAAAGAAATTTGGCCTTCAGTACATGCAAAATTTAACCAGATGCAATGATGTATGTCATTACAGTGTTCCCAGTCAGTTGGGATTATTTTTTAATACTATCAAGAGGATCTTTGATGTATTGCACCCTAAAGTTGAGACACATCTCAGGTCCTGGGTGTCTTGCCTGTTAATACATGTAACTGGAGATAGGAAGAAGACATTCGGTGAGCAAATGAATGGAATTACTGTTATGTTGAGAACTAAATACAAGTCCTCCTCGTCTTTTTTACTGAGGCTATTTCCAAGCCAGATTGTGAAGGTCGAGGTAAGGATATCTTCAAATGTTCTACTTTGCCTCACATTGTTCAGAGCCGTGAGCGAAAGCTCTCTCTGTCACCAATACCAGCGCCTCGTTTACGAAAAAGAAATGGCATATGATAGATTCAGTTGTACAAAAGCTACTCCAAAGTTTAAATAGTTAAAGAAACAAAATACTTATTTGCAAGTGCATTAGTCGAAGCCAACAAAGAATAGTCGTGACCGATCAGAAGATCCATAGATTTGAATTAGTGCTGGGAGAATTAGGTGAAGGTCCCAAAATTCAGGAAAATAAAATTAAATCAAAGGTTCCTAGTTGAAATGACATCTAGTCATTGGCTATTGCCGAGTGGAATTACACACGGTTTCCTATCAAAGAAATTAAAGTGAAGTAAATATGAATTTGGATACTTTATCTATTTATCTATTTATCTATTTAAGTGAATATATTAAGTGGAGGGGCAAATAAGTGAAAAGTATATACAGGAAGGTTAAGAAAAGCTAAATTTTAATCTAATCTAAGTTATAAAAAGTATTAAAGAAATTAAAGTGAAGTATATAAGAATTTGTATACTTAATCTATTTAAGTGAACATATTAAGTGGAGGGGCAAATAAAAGTTAAAAGTATATACGAAAAGGTTAAGAAAAGCTAAATTATAACATAAGTTATAAAAAGTATTACATATTATATATTATAATTTGTGAAGTATAAAATAATCATATATTGAAGGCTTAAAAAAGAGAAAAGGAGGACATTAAGTTGCCGACTAAATAAAGAAGGTGTTATAATATATATGTATTTTAAATATATACATAGTAAGCTTTTGAAATATATTTAAGTGGAAGAAGTTTTTTTTCCAAGTAAAATATAACTTACTATTAATAAACGAAATAGTAAATAGTTCCATACACATAATGTCAAGTAGTCCCATCCAATTCATCCAAAGGACATATCCCCAGAGCATTAGTTACATACATAGAGTCCAAATATCAAAGGAAAGGTACCCCGTACCGCCATCCCCAATAACAAAGGGAAATAACATATATCTGCCGACGATCAAGTCCATAATAAACAACAAAAGTAGGGACCAACCCCTTCAATAAATAACATAACAATAAAGCCGATCAAAAGTATGACAACCCCCACAAGAGCCAGTGGATCCAACAGGGTGTTGGATATCCCAAAAACCTAAGTGCCTGCAGGAGAAAAAAAGACCATAAACAGAAAAAAGTCAGCAGAAAATAGTAGAGTCCAAAAAAAGGACTTAGGGAACATCCAAAGAACCATGTGTGATAAGACAGTCATCCCGCCACTCCTCCCAAAATATGAGACCATCCGGAGATGTCAATGCCAACTTGGAGAGAGAATCCGCATCTTGATTGCATTCCCGGAAAATATGGACAAAATGTAAATGCTCAAAACCATTGATAGCTGAGCGAATATCATCCTTCCAAAACGAAAGTATCATAACGTCCAATGGGGCAGATTCCAGAACCCAAGAGATAATAGAGAGAGAGTCCCCAAACACCACCAGGGACGAGACCTCAAGGCGACGAGCAAACAGTAATAATAACCAGAGAGCACATAGCTCACTACGGGTATTTGTGCCAATCCCAGAATGCATCCAAATACGAAAATAGTAACAGATAGAGAGGTGTAATATCACACTCGCGCCACAAGAGCCTGAACCCAGTCCGATGCACCATCAAAAAAACCACAGGGGTAGACCAAAACTGGCGGGTTGAACCGACGACAACAAGGAAGTATTTGAGCGTGGGCCGAAACAGCAAATAATCTCCGATATTCCATAAAAGCCGCAACAGTTCTACAAGTAGACCGTTCCAAGCAAGGCGAGATATTCTCAAACACCCCGCAGTTCCGCAACAGCCAGACCTCCTAGACCATAAAACATGGAAGGGAAACAAAATCGGACGAGCCATTCAACCAAGTAGCCATGCAATGCTGAAATGAATTGGAACGCCAAATCAAATTCCCACCAACCGAGGTACAAATCGACTGCCAGAGGTTCAGAACAAAGCTACCATTGCAAAATAAGTGATCAACCGATTCAACCTGAGAGAAGCACAGAAAGCATTTACTAGGACCAGCAAAACCCCGGTGGCACAAATTGTCCCAAGTAAAGATCCGATTGTTCATAGCCAGCCAGATGAAACATTTAATTTTCAGCGAGATATCAAGTTTCCATAGTGACTTATGCCATCCCGTCCCGAGCATATGCATACCAACAAATAATGAATTATAAGCAAGTTTAGCAGATACAGATCCATGTGCAAGGTCCCATGACCACACCAACTTGTCTGGGGCATCGGACAATTGTATATTCCCCCAGTTTAGGAACCTGGTGTATTCGGACCATTCAACAATCAAGTTGCCCTGAAGTCCAAGCTGCTGAACAGTGATCCAAGTCGAACGATGACCACCATCCCACGGCCATATAGCAGCATGCGATAATCTGAACAAACCTTTCGCATGTAGAATAGCCCACCAAAACGGAGATAAACGAAAAGCACGCAAGCCTCCAAGGATAGGGTCGATGCCAAGCCGAATATTCCTACCATTGCCAGGAAACCATGAAAGTCAATTCGAGATAATAGAAAATGAGCCCATCAGTCCATTCCAAATATTTGAGACACTTGAAACAACCAGGCGGCACCTACGAAACCAGTCAACCATAGAACAGGTTTTAAGATATTTAGCTCGAATGATCAGACACCAAATCGAGTCAGCAAAGAGAGCACGCCAAAGGCTTTTAGCGTGGAGCGTATCAATAAACAATTCAAGTTTTTTATATCCCACCCCCCCAATTCCCAGGGGGTAGCCAACGTGCTCCAGCTAATCAAATGGATTTTCTCTAATTCCAAACCCCCAGACCAAAGAAAATTGAAGAACAATCGTCTTAAACGATGAATGATTGATTTGGAATCTTGCATAAAGAAAACCAGTACACCCCAAGATTCTGCAAGACCGATTTAGCCAACGTGAGTCTGCCACCCAGAGATAAATGACGCTGGCACCAATGCCCAGTACGTGTTTCAAATCTCCTCAGCAGCCAAGTCCAGTCCGTGGAATGATAATCACATGGCTTGATAAAGAATCCCAAATATTTAGTGCCTTGATTCAACAGCTTGAAATCAAACGAAAGGAAAGAGGCAATCTCAAGTTTAATATCCTCCACCAAACCCGAGTGAATGAAGCGGGATTTGAGAAAATTGACCAACATACCAATGACATTGCAGAACAAATCCAGGATTTTTTTATACTGCCTCCATTCCGCCACCAAGCCCATACCAAAAAGCATTGCATCATCCACGAATAGAGAATGTGTAACAGAAATGCCCCGGGCCACCTTAATACCCAAAATGTGTCTATCCAATCTAGCTTTGTGAATGGAGAGGCTCAGTCCCTCAATAACAAGTAGAAATAATAAAGGCGAGAGTGGACAGCCCTGACGAAGCCCCCTAAAGGCCTTAAAGAAATCAGAAGGTTTACCATTTATAAGCACAGCGTAGTTGACAGAACTAACACAAGCCAAAATCCATTTCATCACCTGCCAAGGGAGCCCAATCTGAATGAGAACCAGTCTAAGAAAGGTCCAATCCACACGGTCATATGCCTTCATCAAGTCTAGTTGGAGGACCAAAGCATTCAAGTGACGTTGATTAATACTGTGAAACACCTCCTAGGCAACCCCCACCGCATCCAGTATCTAACGGCCCTCCAAAAAACCATATTGCTCAGCAGATATAAATTTAGACAGGATAGGTTTGATCCTCCGGGCAATAACCTTAGAGATAATTTTATAAATCAAATTGCATAAGGCGATGGGTCTGAAGTCATTAAATTATCCGGATGTGAGGATTTGGGAATAAGAGCAATATATGTAGAGTTAATAGCCCCGGAGACCATTCCCATCTTACGTGATTCTTCCACCGCGGCCAGCAGATCCTCCCCCATAATATCAAAAAAGGTGATGAAAAGTTCCACCGTCCATCCATCCGGACCAGGACTTTTGTCCTTATCAAAGGCCCTCATAATATTATCAATCTCCTTAATAGTGACAGCCTCATATATATTATCACCTTCCTCGGCCGAGAACATACGAGGATATTCCTTGATGACCTTAAACTGTTCTGGCAATGATGTAGATTTAGGATCACAGTAAATATCCTGAAAATGACGAACCGCCTCCATATGTAAATTAGGTTCAGAACAAATCCTCTTACCCGAGTGATCATTTAAGTCCCAAATGGAATTCTGGATCCGGCGAGAATCAGCAAATTTATGAAAGAATTTTGTATTCAGGTCACCCGCTTTTAACCAGATGGCACGGTTCTTCAAACGCCAAGACTCCTCATGAATAAGAAGGATATTTAACTTACGTTCCTCCAGAAAAGAAATTCTGGTCCGCTCACAAGGGTTAAGGTCATTAATAATAGAGCGATTTATTAAAGTATCAAGTTCATTTTCCACCAGTTCCAGATCCACAACCAACTGAGCCTTCTTTTGTAAGAAGTTATACAAAAAGAATATATATATACATATATATATTTATTGAAGAGTATGTTCTAATTGAAGATAGCCGAGATAGCTTAAATATATTTAAATATCAATATTATTGTAATTATGAAAAGACACCTTTGTAAGGGCATGACCTTATATGAAAGGTCACCTTAAAAAGCCTATATAAGCTAGGCCATTCAATGTTGTATCATCATCTTATCAATTTATATTATTTTTATAAATAAATATATTTATTGGCACAATTTATCTATGCTGCACGGGGACCCGTCCCCCCCCCAAAATTTCCTGCGTTCCCGCGTTACAGGGACTTTGGAACTCCTAGGAAACTTCCCCAATTCATCGGGACTCCGTTGGGGACTTGGGGACTTTTGAGCCGTACCCTAAACGTACTCGTCAAAATCAGGAACTTCTCAGGAACGTCCCTCAACCAATCAGGGACTCCTGGACATCCCTTTTCCTGCACAATTAAAATAAAAATAAATAAATAAAACTAAAAAATAATTTTTTTTAATTAGAAACCTTACCTAAGACACCCCCAAACCGAACCCTCCCCTTATTCCTTTAACCCACATCCCCCTCCTATTCCCTCTACTCTATCCTACATTCCTAACCTACACTCCAACTCACTACACCCGCATAACCCTCTACTCTACCCATCACTCCAGCACCTACATAACCCTCTACTCTATGGTTCTACCCATCACTCCCCACGCCGCTACTTGCTAAGTCGCCTCCTGTATGTAGTCCCACGCGCAACTCCCCTGTTAGCAGCTCCCGAGCTAGCAATCCCACGCATGCCCCTCTCAGCTTGAAGACCACATCTCGCGGCCCCCTTTCGAGTCTCAGGTTCTGAGCACATGCTCAAAGTTTGATTCCATGGCTCAACACAACCTCTCACTCACAGTGGGTTTGCCCCCTCTCAACCATAACACATTGCACAACACATGTATTTCATATTTGATATCTTACATTTTATTTTTTATTTTTTTGGGGTAAAAATCTCAGCACGGGTTAGTATAGTTTAATAAAATTATAATTTACAAATATAAATTTATTTGTTATTTAAATTTCGAAATGATTCATCATTCATGTACACAATGTTGTAAAATTTTAAATTTTTGTTACTATTTTAACTTTCAAGTTTTAAGTTACTATTTAATAGTGAACTTAGAAGTTAGAACTATTTGAAGTTTTCAGTTCTAGATCTTAGGCATGTATTTCAAGTCTTCACTATTTAGTTTTGACAATGGACAATGATGATTGGACAATACTTATATTTCCTTTTCTAATTTGGATTTCATAATTAGTTCTACTTTTTATTTCAATATTTTTTATTTTAATATATATATATATAATTGTCGTCCCCAACCTGTCGTCCCCAGAAAAATTGGAGGTGCGCTCTATCCGTCCCGGAAACTCGTCCCTGCATCCCCCACGTCCCCCCGTCCCCAAGGCCAGTGCAACATAGCAATTTATAAACTGAGTGTCATGTCGTTTCCACTACACCGCTTGAGGTGATTCTTGGACCGTTGGAAAGGTCTTAGAGCATTGAATCGCGTCAAGAGGCATGGCGCAAGCAATGAACTTTTGACCCCAAAAAACATCATTTAGACCAGTATTGCAAACATTGCCGAGAAAGCGATGAAATCGTGAGTCGAACCGCTGGTCGATTTTTTAGTAAAAATGCGGCTCAAAAAATCGCCAAAAAAATCACAAGTTTTTCCCCCGAGAATTAACAAAAAAATCGTCAGTCAATTCAAAAAATGCGGTGGGCCGGAATGGGGGTTCTTAAAGCCACATTTCACTTGTTTTTTTTACCTCCACAAATCATTGGGAGTCTTAAAAACTATGGCAGTTCATCATTTATCATTTCTATGGGTTGTTGCAACCTTGACAGTTGTTACAGATCGAGCCCTCTTTTCTGCAACAAAAACATTGATTTGGGGGATTCACTTGTATTCTTGGATAACAGTTCAAGCAGTTAATGTAAGGGAGCAATGTACATGCCACAATCTGAACCAAAACACATCGTCACATTGCATATCTCCTATTGCTCATACACGAAAGTATTCTTAGCAATGTAAACCTATAAATGTAATTTGAATCAGGACTTTTGGAATCGAGGAAGTAGTTATTATTATTAAGTAGGATTAGTCAGGAATTGCACCCCCGTATATGTATAAATAAGGGGCAACATTCTTCATCTAGGGATTTATTTTTCTCTTGTAGAAGAAACACGCAGATCCAGATTGAGTAGAAGACTTCACTCCCATAATGCAAGCCCCCGTTTACATGTTTGTTGTAACTTATAAGTGTTTAAAATAGTTTAATTCTGTTGTAGTTTATTGTCAGCACTTTGTTCTACAGGATGATGATGATCATGAGATACATTTATTATATTTTTTTATGACTCAAGATTCAGGACACAAATCATTTTTTATGTGTGATGTATCACTAGACATCTTATATCTCTTATATATCAGTTTTCTGTCCATATTCATTTGGCAATGTGTTTATTTGATGTTTTTGTTGCTTTTGATGTTTAAAAAATTGAAAAAATGAATATTTTTATATTTTTTTAATTTTTTCGATATATTGCTGATGTTTGTTGATGCGTTCTTGAGAAATTACGAAATGATGTTTTATGGACCATGTCGATTTTTTCGTCGAGACGATGTTTGGAACATTGATTTAGACCCTCAAACAAGCCCCAAAAGTTTCTGGACCCTACATCTACAAAGTGAGACCTACCCCTAAAATGGGCCCTACAAGCCAATTCATCCAATCATTCCACCCAAAAAGCACCAAAATAGATGACAAATTATATGTCAATCCATTTTGGAACACATCTACCCATTTTGGGAAGTTTTTGGTCCCCAAAACTTTTACTAAATGAGATGAGGAAATTTTTCCTCTAACTTCTTCTTGGAGTACCATTTAGCCTTGCCTGGAAGTTGT